>CM045734.1:13186063-13813563 GCA_024760905.1 Plotosus lineatus | reverse complement strand
TCATCTGGAGTTACAACAGCTGTCCGAGACGTTGTCCTCCAGATGCAGCTCTTGCAGAGTAAGTTTTCCACAACCATGCACCAGGAAGGTTCTAGTTGGAGTCACTTTTGCACACACTCCAGATCTCAGTTCCAAATATCAGTGCAGATTTATCATACAGTTTGTGGAGGTGCAGGAGGTTCTTTAAGTTCTCCAAACTGTGGTGTTGGTTCTAAAATGTTTCTGCACCATCACTGCCAGATCCGGGCGAGTGTGTTTCTGTATGTGAGCTCAGATTCCTCATGTTTCCTGTGATGAGTGTGATGAGGGTGTTGGATGAGTGTTCTGTTGCTCTGTCTCTCTGGTTTTCCAACAGCGTAAGAAGGAAGGTGATGTAGCGCATGGCCAGTCTCAAGATCTCATTCTTGCTCAATTTCTTCTCAGGCGGATGAGTTGGGATGAGCTTCCTGAGTTCCGCGAAGGCCGTGTTAACACTCTGCTGACGCCAACGCTCACGAGTGTTACTGAGCACCTTACGTGTCATGATGGAGCTGAGAGAAAGAATCAAAGAGTGAATGAGTTTCTGAAAGTCCTGCTTCCAGACATCAGACGGCTTTAAGGGAGATTTCAACAAAGTAGCTCGACTTTATCTGGTAAACAGAAAGTCGAGATCTGGAATCTGGTACATGGTGGAAAATTACAACAGTTTTGTTGTTTCATTTACATATTATGCTATACATTACATATTATGCTATACATACACTAGTATTATTACACATAACTACATTTTTACAATTTTGACTGTATGTACCCCGTCAAAGAGGTTCTAAATTTTCATCAGTTCAGTTCATTTTCTGTAACCGCTTCATCCTAATTAGGGTCGCGGGGAGGCTGGTGCCCATCCCAGCCAACTCAGGGCGAGGGCAGAGTACACCCTGGCCAGCTCGCCAGGCCATCGCAGGGCGGAAACACGCTGACGGCTTTGCAGCCTACTCTTGTCGAAAGTCAGCAATGGTTCTTTTACATGCCTCACACCATAGACAGTGAGAGACATGGCCGGCCTTTGATAACCCAGTTAGCTGCACTGGGGGGGGACAGTGACAACCTTGCGGAGAGTGGGACTCGAACCCCCAACCTTTGGATCAGTGATCCGGCACCTTATACCACTTGACCACCACTGGTTCTAAATTTTGTTCCTGAAAATATAACCAAAATTTTTTTTGTCTGTGAAATCTTAACAACAAATCTCGAATTTATTGCAAAGAAAAAAAACCTGATCAGAAATGAGATTAGATCAGATTCAACTTTCTTGTCAATACACATGCCATAAATATCGGGTAAAGGAATCCAGGGTAATCAGAAATGCATTAAAAGAGAAATCCGACGTCTTCAGAAAGCTGTTGTGATAAAACAAATGAAACACATGTTGTTTATGAAGTTTTTCCAAATCCTTTTGCAATCTTGATCCTTTTTATCTGATGGAAGAGTCGCGAATGACAAGCAATCTGTGCAGAAACATCCCAAAAACTCAACTGTGCAAGAAATTAAAATTCTCAGTAAAGTTTCATTTAGTTTACAGGAAATCAACTGAAAGTCGTGCAGAGGATGTGAAGCTCACCTCAGTGTGTGTTCTTTCAGAAGGTCTGCGGTTAGTGTATCCTCTCACCGAGAGCTTCAGACAGTCTGGTCAGCCTTTCGTCTCACTGAGACTCTGAGCTCTGCGACAGCCGTGCCCTCGGAGAAAAGAAAGAATGGATCTAGGAGCAGAGGGAGAGGGAGGGATAGAAGGATGGCGGAGGATGACGGCATTGATGAGTGCAGGCGGAGATGAGTTTTACAGCTTGTTTTTGTGCTGGAGACTCACACTTCGAACACATGGGCTCATTTACACCTCCCTTTAATAACATTACAATGCATCAACACCCCAGTTACAGGTTGATGCCACTCTTACTGCTCACACTTCTCTGATTGTTTTCAGTAAATTCCTCTGAATGATATTTGCTGAAATCTAAATCAACTACTTAACTATAAATCTGAAATTGAAATTTAATTTAATCAATAATAATCCTGAACAGTAAAATATTCATCCAGTTATAATTCTCTAGATTTTAGTTCACTAACTATAGGAGACGATCAAGATTGTAATTAGAATTGTCTGTCTTCCTTTAGGCTTTTTCCCTTTTTTCGCGGGAGTCGCCACAGCGAATCATCTGATTCGCACATTTGATTTGGCAGAGGTTTTTACGTCGGATGCCCTTCCTGTCACAACCCTTTTAGCAAGGGACAGAAACATGCTGACGACTTTGCAGCTACTCTTTACGAAAGTCAGCAATGGTTCTTTTACATGCGTCTCACCATAGACAGTGACAGACATGGCCCGCCTTTGATAACCCAGTTAGCCGCACTGGGGCGGGGTGACAAGTGACAACCTTGTGGACAGTGGGACTCGAACCCCCAACCTTTGGATCAGCGATTCAGCGCCCTATACCACTAGACCACCACTACCCCCAAGATTGTAATTAGAATTAAAAAACAAACAAACAAACAAACAAAAAAAAAAACAAATTTTTTTTTTTTTTTTTTTTTTTTTTTGTAATTAGAATAAAAAAATAAAAAAAATAAAAAAAAAGAAAAATTAAATAGGCTTTAAAACGAGTTTCTTGAGATGCTGCCCAGTGAACTTACAGCAGGAGTTCTGGGTTCTGTTTGTGAATAAACAATGTGATTAATGTAGATTACACGACACATGATGTCTGCAGTAGTTCCAGTTTGTACTTTTGAAACAGACTTGTGCTTGAAAACAGCACTAAATTATTATAATAATATTATTACTTCCCTGATAGTGTCAATCCATCACAAACAGTTTGCATTATTTACACATTATTTGGTATTTAAAGGAAACATGAAGATGCCACTAAACATGCTGAATGTAACAGAATACTGTATTTTACATGAACTGCATTTGATGCACATTAGATACCATCACATTATGGGAATTATGCTTTATTAATTAACTAATTTATTTATTTATTTATTTTTAATGTGAAACCCAAAACATGTGTGTGTGTGTGTGTGTGTATATACACACACTAGTCTTCCACCTGCTAATAATTCTGTCAGTGAAACTCTAAATGAGAGCTGTGACATCATCATCAGTACAGTTTCTGATTGGCGGATTCCTTCTGGCAGGGATACACTCAGGGTTTATCAGCTATGTGATAATCTCCTTTCATGTGACCACAAAACTACACATAAATCACACACTTATTAATGTTATTCACACTCTCTACCGTAACACTTGTACTAGTATAGCAGTTCATTTTGTGTGCAGCCTGAATGCCAATGTAAATTTGCTTCCAACCTGTTTTGACCATTTATGTAAAATGTAAATTGGCACATGCATATAGAAACATTCTTCATTTATACAAATTTCTTCTGGATGCTGTTATATATGTGCCTGTGTGTCTTTCTTACTTCGTCTCACTCCTTTTCTTTTTCATTGCCCCTGTCTGTCTCTGCCTCTGCTCTCATTCCTCTTAGATCTGAAGCGTCTGTCTAGCTGAAGACATTGTGTATGTGTTTTCTCCTCTAAGCGCTGGAGTGTTTTTGTGAAAAGTCTCTCGGATTTTCATGGATTTGCATAATGGGATTATGGAACGCAGGCGGAGTGTATTCACACACACACACACACACACACACACACACACACACACACCACCTGCAGAGCTGGTCATTCAGATATCAAATAAAGTTTTATATGTCACACACCGTACTCCATGTTCAAACTCCACATATACACCAATATATAATGTAAAGCGTTTGAATTTAAACACAGCAAAGTGACATCATTTTTAAGAAAAACTGTTTTTACCAGCTTTACAAAAAAAAAAAACAAACAAACAAAAAAAAAAACCACACAAACCCTACTTTTCCTATCAGCTAAAAAATACTTTTGTCCATTAAAAACATTTTAAATAGTTTTAAAATAAAGCTATTAAAGAAGTTGTTTTTATTACCATTAAAATAATGCAGCTTACCATGCCAACAATTCCAAACAAAGCATGAGAACAACAACAAAAAATTATAAAGCAGAGAAGGAAACAAAAGCCATTCTCATCTTGTTGAAGGTGGCGTATGTGTCCGACAGAGATACGCTGGTCACACCAGAAGGGAATAAATGGGTTTGAGATAGCTACAGGAGCAAATGCTAATCAAGGTATTTAGTGGATTTATTATAAGATACTAATTATTGAACAAAAAAATGACTCATATCAACACAAATTCCTTACATTATGTTAACTGTGAAACATCTATTCATTCATTCATTCATTCAGTTATTCACCAAACTGCTTCATCTATTAAAAGTTGCAGGGAGGATGAAACATCTGTTAACCAGCTCTGGGAAAGGATGGGACACATCACGAACAGCTCACCAGTCCAACGCAGCTCCAACACATGACATCATTCACACTTACACCAAGGGCTAATTTGGACCAGCCAATCAATCTAATGTATATCTCATGCCTTTGGACTGTGGGAGAAAACCTATGTAAACTTTTCACAGAAATGCTCTCATCAAGCCCAGGACTGAAACCGAGGATTTCTCATCTGAAGACAGATGCGAACCACTGCCTTTGTGGACCAGCTAGAGATGTACAATCTTATAAATCTGAGGATACTGAGACTGCAGCGTTCTCAGTGTTACAGATTTAATACCATTTCAAATGTTCCCCAAATAAAACTTATTACCATTTCTGCAAAATAACTAAGAAACACAAATATGTAAGCCAGCCTGCAAACATCTCTCGTCAATTTTTGATATGTATTCATATAAAGATAGAGACAATTACGGAAAAAAGAGCAACAGTATTGCCAAAACCTAAAAAATTACAAGTTCACAACTGGACATGCTGTTGACTGCTTTAATTTTCAGCATAATTGACATCAAACTCTGTTTCATCCCCTGAGGTAAAAATTTCTAACTAAATATGCTTCCCCTCGCAGTCTTCTTCTTCTTCTTCTTCTTTTCCTTTCCTTTCGGCTGTTCCCTTCAGGGGTCGCCACAACAAATCCTCTGCCTCCATCTCACCCTGTCCTCTGCATTTTCTCTTACTCCAACTGCCTTCATGTCTTCCTTCACCACATCCATAAATCTCTTCTTTGGTCTTCCTCTGGGCCTTCTGCCTGGTAGTTCCAACCTCAGTATCCTACTGCCAATATACTCACTATCCCTCCTCTGTACATGTCCAAACCATCTCAATCCAGCCTCTCTGACTTTGTCTCCAAAACCTCTTACATGTGCTGTCCCTCTATTCTTCATTTCTGATCCTATCCATCCTGGTTACTCCCAAAGAGAACCTCAACATTTTCATCTCTGCTACCTCCAGCTCTGCCTCCTGTCTTTTCCTCAGCACCACTGTTTCTAAACCATACAACATCGCTGGCCTCATCACCGTTTTGTACACTTTTCCTTTCATTCTTGCCGATACCTTCCTATCACACATAACACCGGACACTTTTCTCCAACCATTCCAACCTACCTGCACACGCTTCTTTACCTCTTTTCCGCACTCTCCATTGTGCTGGACTTTTCAGCCTAAATACTTAAAATCCTCCACCTTCCTTCTCTGCTCCCTGTAACATCACCGTTCCTCTTTGGTCCTTGTCGTTCACACAGATTTATTCTTATTTACTGAGGCTAACCTTCATTCCACTGCTTTCCAGGGCATACCTCCACCTCTCTAGATTTTCCTCCACTTGTTCTCTGCTCTCAATACAGATCACAAAGTCATCTGCAAACATTATAGTCCATGGGGAATCTTGTCTAACCTCATCTGTCAGCCTGTCCATCACCATAGCAAACAAGAAGGGGCTCAGAGCTAACCCTTGATGCAGTCCCACCTCCACCTTGAATTCTTTGGTCACATCAACAGCACACCTCATCACTTGTCTTACATCTCTCATACATGTCCTGCACCACTCTAACATACTTCTCTGCCACTCCAGACTTCCTCATGCAATACTGCAGTTCCTCTTTTGGCACCCTGTCATATGCTTTCTCCAGATCCACAAAGGCACAATGCAGCTTCTTCTGACCTTCTGTGTACTTCTCCATTAACATCCTCAAAGCAAACACTGCATCTGTGATGCTCTTTCTTGGCATGAAACCAAACTGTTGTTCACAAATGCTGACCTCTGCCCTTAGTCTAGCTTTCACTATTCTTTCCCATAACTTAATCGTATGGCTCATCAACTTAATCCCTCTGTTGTTGCCACAACTCTGCACGTCTCCCTTGTTCTTAAAAATGGGCACCGGCACACTTCTCCTCCATTCCTCTGGCATCCTCTCACTCTCTAAGACCTTGTTGAATGTTCTTGTCAGAAAATCTACTGCTACCTCGCCTAGACACTTCCATACCTCCACAGGTATATCATCAGGACCAACTGCCTTTCCACTCTTCATCCTCTTCAGTGCCCTCCTCACTTCACACTTACTAATCTTTGCTACTTCCTGGTCCTCAACGGTCACCCCTTCTACTCTTTTTTCTCTCTCTCATTTTCCTCATTCATCAGCTCTTCAAAGTACTCTTTCCATCTTCCCAGCACACTTCTGTCATCAGTCAATACATTTCCCTCTCTGTCCTTTATCAATCTAACTTGCTGCACATCCTTCCCATCTCTATTTCTCTGCTGTGCCAACCTATATAGATAATTTTCTCCCTCCTTACTGTCCAACCTATCATACAAGTCATGCACTCTAATAATAATAATAATAATAATAATAATAATAATAATAATAATAATAATCGGGAAGTGGTGGCCTGGTGGTAAAGGTGCTGGATCACTGATGCTAAGGTTGTTGGTTCAAGCCACACTCTCAACACCTTGTCACTGTCCCCCTAGTGCAGCTAACTGGGTTATCAAAGGCCAGGCATGTCTCTCACTGTCTATGGTGTGAGGTTCATGTCAAAGAACCATTGCTGACTTTCGTCAAGAGGGGCTGCATAGCCGTCAGTGTGTTTCTGCCCTGTGATGGCCTGGCGAGCTATCCGGTGTGTACTATGCCCTCGCCTGAAGTTGTCTGGGATGGGCGCCAGCCTCCCTGCTACCCTAATTAGGATTAAGCAGTGGTATGTGCATTATGCACTTTCATGAGGATTAAATAAGGCCCAATAAAGTTTTAAACTTTGGGGTGAACTGACCAGTGGATTGAGATAAGAATCTGTACCGGAGGTCTTTCCTTGACGTATTGGTCCCTCACCTAGATAACGGTCCCTTACTAAGGTCACAAGTATTTCGTGAGATGTTGGTTTGTTAAAGAGGTAAAGGGTTCTCACTGGTCTAAGAGAAACAAGTCTACCTCCATCTTTCAAATACATCAAATATTTCTAAATGACACGAGCAGTCTCTGCTGATGAAGCTTTTAATATTTTCTTCTTTTTCTTTCGGCTTTTCCCCTTTTTCTCGGGAATCGCCACAGCGAATCATCTGATTTGCACGTTTGATTTGGCAGAGGTTTTTACGTCGGATGCCCTTCCTGTCACAACCCTTTAGCAAGGGACAGAAACACGCTTACGACTTTGCAGCTACTCTTTACGAAAGTCAGCAATGGTTCTTTTACATGAACCTCACCATAGACAGTGACAGACATGGCCCACCTTTGATAACCCAGTTAGCTGCACTGGGGGAGCTGATGAAGATTTTAAAATAATACTGATTTATTTTGGCTATGTATCTCTCACTGTTCATTCATTTACTGTGATTACCTGATTTGTTTTGAAATTGATGGTCTTGGAAAACAGCACGATTGTCACTGCCATTTTTTATTGTCAGTGTGAATAAACTCACTGTAAATTTATGATACAGTTTAAACAACTTAAAAAAAAAATATGTGTCTCAGTATTTGCCTAAAATCCACTAATAGGTGGGCAGCAAACTTGAAAAAAGCCTGCAAGCTGCTGCTAAATTTGTAAAATTGTAGGCAGAGAATGAAGACAAAATAAAAGGTCATATGTGACCATGTGCATTTTTCACACGCATAGAGAGAGAGAGAGAGAGAGAGAGAGAGAGAGAGAGAGAGAGAGGCACGCCCTTTACTGTACTATTATAGCTGTGTTTATTTCCATGTTGCTCTCATTCCCACGTTAACTCATTTACAGCCTTTTGTTCACCAGACATAGTGAGCAGGGAAAGTAAACACACAATTCAGTGGATGAAATGGATGACAGGTGAGGAGCTGAAGAGAGAGAGAGAGAGAGAGAGAGAGAGAGAGAGAGAGAGAGAGAGAGAGAGAAAAGAGAGAGGGGGAGAGGGGGTGGGGGGCGCAGAAATTGAAATATTAAAATAAAGAGAAATAGACGACAAAAAATAAGAAAAATAATTGAGACTAATAATTTAAAATAGTTTTGAGGGTAGACAAGATGACACACTGAATCATTTATTACAAGATAATAAATGAGACAGAAGGGGAAGAAATAGAGAAAAACAAAAAGAGACAAAATAAAGAGCGCGCGAGAGAGCGCGAGAGAGCGAGAGAGAGAGAGAGAGAGAGAGAGAGAGAGAGAGAGAGAGAGAGAGAGAGATGCCCTATGGGAGTACCTTTGTCCTGGTTCATTTCTCTGAGGGCCTGGAGTGAGACTGCTGCTCTCTCAGATAAGCAATAACTCTTCATCCCTTTCTCTCTTTTTCTCTCCCCTCCCTCTATCCCCCCTCCTCTCTCTCTCTAGCTCTTTTCCTCACTCTGTCTGCCTGGTACAGATAACAGACCTGTGCAAATTAAGTGCTACTTTTCCTATATTCAGACAGACAGATGAATGAACACACACACACACACACACACACACACACACACACACACACACACACACACACACACACACACACACACACAGACACAGATGGGGGGGGGATGTTGGTATCAGCAGTAGATCAGTAAAGTCTATGATCAATATAATATAAAACAGTAAATAAACATGTTATTTACCATAAAGTATAATTCACTCTGTAGAAATTAAGGGTTAAAATGTTTATTTGCTTAAAAATCACAGAACCACAATGACATTCAGAACACCAATCAGCTCACCAGTGATCACACACCCAAAAGGAATATATTCCCACATCCCACTGATTTCAATCTTTATTTTATAAAACTAATATCCTGATTAATTTGAGTGAATTAAATGAATAAACCTCGCCAAAAACTTAAAAATTCAGTAGCTAAAGAAAAAAACCCCCAAAACAAACAAATTGTTATTCCTTCAATCAAACTAAGTAATTTAAGGCTTAATGAAATTTTATAATTAAACATGATTATTGTAAACTTTTAGATTTTCATGCAGGACAATTTCTGTTCTATTTTATATGCTTTGACATTTAACATCACTGTGCGGTCCAACAGCATTTCAAAGAAATAGAAACAATTCTGATTGCAATAAATGTAAAACTAAAATGTAAAAAGCAGATGAATGTTAGTAATGTTGAGATGCAAGCGTGCTGCAGGTTCACATCATGCAGTCAGTGCTTTTTATTCCTTTCTTGACCTGCACTGCGAGCTTCCACAGAGCGATGGCATATTTCATTTCCATCTGCTGAAGACCCCTCACACACTCCACAGCCTTTTCATTAATCTCATTCCACAACAAGAATGCCTCAAATGTCTCCTCGATTCTGTGTATGGGACAGAAAATTACACAGGAAATTATCAAAAAAAAAAAAAAAAAAAATCACATGCATGCAAAGCCATTCTTCATAAAATTAATGTACATTGTCTTTCTTGGGCTCCCAAAAGCAAACTACACCTGACTACCAATTAATTAGTATGTAATAAACTGGCAAATCAATAATTGTAGAATAATGTGCTGTATAAGGTTTAATTTTTAACAAAGGGTATTATAGTGGAATTGAGTGCAAGACCAACACCAATAATTATAAAATAAACAGAGAATAGTCTGAAGAATGAGAGCAGTGAGGCTTGGGATGATTTCTTTCGCTCACACAGTGGAATGACCAATCAGTGAACAGAATGTCATATAGAGTGACGTGTCCCTTAGAATTAGAATCCATTTGCGTGAACACAATAATACATTAAAGTTACATATGAACTGCAGTCATGGATAATGAATGTTATTGAAAGTGATTGATAAAATACATATAGTCTGAGCAAAGTATGACAATCACACCATCCATTCATTAATTTTCTGAACCGCCTAATTCTAATTAGAGTTACAGACAGGCTAGCACCCATCTCAGCCGACAACCCATATGGCTCGCCAGGGCAACACAAGGCAGAAACACTCTGAGGGCTATGCAGCTACTCTTGACGAAAGTCAGCAATGGTTCTTTTACATGAACCTTCCACCATAGGAAGTGAGAGAACATGGCCAGCCTTTGATAACCCAGTTAACTGCACTTTTTATGGGGGTGGGAGGTGGGAGCAGGGACAACCCGTTGTGAGTGGGGATTGAACCCCTGACCTTGGGTTCAGTTATCCAGCACTCTACCACCGGGCCACCATTGCACCCGAAATCGCAACCAATAATGAAACGCGGTGCTTTAAAATAAGCAGAAACACCACATGGCATGTATTTAATCAGCCCACATTTTATTTTCTAGTGAGAAGAAAATGCTTAATTTATTAGGGGTTGTGGAGATGTAATAGAAAAGCTAAAGAAAGTAAAAATTAAGAAATGTATTGGTGAGAAGCTAGTTGTGTAATATAATTAATTAATAAACACCCACGTCCAGTCCAAACGGATTTCTTTGAGCTTGATGTTGAGGATCACGTAGTGAAGCTCAGTGATGAGAAGATCCAAATTAGGAATGTTTGCCAAAATAGCCCTATTTTGATTCTTTTGCTCATCTGTAAACATCTCATCAAAACTACGATCTTCAATCATGATAAATGGATTCTGAAACAACAACAACAACAACAACAACAACAAAAAAGGCAGTTATGCGTCTGTGTTCTGCAGAGTTCTGAAAACAACACATGGTTTCATTCAAATATTTATCATAATAAATGATAAGAGAATCTAAAACAAACCAACAAACAAAAAAACCCTGAAAATAGTGGATCTTAAAGATAATTGCTTAAAATGATTTCACAGCTGAAGCATTAATAGAGAGTGACGACTTAAACACAGAGAACATTAAAGGTGAACTGTACCTGATTCATCTCGATGAGCAGTGATGATTGTCTCAGTGATAATGATTCCCACAGAGACTGAATGTGCTTCAACTGGCTGGATCGCAGCACCTGAAAACAATATGGAGCGTGTTATTAACTTCCACACTGAGATATTTTAGTGGTTATCACTTATATCTACTACTATTGGTTCCTGTAGTGTAGCTTATAGATGTAAAACAGGCCCAGATAATCTGACAATCTGACACACCGACTGAACCAACAGCTTGCTTGCTAATGATGGTTTGTGAACATTTAAATTAGTATATGAATTAAAAAGGAAGTGAAAATATAACACTTATTCAGTTATTCAATAAGAAGTTTCTAACATAGAAAACAATATTAATTATTCATGGGTTATAGAAAGAAAATTAGAAATAATCAAACTTACGTTTGAGTTAGGTTCCGAACGGCCAAACGTAAGGTGAAAAGAAAGTAAGTTGTTACTGTATGTTCCAGTGACGTATGACGTTCATACTGTACTACAGTATACATCCTTAAATACCATTACCGTATTTCATAAAACACCATAATATCAACATTAATTTCAAATAAATTAAATTCAAGCAAAATAATTTCAAATAGATAAATTTTAATCAAATATTAAATACAGTATCGAATATAACCTTTAACATGCTCTGTGATGCGATCTTTCTGCTTGTAAATGGCTCCGATGGTTGACGGAGCCATTTGGAAGAAACGTGCAACATTCACATGTTTTCACCAGCATTAGTTTTCTTGATAATAGCCATCTTCGTTTCTAACAAGATAACTTGCCGCTTTTTCTGATTACCACTATCACTAGTACACTTCTGACCAACCATATTTGCTAAAAGTTACAAAAGTCCGCAAAACATTGTAAACACAAAGATCACAGAGACGACGTCTTAACACAAGGGTAACACGCGGTGAACTGGGAAGAAGGAGGTGCACGTTCAGTCTGTCGTTTGTAAACAATGGACGCAGCGTCATGCGTAAGTAGCATATTACGTCAGCGTACTACGTAGGTACGTCTCGTACTACAGAGAGCACGCTAAACTCAAAATTTGACTTTTTTTAAAAAACAAAATCGAAAAATACGTAAAAAATTTGACATAATTAACCCCCCCCCATAAAATTGAAAAATATGTAAAACGAATGAACGTAAAGCGGTGATTGTCTGTATAGCACATAAATGTATGGTACGGTAATACTGTATATGTAACGCCACTTCAAACTAAAACTTTATGGAAAAATACTTTAAAAAATTATATTTTCCGGCTTCACATTTGGGGGGGACTTTTAAAAGCTGACACTTTATTCTGATTCACATTTTAGCATCACGTTACTTGATTAACAAAGTTTTCAATGAAAATTACATTGTCAATTCACAATTTTCTCTTAAACTAAATGACGAAATACAAAAAAAAAGAAAATACTATAATATTATACATAATATATTATATATATATATATATATATATATATATATATATATAATATTATACATAATATACAATATAATACTATAATAATAATTGATCAGAATAAAAAAAATAAATAAATAAATAAGAAGGCAGTGTAAAATAAAATGGATGAACCTGCAGGTTCAGTGTTTGCACTCTGTCATCCAGTTTCAGGTCTTTCTTCACGTATGTCATGAGCTTCTGGTCCGGGTGAGGAAATGACAGCTTCAGAAATCCAATCACAATCCTTAAAGTGGCAAGAGCTGCGGAGATCTCATTCAAAAACCGGAAATCATTCATGATACAGTTTCTGTCATTGGTATTCAAGGGCTCCTGTAGGGTAAGAAAAAAATATCTTATTTTCTATAAGAATCAAAATTAGAGTTCAGTTTTAAATCATATTCAATTTTATCCAACACATTTTTATAAATACCAGCAAGCCACAGTCCTTAGTGAAATTATGTTCTTTAACTTAATTTTATGTTCAGAGCTACAATTTTCAATATTTATATTAAATGTGCCGAACTTCCTTAAGAAATGAAAAAGAAGGAACTATAGAATTCTAGAAATGAGAGAAAGCAAGTCATCAGCATATTGCAGTGGCCTCTATTGATTACAGTTCAAAAATGAACAGCACGGATCATACCAGCTTGTCCTGTACTTCACTGAAAAAGGCACGCAGTGTTGTTCCTGTGTCATATTTAAATAATGGAAGCGTCTGTTGAAAGGAGAAAAATACATTTCAATGAAATGAAAACCATCCACTTTTAATATTGTCCTGTATAGACACTGAAACTTTGTGGAATTAAACATTTTATTAATTGAAACTCAACAATACGTTTCATCATGCTCATGTTACAGGAATTACACATTTGAAGCAGAACATATTCAAATGTTTCATTCCACTAATACCACAGCAATACACCAATATTAACATCAAACGCCACATTCATTTGCAAATGATAATCACATTATTGACTGGACTGAATCAGATTTTCTGAAGTCTGAGAGTAGCCTTAAAATAGCTTACTGAAGCTTTGATTTTCGGTTTCTCTGTGAAGAATCGATCTATTATCTGCCTCTCCACAGCTTTAAAGTTGTAGTTGGTGCTCTGTTTCCCATCCTCATACACTACATGGTCAATGTTGGAGATAGCGATGGTGAGGAAATCTTGATCAGGGACACAGGTGATTACATGCGAAGGCTTGAGCTCACTCGCAGTGATTTCCCTTAAACATAGATTAAAAAATAATTACAAAAGGAAGAATAATATAACCATAATCTCTAGGTATCAACTAAGCACACCAAGTCTCTGTTAACCTGCAGGTTTCACTGTCTGCGGTAGGGTTGGTCAATTGTATGAGGCGGTTTTGCTGCAGTATAAGGTATCTTGCAATGATCCGGATAGCAGAGTTTTCCGTTGGCAGCAGGTCCAGAATCTTTAAGTCATGTTTTCCCATTAGCTCATGTGTTATCTGGAAATCTAAACAAGTTGTTGTTATATTTTTAGCACATTCTTAAGTCATTTTTCAGCCAAAGGCTGAAGCTCTGTTTACACACAACATGAGTTTCACTTTTACAATAAGTAGAAAGATGAATATAAATAAAAAAACCTTACATTTAATTAATCTGAGGTGCTTCCATAACCGATTGACAATTTCAGCACTTTCACTGAAAGCCTTTTGTTCATGCTCTAAAAGACAAAGCAAACAAATAAGCGAATATATACATAAACAAATAATAAAAAAAAAATCAAGCAAATATAATCAAAAAAGCATTAAGAGTTTAACGTTAACTTAACAGTAAAAAAACAACAACAACAAACTCCCCCCCCCATCAATTTCGCAGACAAATAGCAAAACAAATATATTTCATATTTGTCAAAACTACACAATATGGAGCAAACAACGCAGTATTTTTCCACGTAAACCATATATATATATATATATTTTATTTTTCTTTCATTTTGGCTTTTCTCCTTTTTTTTCAGTGGTCGCCACAGCGAATCATCTGATTCGCACATTTGATTTGGCATAGGTTTTTATGTCGGATGCCCTTCCTGTCACAACTCTTTTAGCAAGGGACAGAAACATGCTGACTGCTTTGCAGCTACTCTTTACGAAAGTCAGCAATGGTTCTTTTACATGCCTCTCACCACAGACAGTGAGAGACATGGCCCGCCTTTGATAATCCAGTTAGCCGCACTGGGGGGACAGTGACAACCTTGTGGGGACTCGAACCCCCAACCTTAGGATCAGCGATCCTGCGCTCTATCCACTAGACCCACAAGATTTCATTCTTTCATTCTTGCCGACACCTTCCTCTCACACATCACACCGGATACTTTTCTCCAACCATTCCAACCTGCCTGCACACGCTTCTTCACCTCTTTTCCACACTCTCCACTGCTCTGGATTGTTGAGCCTAAGTACTTAAAATCCTTCACCTTCCTTATCTCTGCTCCCTGTAACCTCACTGATCCTCTTGGGTCCTTGTCATTCATACACATGTATTCTGTCTTACTGAGACTAACCTTCATTCCCCTTCTTTCCAGGGAATACCTCCACCTCTCTAGATTTTCCTCCACTTGTTCTCTGCTCTCAATACAGATCACAATGTCATCTGCAAACATCATAGTCCATGGGGAATCTTGTCTAACCTCGTCTGTCAGCCTGTCCATCACCATAGCAAACAAGAAGGGGCTCAGAGCTGACCCTTGATGCAGTCCCATCTCCACCTTGAACTCTTCTGTCACACCAACAGCACACCTCACCACTGTCTTACATCTCTCATACATGTCCTGCACCACTCTAACATACTTCTCTGCCACTCCAGACTTCCTCATGCAATACCACAGTTCCTCTCTAGGCACCCTGTCATATGCTTTCTCCAGATCCACAAAGGCACAATGCAGCTCCGTCTGACCTTCTCTGTACTTCTCTATTAACATCCTCAAGGCAAACACTGCATCTGTGGTGCTCTTTCTTGGCATGAAACCAAACTGTTGTTCACAAATGCTGACCTCTGCCCTTAGTCTAGCTTCCACTATTTTTTCCCATAACTTCATCGTATGGCTCATCAACTTTATCCCTCTGTAGTTGCCACAACTCTGCACGTCTCCCTTGTTCTTAAAAATGGGCACCTTCACACTTCTCCATTCCTCTGGCAACCTCTCACTCTCTAAGAGCTTGTTGAATGTTCTTATCAGGAAATCTACTGCTACCTCTCCTAGACACTTCCATTCCTTCACGAGCATGTCATCAGGACCAACTGCCTTTCCATTCTTCATCCTCTTCAATGCCCTCCTCACTTCACAATACTAATCTTTGCTACTACCTGGTCCTTGATGGTCACCTCTTCTACTCTTTTCTCTCTCTCATTTTCCTCATTAATCAGCTCTTCAAAGTACTCTTTCCATCTTCTCAGCACACTTCTGTCATCAGTCAATACATTTCCCTCTCTGTCTTTAATCACTTTGACTTACTGCACATCCTTCCCATCTCTATTTCTCTGCTGTGCCAACCTGTATAAATCATTTTCTCCCTCTTTACTTTCCAACCGAGCATACAAGTCATCATATGCCCTCTGTTTGGCCTTTGACACCGCTACCTTCGCCTTACGCTGTGTCTCCCTGTGATCCTGTTTACTCTCATCGTCCTCTCAATGTCCCACTTCTTCTTAGCTAACCTCTTCCTTTGTACACACTCCTGCACTTCCTCATTCCACCACCAAGTCTCCTTATCTACTCTCCTTCCAGACGACACACCAAGTACTCTCCTACCTGTCTCCCTGATCACATTAGCTGTAGTTGTCCAGTCATCTGGAAGCACTTCCTAACCACCCAAAGCCTGTTTCAACTCCTCTCTGAAAGACAACCCGACACTCTTCCTTTTTCAGCTTCCACCACTTTGTCTTCTGCTCTGCTATTGCCTTCTTCACCTTCCTCACCATCAGCATCATCCTGCACACCACCATCCTATGTTGTTTGGCAACACTCTCAACCACTACTACTTTGCAGTCACTGACTTCCTTCAAATTACATCGCCTGAACAAGATGTAGTCTACCTGTGTGCTCCCATCTCCGCTTTTATAAGTCACCCTATGCTCCTGTCTCTTCTGGAAGAAAGTACTCACCACAGCCATTTCCATCCTTTTGGCAAAATCTACCAATCTTCTGCATTCCTGTCCTGGATACCAAACCTGCCCATCACTTTCTGCCCCAATGACCACTCTTTCACCTCTGGGGGTACTCTGTATCACTTCATCTAACTCACTCCAAAATCTCTCCTTCTCTTCTAGCTCACATCCTGCCTGTGGGGCATAAGCACTAACAACATTGAACAGCATGCCTTCAATTTCTAACTTGAGATTTATCACTCTGTCTGACACTCTTTTCACTTCTAGAACATTCCTGACAAACTCCTCCTTCAAGATGACTCCTAATCCATTTCTCTTCCCATCCACACCATGAAAAAACAGTTTAAACCCTGCTCCCAAGCTTCTAGCCTTGCTACCTTTCCACCTGGTCTCCTGAACACACACTATGTCCACCTTCCTCCTCTGCATCATGTCAGCCAGCTCTCTACCTTTTTTTTTTCATAGTTCCAACATTCAAAGTCCCTATTTTCAGTCCTAGACTCATGCCTTTCCTCTTCTCTCTCTGCCTATGGACACACCTTCCGCCTCTCCTTCTTCGACGTCTTCGACCAACAGTAGTCCAATTTCCACCAGCACCCTGTTGGTTAACAGCACTGATGGCGGTCGTTGTTAACCTGGACCTTGACCTATCTGGTATGTCATTCTTTCTTGTGATTCGCATATTTTATTTGGCATTTGTTTTACGCCAGATGCCCTTTCTGATGCAACCATCTGCATTTATCCGGGCTTGGGACCGGCGTAATTTTCATAATAGGTTCATGTCAAGCTTGAGAGACAGAATGTAAAAAAAAATCCAGGAAATCACATTGTATGATTTTTAAACAATTTATTTGTGAACATGGGAGGCCAATAAGTATTGGGCAGCCAGCAAAAGTTACTTTTAATACTTTGTAATGTAGCCTTGGTTGGTAATGACAGAGGTCAAACGGTTCCAGTAGTTCTTTACAAGGTCTACACACACTTTTGTTGGTATTTTGGTCCACTCCTCTGCACAGATCTGCACAGAGTTGTGATGTTTGAGGGCTGTCACTTGGCAACTCAAAGTTTTAACTCCCTCCACAGGTTTTCGATTGGGTTGAGGTCTGGAGACAGGCTAGGCCACTCCAGAACCTTGATATGCTTTTTATGAAGCCACTCCTTGGTTTTCTTGGCTGTGTCCATCCCCATGCTTCACAGTAGGTATGGTGTTCTTGGGATGCAACTCAGTGTTCTTCTTCCTCCAAACACAGCGAGTACTGTTTAAACCAAAAAGTTCAATTTTGGTCTCATCTGACCACATCACATTCTCCCAATCCTCCTCTGGATTGTCCAGATGGTCTTTAGCATATTTCAGATGGGCCTTTACATCTCATGACGACGTAGTGTGTTAGTTGTTGTCATCTTTGTGACGGTGGTTCCTGCCATCTTCAAAACATTGACCAATTCCTGCCGTGTAGTTCTGGGCTGATTACTCACTATTCTTAGGATCCTTTGAACCCCATGAGGTGAGTTCTTGCATGGAGCGCCACTCCTAGGGAGGTTGTCAGTGATGTTATACTTCTTCCATTTTCTAATAATATTTCCAACTGTTGATCTTTTCTCATAAAGTTGTTTACACATTGCAGTTTGACTCATCCCAGCTTTGTGCAGTTGTACAATTTTATCTCTGGTGTCTTTGGGAAGCTCTCTGGTCTTGGTCATGGTGAAGACTGCAGTCTGACAGTTTGAAGGTGTGTGCAGGTTTGAAGGTGTCTCTGATGCATCTAATCAGTTCAAACAGGTGTCATTCATACTGTTAATGAGTTGGAGCCGAAATAATGTTTGTTTTTTAGCTGCCCAATACTTATTGGCCTCCCATTTTCACAAATAAATTGTTTAAAAACCATACAATGTGATTTTCTTGATTTTTTTTACATTCTGTCTCTCAAGTTTGATGTGTACCTATGATGAAAATTACAAACCTCTCTTATCTTTTTAAATGGGTGAACTTGCACATTTTCACATTGCCAATACTTATTGGCCCCACTGTATATAAAGCATAAATAAAATTGCAAAACATTTCATTCCATGTTTTTTTCCATGTTCCTAAATTTGTATCTCTATCTTCCGTATGGACGAGTCAGAACCGGAGCACTTTCTACACTCAATTTCCTGGAGTGGACAAGAGTGTCCAGCAATATGTAAGGTGTGTTCCTTATAAACTGCTCAAACTCCATTTGCATTGGCATATAGGACCAGCTGTGACATTATTACATCTCACCTGCTACATTCTCCTTTATAAAGGTGTTAATGGGTGTATCATTGTAACACTGCAGATCCAAATTCTCAAAATAACACTTCAGTTTCTGCTGAAGACTCAGCACTTGGGGGAGATATTTGATGTGTTGAATGTGAGCATGCTGCAAATTGAAATAAAAAATGAATACACAAGCTGTGAAGTTCAATCAATTGTACTACTTAAAATAATTATTTGTAAAATACCACATTGCTGCTATGAATGGTTTTCAGTTATGTTGGCAGTAAAACACTACAGGGATTTTATTTAAGTTGTAATTACACTTTTTGAACACCTAAATTAATTTATTCACATTAACTGTTAGCTACATTGTCAACTATTGTCCATGTATGTAGAGTGGTATCAGTGACGGAATACATTATACAGACTAAAATTACAAAATACTTACACTTTTCAGGAGTTCTGAGAGAACAGGAACATTTTCCCTTTCATCATTCTTCTCAATTAAATGAGTAAAGTGTTGGATGGTCATCCTCTGCTCGAAGCTCCAGAGCAGTGGAAGGTCAAACATGCAAGAGGTGGTTAGGTCCTTCAGTACTGGTTCCTTATTGTAGAGCATTTTTGCCAACGTGACCATGCCACCCGATCTCAGAATTTTATTCTGCACGTCCAATAACTCTGCCTCAAAATTCTAAAAACAAAATAAAAGATATCAAAAGATCAAAATGACCAAAATGATCATAACATATCAATATTAATGTTTCCCAAAATGGAGTTTAATAGAAATTTTAGTTATGACTTAAAAGTTAATATCTCATAACTCTCACGTTATCAGTAAAATCTTACCTGAAAGAAGACCTGAAGTCTATTATGAATTACTTTTTCCCATTCTTCCCTTGTTTCCCCACTGTTTGTGATATGGATCTGGATGTTTGGCTCTGAAAGAATAGGTTCCATTTATTATACTTTCAATAACTCAGATTAAACACACTATATTTGTACAGTCATACCTCACCTTACGAAAGACCCAACTAACAACTAATCCAAGTTATGAAACGCCTTTAAGTAAAATTTTCGTCTCTGAATACAAAAGAAAATTCCAGTTACGAAACGCGAAATCTCAAAAATTCAAACAATGCACGCTCAGCTTCGCAGCCGCCCAAACGTAAATACACTTGTAACATCCTGTATTTTGTTTTGAAATTGGCGCTATAGAGGTGCTCTCCCATTGGCTATCTCCCAACACCCCGCTGGCCTCCCATTGGCTAGGAGGGAGCTGCATCTCCATGATGCCCATGATGCTTTTTGTGTGCCTTCGACCCTTGTTCGTCACGGAGTTCTAACACACGTAAAGGACAGAGCATAAAAGACAGGCATGCGGTTGAGTGATGTTGCAAAGCAATATGGCCTAAACCCATCTACTATCGGTACAATATTGAAGCAGAAGGAGGCCTTAAAAGCGACGACCCCTTTGAAAGGCCTCTCTGTGATATCGAAAAAGAGGTCATCACTGAACGACGAGATGGAGAGACTGTGACTACTTTGGATAAAGGAGAAAGAAATTGAGGAGCTACAGTGACGGAGGCAATTATTTCTGAAAAAGCAACCGCCATATTTAGTGACCTTGTGAAGGAGGGTGGGGGTGAGGGTTCTTCGGAACAGCAAGCACTCTCGGACTTTAAAGCATCGTGTGGGTGGTTCGAGAAATTTAAGAAAAGGGATCCACTCTGTCGTACAGCATGGCGAGGCATCGAGTTCAGACTGGAAGGCGGCAGAAGAATTTATCAAAAAATTCGAACAACTTGTCATGGAAGATGTTTACATTCCACAGCAAGTTTTTAATTGAGACGAGACTGGACTCTTCTGGCACCTTCATCACAGCTGAGGAGAAGAAAATGCCAGGCCACAAGCCCATGAAGGATCGCCTTACGCTTGCTCTTTATTGTAATGCCAGTGGAGAATGCAAGATTAAGGCCCTGCTAGTGTACCACTCAGAAAATCCCTGAGCCTTCAAAGCTCACAAAATCTTGAAGGAGAAACTTAATGTCATGTGGATGGCCATTGCGAAGGCCTGGGTCACCCGACATTTTTTTTTTTTGAGTGGGTGAATTTGGTGTTTGGCCCTGCCGTGAATAAGTTACTCGAAGAGAACAACCTCCCCCTCAAGTGTCTGCTGATTCTTGACAATGCCACCGCCCACCACCTGGCCTCGAAGATGATATCCTGGAGTTCTCCTTCGTCAAGGTGCTGTACCTTCTTCCAAACACCACGCCTGTCCTCAAGCCCTCAAGCCCATGGACCAACAAGTCATTTCAAATTTTAAAAAACTTTACACAAAATTTCTTTTTAAGAGGTGTTTTGACATCACGGAAAATACCCAGCTTACCCTTCGTGAATTTTGGAAGCACCACTTCGACATAGTTGTGTGCTTGAAGTTAATTGACATGGCTTGGCAGGAGGTGACCAGACGTACCCTTAATGCTGCTTGGAGAAAGCTGTGGCCGCATACCATTGCTCTGAGAGACTTTGAGGGATTCGCAGTCAAGGTGGAGGGAAAGCCTCAACCTGAACCTCAGCCTGAGGTGGACGAAATTGTGTCCCTGGGAAAGGCCATGGGGCTGGAGGTCAATGAAGAGGACATTGACGAGTTGGTTGAAGAGCACCAAGAAGAACTCTCAATGGAGGAGCTGAAGGAGCTGGAGGTGATGCAACGCTCGGCAATGCACGAGGAATTCAGCAAAGAGGAGGTCAAGGAGGAGGCAGCAATCATTCCGTCAGCACGAATAAAATAAATGCTGGTGAAATTTCACGAACTTTCTGAATTCGTGGAAAAAAAAATCCCGAAAAAGTTTTCACAAATCGTGCTATCGCCCACTTTGACAACATATGCCTTGTGCATTTTAGGAAAATTATGAAAAGTCATCAAAGGCAATCATTGTTGGATCGATAGTTCACCAAACCTCTGTCAACAAGCACTGCCGAAGGTAAAAGTAAAAAGCAGGCAAAAAGCAGTGACGATAATTAAAACAAGTGAAAAATTAAATGCGAAAAAAATATCATGAAACAGAACTATATAAAAAAATGATAAAAAGTTTAATTTTAAAAAAGTTTAATTTTAAACTTTTAAGTTCTTTTGAATTCATAATTTTAAGTTAAATTCATCAATTTCAGTGGAATTAAGTTGTGTGAAATATATTAATTTTAGTGAAATTAAGTTGTGTGTTTACGTGTGTGTGTGTGTGTGTATGTACGTTTTCTCTTAGCTGCCAAACGTTTGCCTCCTCCTCCCTCACCCATCACGCACTTCACTTCGCTACGCACTCGTCCTTACGTATCTTGGGCATAGTTGTCCAACCCCAATGGTAAATGAATTGCATGTCTTATTCATTTTAATGGTTTAATAAATAATTTTATTTTACTTTTAACACATATTTCATACAAAATTGGTATACTTTTATAATTTTTAAAGTAGTATTGAGGGCCTTGGAACGAATCGGGCCTTTTACATGTAAAATACTACTCTACTTACGAAAAAAATCACATTACAAAACCACTTCTGGAACGAATTAATTTCGTAAGGTGAGGTATGACTGTATTGAATTGGTTTTATATGAAGATAAACCTTCACCCTGAAATAGCATGGTGAGCTGGTCAGGGTTTACTCTGCCCTCACCTAGAGTGAGCTGAGATGGGTGCCAGCCTCCCCGCAACCCTAATTAGGATTAAGAGGTTCAGAAACTGTATAATTGAATGAATGAAGATTCTGTAAACCATATGCCTGTAATATTTAAGATTTTACTGCCACCATTGTCCCATTGGAAAGGGAACCCACTTTATTTCCAACAGTCCACCCCACACTACAAATATGGCTGACAATGACGACAGTCAGCATCAGCTCTCATGTTCATCAATGTTCATCACTATCATTATTATCATCAACATTCCATAAAATGGAGAAATAAACCATAAAAATCTCATACTAATTTGTTTTTTTGTTTATTGCATAACATGCAGCAACTAATGTATAAACAATACGTGGCTGCTTGGTGGCGTAATGTTTAGCTCATTGCCTTAAAACCAAATGGTCCTGGGTTCAAATCCTGGGTTCAGTGTGGGCGTTCCTGTGTAGAGTGAATGTTCCGCCCATTGTTGTGTGGGTTTCTTTTAGGGCCTCCAGTTTCCTTCCACAGTCTCAAGATGTGCACATACACTAATAGGCTGTTCCAATTTGCCCCAAAGTATAGGTGTTGTTGTGAATGGTTTTGTGTGGTTTGGCCCTGCAATAGACTGGCAAGAATTTTAGGCTGTATCCCAGCTTTGCCCAGTGTCAGCTCAGATAGGCACCAGCCTTAAAGCAACCCTTATAGGATGAAGCCATCCAGCAAATATGTGAGCGGTTAAGATATCAAGACTTCTTAATGCAGTGCTTCTCAATTATTTTCTGTTACGCCCCCCCTAGCAAGAAGAAAACAATTCGCGCCCCCCCACCACCCACTTTCCGCCGCAACTATAAATTATAACTTTTTTCTATAATATAGTTACAGGTATATCTCTTCATTATATCGTATCCTTGTTAACATAAATAAAACAAAAAGAAAGAGATATAGTTCAACTTACAAGAATAACTTTTTTAACATTTTTATTAGTCTGTAAAAGAAAGTGCATCAATTTGCCTTAAATTTAAAAATAATAATATCCTTGTTACATTTTTGACAAACTTACCACACCATTTGCTGCTGAAAATAAAATCAATAAATAATTAATTCAAATTGACTTCAGAAACATTATACCCACTGTAGTCACGGTGAAGCCAAGCGCTACATATGCGTCATCATATTTGCGCGTCTTTGCTTTCGGGTGACTTTCTTTTGACTCGATATCTACGTTTCTCACCGCCTTTCTTTTCATCCCTGTTAAAAATTTCTTCATGTTGTGAGGGTGTGTGTACTGCACTACACATCACCAGCTCGTAGCAAAACAAACCTACACCGTAGAGTTAATACTCGCTGCGCACAATGGGCAATGAGGGCGCCACTGCCAACTACTGGAGTGGATGTGCAATTACACTTTCTTGTAGTACGGCGGAAAAAAAGCATGTTCTCCTGGGTCACACGCGCCCCCCTCAGCATCCCATCGCGCCCCCCCAGGGGGGCGCGCCCCACTATTTGAGAAGCACTGTCTTAATGGAACATAGTTTAGATTTGTTTCAGTGTCGAATGCACTACACTCTGAATAGGTCGGCTAAATAGACATCCCTAACTACAATGACCTGCTTCTTTCAAAAAAAAAAAAAAAAAAAAAATTAGTTTTCTTCCTTTTTTGTTTATGCACTATGTGGTATATACTTCATGTTTACGTGCTTTTGGATTGGTGAATTAACTACTCAGATTTGGGAGATTATTTTGCAACATCTACCTTGCCTTCGGCACATAATTATTTATTGAAAACCAATTATCATATTCTAATAGAAATCTTGCAATTCAGAATCTGATTCATTTCATGGCTTCTTCTCATTATCTTCATTAATTTGCTGATCGGCTTTATCCCACTAAGATTGTGAGGAGGCTGGTGAATATCTCACTCATCACAAACAACCATTCAGACATTCACATCCAGGGGCAATCCAGAGTATCCAATCGGTCTTATGTGAAAATTGCACATTGGGCTGCAGGAAGAATCTGGAGTACCCGGAGGGAACCCATGCAAGCACAGGGAGAACATGTAAATCATACAGAAATGCCATCGGCAAGCCTAAGACTTAAACCCAGGGCATTTTTTTGCTCTGAGGTGGACATGTTAACCATTATGCCACCATGCAACTCTTCTAATTTACGAACTGATTAATATTTGCACTATTTTATAATATAAAGTGCCTGAAATGCAGTGGTGGACATTTCCCCAAACTGCCATTTATACAACAATTATTTTAATGAATAAATTAATAGAAAGTTGTAAATCAATTAAATGAGTAAACATTACCAGTGGAGTTCCTCAAGATGAACTTTAGAAACAACTGGACTACCATCTCAGCATCTTCCTCACTCTTTCCTAAAGCTTTGGCAAGCAGCTCAATGTCCTTCTGCAGGTGCCCATAGAGGTGTGTCCTGACATCTTCTACTCCTTGTGGCATGTTAGTGAGATTTTGAATCTCCTAAGCAGTGTGCATACATGTCCACACACACACACACACACACACACACACAAAATAATTTTAGATTACACTTTCTATTAAAACCACAAGCATCTCTCATTGCCTTTAAGGACCAGGGTAATATATCAACTTTAAATATACACGTGCATATGTAACCATACCTTGGTGTGTTTAGTTGTACCCCAAATCATGGAGGAGTGTATTAGGGCTCGCACAATGTGAAGATTTGAACCATATAGATTCCTCTCCCCATCCTGTTCCTTTCGACTGTTAGGATCGCCAAGATTGTGACCTCTTCCACTTCCCTCCAAATTACTTAATTTAACAACAAAAACAAGAACAATGTCAACCCCCCCACACTTAAAATTAAACCATGTTAATAGGATATGATTACTTAAATCACTGCGTCTCACTGTACAGTAGGCCCTTGACTATTTGCAGTTTTGCACTCATGGTTTGCATATTTGTGGGTCGCCGAGCAACTGTACGTAATTCAATTTCAGCCAGTGGCTGTCCTCCTTCCTGCTGATTGGTTGAGATGATGTCTTCTTTTCCTTTCGGCTTTTCCCTTCAGGGGTCGCCACAGCGAATCATCTGCCTCCATCTCACCCTATCCTTTGCATCTTCTTCTCTTACACCAACGACCTTCATGTCCTCCTTCACCACATCCATGAATCGTCTCTTTGGTCTTCCTCTAGGCCTTCTTCCTGGTAGTTCCAGCCTCAGTATCCTACTACCAATATACTCACTATCCCTCCTCTGCACATGTCCAAGCCATCTCAATCTAGCCTCTCTGACTTTGTCTCCAAAACGTCTTACATGTGCTGTCCCTCTGATGTGCTCATTCCTAATCCTATCCATCCTCGTTACTCCCAAAGAGAACCTCAACATTTTCATTTCTGCTACCTCCAGCTCTGCCTCCTGTCTTTTCCCCAGGGCCACTGTTTCTAAACCATACAACATCGCTGGCCTCAACACCGTCTTGTACACTTTTCCTTTCATTCTTGCCGATACCCTCCTATCACACATCACACCGGACACTTTTCTCCAACCATTCCAACCTGCCTGCACACGCTTCTTCACCTCTTTTCCACACTCTCCATTGCTCTGGATTGTTGAGCCTAAGTACTTAAAATCCTCCACCTTTCTTATCTCTGCTCCCTGTAATCTCACCGTTCCTCTTGGGTACTTGTCATTCATGCACATGTATTCTGTCTTACTGAGGCTAATCTTCATTCCCCTCCTTTCCAGGGCATACCTCCACCTCTCTAGGTTTTCCTGCACTTGTTCTCTGCTCTCACTACAGATCACAATGTCATCTGCAAACATCATAGTCCATGGGGAATCTTGTCTAACCTCGTCTGTCAGCCTGTCCATCACCATAGCAAACAAGAAGGGGCTGAGACCCTTGATGCAGTCCCACCTCCACCTTGAACTCTTCTGTCACACCGACAGCACACCTCACCACTGTCTTACATCTCTCATACATGTCCTGCACCACTCTAACATACTTCTCTGCCACTCCAGACTTCCTCATGCAATACCACAGTTCTTCTCTCGGCACCCTGTCATATGGTTGAGATGATGTAATGCCCCTTTTTCCTTTTTCGCACAAATTGTCAACGAGCCTTTTTTAGTGTGTTTTAATTACCAGTTAAACTCTATGATTCCACGCAAATACTGTACGCCTTCTCTGGCTAAGCGATAGAAAAGGTAATGACGTTGGTTGCCTCTTCTGAAGAAATAAAACTTTCTCCTGAAGGAACGATAGTTTCCTCTGAAGTGCCTGAAGAGGAATAATCATCTGAACTGTTGTAAAGCTGTAGTATTAAAGTCTTTTTCAATTATTTTTCCAGTACAGTGCCTAAGTTAATGTTTAGAATGTTTGTGTATGTCTGCTTTCTCCCCGCTCCAGTTGGGGGACACGGGGGCCCGCACATGGAGCTTGATCTTTTAAGGTCGCAAGTGCACGTGCGCAAGTGCGCACGTGCACTTGCTCACTTGATAAGCCGGATAAGCCGCGCTTCGTCTCACATGCTGCGTGTGTCACCTGCAACAAATGTCTCACATTCAAAGGGAAAGGACTTAAGAAGCATGCTTTAATTGAGGTGAGCATGCGGTTTGTGTTTATAGGGAGTAAATGAGATTACTTAATTCAAGGATGAACTGCATTCAGTCCGAGCAGCTCAGCCATGCCCCTCAGCCAGAGCAGGGAGAAAGCAGACATACACAAACATTCTAAACATTAACTTAGTCACTGTACTGGAATAATAATTGAACAGACTTTAATACTACAGCTTTACAGCAGTTCAGATGATTATTCCTCTTCAGGCACTTCAGAGGAAACTGTCGTTTCTTCCGGAGAAAGTTTTATTTCTTCAGAAGAGACTGCGCTTAGCTGGCGTTTGAGTGGCATCATAGAGCTTAACTGGATAATATGTTATACATACAAAATGAAAATATATACATACTGTATATACTAGTCCTTCTCAAAAAATTAGCATATTGTGAAAAAGTTCATTATTTTCTGTAATGTACTGATAAAAAATTAAACTTTCATATATTTTAGATTAATTGCACACCAACTGAAATATTTCAAGTCTTTTATTTTTTTTATTTTTTGTAATTAATACAAAATGCTGATGATTTTAATACTGATGATTTTGGCATACAGCTCACGAAAACCCAAAATTCCCATCTCAAAAAATTAGCATATCATGTTCAGGTAGTCTAAATGAGCTATTAACCTAATCATCTGAATCAACCAATTAACTCTAAACACCTGCAAAAGATTCCTGAGGCTTTTAAAAACTCCCAGCCTGGTTCATTACTCAAAACCGCAATCATGGGTAAGACTGCCGACCTGACTGCTGTCCAGAAGGCCATCATTGACACCCTCAAGCAAGAGGGTAAGACACAGAAAGAAATCTCTGAGCGAATAGGCTGTTCCCAGAGTGCTGCATCAAGCCACCTCAGTGGGACGTCTGTGGGAAGGAAAAAGTGTGGCAGAAAACACTGCACAACCAGAAGAGGTGACCAGACCCTGAGGAAGACCTGTGGAAGCAGTGGACTGAGTCTGGAGTAGAAACATCCAGAGCCACCGTGCACAGGCGTGTGCAGGAAATGGGCTATAGGTGCCGCATTCCCCAGGTCAAGCCACTTTTGAACCAGAAACAGCGGCAGAAGTGCCTGACCTGGGCCACAGATAAACAGCACTGGACTGTTTGCTCAGTGGTCCAAAGTACTTTTTTTGGATGAAAGCAAATTTTGTATGTCATTTGGAAATCAAGGTGCCAGAGTCTGGAGGAAGACTGGGGAGAAGGAAATGCCAAAATGCCTGAAATCCAGTGTCAAGTAGCCACAGTCAGTGATGGTCTGGGGTGCCATGTCAGCTGCTGGTGTTGGTCCACTGTGTTTTATCAAGGGCAGGGTCAATGCAGCTAGCGATCAGGAGATTTTGGAGCACTTCATGCTTCCGTCTGCTGAAAAGCTTTATGGAGATGAAGATTTCATTTTTCAGCACGACCTGGCACCTGCTCACAGTGCCAAAACCACTGCTAAATGGTTTACTGACCATGGTATTACTGTGCTCAATTGGCCTGCCAACTCTCCTGACCTGAACCCCATAGAGAATCTGTGGGATATTGTGAAGAGAAAGTTGAGAGACACCAGACCCAACACTGTGGATGAGCTTAAGGCCGCTATCGAAGCATCCTGGGCCTCCATAACACCTCAGCAGTGCCACAGGCTGATTGCCTCCATGCCACGCCGCATTGAAGCAGTCATTTCTGCAAAAGGATTCCCGACCAAGTATTGAGTGCAGAACTGAACATAATTATTTGAAGGTTGACTTTTTTGTATTAAAAACACTTTTTTTATTGGTCGAATGAAATATGCTAATTTTTTGAGATAGGAATTTTGGGTTTTCATGAGCTGGCTGTATGCCAAAATCATCAGTATTAAAACAATAAAAGACCTGAAATATTTCAGTTGGTGTGCAATGAATCTAAAATAATTGAAAGTTTAATTTTTATCAGTACATTACAGAAAATAATGAACTTCATCACAATATGCTAATTTTTTGAGAAGGACTAGTATATATATATATATATATATATATATATATATATATATAAAGTATGTTGTATAATGTTTATATATTTTATTAATAAATATCACAGTACAAAATTGAAAAGTTTTTCTTAATCATTACTACATTTTACTACATTAATACTGTATTAATGAGTAAGGCTGTCTATAGAATGTGTTTAAGAAACAAATTTAAGCGCATGTAATAGATACATAGTATTTTACTTCCGGTTGATCATTGGTGTATGTAAAAAGATACATGGGGGTTTTACTTCCGGGTACAGATCTTGTGGATTATCTTCATTTGTGGGAGGGGCCGGAACCGAATCCCCGTGAATATCGAGGGCCTACTGTATGTCATATGCATCATGCAAAGAATTTTAAATTTATAAAAGGTTTAAGTAACAAATATATCTTCTGCCACTATATTTTGTTGTGCTGATATTTTAATAATATTGTCACCAGAAGACTTTTAGAATTGTAATAATCAATAGTTTAAAATCCACAAATCACTTAAAAGTGTGGAAAGGGTTCTACTTAAAAATATCAGAACAGATCAAAAGATAGATATGAGAAAACTTGCCGAAAATTATGATATATACAGACAGAGAGCTACAATATAACATTCCAAGTACCAAACTGACATCAATATTTAATGTGATAAAATTCCTTGCAATACTACTGGGTAAATAACTTGAATGAAATTGAAAGGAGAAAAATGTACTGTACATGCATTCATACAAACACTTACTCTGTGAAACCTTCTACTGCTCTGTGTCTCTCTCCACCAACTTCACTGCCACAATTAGTACACTTTGATTTTTCACATGGCCTCCCACACTAAGATAAACACAAACACGGTATTTTATTGTATAATATGTACCAGAGTATAACCTGAATATGATACAAAAAGATGAGGCTGATACTCACCTCACCAATTAAAACAGCTTCTCCACACGTACACACTGTAGAGAACGACTTTATCAATTAGATCCATGATAGGAATGGAAATCATTCATAATAGGAATTTATTGCAAGCAGGATAATGAGTTGTCAGCCAAAAAAGCACCAAGGATTAAATGAGCACATATAGAAAACGGAGGCAAGAACTGCCCTTAAAGTCAACACCCAAAAGAGATTTGACATATTGTTAAATTTCTGAACCGTTTAATCCTGACTAGGGTAACAGGAAGGCTGGTGCCCATCCCAGTTGACTCCGGGCGAGGGCAGAGTACATGCTGGACGGCTTGCCATCGCAGGGCAGAAACGCTGATGGCTATGTAGCTACTCTTGTCAAAAGCCAGCAATGGTTCTTTTACATGCCTCTCACCACACACAGCCTTTGATAACCCAATTAGCTGCACTGGTGTGTGTGTGTGTGTGTGTGTGTGTGTGTGTGGGGGGTTGGGGATGGGGGGTTGGGGGGGGGGTGGGGGGTAGGGTAAGGACAACCTGTTAAGACTGGGGCTTTAACCCTCAACTTTGACATATTGTTAAGAATGAAAACACAGCTCTCAATTACACTCATATGCAGATTGGATGAGATAAATTATTAACCCAGATACTTTGCACTCTGCAAGTAACCCCCCCATAAACTGTTGAAGTACAGGATCTTAGGTCTTTAGCAAATCCAAGAAATCTGAAACACTTATGGACGAAGCCAAACCTAATGAGGAGGTGGAATAATAGATCTTTTCGGTGCAAATAGTCCAAATTCTTTAATGAATGGTGGTGTTCTAAAGTCACAAGGCGACACCTAGTGGCTGAGTATCTGTCACACGCACAGAGGATTAATTGTTAAAAAAAAAATGGCAGAATTTTCACCCATCGAAACTTAATGAGTTAAAAAGGTCAAAATTTAAAACAAACAAATACATAAATGCAAATTAAACCAACACTAATGTACCATCAGAGATCGGACCTTAAAGAGAATAAAGCACCCTAATCCTGGGATATTGTTCACATGAAAAAAATCAGAAGACTCACCCCATATTTTCAGCTTGTCCCCTGAATCTTTTCTATTCTCAGTCCAGTTCTTAATCAAGTTTTTTATTTCATTCACTGGGTTCGGCATAGTTGGCAGAAAGAAATCCTATAAAATCAGAAAGGTGTGTTTGAGGTGGAATTAAGTGAATATCATTTCCACAAAGCCTTTACAGTGGTTTCTGCACGACGAACCTTCATAATAAACAAGAATGGACATCAAAATATGTGTCATTATAATATATCATTGCTGTATTTTCAGTACTATATGTGTAAGTATCGTGAAATATTTGGATGTGTTCGGATATTGTTTTTTCAAAGCCTCTTTAGTAAACTGAATAAAAAAGGAATTGAAATTATTAATTCACTCATTTTCTGAACAGTTTAATCCTAATTAAGGTTGGGGAGAGGCTGGCGCCCATCTCAGTCGAGATGGCAGAGTACACCCTGAACAGCTCACCAGGCTATCCCAGACTTCTAATTAAAGGTGGTGTAAATAAAAAAAAAAGAATCACACCCCTTTAAAGTATTATTATTATTATTATTATTATTATTATTATTGAGAGCAGAGAATAAGTGGAGGAAAATCTAGAGAGGTGGAGGTATGCCCTGGAAAGGAGAGGAGTGAAGGTTAGCATCAGTAAGACAGAATACATGTGTGTGTTTCTGTGTGGAGTTTGCATGTTCTCCCCGTGCTTGTGCGGGTTTCCTCCGGGTGCTCCGGTTTCCCCCGTAATCCAAAGACGTGCACTGTAGGTTAATTGGCCGTTCTAAATTGACCATAGTTTCTCTCCTGCAGCGGCACTGGAACCCAGTCGTATCGGCTTTTGCCTTTCCATTGGATCCTTCCGGTGGCGCCGAGACAGGGGGGGACTTGCTACTTGGGTAATAGCCTGTCCCTCATTACTCCCTACCCAGGCTCTGTGCACTGGGGAGTATCACCAGTCAGGATACTGGCCAGAGCGCAGCCATAGTCCTTTGGGACTGACGGAGGCCTACGCGCGAATGAGAAGGACCCAAGAGGAACGGTGAGGTTACAGGGGGCAGAGATAAGGAAGGTGGAGGATTTCAAGTACTTAGGCTCAACAATCCAGAGCAATGGAGAGTGTGGAAAAGAGGTGGAGAAGCGCCTGCAGGCAGGTTGGAATGGTTGGAGAAAGGTGTCCGGTGTGATGCAGTACACTCATTAGCTGCCGGTAACCGGCGATTTTGCTGCCAAGAATAGCCCTGCTGCCGTCTACTCTGAAACGTTTTTTAAAAAAATAAATTTGAAAGAATTTGATATTTGAAGAATTTGGTAACAGCAGGTCGGATTCGTTTCCAGTGGGAGTTGGAGTCCACCAAGGCTGTCCTTTGTCACCGATTCTGTTCATAATTTTTATGGACAGAATTTCTAGGCGCAGTCGAGGCGATGAGGGGTTCTGGTTTGGTGGCCATCGGATATCGTCTCTGCTTTTTGCGGATGATGTTGTCCTTTTGGCTTCATCAAGTCGGACCCTCCAGCTCTCATTGGAGCGATTCGCAGCTGAGTGCGAAGCAGCCGGGATGAAGATCAGTACCTCCAAGTCCGAGGCCATGGTTCTCAGTCGGACAATGGTGGAATGCACCCTCCGGGTCGGGAATGAGGTCCTGCCCCAAGTGGAGGAGTTTAAGTATCTTGGGGTCTTGTTTACGAGTGAGGGAAGGATGGAGCGAGAGATCGACAGACGGATCGCTGCAGCCTCTGCTGTTAAGCGGTGCCTGTACCGGTCCGTCGTGGTGAAAAAGGAGCTGAGCCGCAAGGCGAAACTCTCAATTTACCAGTCGATCCACGTTCCAACCCTCACCTATGGTCACGAGCTTTGGGTAATGACCGAAAGAACAAGATCACGGATACAAGCGGCTGAAATGAGCTTCCTTCGCCGGGTGGCAGGGTTCTCCCTTAGAGATAGGGTGAGAAGCTCCGCCATCCGGGGAGAGCTCGGAGTAGATCCGCTGCTCCTCCGCATTGAGAGGGGCCAGTTGAGGTGGCTCGGGCATCTGGTCAGAATGCCCCCCAGACGCCTCCCTGGTGTGGTGTTTCGGGCATTTCCAACCGGGAAGAGACCCCGGGGCCGACCTAGAACACGCTGGAGGGACTATGTCTCTCGGCTTGTCTGGGACCGCCTCGGTGTCCCCCCGGGAGAGTTGGAGGAAGTAGCTCGGGAGAGGGATGTCTGGACCTCTTTGCTAAGGTTGCTGCCCCCGCAACCCGACCCTGGACTAAGCGGAAGAAGATGATGATGATGATGATGTTGAAATTTGAAAGATTTTTTTTTTATTTTTAGGATTGTACGGTTTTATTCATCTTCATATTAACAGGTAACTTGAGATAAGTGATTATTATTGTGGTTTTAGACAGAGAACAACGTACATGACTGCTAAGCGCTTGTGTACTTGGTACACATGGGTGACCCGGTTTTGTTTTCGAGACTGGGCTCGATTTGCATTTCTGTGCATTTCTTAGTTTCAACAAATGTCGGAATCAAAATAAGCTTATTTATAAACAACTGTACACATTCGTTACGATGTCTGAGCGACAAGGAAACATCAAGGACTTTTTCAGCAAGGGACCTAAAATACAACGTACACAACTAACACAAGGTCAATTATAAACAGTTGCGATTGTTAACAAATAGCCTACCAGGGCCCACCCTCTGATCTATATAAAACCATGTTTACCATATTGCCGGCCCAATGACGGAAAATATCTTTGTCTGGCTACAAAAAAGTTGTCAAGGTGAACTTTTTGGAGATATATAAATCCTTTATTCAAAATCATGTTATTACAAATATTTATGCAATGTCAGTAGCAAATACGCTTTAAAAGTTCACAATAACAGCAACTTTTATCCATGATTAATCCTGTATCAATCATTCTCCATCAATCTCATGCTTTCAACAAATTCCGCTTGCTTGGTTTGTATGGCTGTAGCAAAGCTGCACTGTTTATGTCTTCGCGACACAGCGCCCTCGCACAGCTTACAGCCAAACTACACACAACTACATGACGGTTGAATATCACATAAAGATGATATAATATGATGTACATATTTTGCATGCTATAACTTTTAAGTTATAGATCAAATTTACATGTAGCAGCCCGCTCAATAAATTGAATAGTCGTCGGCAGTTTGATAAGAGTAACAGGCGGACAATTATGTGTAAGCAGAGCGATGGCGGCGCAAGCTCTGAAATTTTTTTAATTTAGATATTACATGGTGCATTCTGGTGTATTTTGACTGCAAAAATATGATAGATTTAGCAGTGCTTCTCAAAGTTAGTACATTGTAATGATGTATGTGACTGTTATTACCAATCACCTTGAAGTAGGCCTGCTATATAGGCACGATATTATATAATTTTATTTCAAGGATTTGATCTCCTGTGCTCAAGCAGTGTTACTAATCATAGAATTCATTTCCCCAATATTTTATAGAATTGTATAGGCTTTATATATTGTCAGTTGGTCCCACTTTCAAGTTTGGCAAAATTCGCTTAGCGTTACAATTCCATAAACATAGGAGACTTGTGTGAAAACATTACTTACACACAGATTATATATATATATATATATATATATATATATATATATATATATATATATATATATATATATATATATTCACTCAAGTTGTTTGTCAACTGGTTGCTTGCGCCGCCATCTCTCTGCTTACGCATAATTGCCCACCTGTTACATTTATCAAATTGCATACTACTATTCAATTTATTGCGAGGGCTGGTGATGTGTGACAGGAGGGTATCGGCGAGAATGAAAGGAAAAGTGTACAAGATGGTGATGAGGCCAGCGATGTTGTATGGTTTAGAAACAGTGGCCCTGGGGAAAAGGCAGGAGGCAGAGCTGGAGGTAGCAGAGATGAAAATGTTGAGGTTCTCTTTGGGAGTAACGAGGATGGATAGGATCAGGAATGAGCACATCAGAGGGACAGCACATGTAAGATGTTTTGGAGACAAAGTCAGAGAGGCTAGATTGAGATGGTTTGGACATGTACAGAGGAGGGATAGTGAGTATATTGGTAGTAGGATGCTGAGGTTGGAACCACCAGGCAGAAGGCCCAGAGGAAGACCAAAGAGAAGATTTATGGATGTGGTGAAGGAGGACATGAAGGTAGTTGGTGTAAGAGAAGAAGATGCAGAGGATAGGGTGAGATGGAGGCAGATGGTTCACTGTGGCGACTCCTGAAGGGAAAAGCCGAAAGGAAAAGAAGATTCTTCTTCTTCGTCCTATTATTATTATTATTATTATTATTATTATTATTATTATTATTATTATTATTATTATTATTATTATACTTAAAAGTGACTGAGTGAAAGATATAATAGCAACAATTCAGGGGAAAAAATGCAACCGAGATGGTTTACGTTCCCTCTAAAGGTACTCGTAAACTCGTCACTCTCTCTACTGCAAACCAAGCTATCTGGTTTCCATCTGTGATCATTGTGTGATTAGTTCACCATAAAAAAAATTCTAGAACAAATAACCAACTTTTGGTGACAAGTCACTGTCAAAAGGTCTCCAGGATGAAGCTGTGGACAGGCACAAATCAAAAGATGAATGCTTAAAAACATAAAGGCTTTATCAATCCCTCTGATTGATTTCTATATCTGGTGTATATGTTTGATCATAGAGTCCCAATGATGAAGGTACAAAATAATAACCCAACACAAACAACAACAAAACAAACAAAATAATCATTAAAGACTAGTCAGTGCTGTTGCTACTGAGGTGTCACCAACGAGGATACTGCTCATGACAATTTCCAGCCATGTATATTGAATAAATAAAATAAATACATTTGAATTCCAAGAATTGTATTTAAAGTTAGTGATCTTAAATATTTCCACAGTATTCTTTTGAAATTTTTGGGTTTGGAGAAACTAGAACCAATCCCAGCTGAGTTCTAGTGAGAGGTGAGGTAGACCCTGAATGGGTCACCAGTCTATTGCAACACGACCACAAACAGCCATTCAGACTCACAATCACACCGATAAGCAATCGAGAGAAGCCAGTTGACCCACCTTGCATTCTCCAGGATTAAAGCACAGCTTATTCAGCAGTTTTATTTCTGGTGCTGAAGAAACTTGTGCTACTAGTGCAGTGTGCAGAACGATCTGAGATAGTCCACAATCCTTCAGCTCCGTTTCACAGATTGCAACAAGCGGTTCCCAGCTGGTGTCCGTTGTTGACTTAATCTTCATCTTAGACATCTAAAATTACAACCACAAAGTTGTGCATGTGACAATGAATTATATTTATCTGTGTCAAGAAACCGAGCAGTTGAGGGTTAAGGGCCTTGCTCAAGGGCCCGTGGTGGTACTGGAGATTGAACATATAGTCTTTAGGTCAGTAAACCACAGAGCCACCATTTCCCACCATATCACCATTTATACAATTCATCATTAGTTCTTGAAACATCACTCATATCAATGTTGTTGTGCCCCAAGTAAAGTAAAGTAATGTTGTTCTGTCTTTATTCTGCTTACAGCATTTAATCATCATGCTATTGTTTCAACAAACTTAAGCAACATAACATTTATTTCCAACCAGTGTTTGAGTACATTTTTCACCGACATTTTGAATTGTTCAGGGAGGAATTGAACTTCTCCAGCACATTCCATAAACTTTCAATGAGGTTCAAGTCAGAACTCTGGGGTGCCAATACATTAGTGAAAATGATTCCTCATTTCCTCAGTGAGTACTGATCCATAGTTTGATCCACAGTTTCATTATTTTAGTACCCATGTTATATCCATGCCATCAGGGAAGTCAGTTGATCTCACAACTCATTATTATTATGATTCTTCTTCTTCTTCTTCTTATAATAATAATAATAATAATAATAATAATAATTATTATTATTATTATCATTCTTCTTCTTCTTCTTCTTCTTCTTGTTATTCAGTACATTCAGGTCTTCAGCTGACATAATTTTTACATCTTCATGTTGCTGAGCCTTGACCGGACCAACTGGAGCAACAATGAGATGGAGATTACATGCTGTGATCAAGTATAAATGTTTTCTTTTTGTTTTTTGGCTGGCCAGTATATAATCTTTAGTATGTCAATTAAATTTCAGTTCATAAAAAAATATTAATATTTGGCAACACTAAATCTGACACAACATGATTCAGCTTAGTAACCTCTGACTGTCATGTCAAACATGACCACTGATGGTACTTGATCTCGTAAAAGTTTTCAAATTGATCAACACTCAGAAATAAAGTATTTAACAACTTCAGCATGTTGAACTTCAGCATGTCAGGACAATAATCACAAGTTGAGATCATACAAAAATGCTTAAATTTTTTTTGCATCGGTAATTTGAGTTTTTGTCTGTCTATCTATCTATCTATCTATCTATCTATCTATCTATCTATCTATCTACTGATCTGTCTGTCTGTCTGTCAGTCTGTCAGTCTATCTATCTATTGATCTGTCGGTCTGTCTGTCTGTCTGTCTGTCTGTCTGTCTGTCTGTCAGTCTGTCTGTCTGTCGATCTATCCTTTTGGTCCTTGCTTTCATGGGTCAAGTACAATGTTTGTAAAGGTCTGTAAACCTCTCTGATAGCTGAAGATAAATTTGGACTTTGTGGTCTAGTGGTATAGGGCGCTGGATCGCTGATCCAAAGGTTGGGGGTTCGAGTCCCACTCTCCACAAGGTTGTCACTGTCCCCCCCCCCCCAGTGCAGCTAACTCGGTTATCAAAGGCGGGCCATGTCTGTCACTGTCTATGGTGAGAGCTTCATGTAAAAGAACCGTTGCTGACTTTCGTAAAGAGTATCTGCATAGCCATCAGCGTGTTTCTGTCCCTTGCTAAAAGGGTTGTGACAGGAAGGGCATCCGACGTAAAAACCTCTGCCAAATCAAACGTGCGAATCAAATGATTCACTGTGGCGACTTCCGAGTAAAAGGGAAAAAGCTGAAAGGAAGACAGACTTATGCAAGTATTTGTTGAATAAATGCAACATTGAATGCAAATTTTTCCTTTATTAATCTAAAAAAAAGCTAGAAAAATGTGTTAAATTTTTCATCTGGCTGAGGTACGTTTCACAAAACAAAATGATCAGGTGTTTTACCAAAATGTTTTTGTGTATCTGTAAATTGTTTTTTTTAATAGACTGCAATAGTTGACTGAACCACTTTTGAACGAGAGGATTTCATAGCTTTGTTATATCTAAAATTTTAAATAATAATAGCTGAATGAATTAAACTCACCAGAGAGCAAGGATTGCTGCTTGAGGTTGTGCTCTGAGCTGCCTGCCTGACCGCTGCTAATGCCATACACACCCGGAAACATGGCGAGCTTTCATCAAGCCCCTAGTAAATAATCACAGTAATTTTTTTATTGAAAGCCTGTTTTACAATTGTATATAGCTTTTACATAGTTTATTATAATTCTAAGTAGAACAACAACAATAATAATAATAATAATAATAATAATAATAATAATAATAATAATAATTGAATAATCATGGTAATACCTGTGCAACCTCATGGGAGGGCTCTTCCAAAGCTTTGACTGAGTCAACAATAATCTTCTCGTACATTTCCCCATACAGTTGGAACCGATCTAATGATTGTGTGCACATTTCCTCCTGAGATCACAAATCGTGTTACATTGAGAATAAAATTGCACCTTTGTTGTAAAAATAGTTCTACTTAAGAAAATGCTTAAATTTTATTAATTTATTACACCACATAAAATAATTACAATTTCATTTCTGATGAAATGCTATTGAAGAGTATGCATATTTTTACCTCTTCTTTCAGCACCTGACTTGGTATAATCCACTTAAAATTTTGTCTCTGTCTGAGCTGATGGATGAAGCTGAATCCATGTGTCTCACAGATATTGCGAAGCAGAAATATCTGCATCCATGGATTGCTTGTATTGGACAAAAGATCTTGCAACCTTTGCAGGAGATCTCTGCACTCATCAACATTAGCTGCCACATCTAAAGTACAAAACATTACACATAATTCATATTAGAACAATTTTGCATTGATTCCCCTCTCTCAAAAATGTTTTAAATTAAAAATATTAATTTGTTTAAGTGTTTTTGAAAAATTCTGGTCTCTCAAAATATTTTATTAATGGTTTTCTTATAAGGTTTGAGGACACTTGATCATTTTGGTAATTCAGAAAAAAAAAATTAGAAAGCAACTGAAATATGTGGGTTGAAGTAAATTGTAAATTTGAAAAAATTGTAAAGGACCTTCAGACAGCACAGTCTTGATGGCATCAGAAGCAACAGTGATGGCAAAGCGCAGTTTTGCAACCATGTGTAGAACCTTAGATATCTCGTTGTGGTCAGGCTTGTTGAACACGCAGCTATGAAGACATTTGACTGCCTTGTTGATGAAACAGCCTTGACTAGAAAAGTGGATGTGATCCTACAATGTATTTTAAGAGGTACAGTTTATTAAAAGAATTAATAAATCTTATAACCAATAACCATATTCGGATTATACTCATATTTGCCCTGATTCATTACTCTATACTCGACATGCAATGAAATCGAATGGCTGCTTTGTGCAGGGACTTGGTAGATGATTAGCTGGTCATAGTTGAAGTGGTAACAGGCTATGACAAAACATGACTGGATATCGATGGCTAAAGTTAAAATTGCTTACACAAAATTGTACATACTGTAAATCACGTAAAAACAAATCTAATTAATTTACATAATTATGGAATTTATTAAAATATTGTGGGTTTTTTTCTGTAATTATTCTGTAATTCCAAATAGGTACGCACATACAGACATGATATAGGAATGTTTTCCATAATTATTGGCATCATTGGTTAAAATGTGTTAAAAGCCTTAACATAAATTAAATTTTTATTGCAGAAGCTTTTCTCACACTGAAAATTGTAGAAAAATGTAACTTTCAACTCAAGTGCATTTTAAGAGGAAAAAAATCCCTGACTAAGAAATAATAATTTCTCATGAAATCACTTGTTCTACATTTAGTGGCTCCCCTCACAATTCAGAGGAAATACATACAATTGAAGTATTACTGTCATTTCTACAGTACTTTACAATGTTGATCAGCATATTTAGGAACATTTCATTTTCATTATTAATTCATCATTTCCTGTTTCCCTGGCATATAAATATGACATGATACACAAGCCATTTCTGTTATCCACTCTTTAACATGGGAAACACAAAGGAATACACCATTCAAGTCAGGCAGATGTGTGTCAACCTTCACAACTCAGGCAATGGCTACAAGAAAATTGCCCCGCGCCTGCACTTGTGCATATTTACTGTCAGAGAAATGATTCATAAGTTTAAAACAACTGGAACAGTGGGGAACAAGCCTGGACAAGGACGCAAAGTGATTTTGCCACCACACAGAGTGAGGAGAATGGTAAGAGAAATAAAAAGTTCCCCAAAGCTCACTCAAAGAATCACAACAAATGGGAGTATCTTGGGGTCACAAAGTTTCTACAACAACTATTACACACAAGAAGCTGTTTGGGATGCATGCAGGGGGAAACCTTTTCTCTCACACAATCATAAATGCAAATGTCTGGAGTTCACTAAGCAGTACTGAGACTTCAACTGCGACCGTGTGCTTTGGTCAGATGAGACCAAGATCGAGCTTTTTTGGCAATAAATGGCCACTGTGAATTATGGGGAGGATTGGTGATGCTATATATAGTTATAGGAAATGTTTGTTTAAATGATTTTATATATATATATATATATATATATACACACACACACACATATATATATATAGCGGATTTTCTGAGTAGATCTTTCCGTAGGAGAGTGCTCAATACTTTTTGGTAGAGCAAATAACAATAAAAATAAAAGGAGAGGACAAAGACTTTTTATTGAAACTCCATTTATCACTACAGATCTGTTTCGAGGGTTGGTGAAACCAACCTCTCTCTTCAGGTGATTATAGAAGAATGATTACAAAGTGCTGGGGGCGGTACTATGTCGATAAACATGGCGTCCTCTAGATGGGGTGGTGTAAAAAATGTATGCACATATATGCATGTATCGATACCAATATTTAAGAGAACCCGCCCCCGAATACATAATGAACACCACCCCATCTAGAGGACGCCATGTTTATCGACATAGTACCGCCCCCAGCACTTTGTAATCATTCTTCCCAAACTCCTGACCAATAGAAATGCTGTGTGAGCAGTTTCTATGGAGAGCCACCAAAATTGCAAAGTTGAAGCTATTCTGTAAAAACTAATATTAAAAGATTAAAGCCAATAAGCCGGACTGAACTACAGTTAAGTTTATATCACAGTTTACATACTTTTGTCATGTACCGTTGAACTAGATATTTTTTCCTCGATATATGGAAGACCAAGTGTATTTTTGTCTGATCTGTTAACTGGGTTCCCTTTACTTTTAGGATATCTGTGTTTTGGGAAATCACATTTACCTTGATATGTAAAAAAGTCGAAAGGATTTACAAACTTTCAGCACCACTGTAAAAGAAAATGTGATTCATCAGGCCAGTCGAACTTCTGTCATGACTCCATGGTTCAGCTTTGGTGCTTACCTGCCCAAAGCATGTGCACTCTGACTGGTCTGCAGCTAGGCAGCCTCAGAAGCGGCAATCTGCAATGCACCATGTGTTTTGACACCTGTCTATCAACCACCGACAACTTTTTCAGCATTAACTGGGCCACCATTAACTTTTTGCTCTGCTGTGGGAAAAGACCTTACAGGTCAGTCTTTGTTTCCCATGAGCATCCACGAGCTCCAAGTGCCTGTGAATCTGTCTCTAGTTTACTGTGTTTGCTTCAAATGTACCCCTTAACCACTGCCTACTGAGAGAACACCACAGAAACTGTGGTTTTAAAGATGCTGTGACCCAGCCATCTCGCCGTGATAATACTGCCCTTGTCCAAGTCATGCAGACCCTTATGCTTGCTCATTTTTCCTGCTTCCAGTGTAAAATCTTGTAGAACAGGCTATTCACTTGTTGTTACTCTAATACACCCCACTCTATAACAGACGTACTTTATTTGTGATGGGTTAATAACTGCTATTTATTTAACTTCATTGTTTTGATTTGTATATGGTTCTGTAAAGGTACTGAAGAACAAGCTGGGTAGTCAGAGGAACCAAACTAAGCTATGGAGGGATCATTTCTGGCTCATGACTGCATGAGTGTGCGCAAAGTTGAAAGACCGACAACACCTGAAAACTTGAGGTCATCACTGAGGGTGTATCCAGGTTTTGCATATTCATAGCATGGTTTATGTTACATCAGCTTATTGTGCGTACATTCATTATTTATAATTTTTTAATTGAAATAAAGTTTCAAAATTTGTGTTACTTTTGTGCTTACACTCATAAACTGGACCTTCCACACGCTCTTTAAATGTAGCTATAAATGTTGCTTAATTTGTAAAGTTTATTTTTGAAATGATTAAAGTAATATGAGTAAAACATTGCTGACAAACAGACCTCAATGCTGCGCACCACCATGAAGTAGATTTCATCCGCATTCTTCTCATTTGATTTCACGGCTTCTTCAATGAACCTCTGAAGCTGCGGTGCTGTTTCCTCCATTCTGCCCAATAAACATTTGTAAAGTTATTTAAGCGAAATAGTATGCTCGGGCAATATAAATGTAATAGCGACGAAATGCAAACAAAATGTCTTGTATTTCAGTTGCATGTTTCTGTAGCAACAGAACATTCTACTGCTCCATAGAATCAGGAGAAAGGAAGTATTTTGTTCATCATCTGTAACTGCTTAATCCTAATTAGGGTCGTGGGGAGGCTGGCACTCATCCCAGCCGACTCCAGGTAAGGGTGGAGTACACCCTGGACAGCTTGCCAGGCCATCGCAGGCGGCTTTGCGGCCTACTCTTGTCAAAAGTCAGCAATGGTTCTATTACATGCCTGACACCGTAATAACAACCCGTGGAAAGTGGGGTTTGAACCCACAACCTTAGGATCAGTGGTCCAGCACCATAACCATCAGGCCACTACTGCCTGGAAGTATTTTGTGCTGAGAGATAAATGAGAAGTCCACTTGTAAAATTTGCTAAATTAAGTTTTGTATTAAAAAAAAAGTGTTTTCAGAACTATGATAGTTCTTGGTTCCTGAGGTCAGCACTCACATAAAGGGAGAGCTTCGCCAAAGTAACATGGAACTCAGTAAGTTATATTCTTGCAGTAATAGGTTTATAAATAAATAAATAAATAAATACATTTTAAAGCTTATTATTATTATGATTTCGTGGCTTTTCGTGTAAATTTGTCATATACTATTCATTGTATTTTACTGAACGTATTGTAATGTTGGACTTCTCATCAGGTCTGTGAAGAAAACATTCAGGGAAAGAATTGAGTTGTATTTTGTATGATGGTGAAAATTTCATAGGCTGATTATGAAGCAGCCAGAGCAGTGAAACTGCAGAGCTTCTATACCAAGGACAGCCAAGTGTTTCAACAATGATAAAAAATGTTGAGACAGCAGTACTACATTTGATCAAATTCAAGTGTGGTCAGTGTATTAACTTTTCAGACCACCTTTGTATTTATAAGAATAAATCCTTGAACACTTAAATGAATGGGGCAGTGGTGGTCTAGTGGTATAGGGCGCTGGATCGTTGATCCAAAGATTGGGGGTTCGAGTCCCACTCTGCACAAGGTTGTCACTGTCCCCCCCAGTGGAGCTAACTGGGTTATCAAAGGCCGGCCATGTCTGTCACTGTCTATGGTGCGAGGCATGTTAAAGAACCATTGCTGACTTTCGACAAGAGTAGGCTGCAAAGCCGTCAGTGTATTTCTGCCCTGCGATGGCCTGGTGAGCTGTCCAGGGTGTACTCTGCCCTCGCCCAAAGTTGGCTGGGATGGGCACCAGCCTCCCCGTGACCCAAATTAGGATTAAGCGGGTACAGAAAATGAACTGAACTTAAATGAATCTGTATTTTATGTAGGTGTTCCGGCAGTCCATGATGTATTTGCGTAAGTTTGGGTTCAAAGGAGACACAAAAATTTCTCTTTTGGGCCTTGAGCCTAAAAGTCAGAGAACGTTGCTAATAAACCAACATAGATACAAACCACTGATTCATTGGTTGTCAGGCTCAACAATTATAAGATCCAGTGTTTCACTCTTAAAGTGTGCTAGAGATCCAATATTCTAAAGGATCTAAATGGAAACAGTACCCGCATTTCAGTAGGATCTTGAGTATGAGAGACTGGACGTCAGGGTCGGGGTTCATGTATGGCTGTAACGTGGACCTCTCAGATGTAGCTGCAAAATAATACATGTTGCAAAATATTCATATGCCTGTAGATTAAAGAAATTTATACACTAAGGATGTTCAGTCTTAGTTGCCTTTTAATATGTTTGGGCATCAATACCAACTTATTTTTATTTTTATTTTATTAATTAAACTGCGTCATCCTTTATTAGAGTCCTGGGAAGGCCAGAGTCAATCCCAGCCTACTCTTGGAAAAGGCAGGTTATGCCCTGAACAGCTTGCTAGACCATTGTGTGGCCGACATGCACACGCACATGATGGAAGTTCTAACGACTGCACTGTTGCAACATCTCATATCATTTCATCTGTGGTTAGTAGACATTTCAAAAACAATAATTTGTATTTTAAACAAAGAAAAACATTTGTTGTCATAAAAAAATCCACAGTATGATATGAACCAAGGCCCTGGGAAAACTGGAACCAGTATATGCTACACCAGGATCAAAACACTCATGGTTTGCCGTGGTCATTAGGAACAGGAAGAATAATTTTGGTCCAACTTTAAAAATTGAAAAATAAACCATAAAAATCCAAGTTTGATTTATAGTCTACAAGCTATTGTTAATTATCCCCAGAAGGTGAACCAATCAAATGTTGTCATACTTGTGTAGTATATTCTAAGCATTATCATTACCAGTTACCATGGAATGAAAACGATGTAATAATTCAATCACTTTTTGCAGTACGTACTGCATTTTTCAAAGAGGTGTAAAATAATTTTACCTTCTGTAGACGGGCTTACGTAGTCCATGAGTTTGTTCAGTACATTCTCAGTCAGCTGCTCTTTGCTGCGGACAAAGTTCCACATGAACTCCACGAAGAACGAATTACATTTTCTTCTGAATCTGTTAACTTTTAGAAAGGTGTCTCTGAAAAACAGGGAAAAATTAATTCAAGTAAATTTCGTTTCCAATTTTCAGTAAATCTAGTAAATATCTTATTTATAAATGTCTTAGATTTTTGAATTTCTGACCACCAAAATAAAATAGCAGGTCGTAAATCTAGTCTGTTACCTGGCCGTGACTCCACAGGGTTTATAATCTTGACTGATTTCTTTTTTGCACTTCCTGCACTGTGTGTCGCCGTGCTTCTTTAGACACGATATGTGAAACATGTGTCCACATTCCACCTCAGCCGTGTCGTTCTCTGTGAAGTCCTGATCACAGTAGGCACACACAACTCTGATGACAGAAGAGAACAAAAATATTTACTGCAGCTGCTTAAATTTGGTGAAATGTAATGGTGAATATTTATTGATTAATTTTCTGAACTGCTGAATCCTAATTATGGTTGCAGGGAGGCTAGAGCCCCTCAGTCGACTCTGGGTGAGGGTGGAGAACACCCTGTACAGGCCATTGCAGGGAAGAAAGACGCTGATGGCTATATAGCTACTCTCGTTGAAAGTCAGCAATGGTTCTTTTACAGCCTCACATTATAGACATCCAGGGTGTACTCTGCCCTCACCCAGAGTTGGCAGAGATAGGCAAGACCCTAACTAAGACTAAGTGATTCAGAAAATGAATGAATGCATGTTTATCAATATGATTTAATAAAAAGAAACAATTAATCTTTGAAATTAACAAAATTCATAAGTGAGGCTGAACGATGATTGTCAATATCTCACTGAATTGATTATTGATATTTAATCACCTTTTTATGTTATTGAAAACAAAAATTAATTAAAGCCGTAAAAAAGTTGATTGGTATAGAAAAATAGTTGATTACATTACAGGCCTGTATATTGTCTTTTTATTTCCGTGCAACATGTATCAGTGAATAGGTGAATACATACTCCATACATTCTCTCTGCAGTTATGCAGATTTTAAGATATTAATTATACACTCCTTTGTTCTGAATCCATATTTAACCATTTTAAAGTGTAATGTGATGTATAATGTTTGTGTGTATTCAAGGGAAATGTCTTTGTCGTTGGTCTCACTTGAACACATTGCACGCATTCTTGTTACATTTAGCCAAAGTCGCTGTTACATGATCAATCACATGCTCCATGTCCTCTCCTTCTTCTGAGTTTAGTTTCTGTACACATAAATCATTAAGTGTTATTCACACGAGGATAATGATTCATTCCACTTAAAAAGAATAATAATAATAATAAAAAAAGTCATACCTTCCAAGCAAAAATAAGATTCCTCACGAGAAAGGTCAGCAGCTTTTTTTCCATTGTCTGCTCGTTTTGTAGAAGGTGGTCCATCAGTAAATAGATTATCCAGGTATTTTGCCAGAAGAGCCTGAAATAAAAGCACATTTTACTGAACCTATTTTAATTTCACTTTTCTGAGATTTGCTATTTCCATCTGCTGCTTAAAGGACTAAAAATATCCAAACCCTAAAAATAGTACATAGTTATCCCACCATGAAATAATCACATCACCCAACCCAATCTCTCCTAAAATTAGCTGTGGTTTTCCTTTTTCCCTGCTCACCGTTTTTATCTTTTCATTTACAAACATTTCATTTACACTCCAAAAAAGTTGGGATACTGTACAGATTGTGAATAAAAACTGAATGCAATTATGTGGAAGTACCAAATTTCAATATTCTATTCCGAGTAGAACATAGATGACAGGGTCAAAAGTATAAACTGTGAAAATCTATCATTTTAAGGGGAAAAACATGTCAGTTTAAAATTTCATGGTGTCAACAAATCTCAAAAAAGTTAAGACAAGGCCATTTTCACCACTGTGACGCATCCCTGCTTCTTCTTACAACAGTCAGCGAATGTCTGGGGACTGAGGAGGCAAGTTTCTCAAGTTTGGAAATAGGAATGCTGTCCCATTCTTGTCTAATACAGGCCTTGAACGGTTTAACTGTCTTGGGCCTTCTTTATTACACCCTCCTCTTTGTGATGTGCCAAATGTTCTCTTCTTCTTCTTTTCCTTTCGGCTGTTCCCTTCAGGGGTCGCCACAGCAAATGATCTGCCTCCATCTCTCCCTATCCTCTGCATCTTCTACTCTTACTCCAATGACCTTCATGTCCGCCTTCACCACATCCATAAATCTTCTCTTTGGTCTTCCTCTGGGCCTTCTGCCTGGTAGTTCCAACCTCAGCATCCTACTACCAATATACTCACTATCTCTCCTCTGTACATGTCCAAACCATCTCAATCTAGCCTCTCTGACTTTGTCTCCAAAACATCTAACATGTGCTGTCCCTCTGATGTACTCATTTCTGATCCTAATCGTGCCAAATGTTCTCTATAGGTGAAAGATCTGGACTGCAGGCTGGCCATTTCAATACCCGGATCCTTTTCCAACCCAACCATGATGTTGTAATTAATGCTGCATGTGGTCTGGCATTATCATGTTGAAAAATGCAAGATCTCCTTTCAAAGAAACAACGTCTGGATCGGATCATATGTTGTTCTAGAACCTAAATATACCTTTCTACATTGATGGTGCCTTTCCAGATATGCAAGCTGCCCATGCCACACGCACTCATGCAACCACATACCATCACAGATGCAGGCTTCTTATCTGAGCGCTGATAATGACTTGGGCTGTCCTTGTCCTCTTTAGTCTGGATAACATGGCGTCCCAGTTTTCCATCAAGAACTTCGAATCGTAATTCGTCTGACCACAGAACAGTTTCCCACTTTGACACACTCCATTTTAAATGACCCCTGGCCCAGAGAAAAGGCCTGCGGTTCTGAGTCCTGTTTCGAAATGGCTTCTTCTTTGTACTGTAGAGTTTCAGCTGGCAGCAGTAGATGGCATGGTGGATTGTTTCACCGACAAGTATTGCTGAGCCCATTCTGTGATTTCCCTTACAGTAGCATTCCTGATTTATGGTGCAGTGCCGTTTAAGGGCTTGAAGATCACAGGCATCCAGTATGGTTTTTCAGCCTTGCTCCTTACATACAGAGATTGTTTCAGATTCTCTGAATCTGTGGATGATGCTATTCACTGTAGATAATGCTAACTTCAAACTCTTTGCAATTTTTTGCTGAGAAACACCTTTCTGATATTGCTCCACTATCTTTGTGCGCAACATTGGGGAAGTGGTGATCCTCTACCCATCTTCACTTTTGAGGGACACTGCCACTCTGAGAAGCTCTTTTTATACTCAGTCATGTTGCCAATGGACCTCATTAGTGGTAATTGGTCTTCTAGCTGTTCGTTATAAGTGCAATTGGCTTTTCAATCCCCAAAAACCAATTGTTTTTTAAAGAACTGAAAGTTAAATTTGTATAGTAGTAGTTATTTCACATACCTGTCACCATAGACAGCGAGAGACATGTCTTTCCTTTGATAGCCCAGTTAGCTGCCCTGGGACTATAGCAGTGAAACCTATTGACAGTGGGGCTTGAACCCCCGACCTTGGGATCCAGCACCCTATCACTAACCCCTTGTTGTGGATCTTTTCAAAAAAAGTTTGTTCTAATTCCAAAATCGCATTATAAGACCTCACGCCCTGGACATGGCACTTAAATGGTAAACTTTGGCCATGTTAAAGAACTTGTACGTATTGAGTTATCTGCTTCAAAATTGATACTTGGAGTTTTTGTATGATGTGTCATAATAATTAAACCTAGCTAGTGAAAGAAAAAGTCATAAAGGTTAGATTTTCCCATACTGTTATATATACAAGGCTGCCAACCCAGGAAACTCCCATTTTGTAGTTGATAAACCAAAAACTAGTATTTTGAGCTGAAAATTAGTATTCGTAATAGACAAAATTAGTACTCAAATTAGGATTCCACAAAATTACATGTGGACATACAGATTATCTTTGTCAAATTTTACTCAATTTTGAATTAATACACAACAGCATAGTAGAATATAATGTATAGAATATCATATGTCATAATTATTATTATATATTGCATATTTATTATCATATTATGCATGATCCTGAATATTCGATATCAGCATTTACAAATAAAAAGTAAGAGAGTTCAGGACAAGAAAAAAGTTATAAAGTAAGCAAACTGGTCACTAGCTGGCTATGTCTGCCTCCCTTTATATGCGTTTTTAATATCAAAAACGCCTGACTGCACAATGATAAATTTCACATTGCAAGTTGTGCAAAAGGCTGTGGTATCTGTCATGCTTCTTAATAAATGGAAAAGTCGTTGAATATTCTGATAAAATTCTTGCTTTCTTTTTGTCACCAGTTTAGGTTTTCCGAAACCATTCAGTGATTGGCTCTGGTTCCTACGAATTGTATGCAAGATAGCCACTGATTCCTGGAAATTGATCTACGTTGCTGCCAATTAATGAATCACGTGGTAAAATACAACAGTAACATCCCGGGAGATTATTGTGAGACTTGGCTTTGCCAGGAAGGTAAACATGTAAACACGGATCGAGAATTATTGACAAAATATTGTCAAATAAAATTGAAAGGAGCATATTTTCCTAAAAGTCTGAAATTTGTACTAAAGTCTGAATGAATCGTATTTCCATATTTTCTGTTATTTTTCATATAAATACCGATAAATTCGTACAAGTTGGCAGCCCTGTACATATATATATATATATATATATATATATATATATATATATATATATATATATATATATATATATATATATATATATAGACGCTCCACAACTTACGAACAAGCTACCTTCCAGGTGCCGTTCGTAATGTGTTTGTAATTCGTTACAGGGCATTCTTTAGAGGGGAACATATGTTTAAAGCTTATATAAGTAACCTATACGAGTTTGTACTGAATACAATCTCTCTCTCTCGCTCTCTCTCTCTCTCTCGCTCTCGCTCTCTCGCTCTCTACATAATCATCTTATTTCATTCTATTGAAAATATAATTTATTGGTACAAGGTGCAAACCTAAATGCCCCATAAACTATCAAGCTAACTGTCATGTCAGGAGCTTTCAGCTGGACCAAAAATGCAGGAGACAGAGTAGGATGAATACGGAGAGACTTTACTGTTACAGGGGAAGCATTTGAGCAAGGGGAAAACATAGTCATTGCTAGTGACGAGGAGAAACACAAAAAATTTAGATATAGGGAACTACAGAGCGGGAACTGGTCGAGCACTGAGCTGAAACCAGGAGCCAGAGAGATCAAAAGAAAACAGGGACGTGAAGAGGGATAATTTTCGAGCGCTGGGATGAGTGTGCTGCTTGTGTTTATAGCACGGTAGATTGGTGAGTAGGATCAAGTGTGCGCATTGCGATCTGCACTCATGTGTCAGCCACGCCCCTCTGCTAAAGCTGAATCGAATATTAAGTGTACCTCAGGATAATGTTTAATGATGTTTGATATGTATTTGTCTTCCTTTCGGCTTTTTCCCTTTTACTCAGGAGTCGCCACAGCGAATCATCTGATTCACACGTTTGATTTGGCAGAGGTTTTTACGTCGGATGCCCTTCCTGTCACAACCTTTTTAGCAAGGGACAGAAACATGCTGACGACTTTGCAGCTACTCTTTACGAAAGTCAGCAATGGTTCTTTTACATGAACCTCTCACCATAGACAGTGACAGACATGGCCCGCCTTTGATAACCCAGTTAGCTGCACTGGGGGGGGACAGTGACAACCTTGGGGAGAGTGGGACTTGAACCCCCAACCTGTGGATCAGCGATCCAGCGCCCTATACCACTAGACCACCACTGCCCCCTCGATGTTTCATATGTATATTTATGATAAATCTTTCTATAGATTTTATTCAATTTCATTTCACTTTCACTTTCGACCTTGAGCAGCCCGAAATGTCTGGATGTTTTGAAAAACGAATGTTAGTTGTAAGTTGGGGAGCATCTGTATTTATATTTTATTTACATCTTATATATTTATATTTATATATTCCCCCCTCAATCCAGTTATGAGCAATTTTTTAATAAATTCTATTGCAGTTCTAATTCTAATATATTCCATTCTATATATACAGTAGGCCCTTGACTATTCGCGGTTTTGCATTTGCGGTTTGAGTATTCACGGACTGCCGAGCAGCTCACACGTGATTCAAATTCAGCCAATGGCTGCCCTCCTTCCTGCTGATTGATTGAGGTGATGTAACGCCCCTATTTTCCTCATTCGCAAGTTGGCAATTAGCCTGCTTAAGCACCAGAAAAAGGTATTGAAGTTGGATGTCTCTTCTGAATAAATAAGACTTTCTCACGACAGTTTCCTCTGAAGTTCAACTGTTGTAAAACACTCCACTATTAAAGTCTTTTTTAAATTATTATTCCAGTACATGACCTAAGGTAATGCTTAAAATGTTTGTCTGTTATATTTTATTTACTGTGGTGTAGCATGTTTCTCATTGTGTTTTGTTTATCCAATTTATTACATTTCTTGTTCTTTTATGTCCTTTTTGTTTTGGTCTGTGTTTTGGGGGACTTTGATTTTGGCGCTGTGCCTCTCACTAACTGTTTACTTCCCGAGTGGAGAAGCGGAGCTGCTCACACACACCTGAATTCATATTCTCATTTACTTCCAATAAACAAAAGCACACTCAGCTCTGCTAGAGGATTAACTCACATCAACATAATTTTATTTACATCTTATATATTTATATTTATATATTCCCCCCTCAATCCAGGTATGAGCAATTTTTAAAAAATTCTATTGCACACATTTATGTTGGTCCTGGAATGGTCTTGCAAGGTGCTCAGGGCGTACCACACCTTTGCACAGTTTCTGCTAAGGCTCCAGCATCCTCACGTTCTTAATAGCTTGGAAAATAAATGACTGAATGAAGGTATGAGTATACAACTCTAAATAATCAGAATATGACAGTAAGAGAAAACTAATTTTTTCAACTTTTTGAAATCATACCTCTGGTGAACAAAAGAATCTAAAAAAAATTGCGATGGCCTGGCGAGTGCCTAGGGTGTACCTTGTGCAGAGTCAGCTGAGTCAGTCTCCTAATTAGGATTAAGCAGCTTAGAAAGTGAATGAATGAGTGGTGAACGAAGACAGGAATCGTCCTAGTCTTATGTAAAACACTTAAATGTCTTTCATTTGTCTTTTTATGTAGACTACTTTTTAAGAAATTACCTGATTTTTGAAATTATCATCTTTGCATTTTCTCCATGACGTATCACCAGTGAGTCCTCTGAAAGGATCAAGTCAACAGTCACAGACAGCGACTTGACTTTCTTTAGCCACCCTTGGCAGCTGTCGAAATCTTTCATCTCACTTTCTTTTGGTTGCAGATCCTGGAGTATCTGGTTGAGTGCCTTAAAATAATAATAACAATATTATAAGTCACATTGTACTTTGATTGTTTAAGACTCTGTGAACAATGACTAACCTTTGAAAATAAATAAAATTATATCATACCTTTGTTGCTTCTCCTGCAGAAACCACATCCTTGTTTTTCAAAAATAAACTATAGAAAAGTTGATGGTCATCATGTATGTATTTATAAACTACATACAGCCACGGCAGAGTGACACAATCAGGATCATTTCCCGTTAAATCACAATAGACCCGTGGTGTGAGTCTCGTCAGGGTTTCTGAAAAAGTCTATAAGCCAGAACAAGCACATGTGCTCATAAGTTTACTATACGCTGAAATGCAGGAGAAAAGATCCACCTACCCTGGCTGCTGTAGCTGAAGCTGGCTGATGTGTTTATTTAGGGTGGGGGAATAAAAATTAATCCTACAAACACTGTGATACTTTATGATATTTGTGATACTCAACCCAGATAGAAATGGGTTCAGGATCAAGCTGAATAACTCCTTAAATAGTTATTCAGTATATGGAGGTAATTTGTCACTTATATATACAGTATGTCTGTCTTCCTTTCGGCTTTTTCCCTTTCACTCGGGAGTCGCCACAGTGAATCATCTGATTCGCACATTTGATTTGGCAGAGGTTTTTTTACGTCGGATGCCCTTCCTGTCACAACCCTTTTAGCAAGGGACAGAAACACGCTGACGACTTTGCAGCCTACTCTTTACAAAAGTCAGCAATGGTTCTTTTACATGCCTCTCACCATAGAATGTGAGAGACATGGCCCGCCTTTGATAACCCAGTTAGCTGCACTGGGGGTGGACAGTGGAGAGTGGGACTCGAACCCCCAACCTTTGGCTCAGCGATCCAGCGCCCTATACCACTAGACCACCACTGCCCCTATATATATATATATATATATATATATATATATATATATATATATATATATATATATATATATATATATATATATATATATATATATATATATATATATATATATATATATATATATTACACAGTATATATATATATATTACACAGTATATATATACACATACATACACACACAGTATATAAAAAACATGTAAATGGTCATAATAAACTTATTAATTTATTTAGGTAATATCACCACATTACTTTTCCTATATAGGTGATTACATAACTTTGTTTTGAATAAGAATGTGTGGGCATCTAAAAACCAAAGAAATGTGTGACATTAAACTAATAAGTCAACAACAAATTGCTGCAATTATCCAGATATAATTTTTTTTGTACCTTATTTAGCTCATGTGGGTACAATGGCATTGAGATATTGACAAGATCTTCAGAGAACATGGCAAACAGCTTGTTGTCTTTTGTGATGTTTTTAATCCATTGAAGTGCTATCAGTTCTTCAAATATCTCTATGTACTCTTTGGTAAGTGAAGCAGATGGACCTTCAAGTACATACAGTTGAGTCAATACATACATACATACATACATATATACATACGTACATACACACAAGATTACTGAAATGGTAAAGCAAATTTTATTTTTATTCTGCTAGGAATGTTTCCAACATAAAGAAGTGTTTTCACAGGTTATTGATTTTCTGTTGATGAAATGGGTTATCATGCAAAGAGAGTATGAGAGAGTGACCGAGAGAGCGAGAGAGAGAGAGAGAGATCAGGGTCAACACACAAAACCATCCACACTTGTAATAATCAGTGTAAACAAAATCAAAAGTTAAAACCTAACAACTCCTTTTTAAGCTCATTTCTACCTGTTCCCTGCTCTTACTACAGATTACAATGCCATCCACAAACATTACGGTCCATGGAGAGTCTTGTCTGACCCCATGATAACGTTACTGAGCATGAATCCATACTGTGGTTTATATATCCCCATCTTTTTGTTATGGTCTGGGTTGTGAGAGAGTCTGGTTTTGGCGGCTCTAACTCTGTATGCACTGCAGATGCTGGTAAGGGGCGTGGCTGTCACACGCGGGTGTAGCACTAAGCACACACCTGATTCCACTCAGCAATCACCAGGCTATAAAGATGAGCAGCAAGCTCCTCCCGGTGCTCGAAGATTGTCCCTCTTTGCAACCCCATTTCTTCATGATCTCTCTGGCTCTTGGTTCTCAGCTACATGCTCGACCAGTTCCCACTCTGAAGTTCGCTCAGGTTATGGTTTTTATGTTTCTCTGCATCTCGGACAGTGACTACGAGTTCCCCATGCTCGAGTGCCTTCCCCGTGAACAATAAAGCTCACCCGTTTTCGTCATACTCTGTCTCCTGTATTTTCAGATCTGGCTGATTGTTCCTGTCATCACAGTATTTTCTAGCCAAAAATGGACCCAGCGGAGACCACCCAACTCCAGCAGGCATTGTTCCACCAGAGACTCCTGTTGGGACAGCATGACTCCAGTCTGCACCAAATTGTGGACAGCCTCCAGAGTCTGACCACCAGCATGGTTCAGCTCAGTGGAAGGATGGACGCCATCGCTACCCAACTCACCGCTGCGACCCTGCCCACCAACCCTTCCCTTTCCGCACCGGCAGCATCGCCAGCACTGTTTACCATGCGCTGAGAGCCGCTCATCCCCATGCCAGCAAGGTATTCAGGCACGATTGGCACATGTGCTCAGTTCCTCCACCAGTGCTCGCTGGTCTTCAGTCAGCAACTGGTCACGTACACCACCAACCAAGTCAAGACCACGTTTGTGATGAGCCTGCTCACAGGTCAAGCCTTGTCTTGGGCGCTAGCAGTTGCCATCCATACTCCGGAGTTATGCTCACATTATGATCGGTTCTTGCTGGAGATGAAGAGAGTCTTTGATCATCTGGCAAAAGGGGAGGAGGCCAGCAGCCAGCTGTTGAGGATCCAACAAGGCTTGCAGTCAGTGTCCGAACATGCTATAGTATTCCGGATCCTTGCCATAGAGAGCAGCTGGAACAACCCCACGCTCCGAGGGGCCTTCCTGCAGGGGCTGAATGAGAGACTGAAGGGCGAGCTAGCAGCACGAGATGAGACCGCGACTCTTGAAGATCTGATCTCCTTGGCTACGAGGCTAATAGAGACAACAGGCTAAGAGAGAGTGAAAGATCCCGGAAAGATCGATTCAGCTCCGTCTTACCACCCTCAAGTGCCCCCGTGAGGCCCAACACTGCCTCACCTTGAACCTCCTTGCACTTCTCTGATGGAAGACAACTCCCGCAAACCCATGCAGCTAGGCCACACCAGGCTGATGTTGGAGGAAGGGCATCATTGGATGGCTAATCGTCTATGCACAGTAAAAACCCTCCAAGATTCCCGGGAAGCACCTGCAGGTTCAAGGTATGCTGCACTGCGCACAACAGACCTACTCAGTTAACGTATTTATTGACTCAGGCATGGACGCCAATTTCATTGACTTGGGGGTGGTTGAGCTCCATGACCTACCGGTACACAAACTCAAAACCCCGAACAAGGTAGTAGCCACTGGGTGTTGACTCATCGCTTGCATCACTCACAAGACGAAGCCTGCCAAGCTCAGTCTGTACGGTAGCCATCATGAGTGTTTGAGCTGTTTGTCATCTCTGCCCCTCTCACTCTCCTGGTGTTGGGATGGCCGTGGCTGCAGACTCATAACCCCCACATTGACTGGCGCACGCTCACCATACGCAGTGTTGGATTGACTACTGCCTCCAACACTGCCTACTGGCTGCCGTACCCTACCAAGTTTCACAATCCCCAGTTGAGCTGGGCGATATGGATTTGATTGGCATTCTGAAAGAATACCACGACTTAAAAGAAGCATTCAGTAAGGACTGGGCCTGTTCGCTACCACCGCTCCGACCATACGATTGTGCCATTGAATTGCTCCCAGGTTCCACGCTCCCTTTTCGGCGTCTCAATAACCTCTTGAAGCCTGAGAAGGAAGCTGTCTAGTCCCCATCTATATAGTATCTAGTTATTTAGCCCTCATTGTCCCCATAGGTGCCGGCTTTTCATTGTGGAGAAGAAGGACAAAACCCTGAGACCCTGCATTGATTACACGGGCCTGAACAGTATCACCGTGAAAAATAAGTACCCCCTCTCTCATTGACTCGGCCTTCACCCCGCTCCAAAATGCCGCTATTTTCTCTAAACTGGACCTCAGGAATGCTTACCAATTAGTCCGTTTTCATCATACTCTGTCTCCTGCATTTTCGGGTCTAGCTGAATGTTCCTGGCATCACACTTTTGTCTTACTTGGATGTTACTATTCTTTCCCATAACTTCATGGTGTGACTGATGATCATTATTCCTCTGTAGTTCCTGCAGGTTTGCACATCACCGCTGTTCTTGAAAATTAGTACAAGAACACCTCTTCTCGATATCAGATATCCCTTCAACTTTCATGATTTTGTTGAATATCAATACTCCACTTCTATCTGATCTAAACATCTGCATGCCTCAACTGATATATCTATCGGGACAGATATAATGGATATAAGTCAATTGATAAATAAACAATCTTTCTCCGGTTGCAAAATGAAAAGTCATAATTTCATCATGTCATTTTCACCACAAATAGTGTAATGTAGTCTAAGTAGTGTATCAAAACTGATACTGTATAGATGAAGTTTGGAACTTCCTGCATGTTCATCCATTACCTTTTAAATTGATGACTTTTGACCAAATCTCATCAAATCTTTCTTTTAAAGCCCAGATAAATGGAAAACGACATGTCTTAGCCTTGGTCTCGTCACCAGTTGTTGACAAGACAGATATCTGTCCTGGATTGCTAAAAAATGGAGAAAACAAACACATTAATATATTCAAAATTATAAACTAATTTAAATTGTAATATGCCAAGTTTTTATATTTCATACATTCAGGATTTCATGCATATACAATTGGTTTAACTTTTAATGGGCATATTCTTTTCAAAAGGAATCACAATGTTCATAAATTGAACAACAAATTAGTCACTTAATCTTACTAGGGGTCACAGTGAGGCTGAAACCTATCTCAGGCTCCAGAAAAGGTGGGGTATTCCCTGAACATCTCACCAGAGTGCTGCAGGGCCAAGACTCATACCACCATTCATGCTCACTCAGACTCAGGAGAAATTTGAAGTAGCCAATTGTTCATATCTTTTGACCTTGCATTTCTGCTAAATGAGAATGGAGTACTATTTGTATTAATATCAACTGAAAATGTAAATGTACGAATTTGATCTGTTGTTACCAATGTGGACCAAGCTCTGACTCCAGTGATACGGAGACCAAAGGGCCTATAGCAGCGGGTCCAGTATGTCGTACTCCAGGACCACGCCCCACAAGATAGATTAAGGAACACGGTCAAAAGCCTTCTGTATATATACAAAACACACGTGGATAGATTGTGCAAACTCCCACCACCCCCTCCAGGATCCTGTAGAGCGTATAGAGTTGGTCAAAAGTGCCACGGCCAGGACAAAAACTACATTGTTCCTCCTGAATCCGAGGCTCAACTATTGGTCACATTCTCCTCTCCAGTACCCCTGCATAGAATGAGGCGCGTGATTACACCATAATTGGAACACACCTTCTGGTTCCCCTTTTGAAAAAGTGGGTTTACCACCCCAGTTTGCCAATTCAGAAGTATGGCATACGACATATTCAGAGAAGATCTCATCCACAGAGCCTGACCACTGAGGAGCTTTTTGACTATCTCAGTGACCTCAGCTCCAGTGATGGGTCGACCCCCGCCCAAACCACCAGGGAGTGTTAGTGAGATTGAGGAGATCCTCAAAGCATTCCTTCCATCTCCCAAAAACATTCCCAGTTGAGGTGAGCTGCTCCGCACATCCACTGTAAACAGTATGTATGGAGAACTGCTTCCTCCTCTTGATGGTGGTCCAGAACCTTGTTGAGGCCAAATGGTAATCACTTTCCAGGCCCTCACTGAATTCCTTTCACACACGATTCAGCATGTTTGGCCTGCCGGTACCTGTCTTCTGCCTTGGGAGTCCACAGGCCAATAAGACCAGATAAGTGTCTGGTGTGATGTGTGATAAGAGGGTATCAGCAAGAATGAAAGGAAAAGTGTACGATGGTGATGAGGCCAGCAATGTTGTATGGTTGAGAAACAGTTGCGCTGAGGAAAAGACAGGAGGCAGAGCTGGAGGTAGCAGAGATGAAAATGTTGAGGTTCTCTTTGGGAGTAACGAGGATGGATAGGATCAGGAATGAGTACATCAGAGGGACAGCCCATGTAAGATGTTTTGGAGACAAAGTCAGAGAGGCAAGATTGAGATGGTTTGGACATGTACAGAGGAGGGAAAGTGAGTATATTGGTAGTAGGATGCTGAGGTTGGAACTACCAGGCAGAAGGCCGAGAGGAAGACCAAAGAGAAGATTTATGGATGTGGTGAAGGAGTACATGAAGGTAGTTGGAGACGGATGGCTTGCTGTGGCGACCCCTGAAGGGAAAAGCCCAAAGGAAAAGAAGAAGAAGAAGAAGAAGAAGAACAGCTTTTTCAGTTGGACAGTTCCCTTCACCATAGGTGTTCACCGCCGGGTTCGGCGGTTACTACACGGCAGGCACTGATGACCTTTTGGTCACAGCTATGGGCTGCCGCTCCAATAATGGAATCAAGAAACATGGCTGATTCGGATTCCATGTCACCTTCCTCCTTAGGGATGTGGTAGCTCTGCCTGAGGAGTTAAAGGCCTCTCTAATACGAAACTCCTCCAAACGTTCCCAGGAGCTCTTAATGCCATGCTTCGGCCTGTTAGGTCTGTAGGGCAGTCTTCCCGGCCATTAGAGCCAGCTCATCACCAGGTGGTGATCAATTGAAAGGTCAGCTCCTCTTTTTGCTTCAATGTCCAAAAAATGCCATTGCAAGTCTGGTGACACAACTACATGTACCAACTCAGGCTCCATCCACACCAGAGAAGGGACACAGCATGTACCAAGAGTCAGTCTCAGTAGCCTAGGATCAGTCCGACAGACCCCATGCCTTTGGCTGCCACCAAACTCACTCTGCACCTGACCACAGGTGGTGGGTCTGTGAGAAGGTGGACCCATGTCTCCTTCTTGAGCTGGGCCCAGCCGGGCTCCATGGTCAGAAGCACGACCACCAGATGCTCACCTTTGAGCCCCTACCCTAGGTGTGACTCCACAGGGGGAATCCTGGTGACCCATGTCCTGTAAGAAAAACTGTTTTTTTTTTCAGTTTATAGGGGTCTTTGAACCGCTCTTCATCTGAACCTTCACCTAGGACCTGTTTGCCTTGCTTGACCCTACCAGGGGCATAATGCAGCTGACAATCTACCTACTAGGATCATTAGGACATGTAAACACCTCCACTATGATAAGGTGGTGATTTAAGGAGGGAACAAAGCAAACTATGAAGGGCTGCATTGACCACCAAATCCTAATGGGATACTGTATGCATCCTCTTGGTGTTATCAGGGTACTTATGATGATTTGTGCCAACCCTCTCCTTCTTAGCCTTCTTCCTCTCAAATTTCAACAGAAAGGGAAAACCAGACACGATTGGGTAGACACAAGGAGCTGTATTGGTCTTCCCGGACTTCAATGCAGCAATGACTTACAGTATACCCTTTCCTGGCATACAAAGCTGCGTCTGCCACAGGCAGGGTTTCATTGCAGTTCACTGGAAAGGTGCAGCCCATCATCTATATCAGTTGGACACTGACCGCAAAAGAACAGTGATAGATGACATGGAATGAAAAGCCCTGGTTTGGTTCGCAGCTTGGTATTTTATTATCAACATAAAATGTCAAATTTAGCACTTGTGTCATGCGCAGCAAAACAATAAATGAACAGCGAGTGTAATGATGCACGCTGAGAGCACTATATGCTCATCAGTCTTAATCTTATAACCATGTGACTGGTCTGTGGTGCAGTATTTCCCATATACAGCAAGCAGAAATGTACTGAGTGTTCTGCCACCTTTCTAATCATAGCGAGTACTAAAAGTTTCAGTAGTTCATACTACAGTGTACAAGATTTTACTTTGGCCCAGATTAGTGGGCCATGGGCATTCATCATTCTCTCGTCATGATTGTATACTTTTGCTTCTGTAGGAAACAGGACTGTCAATCATTGCTTGTGCTTTAAAAGTGGTGTAACATCGCAACAATAGCACAAACTTATTAGCTAATAATGAACTTGAACTCTTTTCACTTAAGCTTATTAAAGGACCAGGCTTGCCACACTTCAGCATGAGGTATTAATGCCATTTAGTTTGTCAGTTTGCTTATAGTAAGTATTTCTGTCTGTTTGCCTGCCTATGGTTGACATTCATGTGTTAGTTTCAGTTTGTTTAACTTTTAAATTGCTTTCTGTTTGCCAACCTTGTGTGCTATTGTTATTCATTAAATACCTGCATTGTGTCTGCCTCCCTCTCTTCTGCTCTATATAGCACACATGATACCACACTCAGATGTCAGAGGTAGATGCAGTAGGAACTTTTACAACATAGTGGGAATACAGTAAAACTGATAAAGAAGGGGCATGGCCACCATAGGCACATAGGATGTAGTCTAAATTTGGACATGTTAAAATTGTAGTACATGTGTGGTTATTAAACCAGAATTTGGTAAGAACTTAATTAAAGACAAAGTTAAAAGGGCACTGACACACAGTAGTATTAATGCAACAAAAACTGAATGGGATCTGTGCTGATGTAGTACAAATATGATTTGCTGAACACAGAAATGAATTTCAGATTAGATGAAAAAGCACAACTCATAGCTTATAATTTATAAGGACTCACAGATGAAGTGAGACATACACATGCACAGTATGGTAAAGCAGAAGAACAACATAAGAGCAACATTTAATACTGACATGGTGACTGGAATTTTCAGAAGATCCCACTCTTCCTCTTGAAATACTTTTAGCCAGAACTCAGTGATATCAGGTATTTCATCATTGATCAGATTATCCAGGTTATTGTCTCCATCAATGACTGCCAGAATGTGGGCTAGGGCTGAGGCTACGCTGTCCTCCAGATGAACCCACAGCATATGTCTAAAAAAGTACATTTTTATTATTTATATTCTCTTGTTTATTTTCATTCACATAAGTTTATCCATAATAACTTATGTACAAGGGTTTATTTACCTAAAGGAGCTGCCTTCAGCAACAAAGTGATCAGAATGTGCCTGAGCAACAACCCAGTTTTCTTTTTCTCCCTTGAATTTCTCCTGGCCTGACAGAAAACTGATTATTCTTCTTTTTAGTGATTTATTGAAAGCTGCAGACACTGGTGAAAAGAAATGAAAGTTTAGTTAATTAATCAAAAATGTGCTTTCACTCATCCAACTGCACGGTGCCATAAAATACTATATAGATTACTGTAAACAGCATAGGAATGATAAAGCAGTACATCATGGGAGCTGCTTACAGCTTACTCATAATAAAGAAATCATTATAAACAGTACCTTACCAATGGCAAATCTGAATTACTCGGTTAAGGACTGCTGAGTAAAGTAGACTTCTCACCATTATATTTGTTTTGCAGCAGCCCGTGGAGAATTTCGACACGTTTTGTTGCTCTTCCAGTATTATCTTTTTTGTCGCGCAACTGCAAAATACCCTTCTGTAAAGATGTCTTCATTATTAAGTGTGTGTCTACCCAGACAACCTACAATGAAAAATTAAGATTGAATGTATTTGTTTTCATTTTATATTCATTTCTTTTTATATTCCAAATCGGTTTATGCTTTATCAGGGTCAAAGAGAGGCTGGTCATCCATGCTGGGCCAACACAGACACACAACCTTTCAAACATTCACGTAGGGGCAACTGAATATATCCAATTAGTCTAATGTGCATTTCTTGACTGAAGAAACTGAAACAATTAGAGATACCCATATAAGCACTTTGAGAACATGAAAACCTCACACAGAAACACTTTTGATGGGCATGGAGCTTGCAGGAACATCTTGCTGTGAGGGGAAGTGGTTAGCCATTCATTCATACATTTTCTGAACCACATAATCTTAATTAGGGTAACAGGGAGGTTGGCGTCCATCTCAGCTGACTCTGGGCAAAGGCAGGATACACCCTGTACAGCTCACCATGCCATCGCAGGGCAGAAACACACTGACGGCTACGCAGCTACTCTTGACAAAAGTTGGCAATGGTTCTTTTACATGAAGTTCTCACCATAGGCTGTGAGAGACCCTTTTAGCTGCATTGAGTGGACAGTGGTGACAACTGTTGGTAGTGGCGGTTGAACCCTCAGTAATTGAACACTTTGTCATTAGGGCACCACTGCCCCCTGTGGCTAACCAGTTTTTTTTTGTCTAAACTTAAAAATCTTAGCAGAACCACAGTATACAATAGCACAATACACACATGCTTACTTACCTGCTTTTTAGGAAATGTGGTTACAGGACTCTCTGTTTCAAGATGCTCTGCAAACATGCAAAATAATTACTTTAACTATTATATCAAAACTGCCTGACTACTAATGTGGGACAAAAAGAATTGCAATCAAAATGCAGGTTGCAAAAGTGATCAACATTACCTGTAGCATCAAAGGAATTTGCAAGAGTTTCTGAGACAGTCATGCGCTGCAGCTCGTAAATGTCACCAGGAAAACCCGAAGCTGCAATTAGTTCATCCAGGTGTAGTGAAACCCAGTCATCTAAAAAGACACACAGACATTTAAATTTAAACTGACCTTATTTGTCATTGTAGTCTCCATGAACAAATATAAATCTTCATGCTGGTTTACATATCGACTTTATATAACTGGATAGACGGCTTTATTCTGCTTCCATTATATAGAAATGAGGCGTTCTGATCCAATATTTTCATCATTTGAAACCAGCACCAGTGCACTAGGCTTTATTGACTTCTATCTGGACAGTATATATAGTTTCATCTGGAGATATTTCACTCATTCACTCACTCACTTGCTGATGCTATCAGTGTCCTGTTTTGTTCAGCTGTATCCACTAATTTCAGTATATAACTGACAAGCAAAATATATAATAGCTACAGCTAAAGAAAAGAAAATAAAATCAAAATCAGTAAGATGTTTAAAGTACCACCGCCTGTCAGTATTTTGTAAAGTCACCCTTTGCCTATACGACAGACATGAATTGGATGCAACCACAACATACTTCACCCCAGGCATGTTATTCTTTGGATGGCAAGCTGTACTGGCTTTCTGCCAGATGTACCATTATACTAGCATTCAGGCAAAATAGCCAGATTTTAGTCACTTTTGAACGGAATACCCTTTTGGCCTCCAAATACTTAAGGGTCATTCAGGCAAAAATCAATTGCAAATTGATATGACATTTCTGAAATGTTTTTTCTTGAAACCTTCCCATAAAATCCACATTTGTGGAGAATTTGTAATATCGTTTTCACATTTGTACTCAACGACAAGTTTTTGTAAAAATTAAATTCTGGAACTGATTCAAAGTTATTAGAAGCCTCTTATAGGCTCTCTGATGAGTTTCCTCTTCACTCTTCCATCCAGTTTAGAGGAACAGTTTGATCCGAGAAAGATTCTAATAGTATCTTTATCTTTTGTGAATAGTTACACTTTACACTTCTTGAGGATGTACTTTTCTGTACTTCCAAGAATTATGAAAGCCGTTCTAAGGATTATTAAAACAGCCATTATTAATGCAGCCATGAGGCGGGGAAATGCCGCCATGAGGCGGGAATGGGAACTAACCAGTGTCTCTCCCCCTTATGCCGGCCCCAAGCCCGGAGAAATGCAGAGGGTTGTGTCAGGAAGGTCATCCGACGTAAAACCAATGCCAAACTTTTATGATGCAAATCAGAAGTATTACCCCCATACCGGATCGGTCGAGGCCCAGGTTAACAACAACCGCCATCAGTGCTGTTAACCAACAGGGTGCTGATGGAAATTGGACTACTGTTGGTTGAAGAAGGAGAGGCGGGAGGCGTGTCCATAGGCAGAGAGAGAAGAGGAAAGGCGGGAAGAGAAATGGAGTAGGACTCATCTTGAAGGAGGGGTTTGTCAGGAATGTTCTTGAAGTGAAAAGAGTGTCAGACACAGTGATGAGTCTCAAGTTAGAAACTGAAGGTGTGATGCTCAATGTTGTTAGTGCTTATGCCCCACAGGCAGGATGTGAGCTAAAAGAGAAAGAGAGATTCTGGAGTGACTTAGATGAAGTGATGCAGAGTATCCCCAGAGGTGAAAAAGTGGTCATTAGTGCAGACGTCAATGGACATGTTGGTGCAGGCAACAGAGGGGACGAAGAAGTGATAGGCAGGTTTGGCATCCAGGACAGGAACACAGAAGGACAGATGTTGATCGATTTTGCAAAAAGGATGGAAATGGCTGTGGTGAATACTTTCTTCAAGAAGAAACAGGAGCATAGGGTAACTTATAAAAGCGGAGGTAGGAGCACACAGGTAGACTACATCTTGTGTATGCGATGTAATTTGAAGGAATTCAGTGACTGCAAAGTAGTAGTGGGTGAGAGTGTTGCCAAACAGCATAGGATGGTAGTATGCAGGATGACGCTGATGGTGAGGAACGTGAAGAAGGCAAAGGCAGAGCAGAAGACAAAGTGGTGGAAGTTGAAAAAGGAAGAGTGTCGTGTTGTCTTCAAGAAGGAGTTGAAACAGGCTTTGGGTGGCCAGGAAGTGCTTCCGACTGGACAACCACAGCAAATGTGATCAGGGACACAGGTAGGAGAGTACTTGGTGTGTCCTCTGGAAGGAAAGTAGATAAGGAGACCTGGTGGTGGAATGAGGAAGTGCAGGAGTGTGTACAAAGGAAGAAGTTAGCTAAGAAGAAATGGGACATTGAGAGGACCGAAGACAGTAAACAGGAGTACAGGGAGACACAGCGTAAGGCGAAAGTAGCAGTGGCTGGGGCCAAACAGAGGGCGTATGATGACTTGTGTGATAGGTTGGACAGTAAGGAGGAAGAAAATGATCTATACAGGTTGGCACAACAGAGAAATAGAGATTCAAAGGACGTGCAGCAAGTTAGATTGATAAAGGACAGAGAGGGAAATTTATTGACTGATGACAGAAGTGTGCTGGGAAGATGGAAAGAGTACTTTGAAGAGCTGATGAATGAGGAAAATGAGAGGAAAAAAAGAGTAGAAGAGGTGACCATTGAGGAGCAGGAAGTAGCAAAGATTAGTAAGGGTGAAGTGAGGAGGGCACTGAAGAGGATGAAGAATGGAAAGGCAGTTGATCCTGATGACATACTGGTGGAGGTATGGAAGTGTCTCGGTGAGGTAGCAGTAGATTTTCTTACAAGAACATTCAACAAGGTACTAGAGAGTGAGCAGATGCCAGAGGAATGGAGGAGAAGTATGCTGGTGCCCAATTTTAAGGACAAGGGAGACGTGTAGAGTTGCGGCAACTACAGAGGGATAAAGTTGATGAGCCATACGATGAAGTTATGGGAAAGAATAGTGGAAGCTAAACTAATGGCAGATGTCAGCATTTGTGAACAACAGTTTGGTTTCATGCCAAGAAAGAGCACCACAGATGCAATGTTTGATTTGAGGATGTTAATAGAGAAGTACAGAGAAGGACAGAGAGAACTGCATTGTGCCTTTGTGGATATATGTGTGTGTGTGTGTGTGTGTGTGTGTGTGTGTGTGTGTGTGTGTGTGTGTGTGTATGTACTTTGTATATTAGATTGCAAGTCTTCCAGGTCATGACTAAACTCTCAGCCACGCCCCCCTTAATGCGACAGCTTCATCACATTAACAAACATGGTGGTGCCTATTTGCAACGTGGGTATTGTGTTCATTACAGAACCGAGGTCATTACATTTAAGGAAAAGCTGTGTCACTGTAAATTCAAGAAGGTTAATCCGAGGTCTCAGAAGGAGACCTGTAGCAGTGCTTAATTCCGGTGATGAGCATGAGACTGTCATGAAGCCAATTGAGCATCCTGAGATGCAGAAGCATCCTTGTAACAAGACAGATGGTCGGTAGATACTGAGATTAGATGGAAAAACCACTCACGTATTGTATTCCTCAGCGAGTCACCTGACTAGAATAGCTGTGATATTTTACATAAAGGCTAGATTCCACTAACTTACGACCTGGTGACACCCATATCTCGCAGTTGGAGCTCTTTGATTAATCCACCGGAATGATGGTAAGCTCTGAATTAGTTTGCTTCATTTGAGTTTTGATGGTATCAGTGAGAAGGAGTCATGGTGCACCGGATTATAAGGTGCCCAAAAAACATTCTCCAGGTGACCTGTGTGGGGTTTCCCAAGATTGTTCTTTAGCCAGTACCTGAGAGAGTTAAAAAAAAAAAATTCCAATCTGTTCACCTCAGACTTTGCCGTGGTTCACATATGAGAAGAGGCCTGAATGCACAACTAAGAGCTATGAACCTCATCATGGGTGAGGCCTGTTCCTGAACTGATTCAAAAGTCTGTGCCCAGGTCTACATCAATGCATATGCATAGGTTATTTGGTTGCAGATCAGTCATCTAATGAAGAGGACTATAAGTATGTGCACAGATGAAAAATATTATATTTTCCCCATGTGTCTAGTATATCGACAGGTTTTTCAGTGTATAACAAGTTTTGTTTTACCATTTTTGCCCTCATGCCTAATCTATGATACTATATGAGCTCTAGCTGCCTGTGAGTTTACATACGGTAGTCTCTGATTTTCTGGGTTTTTTCCTGTTCAATTTAACCTGTGCTTGGCTTACATTGAGCTTGTACTGTGTAAATGGATATGTTTGCCAGGCTCCTCAATTAAACGACATTTATTATAAGACTTGCATTAGCCCTTCATTCCTGCCACACAGCAACGTAACAAAAGCATGCTTTCTGACAGTAACAATTGATAATACATTTTGCTTGAAAATATCAGTTAAGAAAGTTTACTCTAAATAAGTTACATGAAAATTTTAAGTGATATGCATACTATACGAAAGGCATTTTTTCTCAACCACATTAGCTTATTTCAGCCTTCTCGTGAATTTTGTGATGTGATATGATGTGATATGTTCATAATATATGTATAGAGATGTATTAAATTATCATCATCATCATCATCATCATCATCATCATCATCATCATCATCCATCATCATAATCATCCATCATCATAATCATCTTCCGCTTGATCCAGAATCTGGTTGTGTCGGCAGCAACCAAAGCAAAGAGCTCCAGACATCCCTCTCCCCAGCCACTTCCTCCAGCTCTTCCGGGGGGACATCAAGGCGTTCCCAGATAAGCCGAGAGATATAGTCCCTCCAACGTGTTCTAGGTCGACCCCGGGGTCTCTTCCGGTTGGACATGCCCAAAACACCACACCAGGGAGGCGTTCGGAAGTCATTCTGACTAGATGCCTGAGCCACATCAACTGGCAGCTCTCAATGCGGAGGAGCAGCAGATCTACTCCGAGCTCTCTCCGGATGGTGGAGCTTCTCACCTTATCTCTAAGGGAGAGCCCCACCACCCGACGAAGGAAGCTCATTCCAACCGCTTGTATCCGCGATTTTGTTCTTTTGATCACTACCCAAAGCTCGTGACCATAGGTGCGGTTTGGAACTTAGATCGACTGGTAAATTGAGAGCTTCGGCTTGTGGCTCAGCTCCTTCTTCACCACAATGGACCGGTACAGGCTCTGTTTAACAGCAGAGGCTGCAGCGATCTGTCTGTCGATCTTCCACTCCATCCTTCCCTAACTTGTGAACAAGACCCCAAGGTACTTAAACCCCTCCACTTGGGGTAGGACCTCATTCCCGACCCGTATGGTGCATTTCATTCATGTCCGACTGAGAACCATTGACTCAGATTTGGAGGATCTGATTTTCATGCCGGCCGCTTCGCACTCAACTGCGAATCGCTCCAATGAGAGCTGGAGTCCTTGCTTGATGAAACCAAAAGGACAACATCATCCACAAAAAGCAGAGATGAAATCCGATGGCCACCAAACTAGAACCCCTCAATGCGTCGGCTATGCCTGGAAATTCTGTCCATAAAAATTATGAACAGAATCGGTGACAAAGGACAGCCTTGGTGGACTCCAACCCTCACCGGGAAAGATTTCGACCTGTTGTTACCAATGCGGACTAAACTCTGGCTCTGGTGATACAGTGATCGAATGGCCCGTAGCAACGGGTCCGGAATGCCATACTCCCGGAGCACGCCCCACAAGATAATCCGAGGGACATGGTCGAAAGCCTTCTCCAAATTCACAAAATGCACGTGGACAGATTGGGCAAACTCCCATGCCCCCTCCAAGATCCTGTGCAGCGTTTAGAGTTGGTCAAGAGTGCTATGGCCAGGATGAAAACCATAGTTTCTCCTGGATCCGAGGTTCGACTATTGGTCGGATCTTCCTCTCCAGTACCCCTGCATAGACTTTCCCAGGTAGGCTGAGCAGTGTGATTCCCCGATAATTGAAACACACCATCCGGACCCCCTTTTTAAAAAGGGGGACAATCACCCCGGTTTGCCAATCTAGAGGTACAGCCCCCGATGACCACACGATGTTGCAAAGACATGTCAACCAAGACAGTCCTACATCATCTAGAGCCCTGAGATATTCTGGGTGGATCTCATCCAACCCCAGAGCCTGACCACCAAGGAGCTTGATGACTACCTCAGTGACCTCCACTTCAGTGATAGGCAGAGCCCTGCCCAATCCCCCAGGGCCTTCCTCCTCCATGGAGGGCATGTTGGTGGAATTGAGGAGGTCCTTGAAGTATTCCTTCCACCTCTCGACGACATTCCCAGTCAAGTTGAGCAGCTCCCCACCTTCACTGTAAACAGTGTTTGTGGAGAACTGCTTCCCCCTCCTGAGGCGTTGGAAGGTGGTCCAGAACCTTTTGAGGCCAACCGATAATCACTCTCCAGGCCCTCATCAAAATCCTCCCACGCCAGAGATTTTGCATCTGCGACAGCCTCGGCTACAGCACGTTTGGCCTGCCAGTACCTGCTTCTGCCCAAAGAGTCCCACAGGCTAATAAGACCTGGTAGGCCTCCTTTTTCAGCTGGATGGCCTGCTTCACCACAGGTGTCCACCACAGAGTTCGGGGTTAACGCCACAACAAGCACCGACGACCTTCCGGCAACAACTATGGGCTGCCGCCTCAGCAATGGAGGCACAAAACATGGTCCATTTGGATTCCATGTCACCTGCCTCCTCTGGGACGTGATTGCAGCTCTGCCGGAGGTGGGAGTTAAAGGCCTCTCGGACAGAAGACTCCGCCAAACGTTCCCAGCAGACCCTAACTACACGCTTGGGCCTGCCAGGTCTGGAAGGCAGCCTCCCTCACCTGTATTAAATTATATAATGTAATATTCAGTATTTTAAACTGTGTGTTTGTATACATTCAAGTAGAAATCACCTGCAAATGTTGCAATATATCCACAGCCTCCTGAAATTCGGGGCAGTCTTGTAAGAAGCACCACATCGAAGGCAGCTTTTTCTGAGAATGAACTTCTGATCCGTGTAATGCTGTGTCTGTAAATTACACATAAAAAAAAAAACAGGAAAAAATACAATGTTGACATGAGTTTGGCACAATGCTGTAAGCCATGACCAATACTTGCTTTTCAAGTCTAAGCCTTTGGTGGATGTTATTCTGTACCCATCTTTGATACTTTACCTGCTACCACTTACTTTAGCACTGTCCCATGAATGTTTTATAATTAATTATAGTATAATTATAGTTAATTATGACAAAACATTATGATCAGCATGTAGATTGCTTAGATCATGCTTTTTGATTTTATTTTTTTGTTTATATATATACTGTATATATATATATATATATATATATATATATATATATATATATATATATATATTCACTATCTGAGTTACGACCTAGATCAGTTCCGACTAACCAGTTGTAAGTCAGACTGGCTGTAAGTTGGATATTTAACACAACAAAACCAAAACCACCCAGCACTCGCTATGAATTCATGTTAAGCGTATTCTTCACCTGCACATTCTTTCAACATGAAAAATAAACTTGTAGCCTTACTTTGCACTGCTTGCAACATCACTTTCACATTTCTTTGCCTATTATCGTCCAACCACGTGTATAGCAACTTTTTCATCTCTGCAATCGGTTCTTCTCACTGTTTTGTGCTGATAGTTGCATTAATTGGGGCTGATGCTTTCACTGCTTCCTTAATGCGGTCCTTGACCTTCAAAATTGTCGACACCGTGGAGTGGGAGAGATGGAGATTTCACTTTCACTTTCAGGTTCATCTCCAACGACAGGGCCTTCCTTGCTTTCTTGGTGGAATTGCCATCTGATGAATCGGACTTCCTCTTGGGGACCATGGTAACAGTGTACAGTAAATGAATGTAAAATTGTACTCTAAATGAGATGTTACTGCGATGGTATCTAGTCACTGAGTATAGTGGTAGAATGCTGTGAGTGTAAAATGCTGGGATGCTGTGCTGCCACAATTATCTTGCGCTGCCAGACATATACAGTAAACTCATAATAGTCATCTGCTAGATGTGGTCGTAGGTACAGGTGGTCGTAATTCGCATACGTCGTAACGTCGTAACTTGGATAGTGAGTGTTTATGTTTATATATATATATATATATATATATATATATATATATATATATATATAATTCATATTTGTACAGTAAGAAAAAAAATATGCCCTCCTCAGAGCACCCCACAGCGCGACTATAAATAGATTTGACGCCACTTCATATTTTTTGCTTGGTTTTTTCCTATACCATTGAAAACACAGTGAGAGTGCCACTGCCACAGAGTGTAGAGGATGCGCAATCACACTTATAAAGTTGGTCCACCAGTATGTTAAAAAAGCATGCTCTCCATGGGCAGATGCTCCAATTATCCTTGCATTCTTCCATGTGTATTCCTTTGCTCTCCTTTACATGCCTATGTTTCGGATTTTGTGAATTTTTTAGTTTTATTTTTTATTGTGCATATCCCAGTGTTTCCAACATGGGTCGTAAGAAGGTGGCTGACGCATTTAAGAGGAGAAAATCTATTTGTCTTGAAACAAAACTTGAAATCATAGCTTAACATGAAAAAGGAGTCCGGATGGCCGATCTGTGTAAGGAGTATGGGAAGAATGCAAAGACCATCTGTACAATTCTCACAGAGAAGGCCACATTGAAGAGTGTTAAACCAGCAAAGGGGGTTACTATTTTATCTAAGGAAAGATCAGGACTCAAAGATGAGATGGAGAGGCTTCTCCTATTGTGAATCAAGTCGAAAGAAATCAATGGTAATGGGAATGCGGCCAAGCAGCAGAAGACAAGTTATCAAAATTAGTGAAGTGAAATAAAACAGTTAAAAAAAAAAAAAAAAAAAAAAAATATATATATATATATATATATATATATATCTTCTTCTTCTTCTTTTCCTTTCGGCTGTTCCCTTCAGGGGTCGCCACAGCAAATGATCTGCCTCCATCTCTCCCTATCCTCTGCATCTTCTACTCTTACTCCAACGACCTTCATGTCCGCCTTCACTGCATCCATATATATATATATATATATAAAATGCAGCCGGTCCCAAGCCCAGATAAATGCAGAGGGTTGCGTCAGGAAGGGCATCCGGCGTAAAACAAATACCAGATAAAACATGTGAGTCATATCAAAAAAATTCATACCAGATCGGTCGAGGCCCGGGTTAACAACGACCGCCATCAGTGCTGTTAACCAACAGGGTGCTGGTGGAAATTGGACTACTGTTGGTCGAAGACGTCGAAGAAGGAGAGGCGAAAGGCATGTCCGTAGGCAGAGAGAGAAGAGGAAAGGCAGGAGTCTAGAACTGAAAGTAGGGACTTTGAATGTTAGAACTATGACAGGAAAAGGTAGAGAGCTGGCTGACATGATGCAGAGGAGGAAGGTGGACATACTGTGTGTTCAGGAGACCAGGTGGAAAGGTAGCAAGGCTGTAAGCATAGGAGCAGGGTTTAAGTTGTTTTTTCATGGTGTGGATGGGAAGAGAAATGGAGTAGGAGTCATCTTGAAGGAGGAGTTTGTCAGGAATGTTCTAGAAGTGAAAAGAGTGTCTGACAGAGTGATGAGTCTCAAGTTAGAAATTGAAGGTATGATGTTCAATGTTGTTAGTGCTTATGCCCCACAGGCAGGATGTGAGCTAGAAGAGAAGGAGAGATTCTGGAGTGAGTTAGATGAAATGATGTGGAATACCCCCAAAGATGAAAGAGTAGTCATTGGGGCAGACATGTTGGTGCAGGAAACAGAGGGGACGAGGAAGTGATGGGCAGGTTTGGTATCCAGGACAGGAATGCAGAAGGACAGATGTTGGTAGATTTTGCAAAAAGGATGGAAATGGCTGTGGTAAATACTTTCTTCCAGAAGAGAAAGGAGCATAGAGTGACTTATAAAAGCGGCGGTAGGAGCACACAGGTAGACTACATCTTGTGCAGGCAATGTAAATTGAAGGAAGTCAGTGACTGCAAAGTAGTAGTGGGTGAGAGTGTTGGCAAACAGCATAGGATGGTGGTGTGCAGGATGACGCTGAGGGTGAGGAAGGTGAAAAAGGCAAAGGCAGAGCAGAAGACAAAGTGGAGGAAGCTGAAAAAGAAGGAGTGATGTCTTCAAGGAGGAGTTGAAACAGGCTTTGGGTGGCCAGGAAGTGCTTCCAGATGACTGGACAGCTAATGTGATCAGGGAGACAGGGAAGAGAATACTTGGTGTGACATCTGGAAGAAGAGGAGATAAGGAGACTTGGTGGTGGAATGAGGAAGTGCAAGAGTGTACAAAAGAAGAGGATAGCAAAGAAGAAGTGGAACATAGAGAGGACCGAAGAGAGTAAAAAGGAGTACAGGGAGACACAGCATAAAGTGACACTTTAGTTTCCTGTGGAAATGAAATCGATGTGTAAATTTAATATATTTAGTAAGGCCAAACAGAGGGCGTATGATGCCTTGTATGCTCGGTTGGAAAGGAAAGAGGGAGAAAATGATTTATACAGGTTGGCACAGCAGAGAAATAGAGATGGGAAGGATGTGCAGCAAGTTAGCATGATTAAGGACAGAGAGGGAAATGTATTGACTGATGACAGAAGTGTGCTGGGAAGATGGAAAGAGTACTTTGAAGAGCTGATGAATGAGGAAAATGAGCGAGAAAAAAGAGTAGAAGAGGTGACTGTTGTGGACCAGGAAGTAGCAAAGATTAGTAAGGGTGAAGTGAGGAGGGCATTGACGAGAATGAAGAATGGAAAGGTAGTTGGCCCTGATGACATACCGGTAGAGGTATGGAAGTTTCTAGGAGAGAAAGCAGTAGATTTCCTGACAAGAACATTCAATAAGGTCTCAGAGAGTGAGAGGATGCCAGAGGAATGGAGGAGAAGTGTGCTGGTGCCCATTTTTAAGAACAAGGGAGATGTGCAGAGTTGTGGCAATTATAGAGGGATAAAGTTGATGAGCCATACAATGAAGTAATGGGAAAGAATAGTGGAAGCAAGACTAAGGGCATTTGTGAACAACAGTTTGGTTTCATGCCAAGAAAGAGCACCACAGATGCAGTGTTTGCCTTGAGGATGTTAATAGAGAAGTACAGAGAAGGTCAGAAGGAGCTGCATTGTGCCTTTGTGGATCTGGAGAAAGCATATGACAGGGTGCTGAGAGAGGAACTGTGGTATGGCATGAGGAAGTCTGGAGTGGCAGAGAAGTATGTTAGAGTAGTGCAGGACATGTATGAGAGATGTAAGACAGTGGTGAGGTGTGCTGTCGGTGTGACAGAAGAGGTGGAGGTGGAACTGCATCAAGGGTCAGCTCTGAGCCCCTTCTTGTTTGCTATAGTGATGGACAGGCAGACAGACGAGGTTAGGCAAGAATCTACATGGACTATGATGTTTGCAGATGACATTGTGATCTGCAGTGAGAGCAGAGAGCAAGTGCAGGAAAATCTAGAGAGGTGGAGGTATGCCCTGGAAAGGAGGGGAATGAAGGTTAGCCTCAGTAAGACAGAATACATGTGTATGAATGACAAGGACCCAACAGGAATGGTGAGGTTACAAGGAGCAGAGATAAGGAAGGTGGAGGATTTTAAGTACTTAGTCTCAACAATCCAGAGCAATAGAGAGTGTGGAAAAGAGGTCAAGAAGCGTGTGCAGGCTGGTTGGAATGGTTTGAGAAAAGTGTCCGGTGTGATGTGTGATGGGAAGGTATCAGCAAAAATGAAAGGAAAAGTGTACAAGATGGTGTTGAGGCCAGTGATGTTGTATGGTTTAGAAACAGTGGCCCTGGGGAAAAGACAGGAGGCAGAGCTGGAGGTAGCAGAGATGAAAATGTTGAGGTTCTCTTTGGGAGTAATGAGGATGGATAGGATCAGGAATGACCACATCAGAGGGACAGCACATATAAGACGTTTTGGAAACAAAGTCAGAGAGGTTAGATTGAGATGGTTTGGACATGTACAGAGGAGGGATAGTGAGTATATTGGTGGTAAGATGTAGAGGTTGGAACTATCAGGCAGAAGGCCTCGAGGAAGACCAAAGAGACGATTCATGGATGTGGTGAAGGAGGACATGAAGGCAGTTGGTGTAAGAGAAAAAGATGCAGAGGACAGGGTGAGATGGAGGCAGATGATTCGCCGTGGCGACCCCTGAAGGGAAAGATGTATGTATATATATATATATATATATATATATATATATGGGCATGTGGTGGTCTAGTGGTATAAGGCGCCGGATCGCTGATCCAAAGGTTGGGGGTTCGAGTCCCACTCTCCACAAGGTTACCACTGTGCCCCCAGTGTGGCTCACTGGGTTATCAAAGGCGGGCCATGTCTCTCACTGTCTATGGTGAGAGGCATGTAAAAGAACCATTGCTGACTTTCATAAAGAGTAGGCTGCAAAGCCGTCAGCGTGTTTCTGCCCTGCAATGGCCTGGCGAGCTGTCCAGGGTGTACTCTGCCCTCACCCTAAGTTGGCTGGGATGGGCACCAGCCTCCCCGTGACCCTAATTAGGATGAAGCGGTTACAGAAATATATATATGTCGTCTTCCTTTTGGCTTTTTCCCTTTTACTCGGGAGTCGCCACAGCGAATCATCTGATTCGCACGTTTGATTTGGCAGAGGTTTTTACGTTGGATGCCCTTCCTGTCACAATCCTTTTTAGCAAGGGACAGAAACACGCTGACGACTTTGCAGCCTACTCTTTACGAAAGCCAGCAATGGTTCTTTTGCATGCCTCTCACCATAGACAGTGAGAGACATGGCCCACCTTTGATAACCCAGTTAGCTGCACTGTGGGGGACAGTGACAACCTTGTGGAGAGTGGGACTCCATCCCCCAACCTTTGGATCAGCGATCCAGCGCCCTCTACCACTGGACCACCACTTCCCCTTTTATATATATATATATATATAAAGAGATGAAGAAGCGTGTGCAGGCAGGTTGGAATGGTTGGAGAAAAGTGTCCAGTGTGATGTGTGATAGCAAGCTATCAGCAAGAATGAAAGGAAAAGTATACAATGATGAGACAAGCAATGTCGTCTCATCTCATCTCATCTTCTTCCGCTTAGTCCAGGGTCGGGTCGCGGGGGCAGCAACCTTAGCAAAGAGGTCCAGACATCCCTCTCCCGAACTACTTCCTCCAACTCTCCCGGGGGGACACCGAGGCGGTCCCAGACAAGCCGAGAGACATAGTCCCTCCAGCGTGTTCTAGGTCGACCCCGGGGTCTCTTCCCGGTTGGACATGCCCGAAACACCACACCAGAGAGGCGTCCGGGGGGCATTCTGACCAGATGCCCGAGCCACCTCAACTGGCCCCTCTCAATGCGGAGGAGCAGCGGATCTACTCTGAGCTCTCTCCGGATGGTGGAGCTTCTCACCCTATCTCTAAGGGAGAACCCCGCCACCCGGCGAAGAAAGCTCATTTCAGCCGCTTGTATCCGTGATCTTGTTCTTTCGGTCATTACCCAAAGCTCGTGACCATAGGTGAGGGTTGGAACGTAGATCGACTGGTAAATTGAGAGCTTTGCCTTGCGGCTCAGCTCCTTTTTCACCACGACGGACCGGTACAGGCACTGCTTAACAGCAGAGGCTGCAGCGATCCGTCTGTCGATCTCTCGCTCACCTTCCCTCACTCGTAAACAAGACCCCAAGATACTTAAACTCCTCCACTTGGGGCAGGACCTCATTCCCGACCTGGAGGGTGCATTCCACCATTGTCCGACTAAGAACCATGGCCTCGGACTTGGAGGTACTGATCTTCATCCTGGCTGCTTTGCACTCAGCTGCGAATCGCTCCAATGAGAGCTGGAGGGCCCGACTTGATTAAGCCAAAAGGACAACATCATCCGCAAAAAGCAGAGACGATATCTGATGGCCACCAAACCAGAACCCCTCATCGCCTCGACTGCACCTAGAAATTCTGTCCATAAAAATTATGAACAGAATCGGTGACAATGGACAGCCTTGGCGGACTCCAACTCCCACTGGAAACGAATCCGAGCTGCTGTTACCAATATGGACCAAACTCTGGCTCCGGTGATACAGCGACCGAATAGCTCGTAGCAACGGATCCGGAACGCCGTATTCTCGGAGCATGCCCCACAAGATCTTTCGAGGGACACGGTCGAAAGCCTTCTCCAAATCCACAAACACATGTGGACAGATTGGGCAAACTCCCATGCCCCCTCCAGAATCCTGTGGAGCGTATAGAGTTGTTCAAGAGTGCTGCGGCCAGGACGAAAACCACATTGTTCCTCCTGAATCCGAGGTTCGACTATCGGTCGGATCCTCCTCTCTAGTACCCCTGCATAGACTTTCCCAGGTAGGCTGAGGAGTGTAATTCCCCGATAATTGGAACACACCCTCCGGTCCCCCTTCTTAAAAATTGGGACCACCACCCCAGTTTGCCAATCCAGAGGTGCGGTCCTCGATGACCACGCAATGTTGCAGAGGCGTGTCAACCAAGACAGTCCTACAACATCCAGAGCCCTGAGATATTCCGGGCGGATCTCGTCCAACCCGGAGCTCGACCACTAAGGAGCTTTTGACAACCTCAGTGACCTCCACTCCAGTGATGGGCGGACCCTCACCCGAACCCCCAGGGTCTTCCTCTTCCACGGAGGGCGTGTTGGTGGGATTGAGAAGGTCCTCAAAGTATTCCCTCCACCTCTCAACAACATCCCCAGTCAAGGTAAGCAGCTCCCCACCTCCACCGTAAACAGTGTTTGTGAAGAACTGCTTCGCCCTCCTGAGGCGTCGGATGGTGGCCCAGAACGTTTTTGAGGCCAACCGATAATCACTCTCCAGGCCCTCACCGAACTCCTCCCACGCCCGAGATTTTGCATCTGCGACAGCCTCAGCTGCAGCACATTTGGCCTGCCGGTACCCGTTTGCTGCCTCAGGAGTCCCACAGGCTAATAAAACCCGATAGGCCTCCTTCTTCAGCTGGATGGCCCCCTTCACCGCAGGTGTCCACCACCGGGTTCGGGGATTACCGTCTGCCTCTCTTTCTGTCCCTGTTGAAAATTTCCATGGTGGGTTTATTAACTCACTTCTTATTTTACCTCTGGGCACACTCTAACAGTGAGTAAACCACTGCCACTTGCTGTAGTGGATGTACATTTCACTTTATCCTAATACGGCAAAAAAAAAAAAAAAAAAAGCATGTTTACTGGGGGGACCCCCGGCATCACACTACGTCCCCTTCAGGGGACTGCCCCCCCACTTTTTGAGAACCACTGATATAGGCACACATTAATGTGCACTTTCTCTTTTTACCTCACACAGAAGAGAAGTCGCTGACTTTGTTTGGGATCATCAAAGTAAGACTGCAGGAACAGGAGTTTTCGAACTTCTGAATCAGTGCCAACAAATTCACTAGAAGAAACATTGATACTGTCACTAATGTAACAATCATACCAAGCACTCAAAAGTCTACTTTACTTTTTGAATGTATTTATTTTAAAGAGTTTCATTAAAAAAAGAAAAGTTTATAATCCAGTGTAATAATTACCTCACTGTTTGATAAAATGACTGCTCGGTATAAAATTCATTGAGTAGGAAGAGACAGGAATCCCTCTCTGTAATGCCGAGCTCCTTATTGATTTTCTCCACATCTTTTTTGTTGAGCAGTCGAGAATATGTGGATACCTTTTTAATTATAAACAATTCCAGAAAAATTCAGTGTTATAAAAATTATACCAAATAAGGTTAAACAGATGGTGAAAATGCACATGAAAAGTGTACCTCAAGGCATATTCCATGATTTTCAGCGTCCCTGTATTTTTTTAAAGCTTCTATTAGGTTGCTATGTGGCTGTTTTGAGAAATACACCTCTAAAAACTTTTCAGAGTTTTCGTCCATGGATTTTGTTCTCAAAACCGAATCTGGAGTTGCACACTGAAGAAGCATTTCCTGGGCCATTTCAAGAACTTCCTCTCTCGTATCTTGATCAGGTTCCTGGGTCACTAATTGTGGATAGCACTGTAAAAGTATACATGCACATGTATCTTCTGTATAGCCAACTATATTGTCACATTTTTTCTTGGTGGTAATGAGCCTCTCTTTTAGCCAGACCTCCAATTCAGTCTGCATTTGTTGAGCGTGATCTGGGAGAATGTTACTAATCTCCAGGCAGTGTTTTTCTAGTCGATTTAACAGTGGTGTAGGAAATTGCTCATACACTGTGCTTTTCTCTTCAATGACAATCAGCCGAAATTCATCTTTGACTCTGCATTTAACTCGGTGAGATCCCAGGCCCAGGTCAACGTAGTAACTCCCTCCTAATTTTACATAGCACTGATTAAGAGCATCATACAGGCTCTCATAAAGGCTCTGAATATTAAGCAGTACAACTGACCTTCCTGTTTCCATGCATGTTTTTACTCTATTCACAGTGCGGCAAACCTGAGAATATTCTTCATCATGTGGAAATCCCGATCCAAAGATGATTTCAATGTTGCTTTCATCAATGACTTTCTGTGATTTTAAAATTTGAAGGGCAGCGTGATTGATTGTTGGCAGCAGAAGATACCTGGATGTAAATCCTGAAGTCCTGGAGTCAAGGTTTTCTCTGAGGAGAGAGATTATGTCCACTTTTTCTGTTTTCTGTTTAGAAATATCAAAAAATATTTTTAAAACATTTAAAGAATCCAAACCATCAAAATTCCTTTGCACAGCACGGGTTATATCTTTTTCTGATGGAGTGTCATTTGCTTTTGTGGCATAGTACACAACCAACTTCACAAGGCTATAAAAGTCCCGGAGTCCAAAGAATTCACTTTCCTGTTCTTCAAGGACTTTTAAGTAGAACTTTGTAAGCTTGGGAAGTAAATAATTAATCTCTGTATTGAGTGGACCCTTAACAGTTGAGCAAATGTCACGTGCTGTGTGTTCCAGCTCATCAGTCAACGGAGATGTTCTCAGAACCAATATGCCACGGTTCATCTTTGCTGGATCCAATGACCAGTTGGAAATTCCAATAAATCCAACTTTTTTGAACTCATCAGAACTTTCATTATCAATACATCCATATTCCAGTAGAGGATGCAATGTTTTAAGTGGCATTTTTGGAGAGTCTTCTGCAAGTCCAATTTCATCAAGGACCACAACAGCAACATATTCCTCCAAGTCTTTGCCTTTCTGGAACTGTGCACATTGCCGAAATATTGAGATGATCCCATCAGGAGAAGAGTGTGGGCTGCACTGGAATGAGGCCAGCTGAGCCTGCTTGTATCCTTTAAACAGATCATTTGGAGAAGCTTTTCCTTGCATTGCATGAGCAGCAATTGTCTTCGACAAAGACTTAGAACTTCCAGGTTTCCCAACCAGGAACAATGGGATTCTTAAGTTTATGCACACAACCATCATAAATACATTTTCCTTTAGCGCATTATTCTTTGCCACTGAAGCTGGAGAGTCAATGTTTGAGATGAATGCCTCTTTGCAAAGCTTAATCTCATTTTCAATTTTATCACAGGACAGAGAGAAAGCTTTAGAAACTTGTTCCAAGTATGTGCCTCGATTCTCAAGTGAAGTCAGGTAGCAAACTCCAACTGCGAGAATAAGAGATCGAACCAGATCATCAATGCTTGTTTGGTTTCCTCTAATTCTGTCAATTTCTTTAAATAATGTTTCCCTTTGTTGGTAAAACCACATGACTGTTTTCATACATCTTTCTATGTCTCTGAGACTGACCATCCGACATTCATCAGTTAACTCTGCCATGTGCTTCTGAGAGGCAGAGATGACCTTTGTGAATAAATTCTGATGATTTCCATTGGGAAGTTTTTCTTTGTGAAAGAAAGTCTTGACCATCTGTGTGATATAGAGCTCTTGTGTGTGTTCATTTAACTTTCCAAAGTCCCACACCAGTGGAGTTAGGCTTGGAGGTAATGGTTGAACTCTGTAAACCAACTGCCGCATTGGTATCTGCCCAAGTTTCTCTTCTGTATTTTCACTTCTGACTCTGTAGCCCAGTCCAGCCCTTTCCAATTGCTCTATGGCCTCCTTTGAGTGTTTTCTGTAGGGATTACATGCTGCAATGATCTTCAGACAGGGTGCATCGAATTGCTCTCCATTAATGGACTTGTCACAGATTACCTCCTTGATTGCATTAACAGCCTCTGTTGTATTAGCCTCATCAAAAAACAACACTGTATCCAACTTATGGACTTCATTCTCTTTTGAAATCTTAACTGCCTCCCTCACTTTCTTGTAAATGACCTCTGATGATGTGCCACCATGAACTCGCACCACAATCAAGTTTTTTCCCTCCTGCCCTGATCTCAACAAATCACACATGAACTGGACCAGCCGGGTCTTTCCACATCCTGTTTCTCCCATGATGATCACAGGAATGTCCGACTCAAATCGAAGGTGAATTGCAAGGATTTTCATCACATTATCCAATGTCAACTGATACGTATCATCGGGGTCCTTCACAATACGGACCCCTAACACTCTCCCTATAATATTAAGCTGCTCAGCACGGGCCAGTTTCTCAAAGGCAATATTAAATGGTACTTTTTGAGCTTTTAATTGGTTAAAAAGTGTCCGATCAATAATTTTCTTTTCCACTATCTCCTTAGTTCGAGCATCAATTGCATTTAAGTTTTCAATGTGGAATCCTAAAAATGTCATGGAGTCATTATCAGCATTGAATAAGATATAAGGATGTGCTTGTTGTTCCCATCGTCTTCGGAGCTGAAATTCTCGAAGAGCTGCATCTTCCACATCTTCTGCATCTTCCACTTTTCCATCACTGTCATCTGATGTTTTAAGGGATCTCATGGAAAAATCCTTGGACATTGTCATCATGAATTTCACAACAAACTTTTTAAAGCCTGTCAAGTCGTCTTTGAAGGCAGCATTGCAAAAAATGGACTGTTCACATTTTTTCAACTGACTGTTCAGAAAATGTGTGAAATTCCTCAATTCTGCCCAAGATGGATTTTTAATGTCACAAAACTGCAGAACACACTCCAACCATTCCTTTGGTGTATCTTCAACATGTCTGTCATCGAAAGAGAAATTCTGAAGTTGGTCTTGGTTTTGTCTGTAGATTTTAAAGTACTGGTAAGTGCGCTGAAAGGCTTCGCTTTGAAACTCAGCATCATCCATTAGCTGTAAGTCTTTATGATATGATCGATTCTCTTTCAGATGTCTCAGGGTTTCCTCAGGTGAAAGACACTTAACAGTTGGAAACATTTCCAAAAATGTATCTTCTACTTGAGATGATATCTGAAAGAAATAGTTTCAGGAATAATTACTTTTTTTTTGACTAAATATTTAAATATATTGAGAAGCTAACCACAATCACATAAACCTAAATTTAATACTGTTCATCAAATTTTAAATCTACCCAAAGTTGGATGTTTTCTTTTGTGAAGCATGTTCAATTGCACGCAAATAATTCAAGAAAAAAATGTCTAAAAGCAGCAATTAGAAAAGATTTTAGTGGATTAAGGGAAACGTGTGTGTGTGTGTGTGTGTGTGTGTGTGTGTGTGTGTGTGTGTGTGTGTGTTTAAAATAAAATTAGTAATCCTAAAGCAGAATACAGCTACGTCACAAAGCAAGTTCTGGAATTTAAACTCACAAAACAACATTAGTGCCACAAAATTACCTCAGTACTGTGACGGTCACATTCCCTATGCTTTCTTTTTGTGAATTCCACTAAATAAATGTGGGAATTATTGCACCTCCATATGATACCGTCAGGGCTCTGAAAACATCTCAGTACAAACAGCTGCAGCAGAAAGGTGTACAGTCCTTTTGTCACCTGAACAAATAATTTATACACATTAATGGAGGAGCAGTAGGATAACAGCGTGTAACACCATTCTTATTCCTGGCAAATGAGTGTCTTTTTCCAACCACATTTATTGCAAAACAATGAAAAAAAAAACTTTTTCATGCTAAACTTTGGTTTTGTGGGCTGTACAGCAATTGTATCCCTCAAAACAGTTATTTCTTGCCACTTCTCTGACTTTTTCACAATAAAACTAAAATACGGAACATAACTGCAGCAAAGTTCATGAATAAACATGCAGCAAGAATATTCATAAACAAAGGAGATAATTCTTCAAAGCTCAGTACATTTGTCCAGTGTTGTGGAAAGATCCTGCTCAATCTATAATAATAAAATATTAAATAATAATAAAATATTACAACTATATATCTATACATATATCTATATCTATATAGAGTGGTGCAGGACATGTATGACAGATGTAAGACAGTGGTGAGGTGTGCTGTCAGCGTGGCCGACGAATTCAAGGTGGAGGTGGGACTGCATCAAGGGTCAGCTCTGAGCCCCTTCTTGTTTGCTATGGTGATGGACAGGCTGACAGACGAGGTTAGGCAAGAATCTCCATGGACTATGATGTTTGCAGATGACATTGTGTCTGTAGTGAGAGCAGAGAACAAGTGCAGGAAAATCTAGAGAGGTGGAGGTATGCCCTGGAAAGGAGAGGAATGGTTAGCCTCAGAAAATCAGAATACATGTGTGTGAATGAGAAGGACCCAGGAGGAACGGTGATGTTACAGGGAGCAGAGATAACGAAGGTGGAGGATTTTAAGTACTTAGGCTCAACAATCCAGAGCAATGGAGAGTGTGGAAAAGAGGTGAAGAAACGTGTGCAGGCAGACTGGAATGGTTGGAGAAAATGTCCGGTGTGATGTGCGATAGGAGAGTGTCAGCAAGAATGAAAGGAACAGTGTAGAAGACGGTGGTGAGGCCAGCGATGTATGGATTAGAAACAGTGGCGCTAGGGAAAAGACAGGAGGCAGAGCTGGAGGTAGCAGAGATGAAAATGTTGAGGTTCTCTCTTGGAGTAACGAGGATCGATAGGATTAGAAATGAGTACATCAGAGGGACAGCCCATGTAAGATGTTTTGGAGACAAAGTCAGAGAGGCTAGATTGAGATGTTTTGGACATGTACAGAGGAGGGATAGTGAGTGTATTGGCAGTAGGATGCTGAGGTTGGAACTACCAGGCAGAAGGCCGAGAGGAAGACCAAATAAGATATTTATGGATGTGGTGAAGGACGACATGAAAGTCGTTGGAGTCAGAGAAAAAGATGCAGAGGACAGGGTGAGATGGAGGCGGATGATTTGCTGTGGCGACCTCTGAAAGGAGTAGCCGAAAGGAAAAGAAGAAGATGTTGTACCACTGCTGTAGCACATCGTGACGGCAGCTTGATAATATTTTTGATAAAATGTACATGTCAGATGACTTGGAAAGTTTGATTCTGAAATATTCCAGTAGAGTAACATTTCAAGTAAGCAAGGTTACGGCTCACCGTAGTCAAAGTTCTGGAAACATGGGCATTTGGGCTAAGGTTAAGGCTGGCTGAATACTTGGAAGAGACCCATTCAAACATGGGGAGAACATACAAACATCACACAAGAGGGTCCTTTGGCAAGTGTTGAGCCAGAACCTTCTCAATGTAAAGCGGTAGTTGCTAACCTCTGAGCCATTGTGCTGCCCACAAGTGTAGCCAATTGTCCACATCCCCAAATATCTAATGCTACATATTCAAGAAAAAGCCACAAACTATAACACCAACAGACCACATTTGACATCCCATCACAGACACAAACTGATTTAAACACACACGATATAAATTCCCTTCCCACCGACAGAAGCCCACTTTATATTCATGTTCACTGCAATATAAACACATTGAAAATTTACAGTATCAAGAATGCCTGCACGATGCTTTTTCAGTATATTAAAATTAAAATACTAACCACAGGAGGAATGTCAAAGTGAAAGATTCTGGGGATTTCATCTGTGGGTTTGTCATTATACTGCTGCAGCTGAGAGACAACATCTTCAGTCCTCAGCAGTGACTGGCTTATGCGTATTGTTTTATGAGTAAATCCTGCACTTTTCAGCTTTTCTTCAGACACTTTCACTAAATTTCTCACATACAGAGATTTTCCTGGTGTAAGACAATACATTAAACACACACACACACACACACACACACACACACACACACACACACACACACACACACACATACACACACACACACACACAAAATCATATTTGTTTTATAAATTACATTTCATTCGTATTGTAAATGCTCTATATATTGAAGGTATGTCTTTTTTGAGATTAGATACCATTACACTGGATATAAAAGTGACCCCAAATTGGATCAAATATGTTAATCAACAAAAAAGGTTCTAAACTCAGAGGTGACCACTGAGCATCCACAGCGGCTCGCTGCCGCTGATACCAAATTAGTCATATAATTATGTACACAATAGCTCAGTAACAGTACATTTTGGTTGATTTATCATTATGATTCATTAAAATGTTTTATGTGAAATTAATCTGGATAAGTAAATAATTAAACAATTAAAAGTGAAGAGTTCTTACCCATGCCGGCATGCTCTGAGAAGATGAATTTTGTTCTCAGTTGAAATTGGTCAGGCTGGTTAAGTTGTGTAAATCCGCTTTCAACTTCCGAAGATGTCTGGTGCTTGTGTAAGAGGTATTGTTTAATTTCTTCATTTCGATTTAGACTCTCAGACACTGTCCTCCGAAACATGTCAAAAGCAGTGGCAACATAACTCTGATGTGCCTTTGAGTCACAGAAAATAATTAGCTGGTAATCGCTCCTCGATGTGCCCCCCTGTGCTTCTTTTTTGTAGAAAATTGACTCAAATTTTCGAGACACATCATGATTTAGTTTGTGTGCATTTAGTAAGCAGTAGATCTTTTCATGTGTGCTGCCTGGCTGTACAACTCTCCTGATGATCAATTCCACATCTTCTGCAGTTGTCTCAGAGGTACAGACTAGGATTTCATCGTATGTGGGCAGTGGTTGCTCTTTATCACTGTACAGAGAAAGGCAAAGTGGAAGCATTTCAACGTCTTTGCAAGAGATCAGGTTGGGTTTGCCCTGTTCCAAAATGACTGGCAGTTTACGTTTCACAGTCATTTCCGAAGATTTGGAAAGATGGTTAAGGGTTTCTCCGAGAACATCCAAGTCTACAAATTTGTCTGATACAAGCCCTGAGAGCTTGCTGTGGTAGGTCTGCCAAAGCATTACTATCTTTTCATCAGAATTTTCCAAATTTTCAAATGCTGCTGTAATTTGTTCCTCAGTCATTGAAAAAGACACTTCTTCTTCCATCAGTCCACCTTTGAATTTCATTTGATTTTTAAGGACACTATCTCGTCTTGTCTCATATTTCTCGAACCATTCCTGGACCCATTTTTCATCATTTTGATGATCATCAATACAGTTCATCACAGTTTCTTGGTACCCCTCGGTATTCTCTATACCTCCAGAGCCCCCTTCTTCTTCCTCATCCTCTTCACAAAACATAATTGCTGCTTTGATTTGTTCTTCTGTATATCCTGTTTCAATAAAATATTCTATTACATCTGGAAAAACATTGAGGAAATTCTTAAGCTCAAGAAATTCGTGTGATCCCCCACTTTCAACTGGGGTTTCGAGTGCTTTGATAACTGAGGTTTGCACATCCTTTTCTGTAACGTCGAGCTTAATGATGGATAACATGTTAAGAAGACCAGTGCTTATGTTTTCCCACTGAGTCCGGAATTCAGCAACAGAACAACACAGATAGATGAGCTGCTTTGCTGTAAAGTAATTTAAGTGGTAGTATGTATTCCTTTTTTGTTCCGTGTATTTTAACCATTCAGAGAGACAACCTCTCATGGCTTCACATAATCCTTTCAACTCATCAAGCAATGCTCTGTGACCTTTGATCTCTACTTTTGTTATTCCAAATTTCACCCATATTTTAATTCGATGTGTTTGTTGGCAGTAGGCTGTCATCTCCCAGTCTTGAAACAAAATATGTCCAGCATCACGGAGCTCAAGGAAGCATTTTCCCACATTTATTATCTGCTCCACAACCTGAAAAATATCAATAAAATATATTTTTTTTCTATGTGAGTCAAAAAGTCACAAAGTTCTGTATTATGTGTGTACCAAACAACAAATTAAATGCTGCATCAAAATTTCATTTGGGACCATCCATTCCAATATTATTTGTCAGTCAACTTGAAAGGGGGCAAGACATTGGTGGTCTACTGGTATAGGGCACTGGATCACTGATCCTAAGGTTGGGGGTTCGAGTCTCACTGTCCACAAGGTTGTTGCTGTCCCCCCAGTGTCGCTAACTGGGTTATCAAAGGCCGGCCATGTCTCTCACTGTCTACGGTGTGAGGCATGTAAAAGAACCATTTCTGACTTTCAACAAGAGAAGGCTGCATAACCGTCAGTGTGTTTCCGCCCTGCGATGGCCTGGTGATCTGTACAGGGTGTAGTCTTTTGGTATCATTTGTTAAAAACGCAACAGAACATAAGATCTCACGCACAAACATTCTAAACATTAACTTAGGTACTGCACTGGAATAATAATTGAAAAATACTTTAATAAAACTGTCTATAGAATGTGTTTAAGAAGCATATTTTAGTGCATGTAATAGATACACAGTATTTGACTTCCGATTGCTCATTCATGCATGTAATATGATACATGGGATTTTACTTCCGGGTACAGAACTCATGGATTATCTTCATTTGTGGGAGGGGCCGGAACAAAACGCCTGCGATTATTGAGAGCCTACTGTATATACAGTTACTATAAATAGGGTCTAATACATTATACTTGTCTCTTTAAATTCTGTTAAACATCATAAACTGTCACCTTAAACCTTATGGTTGTCATTTTGGGTGTCACTTTGTTGCTGTTATAAAAGAGAAAATTTCAATAATAAAAGATATTATTTAAGCGAATTATTGAGCAAATTAAATCAGAACACTGGGTATCTTCCTTTTTTTCCAAAATGTCTATTGCCTGTACTGCTCATGTTAAGGTCTATAAATAATAACATTATGCTCGATAATATTGCGTATGATGTTTTATTTTCAAGATATACATATAAAGGCATAGATTTACACAAAAGGAGCATCATAATGTTATAGATCAGATAAGAGTTGTTTTAAAACTTACCACGAACTCTGTAGTTTATGATATCTGTGCACAACTTACAAATTGCTGTGCCGAGTTTGTTTATCTTTTTGATTCAGTCGCCTAGCTTTAAGCACTGTGTTTTGCTACTAGCTAAAGAAACGTCATTTTCTCCCTCCAGCCATGACCATCGAAATTTATTTTTTTACATTTGAATCAATTTCTTTAATCCTTGCTGTGTCTCGAGCATCGATGGTGCGTTGGCTCACTCTGGATAGTTTAAATGCAGTTGCACTAATTTTCTGTTATTTCTACAATAATTGAGCCTGAGTTGGTGCATGAGGTTGAGAGACACAGGATAGTCAGGCTCACCGCTACACATAGTCTGGGCTCTGGACCTACCTATCTTGAGTTGCTCATGGGGAGGAGCGGTAAGCCTATTTGGGCATCCTTGTTGCCCCATCTCAGTGCCCACGTGGGTTTCTCCCTAGTTCACCAAAGGGTAGCCTCCTTTTGCCTAGAGGTATTGAGATGGGTCCTGACTGTTGTTTGTACTTATGCATTAAATGACAGTTCAGGGTATCAACCTTTTTTGGATCCCTAAGGGGTGTGGTAGATGGCGTTGCCTTGGGGACTCCCTTATCCTGGGAGACTTCAATGCCCATGAGGGCGAAAACAGAAAAAGTGTGATTGGTAGGTACAGACTCTCCGATTTGAACCCAAATGGTGTTTCATTGTTGGACTTCTGTGTTCATCATGGTTGGTCCATTACAACCACAATGTTTGAACATAAGGGTGCCCATAAGTGCACTTGGCACCAGTACATCTTAGGCCTCAATTTTATTATAAACTTTGTAGTTGTGTTATTGGAATTGCTACTGCTTGTTCTGGACACTTGAGTGAAGAAAGGAGTTGAGCTGTCAACCAAGCACCACCTGGTGATAAGTTGGCTCCAGAACATTGGGGAGTCTGGCCTCCAGGCCTAGGAGACCCAAACATGTATGTAGAGTCTCCTGAGAATACGTAGTGGACTCTCCTTTTAGAAGAACTCTCAACTCCCACCTCAAGTAGAGCTACAACTACATTCTGATGAACGCTGGAGACATAGATTTTGAAGAGGCAATGTTTTAGGTCTCCATTATTGAGGCAGCAGCCTGGACCTGTGTCTGGAAAGGGGTGTACTCCTGATGGCCCTGGATGTTGTAGAACTGTACTGATTGACATGTCTGTGCAACATCATGTGGTCATTGGGGGCCATACCTATGGATTGGCAAACTGGGGTGGTACTTCCAATGTTTAGCTCCAACCACCTTATGGTCTGGGGCAATAGAAATGGCCTCCATCCATCTGTATGTCCATCTGAGTTAGTGTTCGGAATATGTTAAATTGAGAACTGCTGAGCTAGGACTGCTAAATTTTACAAAGTTTATCTCTGATGTGAATCTTGAATGAGTTCGAACATGGGTAATCTTGACCTAATTTTCAAGGTCATAGTGGTCATTTTACAAAATTCTTTGACATGCTATGACATCAGAACTGCCGAACCTAGGATTGCCAAGTTTGCACATAGATGCCTCTCATGACGGATTTAGATGAGTTCAAACATGAATCCAGTCATTCATTTTCTGAACCACATAATCCTAATTGTGGTCATGTGGAGGCTGACACCCATCTCAGCTGAATCTGGGCAAAGGTGGAATGCACCCTGGACAGGTCACCAGGCCATTGCATGGGCCAACACTCACACAACCATTCACACTCATTCACTCCAACATGAATGACCTTGACATAATTTTCATGGTGACAGGGGTCATTGACTTTGAATTTTGACCGTGTCACTGAAAACAATGGTGAGATCAAATGGTTTATGAGAACATTTCATAAAATGCTACACAGTGCAACACACTGAAGTCAAGATATCCATCAGTTTCTTAGCCACTATCATGCCCCAACATCCATGTTTAGTGGTCTTATTAGAACAAAACTACTTGACTCTGTCACCAGTGGAGTTAGTGAATATTATGATCCTGTTTGGCTTTGTCAAAGTAATGCTTGTCAGAAGCTCAAGATTAAACATTATTCTGATGGAAAGGCGAGAGAAGTTGTCAACCCCTTTTCACTCATATCCACTCAGTCATTCTCCAGAACTATAGTATGATTACTGCTGGAATGGTGACAAGAAACTCATTTAATTTCAAAAACTTGAGCTCAGACAAGTTGGTTATACAGCCAAGCATGCAGGAAACAACAGAAGACAGCTAAAATCAACGCTCTCATACAACCATTTCAGACCCTACAGTAGAACCAGAAAACCACAAGATAAGTCATGAGTTTAGTTCTCGCAGGTCTTCTAGACAGGGTAGGGGTCCCCAATTCCCAGTACCGTTCCGTGCATCACTTAATACCGGTCTGCAAACAAAGTCTTTCATGGTTTTTATATGGTTTTATATGGCTTTTAACATGATTATACTTTTTTATTAGAGCTTCTGGATCTTTTTTTGAAAAGCGACTGTTTTTGATATTGCCACAGAAGCACTGAAGCTCTTCTTCCATTTCCAACCACATATCTCTGTGAAGCAGGATTTTCATAGGTGACAGCCATCAAAACAAGACTACAGAGCAGACTCGAACTGGTCTGCGGAAACATTTTCATACATAAAAATGATTTCAAGTGCAAAAAAATGTTGGAGATCACCGTTTTAAAGTATCAAGGTAGCCTAAATGATTAATTGAGGAAGTCTAAGAACTTAAATTTGAAATTGAATACATTGTTAAAAATGAACATTTTATACGTTTATAATTGACTTTGGCTGAAAATTAAACTTTATTTAAAAGTGAACTTTGTTTAAACATTGTTTACAAAATTTGGACACATCCTTTGTGAGCATTGAACAATCATGACATGTATTCGAGAGCCTTATTTTATCAACTGATTTGTATAATACACACACATATAATGGTTTTGTATGAAGGAAGAAATGTAATGAGTATGATTGCAGTGCATACTGGGAAGTATGAGGAATAATAAACACGACAAGCACATGCAAAGTTACATTACATTACACATTACATGTATATGTACATGTACAATATGCACCACTAGTTAACAAGAACTTGTACCTACCCTACCACTAATTTTAAATTGTTAAACTAATTGCCAGAAAAGGAATTTAATAATGGGTTTTGTAGACAAATTTTCATAAATAAAATGTATCACTAAAATGAGGTATAAAAGACAAATTAGAATATATTTGCATACATTTCATTAGGAGTACAGTACTTTTTAATTTTTTAAACAAGTTTTTTTTTTATGTACACCTGTAAAGTTCTTAAGTGGATAGTGTTATAACTCTAGTTATGAACCTACCTCAACGTAGGTAGTAATTTCATCTTCTCTGTTTTTAACAGTGACAGTAATCAGCATCAGTTTGTTCTGCAGTTCTTGAAGCTCAGTAAGGCTGTATTCTCTGTGTTCTCCATCCTGTTGACCTTGCTTATCTTCTTGGCATCGTAATTTTATGCAATTCTCCAGAGTAATCTTTTAAACAAAATAAAACATCACAAGCAAATGCAAAAAATCACTTAATACAGCGAAGCCACCAAATTATATTTTTAATTTTGAGATGTCAAGACTTCCTTCTTTATCTTCACATAAGTTAACATTAAAAAGTGCATTTAAATTGAAAAAAGGGAATCTCCTAATACTAAGTCTGTGTAAAATACACTGCCAAAAAAGGAAAAATAAAGTCACACACTCTGATTTGCTGAAATGCTGTACCTTTAGCTTAGATTGCAGCATGTGATCTCCATGACATTGTTTCCACAAACTTAAACAATATTACAATATTTAATCAATAGATGAAGAGAGATTCAAACCACTCCAAAAACTCCAGTACAAATAATTGCCCAAATCATCAAATTTTAGGTTTGACTTGTTTTATGATTTTCGAGTAAAAAGACATTTCGTTGTGTCCAAGAAGGTCCCAACTTTTGTGCTTTTATTGGGTTTTTTTCATGCGGTGAGATCAAGATGTGCTCAACCCCAGGAGTTGGGCCCCTATTTCATGAGCTTTAACATTGACATTTAGGTTGCAGTAGTGGTGTTTCAAGATTTTAGCACCCATGGAAAATGTTAACACAAGTCATGAAGAAGTAAAGCCCAAAAGGAAACCGAATGAGGCAGAATGAGGAAGAAATAAAAGAGACTAAGAGCAGAGGGCAACGCAAAGAAATAGACAGTTCCTACCAAAATTGTTCATCCAAAATTGGTTATCTGTATATTCATTTAATATGAATTTCTGAAATAAACATCATTGTGAATAAACGTGACGTATTTTGCCCTTTCCATGAAAATTTTGTTAATTCAAAAAGGGCCCAGGTGACCCTTCCCAGGAGTGGCCGACCTACCAAAATTATTCCACAAGCACACCGCAGACTAACTATAGAAGTCACAAAGGATCCAAAAACCACTTCTAAACAACTACAAGCCTCACTTGCTTCAGTTAATGTCAATGTTCATGACTCCAGCATCAGAAAAACACGAGGCAAAAATGGCATCCATGGAAGAGTTCCGAGGCGAAAGTCACTGTTGACAAAAAAGAATATCAAGGCACGACTCACATATGCCAAAAATAATCTTGATCATCCCCAAAGCTTTTGGGAAAATGTCCTCTAGACTGATGAAACTAAAGTTGAACTTCTTGGGAGAAATTCATCCTGTACATCTGGCGCAAATGGAGTATGACATTTGATAAAAAGAACATTGTGCCTACAGTGGAACATGTTGGTGGAAGTGTGATGATCTAGGCCTGCTTCGCTGCTTCAGGACCCAGGCAACTTGTCATGATTGATGGAACCATGAATTCTGCTTGCTACCAAGAAATCCTGGCGACGAATGTTCGTTCATCAGTTTGAGACCTCGAGCTAAAGTGTACCTGGATTCTGCAAGACAGATCTGAAGCACACCAGCAAGTCCACTTCCGAACGGCTAAAAAAGAACAAAATGAGGGTTTTGGAGTGGCTTAGCCAAAGTCCCGACCTGAACTCTATTGAGATGCTGTGCCATGACCTTAAAAAGGCTCTTCATTCCCGAAAACCATCCAATCTGGTTGATCTTAAACAATTCTGCAGAGAAGAGTGGGCTACAATCTCATCACAGCAATGTGAAAAACTCATCACCTCTTATCGCAAACACTTGACTGCAGTTATTGCTGCAAAAGGTGGATCAACCAGCTATTAGGTTTAGGGGGCAGTTACTTATTCACAAGGGCCTCAGCTCACGTCATTTTAATGCTACATAACACTACAGAGCCTGAACATGTCCAACTGAAGCAACAATGTCAACAAAATATTATAGTGCCCAACATTTATTTGGCTGGGCAGCATACCAACAGATAACTTCACTTAAAAACCCAGATTTAAATATTTTACCTTTGTCTGTGTGTCAGATGGACCTTTGATGATATAAATCCCACTTTTATTTATATCTGTGGCCTGGTGTAAAGATGACCGCTCAACAGAGCCATGAGTCTCATAGGCAATTTTAAGCCACTCCATGTTGTTGCAGGAATCTTTCTGTTAAAAATAAAATAACAAATGTTAGAAAAATAAAAATAATTTGTTGGTGACAAGGTGCAGAAAGAGGCAGTAAATGAATCCAGAGGTTTGTTAATTAAATAGATAAGGAACAGTATTCATTACAATCCAATATTGTATCAGGCAAATTCAAAACACAGCCCCATATCAACATTTGATGGTACAAAATAAACACAATATCATGAACCAGACAGCTAAATCCAAAGGATTACATTAGAAAGATTTTGGCATCTCAAGTTTGTTGCCTAGAAGTTTTTTCCTTGTTTGTTTTTTGACCACTCTGGCTGGCCTCTTGATTTTGGAACCCTCCCTCAGCTCTGATTTGCACTGGGACAATCGATGATTCTGTAATGCAGCCATGAGGCAGGGGGAGAGGGGCACCAACCAGTGTCTCTCCCCCTTATGCTGGTCCCAAGCCCAGAGAAATGCAGAGGGTTGCGACAGGAAGGGCATCCAGCGTAAAACTTTTGCCAAAATAGAAAATGCAAACCGTAAAGACTAAATTCATACCGGATCGGTCGAGGCCCAGGTTAACAATGACCGCCATCAGTGCTGTCAACCAACAGGGTGCTGATGGAAATTGGAGTACTGTTGGTCGAAGGCGTCGAAAAAGGAGAGGTGGGAAGCGTGTTCGTAGGCAGAGAGAGAAGAGGAAAAGCACGAGTCGAGGACTGAGAGAAGGGACTTTGAATGTTGGAACTATACAAGGAAAAAATAGAGAGCTGGCTGACATGATGCAGAGGAGGAAGGTGGACATACTGTGTGTTCAGGAGACCAGGTGGAAAGGTAGCAAAGCTAAAAGCTTAGGAGCAGGGTTTAAGCTGTTTTATCATGGTGTGGATGGGAAGAGAAATGGAGTAGGAGTAATCTTGAAGGAGGGGTTTGTCAGGAATGTTCTAGAAGTGAAAAGAGTGTCAGACAGATTGATGAGTCTCAAGTTAGAAATTGAAGGCGTGATGTTCAATGTTGTTAGTGCTTATGCCCCACAGACAGGATGTGAGCTAAAAGAGAAGGAGAGATTCTGGAGTGAGTTAGATGAAGTGCTGCAGAGTACCCCCAGAGGTGAAAGAGTGGTCATTGGTGCAGACTTCAATGGACATGTTGGTGCAGCCAACAGAGGGGACGAGGAAGTGAAGGGCAGGTTTGGTATCCAGGACAGAAACACAGAAGGACAGATGTTGATCGATTTTGCAAAAAGGATGGAAATGGCTGTGGTAAATACTTTCTTCAAGAAGAAACAGGAGCATAGGGTGACTTATAAAAGCGGAGGTAGGAGCACACAGGTAGACTACATCTTGTGTAGGCGATGTAATTTGAAAGAAATCAGTGACTGCAAAGTAGTAGTGGGTGAGAGTGTTGCCAAACAGCATAGGATGGTGGTATGCAGGATGACGCTGAGGAAGGTGAAGAAGGCAAAGGCAGAGCAGAAGACAAAGTGGTGGAAGTTGAAAAAGGAAGACGGTCGTGTTGTCTTCAAGGAGGAGTTGAAACAGGCTTTGGGTGGTCAGGAAGTGCTTCCAGATGACAGGACAACTACAGCTAATGTGATGAGGGAGACAGGTAGGAGAGTACCTGGTGTGTCCCCTGGAAGGACAGTAGAAAAGGAGACTTGGTGGTGGAATGAGGAAGTGCAGGAGTATGTACAAAAGAAGAGGTTAGCTAAAAAGAAGTGGGACATAGAAAGGACCGAAGAGAGTAAACAGGAGTACAGGGCGACACAGCGTAAGGCGAAAGAAGGCCAAACAGAGGGCGTGTGATGACTTGCATGATAGGTTGGACATTTTCTGTAACCGCTTCATCCTAATTAGGGTCGCGGGGAGGCTGGTGCCCATCCCAGCCAACTCAGGGCGAGGGCAGAGTACACCCTGGACAGCTCGCCAGGCCATCGCAGGGTGGAAACACGCTGACAGCTTTGCAGCCTACTCTTGTTGAAAATCAGCAATGGTTCTTTCACATGCCTCACACCATAGACAGTGAGAGACATGGCCGGCCTTTGATAACCCAGTTAGCTGCACTGGGGAGGACAGGGACAACCTTGTGGAGATTGGGACTCGAACCCCCAACCTTTGGATCAGCGATCCGGCACCTTTTACCACTAGACCACCACTGCCCTATAGGTTGGACAATAAGGAGGAAATAAGGAGGAAAAAAATGATTAATACAGGGTGGCACAGCAGAGAAATAGAGATGGGAAGGTTGTGCAGCAATTTAGAGTGATTAAGGACAGAGAGGTAAATGTATTGACTGATGACCGAAGTGTGCTGGGAAGATGGAAAGAGTACTTTGAAGAGCTGATGAATGAGGAAAATGAGAGAGAAATAAGAGTAAAAGAGGTGACCGTTGAGGACAAGGAAGTAGCAAAGATCAGTAAGGGTGAAGTGAGGAGGGCATTGAAGAGGATGAAGAATGGAAAGGCAGTTGGTCCTGATGACATACCGGTGGAGCTATGGAAGTGTCTAGGAGAGGTAGCAGTAGATTTTCTGACAAGAACATTCAACAAGGTTTTAGAGAGTGAGAGGATGCCGGAGGACTGGAGGAGAAGTGTGCTTGTGCCCATTTTTAAGAACAAGGAAGATGTGTATAGTTGTGGCAATTACAGAGGGATAACATGTATTGATGAGCCATACGATGAAGTTATGGGAAAGAATAGTGGAAGCTAGACTAAGGGCAGAGGTCAGCATTTGTGAACAACAGTTTGGTTTCATGCCAAGAAAGAGCACCACAGATACAGTGTTTACTTTGAGGTTGTTAATAGAGAAGTACAGAGAAGGCCAGAGGGAGCTGCATTGTGCCTTTGTGGATCTGGAGAAAGCATATGACAGGGTGCCAAGACAGGAACTGTGGTATTGCATGAGGAAGTCTGGAGTGGCAGAGAAGTATGCTAGAGTGGTGCAGGACATGTATGACAGATGTAAGACATGGTGCAGGACATGTAAGACAGTGGTGAGGTGTGCTGTCTGTGTGACAGAAGAGTTCAAGGTGGAGGTGGGACTGCATGAAGGGTCATCTCTGAGCCCCTTTTTATTTGTTATGGTGATGGACAGGCTGACAGACAAGGTTAGATAAGATTCCCCACGATGTTTGCAGATGACATTGTGATCTGTAATGAGAGCAGAGAACAAGTGGAGGAAAATCTAGAGAGGTGGAGGTATGCCCTGGAAAGGAGAGGAATGAAGGTTAGCCTCAGTAAAACAGAATACATATGTGTGAGCGACAAGGACCCAAGAGGAATGGTGAGGTTACAGGGAGCAGAGATAAGAAAGGTGGAGGATTTTAAGTACTTAGGCTCAACAATCCAGAGCAATGGAGAGTGTGGAAAAGAGGTGAAGAAGCATGTGCAGGCAGGTTGGAATGGTTGGAGAAAAGTGTCTGGTGTGATGTGTGATAGGAAGGTATCGGCAAAAATGAAAGGAAAAGTGTACAAGGCCAGCGATGTTGTATAGTTTAGAAACAGTGACAGTGAGGAAAAGACAGGAGGAAGAGCTGGAGGTAGCAGAGATGAAAATGTTGAGGTTCTCTCTGGGAGTAACGAGGATGGATAGGATCAGGAATGAGTACATCAGAGGGACAGCACATGTAAGACGTTTTGACACGGTGTGTTAATGTTGCAGTCAGTGTAAGTGTCCGTAACTGGAACACCAACTGCATCCCAGGCCTTCTTGGCATCCTGAGAGAGGGGGAGACTATTCACTACTGTACTTAGTAATTATCACCAAGAAACACAAAGTTAACAATAAACAAGAGATGCATATGCAACGAGAAACAAACGCTGTATGATTTGTCCAGCTTTCTGCAGCCACTGAGATCATGATGCAATGCTGAATGATCACATGAACAATGAGTGATTCTGTGTTGTGCACACTTGTGCACGGAGCATCTTCGTGTTATAAGACATTTGTTGTCTGTCAGCACAGAAAATGCTCATAAAAATCTATTAAGCAGGTTCCACATGTAAGGGGACAACCGTCTTGCGAGCTGCCACTTTATCTAGATGTGATTTGTGTTATGGCTTCAATGGTCTGAGAGCTAAACATTGTATTGTAACCCTCTTCCACTTTAAGCAGTCTCCCCTGGGATTTCACATAGCTGATGTCAAGACAATAGTGCAGGTTAACAAACAAATCACTCCCCTCACTTTCATTTCCCAAGCAAGCATTGAAGTCCTTCAGTAAAACAATATAGTTCTCGGGCATACCTGGCTTCTAAGACTCCAGCCAAGAACTCCAAGAAGGCCAATTATTCTGAACTGAGGTTTAGTCCATTCTATGTTGGAATCTTTAGCAAACAGCCCTCTTATTTAGCAGGGATCACTCCATGGTAATGGGTCTGAACCAGGGCCTATAAGCAAACCCACGCTTGCTTGCTACCTCTCACCCAAACAGTTCCCTTGGAATAGAGTCCAGCTCCTTTTCAGAAGATTTCAGAATCTGCATTGTGCATTGAGTTGATTTATACCTAGCCTATTGTATTATATGTTTCAACTTTCATCATAAGCTCCTTACCACTAGGGATTAGACTGCCAAGTCACTGCCTGATCCACACAGCATCAAACCCTATTGTTCGTCCTGCATGTGGTGGGCCCACAAAAATGAGGAACACAAGGGCTTCTTTCAGCTGGGCCTCATACAAAGCCATTTTACTCAATAGTGCACCTCCAAATCTGTGGTACCAGTTTGGTTAAATAAATAAATAAATAAATAAATAAATGAAATATATGGGTGTGATGGTCAGGGGATTTGGCCACAAGATGTATTTCTCTCATTGTGTAACAAGTACCAACTGTACTCATATGCTCTCACAAGGTACATAGAAATGCCTACAAATTAAAGAGTGTATTTTAAATGAAACCCACCAGTTTAGCTTCCAGTTTTTTGTCACTTTTTAAAGCGTGGTTAAGTTGATTGATAGCTTGAAGAAGCTCTTTAATTCCAGATTCCACTGAGAGCCGATATATTATTGGTGTAGCAGCAGATATGGCATCTCTGAAACAGCACACTTTGTCTATGTCCATGGCATTTTCTCCGGCAGAGATAGATGCCAGTTCCACAAATGCACTTAGCTCTCCAGTGTCTTAAATACATGAAGCAATAAGCACTTTTAAATTCAAATAAATTAATACATTTCGTTACTTTGAATTTAAAATGTATAATATACATTTTATAATTTATCATTTGTTAACATAATGACTTATAAACAGTTCTCTGTAAACAATTTCTTAATTATAATAATGGCTCATAACCAATATAGTGGCAACATTAATCCTTTATAGACTTATCAAAAGAATTTGTGACAGTAAGTTGTGAAGCAATTTAAGGGGAACAATCTAGTTAAATTATAATTATTGTTATAAATGATGAATAAAAATATAAACTACATTTGTGACTTCTTGTGTCGAGCATGTTTTTTTAAATCAAGAGTTAATGCCCATGACTTTTTTCTTTTCTATGATTGTTTTCTTTCTATATTATTTATTATAACAACTTGAACTTTGCTTTATTATCATAACCAGTATGAAACTCTTACCTTTTATGATTTCTTTAACCCAGGAGATGAATCCAACTCTGGTGCATTTATTGAATTCTTTTAGAAAACTGATTGTTTGTTTTGGAATTTTCTTCAGTTCGGATGCATTTTCAGTGAGATCTCGCAAACACTTCCCATCCATATGCTGCAATTACACATTACCACAACTTCATGAATGTTTTTTATAGGCATGGCATTTTTAAAATAATGATAGATGGAAAACACATTTGCTCAAATTCAACTGTAACTGAAGTTATACTCCTTTTTTGTATTGCAATGGCACCAGTAATTTACAAAATTTAATGTCTACCTGTTTTTCATTTACAAGTCATTCATTTATATGCCAGTTTAAATAACAATAAATAAATCAATAAATCAATAATAAAAACTCTAACGAACTGTAAAATAACTCTTCTAAACTGGAAATTTGAGTGTTAAAAAATTAATGTTCTGAAATAGATTCCCAACAAAGGTGCTTCCATTATATCATTTTCATGCTCATGTCAGTGTTAAAATTACCAGTGTTTGGAATTCTTACAATAGTTTCATATAAAAAAGAAGAATTATTAGTTACCTCAAAGTGATCAATGCAACCAAAGTCTCCACGTAGCCCAAAGTTATGCTTTAATTCAATAATCACATCTGCATTTTCTTTTGTGGACTGAAGAGCAATGTAACGTTTAATGTGTTCAAGTGTCTTCTTAGTCCATTGATGTTCACCTTCACTGAATACTTCTTCCATTGTCTTCAGTTCTTCTTCCATGGTGGATAAAAATTCACCCAGTTTATTCTCCAAATCCTGCAAACTCATCGAGAGGCTATTCAATGCCAAATATGAATTTTTGTATTCCTCAAATGTTGGTTCATAAATTTTCTTATGAACTTGATCAAGTGGAATTAATGTAACATTTTTAAATTCATTGTTCTTGGCTTGTTTTGCTGTTTTTCTCCACAGTCCTTTGAAATATTTGCTATTCGACAAATTTTTAATCTTTTTAAATTCCTCAATATTGAAAACAGTGCCACTTCCAGGATCTTCACTGATCAACATGTCCATGATAGTTTTTAATGAACATTCCTCCTTATCCAATTCGACTGACAAGGTTGTCTCAAGATGTTTGACATCAACTGAAAAGAAATAAAATGAAAATGGCATCATGAATAAAATACTTGTTTATTTTGAGGATATGTTTTAATGCTATATTTTCCTCCAAAGTAGCTTGTTATATGAAATTTTAACAAAGCTTTATGTGCTCAAATTAAAATTAGAAACATGCACGCGCACGTGTACACACACACACACACACACACACACACACACACACACACACACACACACACACACACACACACACACACACACACACACAGTCTTTGTCACATTCTGCTGCCCAGAGCTTTAAAAATTCTGTAGTGCACCGTTAAGAACCTCCATGCTGCATGCTCCATGTGACACAGCTGGTTTTCCCCATCTATAATGCTCTTGTTGTATTTTTCTTGCCTTTCTCATCATTTTCAGCCTTCAAGCCATTGGCCTAATGTTTTGTTCCTGGAGTCCCTGTACTGCCTCTCCTCTGCATGAAGTGTTTGTACCCTTTGGGTTTTGGATTCTTCTTCTTCTTCTTCTTCTTCTTCTTCTTCTATTCCTCTAGTCCCTCTCTTCCCCCCACAGCTGCTTTGGAACATTCTCACCACCTTCTTTGGTAGTTTTCCTGGAAATTGGAGTTCCACAACCTCACCAAATGCTTTCTGAACAGTTGGACCTGCAGTTACACTCTGCCTTCTCTGCTTGTAATATTTCTAACACTTGTCAGTAAATAACCCGAATCTACCTGTTGTGCTCTGGATCTTCATCTGCTTAGTGTACTGAACCTGACAGTCTTGGCTAAAGAATGTTCTGTTAACTGTCATTATAAAACTTAGCTGTAGCACATTAGTGGGGCAGTCATAGCCTAATGATCATAACAGCAGCTTTGGGATCAAAAGGATATATGGTAGTGGAGGAGTGAGCTTCACCTTCCCTTCCTCCACTTTCATGATAAAGTGGCCTTGAGCAAGACAAATAACCCTCATCTTCTCTCCAGATGCCCTCCAAGAGTGTGTGTGCTCACTTTGGATGGGTTAAATTCAGAGGAAATAATTTCCCTTATGGATTTAATACAGTTTATCAAAACAAAAAGACTACTTTCCCATTACACTAACCCATTACATTACTAGGTGTAAGTAATGACAATTGAATTACAGACTTACGTAGCTTATTTTCATTACATCACACCAACTACTCAAGTACATCAAAACTTAATTTAAAATTTTAAGAAAATGCAATTATCCTTTGGTCAGACAGACTTTTTTCACATCACTTCAATTTCTGTTATGTAAACACATGGATAGGACTGGACAATAATTGCTAGGACTGGGTAATAAATTGATTCCAGTGGCTCCATAAATTCTGTGCCAACAAAGTATGTAAAGAAAAAACAAACACTCCACTGTACCTGATAGACCTTGATTAAGGTCTTTCAGTACTTTAATGTTACTTTTCCAGCTTTCAAATTTTTTGAAAGCATCTTTGGCCTCCTGCGTTTTCTTCCAAAATGTGTTGCTGCTATTTCCTACACAGGAAAAACAAAAACACGGACTCTGCTCTTGAAAGCACATTTGGTTTTCGGACATCTTGAAATTATTAATTTCAACTCAATACATGATCCTGGAATTTTTTAAGCTGCCATTAAACATATTACATGACACTGAATTTGATGATAGACAGTATTGACAGATTTGTTCATGCCAGTGGCCAATAGGCTTTTGCTCACTTCAAACCCTTAGTCATGGTGTACCTCTTGATAGGCCAGGCATTTGTTCTTCATAATGCATTTTCAGTTTTTTACCTACATTATCAATTGCAACTATAGCATCAGAGAGCAAAGTCGACAGACCTGAGCGTAAGTTCAAAAGTATAGAATAGAATTTGTCACTTTGTTCATGAGAAGATGATTATAGATTTTCCAGACCATAGAGGAGGCTGGTAGTTTCTGAAATCTTTTGGATATTCTTGGAGTTCTGTGTTTGATTGCTCACACAGTGTCACTTTACTTGAATAAGATTACTAAAAAAGGAGCACCATATCTAGTCTACCGGATGATGTGAGACCAAAAGTCTCTCCCTCAGGTGAGCGCTATACTAGTCCTTCTCAAAAAATTAGCACATTGTGATAAAGTTCATTATTTTCTGTAATGTACTGATAAAAATTAAACTTTCATATATTTTAGATTCATTGCACACCAACTGAAATATTTCATGGCTTTTATTATTTTAATACTGATGATTTTGGCATACAGCTCATGAAAACCCAAAATTCCTATCTCAAAAAATGAGCATATCATGTTCAGGTAGTCTAAACGAGCTATTAACCTAATCATCTGAATCAACCAATTAACTCTAAACACCTGCAAAAGATTCCTGAGGCTTTTAAAAACTCCCAGCCTGGTTCATTACTCAAAACCGCAATCATGGGTAAGACTGCCGACCTGACTGCTGTCCAGAAGGCCATCAGTGACACCCTCAAGCAAGAGGGTAAGACACAGAAAGAAATCTCAGACCGAATAGGCTGTTCCCAGAGTGCTCTATCAAGCCACCTCAGTGGACGTCTGTGGGAAGGAAAAAGTGTGGTAGAAAACGCTGCACAACCAGAAGAGGTGACCGGACCCTGAGGAAGATTGTGGAGAAGGGCCGATTCCAGACCTTGGGGGACCTGTGGAAGCAGTGGACTGGGCTACAGGTGCCGCATTCCCCAGGTCAAGCTCTTTTCAACCAGAAACAGCGGGCTACAGAGAAGCAGCACTGAACTGTTGCTCAGTGGTCCAAAGTACTTTTTTCGGATCAAAGCAAATTTTGCATGTCATTCGGAAATCAAGGTGCCAGAGTCTGGAGGAAGACTGGAGAGAAGGAAATGCCAAAATGCCTGAAGTTCAGTGTCAAGTACCCACACTGGTGGTGATGGTCCACTGTGTTTTATCAAGGGCAGGGTCAATGCAGCTAGCTATCAGGAGATTTTGGAGCACTTCATGCTTCCATCTGCTGAAAAGCTTTATGGAGATGAAGATTTCATTTTTCAGCATGACCTGGCACCTGCTCACAGTGCCAAAACCACTGCTAAATGGTTTACTGACCATGGTATTACTGTGCTCAATTGGCCTGCCAACTCTCCTGACCTGAACCCCATAGAGAATCTGTGGGATATTGTGAAGAGAAAGTTGAGAGACACCAGATCCAACACTGTGGATGAGCTTAAGGCTGCTATCGAAACATACTGGGCCTTCACAACGCCTCAGCAGTGCCACAGGCTGATTGTCTCCATGCCACGCCGCATTGAAGCAGTCATTTCTGCAAAAGGATTTCTGACCAAGTATTGAGCGCATAACTGAACATAATTATTTGAAGGTTGACTTTTTTTTTGTATTAAAAACACTTTTTTTATTGGTCGGATGAAATATGCTAATTTTTTGAGATAGGGATTTTTGGTTTTTCTTTACTTTTGTTGCCAAAAGTATCAATATTAAAACAATAAAAGGCTTGAACTACTTCACTTGTGTATAATGAATCTAAAATATATGAAAGTTTAATGTTTATCAGTACATTACAGAAAATAATGAACTTTATCACAATATGCAAATTTTTTAAGAAGGACTAGTACATGCACTTCTGGTGGCATGATTATAAACTGTATCCTCCCGACTTTTGGCAGATGACCATCGCTTTGCCATAACAATCAAGTTCTCAGATTAATTTTTTCAACAGTTTGCTCGATTGAAATGATCATGATAAAATAACCTTGGTATGCCTCATTAAAATGAGGTTCTGGATTGCACACAGGTGAAGGAAAAATATTATGTATATTTCATACACAAATCTCAACTCTTCAGAGATATTTATCCATTTTCTTTTACAGTATTATCACGTTTAAAAATGTTTCAGTACTTACCTAACAAATAAACATTGGCATTCTGCTTGTGTTCAGTGATTTTTTTCAAAAGTTTGCATGGTATTGACTCGTTTGTCATTTCTTCAGTCAGCTGTTGCAGTAGATTGCGAGCCCTATGTATTAGTTCTTTTGTTGGGGGATGATCCATGCAGGTTTTTTCCATCTGCTTTTCCACTGCATGAAGATGTGCAAAGTCTAATTTACTCACCAGCATTTTATTTTTTAAATAAATTGTTACCAACATTCTGTGTGTTAAAGGACCATTAAATTACATGCTTGGGTGGGTTTCATGAAAAGCAGAATCTTTGAATAGTCGAGGTGCATAACCACCTCGAATGGTTGCAGTAGTTCACTGCTTCAAATGTATCACTTTTGATGGGTTAAAAAAATGGATGGGCAGAGGAAAAAAAAATCCTTATCCTTAAATACACACACACACACACATATATATATATATATATATATATATAGATCTTCTTGTTGTCCTTTCGGCTGGCTACCGAGCATACAAGTCATCATACGCCCTCTGTTTGGCCTTTGACACCGCTACCTTCGCCTTCATATATATATATATATATATATATATATATATATATATATATATATATGTATATATATATATATATATATATATATATATATATATATATATATATATATATATATTCCCTTCAGGGGTCGCCACAGCGAATCATCTGCCTCCATCTCACCCTATCCTTTGCATCTTCTTCTCTTACACCAACGACCTTCATATCTTCCTTCAGCACATCCATGAATCGTCTCTTTGGTCTTCCTCTAGGCCTTCTGCCTGGTAGTTCCAACCTCAGCATCCTACTACCAATATACTCACTATCCCTCCTCTGCACATGTCCAAAAAATCTCAATCTAGCCCCTCTGACTTTGTCTCCAAAACGTCTTACATGTGCTGTCCCTCTGATGTGCTCATTCCTAATCCTATCCATCCTCGTTACTCCCAAAGAGAACCTCAACATTTTCATCTCTGCTGCCTCCAGCTCTGCCTCCTGTCTTTTCGCCAGGGCCACCGTTTCTAAACCATACAATATCGCTGGCCTCAACACCGTCTTGTGCACTTTTTAACAAACAAACAAACAAACAAACAATTCTTTATTGTCAAAGTACTTTTACATACATTGAAATTTGGTTTGTGCTCTGGGCACCTGTCGCCACTGTGCAGCGCCAGTTATTGCGTTGTTCTATCCTTTTGATGCTGAGCGCCAAGCAGGAAGCAACAACTACCAAATTTTAACGTCTTATGGTATGACGCGGCCAGATTCGAACTCCGACCTTCCGGAGGATAAAGCGGACGCTCTACCAACTGAGCTAAATCCCCTTTTCCTTTCATTCTTGCCGATACCCTCCTATCACACATCACACCAGACACTTTTGGTCAACCATTCCACCCTGCCTGCACATGCTTTTCACCTCTTTTCCACACTCTCCATTGCTCTGGATTGTTAAGCCTAAGTACTTAAAATCCTCCACCTTCCTTATCTATGCTCCCTGTAACCTCACCGTTCCTCTTGGGTCCTTGTCATTCATGCACATGTATTCTGTCTTACTGAGGCTAACCTTCATTTCTCTCCTTTCCAGGGCATACCTCCACCTCTCTAGATTTTCCTGCACTTGTTCTCTGCTCTCACTCCAGATCACAATGTCATCTGAAAACATGATAGTCCATGGGGAATCTTGTCTAACCTCGTCTGTCAGCCTGTCCATCACCATAGCAAACAAGAAAGGGCTCAGAGCTGACCCTTGATGCAGTCCCACCTCCACCTTAAACTCTTCTGTCACACCGACACCTCACCACTGTCTTACATCTCTTATACATATCCTGCTCCACTCTAACATACTTCTCTGCCACTCCAGACTTCCTCATGCAATACCACAGTTCATCTCTCAGCACCCTGTCATATGCTTTCTCCAGCTCCACTAAGGCACAATGCGGCTCCGTCTGACCTTCTCTGTACTTCTCTATTAACATCCTCAAGGCAAACACTGCATCTGTGGTGCTCTTTCTTGGCATGAAACCAAACTGTTGTTCACAAATGCTGACCTCTGCCCTTAGTCTAGCTTCCACTATTCTTTCCCATAACTTCATCGTATGGCTCATCAACTTTATCCCCCTGTAGTTGCCGCAACTCTGCACGTCTCCCTTGTTCTTAAAAATGGCCACCATCACACTTCTCCTCCATTCCTCTGGCATCCTCTCACTCTCAAAGACCTTGTGAATGCTCTTGTCAGAAAATCTACTGCTTCCTTTCCTAGACACTTCCATACCTCCACCGATATGTCATCAGGACCAACTGCCTTTCCATTCTTCATCTTTTTCCATGCCCTCCTCACTTCACCCTTACTAATCTTTGCTACTTCCTGATCCTCAACAGTCACCTCTTCTACTCTTTTTCTCTTATTTTCCTCATTCATCAGCTCTTCAAAGTACTCTTTCTGTCTTCCCAGCAAACTTCTGTCATCAGTCAATACATTTCCCTCTCTGTCCTTAATCACTCTAACTTGCTGCATGTCCTTCCCATCTCTATTTCTCTGCTGTGCGAACCTGTATAGATAATTTTCTCCCTCTTTACTTTCCAACCGAGCATAGAAGTCATCATATGCCTTCTGTTTGGCCTTTGACACCGCTACCTTCGCCTTACGCTGTGTCTTCCTGTACTCCTGTTTATTCTATTCGGTTCTCTCAATGTCCCACTTCATAGCTCACCTCTTCCTTTGTACACACTCCTGCACTTCCTGATTCCACCACCAAGTCTCCTTATCTACTTTCCTTCCAGATGACACACCAAGTATTCTCCTACCTCTCTCCCTGATCACATTAGCTGTTGTTGTCCTGTCATCTGGAAGCACTTCCTGGCCACCCAAAGCCTGTTTCAACTCCTCCTTGAAGACAACCCGACACTTCCTTTTTCAACTTCCACTACTTTGTCTTCTGCTCTGCCTTTGCCTTCTTCACCTTCCTCACCATCAGCATCATCCTGTACACCACCATCCTATGTTGTTTGGCAACACTCTCACCCGCTGTGATTATATATATATACATATAATCTGTGTGTATAATTTCCTCCAGGATCAATACAGTATTCTGATTCTGAATATAGTTGCATTTTCACTTCATATTATTTTCATAGAGCAGTCCAGTTACCATAAATGGCCTTACATATTGGCAAATATTTAATTTGACATAAAGATATAAATGATACCATCTCATTAATGGAAGTAATCTTACGCATTTTATTCAGAACATCTTTCAGCTGTTCATCATACAGAAGATAAAGGTAGTCATCGTGGTTCCATTGTAGACTCTGCAGTTTGCTTTTGATAATGAAGGACAGCAGTTGTCCACATTTCGGAGACGTTGATGCTGAGTTTATCAAGTCCCTCTATGACAACACAGTTACATTTGTTAAGTACTGTATATGCAATTAATAGTCAGACGTACATTACAAGAAAAACTCAATCTCATTAAGATGCATTAAATTCAGATTGATTACAAAGAGCTTAAGTATGTTGAGTAAAAAATGAAAAAAAATGCTGCTTGCATGAGTATTTAACCACTTGTTATTTTTATAAGATTTCACTGTTTTTTTAATGCTTGTTATGGGCAATAACTTTGACACTCCTCAGTGATTGGGATAGTTATGCATGCACAGAGAAAAACTTGGCCCAGCTCTCGCCCACTTTGTGCTGTTACAATATATAATGCAAACTTGTACCTGGCAGTTACACTGACAGGCTGAAATATCACACACTCTCATATAGTGTTGAACTGTATTAGCTTTTGATTGTAGCATGTAATCACCATGACATAGTTTCACCAAAACTAAGCAACATCATAACATTTACCTCCATCCAAAGTTTGACATCCTAAATTGATGAAGGGAAAATCAAAACACTCCATAAGTCCTAGGTCCTTTCCAGCACATCCCAAAGACTTTCAATAGGTTTAAGGTCCAGACTCTGTGGTGCCAATTCATGTGTAAAAATTATTCCCAAATTTATATCCATCCCAGCAGGGAAGAAAAAAAACCCCACTGATGTGATAACCTTCACATTCAGTATATTGAGGTTGCTTGCTGACTTTATTTTATTGCTACATATCACTGAGCTTCAATCTGACTGAGTGAAGCAGAAATGCCATTATGATTGCATGCTGTAATCGATTTGTGCAGGGCTTTGTTTTCACCAAGCAGTGTAATTTCCTATCGGTATGTATCGACATGATAAGCACCCAGGGTGCTTTAAAAATTGGAGTGGGTGGGCACTTATTGAAGTGTTACCAGTGGAATGGAATGGTAAGTGTTCATTACCATCGAGGTAGAAAACATGAATAATCATCATCATCATCATCATCATCTTCCGATAAGTCCAGGGTCGGGTCGCGGGGTCAGAAACCTAAGCAAAGAGGTCCAGACGACCCTCTCCCCAGCCTCTTCCTCCAACTCTCCCGGGGAGACACCGAGGCGGTCACAGACAAGCCGAGAGACATAGTCCCTCCAGCGTGTTCTAGGTCCACCCCAGGGTCTCTTCCCAGTTGGACATGTCCAAAACACCACACCAGGGAGGCATCTGGGAGGCATTCCCAGCCACCTCAACTGGCCCCTCTCAATGCAGAGGAGCAGCGGATCTAAGCTCTCCACGGATGGTAGAGCTTCTCACCTTATCTCTAAGGGAGAACCCCGCCACCAATGAAGGAAGCTCATTTCAGCCACTTGTATCCGTAATCTTGTTCTTTTGGTCACTACCCAAAGCTCGTGACCATAGGTGAGGGTTGTAGATCAACTGGTAAATTGAGAGCTTTGCCTTGCGGCTCAGCTCTTTCTTCACCACGACGGACTGGTACAGGCACCGCTTAACAGCAGAGGCTGCAGCAAGCCGTCTGTCGATCTCTCGCTCCATCCTTCCCTCACTTGTGAACAAGATCCCAAGATACTTAAAGTCCTCCTCTTGGGGCAGGACCCGGAGGGTACATTCCACCCTTGTCTGACTGAGAACCATGGCCTCAGACTTGGCGGTACTGATCCTCATCCCGGCTGCGAATTGCTCCAATGAGAGCTGGAAGTCCCGACTTGATGAAGACAAAAGGACAACATCATCCACAAAATGCAGAGAAGAGATCAGATGGCCACCAAACCAGAACCCCTCAACACCTCGACTGCGCCTAGAAATTCTGTCCATAAACATGAACAGAATCGGTGACAAAGGACAGCCTTGGTGGACTCCAACTCCCACCGGAAACAAATTCGACCTGTTATTGCCAAGACAGACCAAACTCTGGCTCCATGTGATAGTGACCGAATGGCTCGTAGCAACGGGTCCGGAATGCCGTACTCTCGGAGCACGCCCCACAAGATCGTTAGAGGGACACGGTTGAAAGCCTTCTCAAAATCCATAAAGCACATGTGGACAGATTGAGCAAACTCCCATGCCCCCTCCAGAATCCTGTGGAGTGTATAGAGTTGGTCAAGAGAACTATAGCCAGGACGAAAACCACATTGTTCCTCCTGAATCTGAGGTTCGACTATCGGTCGGATCCTCCTCTCTAGTACCCCTGCATAGACTTTCCCAGGTAGGCTGAGGAGTGTAATTCCCCGATAATTGGAACACACCCGCTGGTCCCCCTTCTTAAAAATCAGGACCACCACCCCAGTTTTCCAATCCAGAGGTATAGCCTCCGATGACCACACGATGTTGCAGAGACGTGTCAACCAAGACAGTCCTACAGCATCCAGAGCCCTGAGATATTCCGGGCGGATCTCGTCCAACCCCAGAGCTCGACCACTGAGGAGCTTTTTGACAACCTCAGTGACCTCCACTCCAGTGATGGGCGGACCCCCACCCAAACCCCCAGGGTCTTCCTCGTCCACGGAGGGTGTGTTGGTGGGATTGAGGAGGTCCTCAAAGTATTCTCTCCACCTCTCTACGACATCCCCAGTCGAGGTAAGCAGCTCCCCACCTCCACTGTAAACAGTGTTTGTGGAGAACTGCTTCCCCTTTCTAAGGCGTTGGATGGTGGTCCAGAACCTTTTTGAGGCCAACCGATAATCACTCTCCAGGCCCTCACCAAACTCCTCCCACGCCCGAGATTTTACATCTGTGACAGCCTCGGCTGAAGCACGTTTGGCCTGTCGGTACCTGTTTGCTGTCTCGGGAGTCCCACAGGCTAATAAAACCTGATAGGCCTCCTTCTTCAGTTGGACGGCTCTCTTCACCGCAGGTGTCCACCACCGGGTTTGGGGATTACCGCCACGACAAGCAACAAACCACAGCTATGAGCTGCCGCCTCAGCAATGGAGGCACGAAACATGGCCCATTCGAATTCCATATCCCCTGCCTCCTCCAAGACGTGGTTGTAGCTCTGCCGGAGGTGGGAGTTAAAGGCCTCTCGGACAGGGGACTCCGCCAAACGTTCCCAGCAAACCCTGATTACACGCTTGGGCCTGCCAGGTCTGGAAGGCAGCCTCCCCCACCACCAAAGCCAGCTCCCCACCAGGTAGTGATCGGTAGCCTCAGGTCCTCTCTTCACCCGAGTATCCAGAACATGAATAATAACAGAACAATAAAAGAGTTTTACTTATATTTCTGTTTTTCATTTTGTGGTATCAACGAACCTACTTACATGAAAGCTGAAAATAAAGAGAAAAACTGCATTTTTAAAAAAAAGACCAGTTACTTTTCCCTCCCGCTCTTCTTGTTTTCCTTTCAGCTGTTTCCTGAAACATTTTCCCAGAAGTTAAATCAAGCCAAACAACACGAATGTCAACTTTAGCACATGGCACGTTGAACCAATCAACATGAACATAAACAAAAGCACATGGCAAGGAACGTTTTTAAGTTTATGAAGTTAGTGAGCAGAAGAATTGGGTGAAAAATACTCGTCATCACTTTCTGATAGGTCCATATCTGGCTCATTGCTTCATTCATTCAGAGCATCCAATAGTTTTGCTGTAGCAGTTTTTAATGGTTCATCGGTTGTTGGACATTTACCAAGAGAACACAGCAAAATATCTTCCTGTTTTTTAAAGCATGGCGGAACAATCAAATTTGTTGTTACTGATGAACATTCTAGACATTCCCCAGTGGCAGTGGGTCTTGAAATATCATGTAAACTCACTTTTACAGGCAATGAACGCCTCATTTTACAATTACAGAGACTGAGTTAGATGTAAGATTAAAAACATCATTGGGTGGGGGGGAGCTTATTGGCTCAGGGCGCTTATTACATCATATATGGTATATTGAATGTAATTTGGCAAGGATCTGAGTCTTGCCCAAACAAATAAATATACCAGCTACAGTGCAGAAGCCACAACTCAAAGAAAGTGAGGGGCTTTGTGTATGTTTTGACATGTGTTTCTACTCCTCATAGCCATTTCTTTAAATCATGTCAGATTTAGTAGATATAATAAATATATTGCTACAACACTGGCTTGAAGTTAAATGGAAACATTCAGGAAGTGTTATGAATTGTCTATGAATAAAATGGCACAGAGTTAAACATTTCATTGGTTTCATGTTAGATTCATGTCAAATTTGTGGAAGTTATTGGTTGTGATGGTTATGATGAGCCACATGCTAAGAGTAAATTGGTATGTTGCCACCAAGCATTTGGTTTATTTAGCCATCTGCAATGCATTGCTCCGAGAGAGCCTTTGTTATAAGGATGATTATGACTTATTTGCCCACAGTATTACCAACAGACAACAGAATGACTGGGTATTTAATGCATTTTCCCTGTTGCTCCTTGATAGTTTGGGTTATCAGTGTCATGATCATATCCAACAGATAATAACTCTGTTATATAGCAGCATCTAAATGCAGCCATGAGGTGGGGGGGGGGGGGGCACTAACCAGTGTCACGCCCCCTCATGCCGGTCCCAAGCCCGGAGAAATGCAGAGGGTTGTGTCAGGAAGGGCATCCGACGTAAAACCAATGCCAAGCTTTTATGATGCAAATCAGAAGTATTACCCCCATACCGGATCGGTCGAGGCCCGGGTTAACAACGACCGCCATCAGTGCTGTCAATCAACAGGGTACTGATGGAAGTTGGACTACTGTTGGTCAAAGACGTCGAAGAAGGAGAGGTGGGAGGCGTGTCCGTAGGCAGAGAGAGAAGAGGAAAGGCATGAGTGTAGGACTGAGAGTGGGGACTTTGAATGTTGGAACTATGCAAAGAAAAGGTAGAGAGCTGGCTGACATGATGCAGAGGAGGAAGATGGACATACTGTGTGTTCAGGAGACCAGGTGGAAAGGTAGCAAAGCTAAAAGCTTAGGAGCAGGGTTTAAGCTATTTTATCATGGTGTGGATGGGAAAAGAAATGGAGTAGGAGTCATCTTGAAGGAGGGGTTTGTCAGGAATGTTCTAAAAGTGAAAAGAGTGTCAGACAGAGTGATGAGTCTCAAGTTAGAAATTGAAGGTGTAATGCTCAATGTTGTTAGTGCTTATGCCCCACAGGCAGGATGTCAGCTAGAAGAGAAGGAGAGATTCTGGAGTGACTTAGATGAAGTGATGCAGAGTACCCCCAGAGGTGAAAGAGTGGTCATTGGGGCAGACTTCAATGGACATGTTGGTGCAGGCAACAGAGGGGACGAGGAAGTGATGGGCAGGTTTGGTATCCAGGATAGGAATGCAGAAGGACAGATGTTGATAGATTTTGCAAAAAGGATGGAAATGGCTGTGGTGAATACTTTCTTCCAGAAGAAACAGGAGCATAGGGTGACTTATAAAAACGGAGGTAGGAGCACACAGGTAGACTACATCTTGTGTAGGCGATGTGATTTGAAGGAAGTCAGTGACTGCAAAGTAGTAGCGGGTGAGAGTGTTGCCAAACAGCATAGGATGGTGGTATGCAGGATGACGCTGATGGTGAGGAAGGTGAAGAAGGCAAAGGCAGAGCAGAAGACAAAGTGGTGGAAGATGAGAAAGGAAGAGTGTCGGGTTGTCTTCAAGGAGGAGTTGAAACAGGCTTTGGGTGGTCAGGAAGTGCTTCCACATGACTGGACAACTACAGCTAATGTGATCAGGGAGACAGGTTGGAGAGTACTTGATGTGTCATCTGGAAGGACAGGAGATAAGGAGACTTGGTGGTGGAATGAGGACGTGCAGGAGTGTGTACAAAAAAAGAGGTTAGCTAAGAAGAAGTGGGACATTGAGAGGACCGAAGAGAGTAAACAGGAGTACAGGGAAACACAGTGTAAGGAGAAGGTAGCAGTGGCTAAGGCCAAACAGAGGGCGTATGATGACTTGTATGCTCGGTTGGAAAGCAAAGAGAGAGAAAATGATTTATACAGGTTGGCACAGCAGAGAAATAAAGATGGGAAGGATGTGCAACAAGTTAGAGTGATTAAGGACAGAGAGGGAATGTATTGACTGATGACAGAAGTGTGCTGGGAAGATGGAAAGAGTGAGAAGGGCATTGAAGAGGATGAAGAATGGAAAGGCAGTTGGTCCTGATGACATACCTGTGGAGGTATGGATGTGTCTAGGAGAGGTCGCAGTAGATTTTCTGACAAGAACATTCAACAAGGTACTAGAGAGTGAGCAGATGCCGGAGGAGTGGAGGAGAAGTGTGCTGGTGCCCATTTTTAAGAACAAGGGAGATGTGCAGAGTTGCGGCAACTCCAGAGGGATAAAGTTGATGAGCCATACGATGAAGTTATGGGAAAGAATAGTGGAAGCTAGACTAAGGGTAGAGGTCAGCATTTGTGAACAACAGTTTGGTTTCATGCCAAGAAAGAGCACCACAGATGCAGTGTTTGCCTTGAGGATGTTAATAGAGAAGTACAGAGAAGGTCAGAGGGAGCTACATTGTGCCTTTGTAGATCTGGAAAAAGCATATGACAGGGTGCCGAGAGAAGAACTGTGGTATTGCATGAGGAAGTCTGGAGTGGCAGAGAAGTATGTTAGAGTGGTGCAGGACATGCATGAGAGATGTAAGACAGGGGTGAGGTGTGCTGTCGGTGTGACCGACGTATTCAAGGTGGAGGAGAGACTGCATCAAGGATCAGCTCTGAGCCCCTTCTTGTTTGCTATGGTGATGGACAGGCTGACAGTTGAGGTGAGACAAGAATCTCCATGGACTATGACGTTTGCAGATGACATTGTGATCTGTAGTGAGAGCAGAGAACAAGTGCAGGAAAATCTAGAGAGGTGGAGGTATGCCCTGGAAAGGAGAAGAATGAAGGTTTGCCTCAGAAAATCAGAATACATGTGTGTGAATGAGAAGGACCCAGGAGGAACAGTGATGTTACAGGGAGCAGAGATAATGAAGGTGGAGGATTTTAAGTACTTAGGCTCAACAATCCGGAGCAATGGAGAGTGTGGAAAAGAGGTGAAGAAGCGTGTGCAGGCAGGCTGGAATGGTTGGAGAAAAGTGTCCGGTGTGATGTGCGATAGGAGAGTGTCAGCAAGAATGAAGGGAAAAGTGTACAAGACGGTGGTGAGGCCAGCGATGTTGTATGGCTTAGAAACAGTGGCGCTGAGGAAAAGGCAGGAGGCAGAGCTGGAGGTAGCGGAGATGAAAATGTTGAGGTTCTCTCTGGGAGTAACAAGGATGGATAGGATCAGAAATGAGTATATCAGAGGGACAGCCCATGTAAGATGTTTTGGAGTCAAAGTCAGAGAGGCTAGATTGAGATGGTTTGGACATGTACAGAGGAGGGATAGTGAGTATATTGGCAGTAGGATGCTGAGGTTGGAACTACCAGGCAGAAGGCCTCGAGGAAGACCAAAGAAGAGATTCATGGATGTGGTGAAGGAAGACATGAAGGTCGTTGGAGTCAGAAAAGAAGATGCAGAGGACAGGGTGAGATGGAGGCGGATGGTTTGCTGTGGTGACCCCTGAAGGGAGCAGCCGAAAGTAAAATAATAATAATAATAATAAGATATAGCAGCATCTCGAAGCTGTCAGGAAGAAGTCAGGAACCTTTTTGACTAAGGGAGCCAAAATTAAAAAAGAAAAAAGAAAAAAAATTAAAAAACAAAACGAGCCAAATATATTTTTGAGTACTGAGACCAACAACTGTAGAATATAATAAGACTCTGAATTTATTTTAAACAATAATGTTATAATGGAGTTATTTATTAATAAGAAAAGTACTTCTTACTATTAATGCGACTTCTGGTGCTGCATGGTTTTGCTCATGGTTTTATAGTCTGCTTAATACATACTGAGGTTCAGCTTCATGCAGGCGTTTAGGCTTCCATCTATTACACGTAACCGTGAGTTAGTCTTGATGCTTTTCAGGTGTGAGAAGGACTGCTCGCGTGCAGATGTAGAGCCAAACATGGTCAATACGACAGGACTCACATTCCGCAGTGTTTATGTGACAGGAAGCGCGTCCCAAGTTTTGGCAATCAGCTGATCTGCGGGTTGACGTTCTTTCATATCTGTCCATTTGCATTTTGCTTGCCAGCTCTGCTTGGCTTCTTGCACATGAGCTGATCAAAACTAGGGAAATTTACCTCTTTCAAGGTATCGGCCCCGCCCACACACTGGAGTACAGAAAGGATTGTCTCTCCGCTGCACGCCACAGCAACAAGTGGCATTGAAAATAGATGGACAGTGGTACCTCACCTTACGATAATACCAATCCATCTTACGAGAAACATTTTCCAAAATTGTTTGTTTCTGCATACGAAACAAGTTCTCCTTACGCACCATTGAAACATTCAAAACGCGCCATTCAAACATTAAAACGCACCATTCAAACACTGGACGAGTTACTCTCCATTGACTATCTCCCAACATCCCGCCCCTCTGGCCTCCCATCGACTAGGAGGGATGACGCAGCTCCCTTGAGCAGTTTCATGGAGTTTTTATTTTTTGGCTCAGGCTTTTAACCTTGCATAAACATTTGTAAAATATAACTCTGCTAAGAAGACATGGTCAACACGAAGTAAGTACAGTTGGCCCCCGACTTACAAAACCCCCTGGGTACGAAAATCCCGGGTTATGAAAAACATTTTCCTAAATTTTCGTCCCCGGGATACGAAAAGGAATTAAAAATTCAAATGCGCCAAACAAAATTTCACACGATGCGCGAGTTGCTCTCTCATTGGCTGTCTCTCAACATCCCACCCCTCTGGCCTCCCATTGGCTAGGAGGGATGACGCAGAACCAGAAGGGGACCTTAAAGCGGAAATACAGTGAGGACCTCTGACCTTTCAAACAGGTACTGTAATTCTGCTTTAAATAAAACATCCGTCCATGTCTGTGTGTGTGTGTGTGTGTGTGTGTGTGTATGTGTGTGTGCGCATGTGTGAGAGAGGGAGAGAGAAGGAAGCTTAACTCTTTAGTTTTTAGTTTAGTTTTTTAAGTTGTTTAATTCAGAAAATGTTTAATAAATGTGGCGCATTTGAGCTCATCTGGAATTCTGATCCCTCAAGGAATAAAGTTAAAGTTGAGTTTGGACCTCCGATCTGTCAAGCAGGGAATGCGTTTTGAATTCCACGTCTTGTAGACATGGCCCGCAGCACTACAATAAACATTTAATGTGTATACAATACACATTTAATGTGTATATGTGTGTGTGTGTGTGTGTGTGTGTGTGAGAGAGACAGAGAGAGAGAGAGAGAGAGAGAGAGAGACATGTGCGCATGTGTGTGTGTGTGTGTGTGTGTGTGTGTGTGTGTGTGTGTGTGTGTGTGCATGTGTGAGAGAGGGAGCGAGAAGGAAGCTTAACTCTTTAGTTTTTAGTTTAGTTTTTAAGTTGTTTAATTCAGTAAATGTTTAATGAATGTGGTGCATTTGAGCTCATCTGGAATTCCGATCCCTCAAGGAATCAAGTTAAAGTTGAGTTTGGACCTCCGATCTGTCAAGCAGGGAATGCGCTTTGAATTCCACATCTTGTGGACGTGGCCCGCAGCGCTACAATAAACATTTATTGTGTATACAATACACATTTAATGCATGTGTGTGTGTGTGTGTGTGTGTGTGTGTGTGTGTGTGTGTGTGTTAATAAAAAATGTTTAATAATGGTTTAATTAATATGTGAATAAAATGGTTTAATATATTAATAAAATGTTGAAAGGGTTTAATAAATAATTTTCTTTTACTTTTAATGCATATTTCATACAAAATTAGTGTACTTTTATCATTTTGAAAGGGTTTATGGGGATGTCTTGGGAGTGTTAGAACGAATCAGAATCAGGCGTCTAACATGTTAAATGCAACCCCTACTGATGCAACTCCCGTGTTACGAAAAAGGTGCCGGAACGGATTAATTTCATAAGTCGGGGGCCGACTGTACCTTAAAACGTATGCTTTTAGAATTTTTAAACTGTAGTATTGTGGGCCTTAGAATAAATCACGTGTTTTACATGTAAAATGCGGTTCTACTTACGAAAAGTACCAGGTTACAAAAAAGGCTCTGGAACAGATTAATTTGGTAAGGTGAGGTACTACTGTATAGATTGAAGTACGTGAGATTTATTTATGTTTTTGTTTTATTTGATGCCTTTTTTCTGTAATTTTATTTAAAGGACAGAGAAATTATGTATTAGTTATTCTGTTAAGAAAGGCCACCTGATTTATCTGAGAGCCAGATGCAGTCATCAAACGAGCCACGTCTGGCTCGCGAGCCATACTGTAGGTTCCTGACCCCTGCACTATAAGTGGATATTGTACCATTTCACCAACATGTGCATGTGCATTATATTCCAAACCAATTTTACTTAACAAATGCTCTCCCCTTACTGTCAAGTTACTCTTATGGGTATGTCACATTTTCACCCTTACAAGGTTGTTATTATTAGTCAGTTTGTGCATTGATTTTGAGTTAGTACTCCAATCAATCTGAAATGCTTGAATGTGATTGCAATGGCCAGTTAATACATAGCATTTAAAAATCATAGATTCTTTTAAAAATGTATAATTATTAAAGTCTTACCCACATAAATTGCTTTCCTTTCAGGTTGTCCTATAAATGTAAGTTGGGGGGACAAAAACCACAAAAAACATGCATAAATTTCAACTCCAGTAGGTGCAATACAGAAGTTCAGAATTCATTATATATTGTATCAGAATACAGATCAAAAATCCCGCTAACTTGTTTGTGCGGCTTCACTTAGAAGACTTATTAAGTAAAGATGAATAGTGTTATTCCTTGAAAATAATTAAAACGGAATCAACACACACCCACACCCACCCACCCACACACACACACACACACACACACACACACACACACACACACACACACACACACACACACACACACACACACACAATCTTCTTCTTTTCTTTTCAGCTGTTCCCTTCAGGGGTCGCCACAGCGAATCATCTGCCTCCATCTCAACCTATCCTCTACATCTTCTACTCTTACTCCAACGACCTTCATGTCCTCCTTCACCACATCCATAAATCCCTCTTTGGTCTTCCTCTAGGCCTTCTGCCTGGTAGTTCCAACCTCAGCATCCTACTACCAATATACTCACTATCCCTCTTCTGTACATGTCCACACCATCTCACAAATGCTGACTTCTGCCCTTAGTCTAGCTTCCACTATTGTTTCCCATAACTTCATCGTATGGCTTATCATCTTTATCCCTCTGTAGTTGCCACAACTCTTTGATGTGTTCGACCAACAGTAGTCCAATTTCCACCAGCACCTTGTGGACCATATATATATATATATATATATATATATATATATATATATATATATATATATATATATATATATATATATATATGTGTGTGTGTGTGTGTGTGTGTGTGTGTGTGTCTACATTCAATCATGAGGAATGATGCTCATACAGGGATTGTCATGGCTGTGATCACAATGAACTACTGTATGGTTTGCTTGGCCACATATGGACTCACACCTGCAGAAAATTTGAAACAGTCAATTAACCTACTGCGCATGTTTTTGAATTGTGGGAGTAAATCGGAGTGCACCCAAAGGAAACTCACACAAACACGGACATGCAAACTACTCACAGAATATGCAAACTACTCACAGAAGCACCCAGGCTGGAATCTAACCCAGGCGTTCTTGCTGTGAAGCAGACGTGCTAACCACTACTCCACTGTGGGCCTGCCTGCCTGCCTGCCTGCCTGCCTATCTATCTGTCTGTCTGTCTGTCTGTCTGTCTGTCTGTCTGTCTGTCTATCTATATCTATCTATATATAGAATGTATATCATGTCAAAACTGTGTGATGTGATGTTATTGAGGCACAGATCCTAAAATGCATAAAAATACAAGAATTAAAAATCAAGTTTATTCCATTTACATTTTGTTTTTACATTATGAGTGCGTTATTTACTGGTAATTATACAGGTCTACTTGGTCTTGAATATAATTATAATCAGTTATTTGTAGGGTGTCCCAAGTCAAACAAGCACACTTTATAATTTGACAAAGAGTTCCTAATCAAAAAAATAAACAATAAAAAAAAACTTCTATCGATTTATATCAAAAAAATGTACAAACTTTTTTTTTCTTTTTTACCAAAATATCTACTGAATTATATAAATCTCTGTGGGAAAGTAAATTTATATTTACTGTGGCGCTGTGGCGACCCCTGAAGGGACAAGAAGAAGAAGAAGAAGAAGATTTTATAACAAACCCCCAAAGCCATGAGCTTGGTATTGTTGCAGTGTTATTGCACAGTTATGGCAACCTAACGCGTATGCACCTACACTTCAAGGAAATGCCATTGTTTAGTCAGTGTTTTTCTTTCTTGATGAGAAATAAGTTCTCAATTTCCACTGAAAAGTCAATAAGTTCTATTATGTCTGTTTCTGTATAGAAAAAAATGCTAATTTTTTTTTGGTGCTCTACATTTAGCGGAAGTATTTCTATTATTCTGTGTTTGGACAGAAAAGCAGGATACATTTACCCAACTGAAAAATGCTGCTGTTTTGAGCATATGGTAGTTGGTGAGTACGCACTGAATTATTTTTATTTTATTTTACTTTTAGCAGTGATTATAACCTGTCCAAGTCTAAATTTCCTTCAACTTGCTATTAATGCACATTTACATTAAACAGTGAGGCTGGAATATGACCTCAAAATAGTTTTTCTCTTCAGAGTAAATATCAACGAATGCATGCTATTACCAACCTTACTGAGAGCCACACTCCAAGCCTAACTAACTGTGCTTCTTGGAGACAGAATATATTGGAAGGTGTTAAAGCTGCTAGATTCATCATTGATCATTTTCTGTAACCAATTAATCTTAATTGGGATCGCAGGGAGGCTGGCACCCAACCCATCCCATCCAACTTTGGGTGAAGTCAGAGTCCACCCTGGACAGCTTGCCAGGCCACTGCACGGCAGAAACACACTGCAGCTATGCAATCTTGTCGAAAGTCAGCAATGTTTTTTACATGAATTTCTCACCATAGACAGCTAGAGACCTGGCTGGCCTTTGATAACCCAGTTAGTTGCACTGGGGGGGGACAGTGACAACCTGTGGAGAGTGGGGCTTGAACCCCCAACCTTAGGATCAGAGTTTTTTATGCTCTTTATTCTGAAAACAATTTATTCTAAAATTATGATGTAAGGCTCAGTAAGTGCTATATAAAAATTTCGGAGCCTGTATTACATAAATACATTGATAGTTCATTCGCATTCACACTTGCTTCACATATTGACAAGTATTGTTGTTTTGCCAAAATGACATCACACATAGGACAATAGTGGTATAGGGCGCTGGATCGCTGATCCTAAGGTTGGGGGTTCGAGTTCAACTCTCCACAAGGTTGTCACCCCCCATCCCCGCTGTCTATGGTGTGAAGCATGCATAAGAACCATTGCTGACTTTCAACAAGAGTGGGCTGCAAAGCCGTGAGCGTGTTTCTGCCCTGCAACGGCCTGGTGAGCTGTCCGTGTACTCTGACCTTGCCCAGAGTCGGCTGGGATGGGTGTCAGCCTTCCTGTGACCCTAATTAGGATTACGCGGTTACAGAAAATTAACTGAATGAACTGACATCACACAACTCCTCCTGGTGGAATGCTTGAGAAAATCTCACAAGGAAACAATATTATATAATGAGCCATTGTCTGTATAGTTCTTTTTACAATTACTGACTGAATACACTTCAATACTTTTGTAGTGAAAGACTGCAAAAAGGAATGCCACAACAGAAGAAATCTTCAATCTCTCTTGAATATTTGCAAATGACCTTTCAATTGTTTTATCTACAAATGCTTTCATACTCTCTGTTGTGTGTGTGTGTGTGTGTGTGTGTGTGTGTGTGTGTGTGTGTGTGTGTGTTGGGGGGGGTCTATGTTTGGCATGTGTCCAAACAAGGACAAGCACCTGTGCCAACTTTTGGGTGAATTATCAAAGTGAATTAACAAAGTGAATTAACAAAGTGAATCTGCCTACCTTTGTCTATAACACTTGTGCTATACAAAATGCAGGGTTCTACAAAGAGTTATTGCAAAACTGAATTATAAAACTTACCTTAAGTTCCAATTTGTTAATTGCCTCTTGGGCACAAATTAACATGCATTCATCCATTACTTTACAAGCTTCTTTTGAATTACTGAAGAATTTTATTCGATCAGTAGTCTTTTGCTGTTGAAATAGAACAATAATACAGAGAGGGGTTAAAAGTCTACGTTGTATTGCTTGCTAATGTTGACCTGTGGGCAAATATTAATTAGTGCTGAGCAGTGTTCATGCTAATAATCCATGTCTCCCTACATTTGTTTAAAAAAAAAATAACTTGCCTTTTCCAGATATTCTTTGAAGGATCTCTTTAGAATTTCCTCCCAGTCTTTTTGCCAAATATTTGGCAATCGAAGATTGAACACTGCATTCCAGTGCTAAGAAGGAAATCACAAATTTTCTTGAGAGACCATTATTAGTTTGTCTTGTGACCTAAATAGTGATTTGTCCAATTTCAGGATTAAATCCTGAGTGCACTCATACAACCCAACTCTAAATAAAGCCCAAAAAGAATAGTAATGTTTAATGGATTAAAATGCGTACTTCTGAGGAGAATGTTGAGCAGTGTTTCTGGTATCTTGAGATGCAGGCAGACATTTTTTCCATTAGCCGAGAAAATCTGTGCCTGTAAGAATCTATGTTCTGCAAAATAAACAAATATATTACATGAAATAAGTACACACAAAATATTGAGTAGGATTGCTTATTTTGTATTATAGTGTTAACTTTACATTTGAGCAGGAATACTTAACATGATCCAACACTGGATATTCATGTGCAATAACCACACAGCCCATGCATGTTTTTAGTTAAACGCTGGAGATAGTAATTTTGCTATTTAGCCTACTGAGCTACAAATTAGAACGTTTACGTGATGTGCTAGTGTAGGGGGCAGTGGTGGTCTAGTGGTCTAGGGCGCTGGATCGCTGATCCAAAGGTTGGGGGTTTGAGTCCCACTCTCCACAAGGTTGTCACTGTCCCCCCCCAGTTCAGCTAACTGGGTTATCAAAGGCGGGCCATGTTTCTCACTGTCTATGGTGAGAGGCATGTAAAAGAACCATTGCTGACTTTAGTAAAGAGTAGCTGCAAAGCCGTCAGCGTGTTTCTGTCCCTCGCTAAAGGGTTGTGTCAGGAAGGGCATTCGACGTAAAAACCTCTGCCAAATCAAAAGTGTGAATCAGATGATTCGCTGTGGCGACTCCCGAGTAAAAGGGGAAAAGCCGAAAGGAAGACAGACTTGATGTGCTAGTATGTGACTCATACATTATTTCTGATAAACAAATCTGGCAAGATAATTGTGTGTATATATATATATATATATATATATATATATATATATATATATATATATATATATAGGGAGGCTGGCACCCATCTCAGCCAAGTCTGTGCAAGGGCGGCATACACTCTAGACAGCTTGCCAGGCCATTGCAGCCTGTGACAAAATTATTGCTTTCCAAAAACCTTTGTGCAGCTGGACACACAGTAAAGCTTGGATCAGTAAGCAGTTATGGACAAATGTACAAATCAATTCCAGTTTGACTGTAACTGAGTATATTTTTGGAGATATTCTGTCAAATTTGAAGTAAATAGTCTGTTTCACGTTTTGGTCTTGCTAAAAAATTTGGTCCGAATTCAGAATAGCTCAAATCAGAGGGAACAGCTTTGGGAGCAGTTATGATTTTGTTGCTCTTTTTCGTGCAGCTCAAGCTACACACGTCATGTGAAACTGCCTCTTTTTATAAAGAAAAAACATGAAAATGTCACACAAATCCAAAACTTTTAAAAAGAGGCTGTTCTGTGCGCCAACACTTTCAATTAAAAAAAAAAAAATCTGTAGTAAATTTTCTACGTGTCATGTGCCTCTTGCCATATCACTCTCGTATTATAAAAATATAATATTATATCTAAATATAAATGGTTGTTCTGTTGACAGTGTACTCACTGCTGAAACTGCTTTTTACAACAGATAGAGGAAGCACATCTCAGATCTGTTCAGTTTACACTTGAATTTGAATGTTTTGTATGTATTCCAGTGGACATATGGGAAATATATATTGGCTATGCAGGAATCCATTGTTATTTTTTTTTAATTTACTTTTTCTGGACTAACTAGTTCAACTTGATTTTACCACATAATCTCTCTTCTTGTATAATATGGGATTTTCCTTATCAGCTCAAGTCAGAAAGCATGTCTGTTATGTGCGTCCTAAATAAATAATAATCCATCCATTCATTTTCTGAACTGTTTAATCCTAATTAGGGTCACGGGGAGGCTGGCACCCACCTCAGCCAACTTTGCGTGAGGGCATAGTACACCCTGGACACCTTGCTGGGGCATTGCAGGGCAGAAACACGCTGATGGCTATGCAGCTACTCTTGATGAATGTCAGCAATTGTTATTTTACATGAAGCTCCACCAAAGACAGTGAGAGACATGGTCGACCTTTGATTACCCAGTTAGTTGCACTGGGGGTACAACAATGACAACAGTTGCCGGTTGGGATTGGACCACAAACCTTGGGATCGTTGATCCAGCACCTAACCACTGGGCCACCACTGCTAAATAATAAAACCCCAGGTTTAATTCATAAAAACCTATAACAGATCATTCTGTTCTGATCTGAAGTTAATTGAATGAAGGAAGAAAGTGCAGGATTTTAGGCACAGTTCCACGCTGTACCGCTCTCTCTCTCTCACTCTCTCTCTCTCACACACACACACACACACACACACACACACACACGTCCAAATAGTGCAGGCTGAAATAACGAATCTCCCGAAGCCATTTTGTTTATGAACACAAACATTTTGTTTTTCTGTAAATCATCAAGAAAGTTATTTACCAGATCATTTAAACAATGCTCAAAATAGTCAGTGAATGCATTGAGGAGGTGCAGTGTGGATAGGAGATTTTCCCAATATTCCCAGTTTGAAACTTTACAAAAATCTTCAAGAAAGTCCAGTGATTTATTCAAGCAGGAATGTACATCGTTCAATGCTTCTGAAGATGGTCTTTCTTGGCTGCTTGTTGAAATTATGGGGGAAAGAATCACAAAAAACAGACATCATAATTTCATATCAAAAGGTAAATATTTAAACTGTAAATGCATCTGTATATTGAGGAGTTACCTTTTTGTTATCCACTTCTTAATCCATAAAGCAATTGCTTTCACATCATCATGTGGTACCTGGAAAAAATAAATATGAGGTGAATTTGAATAGTTTTACACTATATTGGAGATCGCTGCAAGGAATACAGTTTCACCTCTGAGTCATTTATCTCATACAGACTGATATAAAAAATTTAAATAATGCAGTATTTGCACAATATAAATACAGGATAACTGTGGGGTTTTCAACGTTTGGTAATAAATAAATAAATAAAAAAACAAAAATAACTAAATGGTCCATTTAGGACTGTCTGTCTTCCTTTCGGCTTTTTCCCTTTTACTCGGGAGTCGCCAGAGCGAATCATTTGATTTGCACATTTGATTTGGCAGAGGTTTTTTACGTCGAATGCCCTTCCTGTCACAACCCTTTTTAGCAAGGGACAGAAACACGCTGACGACTTTGCAGCCTACTCTTTACGAAAGTCAGCAATGGCTCTTTTACATGCTTCTCACCATAGACAGTGAGAGACATGGCCCACCTTTGATAACCCAGTTAGCTGCACTGGGGGGGGACGTTGACAACCCTGTGGAGAGTGGGACTTGAACCCCCAACCTTTGGATCAGCGATCCAGCACCCTATACCACTAGACCACCACTGCCCCATAATGGTCCATTTAGGACAATTTGCTCAAAACATTTGGGACTCTATGACCTTGTATAACATTCCTGATATGAAGATATACTTAATAACGGAGTCAACATTTTTATAAAACATATAATACATTGCAAAATAGCCCCAGTGCAGCTAACTGGGTTATCAAAGGCCGGCCATGTCTCGCACTGTCTATGGTGTGAGGCATGTAAAATAACCATTGCTGACTTTTGACAAGAGTATGCTGCAAAGCCGTCAGCGTGTTTCTGCCCTGCGATGGCCTGGTGAGCTGTCCAGAGTGTACTCTGCCCTCGCCTGGAGTTGGCTGGGATGGGTATCAGCCACCCTGCGACCCAAATTAGGATTAAGCGGTTACAGAAAATGAACTGAAGTGAACATTGCAAAATAACCTACTCAACATAAACACTACCTGACTGGTCTTTGTTAAGGCATCCCCATATACAAGAAGTTCAATGTACTGTGCTTGTTCAAGTCGGAGACACACCATGGATCAGTTCACAGCTTAATGTTGGGGATGTGGTATCGCAGTGGTTCAGAATCTGGTTTACTAATCCAAAGGTTGGGAGTTCAAGCCTGTGATCCAACAAGTTGCCAGTGTTCGCTTTTTGAGCATGTTTCTTAATCCTAAATTTTTTTTATCTCATATCATCTCATATGCAGCCGTGAGGGAGGGGCACAAGCCAGTGTCTCTCCCTCATGCCGGTCCCAAGCCCGCATAAATGCATAGGGTTGCGTCAGGAAGGGCATCCGGGATAAAACAAATGCCAAATAAAATATGCGAGTCACAACAAAAAAATTCATACCGGATCAGTCGAAGCCCGGGGTAACAACGACCGCCATCAGTGCTGTTAACCAACAGGGTGTTGTTGGAAATTGGACTACTGTTGGTCGAAGAAGGAGAGGCGGGAGGCATGTCCGTAGGCAGAGAGAGAAGAGGAAAGGCATGAGTCTAGGACTGAAAGTAGGGACTTTGAATGTTGGAACTATGACAGGAAAAGGTAGAGAGCTGGCTGACATGATGCAGAGGAGGAAGGTAGACATACTGTGTGTTCAGGAGACCAGGTGGAAAGGTAGCAAGGCTAGAAGCTTAGGAGCAGGGTTTAAACTGTTTTTTCATGGTGTGGATGGGAAGAGAAATGGAGTAGGAGTCATCTTGAAGGAGGAGTTTGGCAGGAATATTCTAGAAGTGAAAAGAGTGTCAGACAGAGTGACAAGTCTCAAGTCAGAAATTGAAGGCGTGATGTTTCATGTTGTTGGTGCTTATGCCCCACAGGCAGGATGTCAGCTAGAAGAGAAGGAGAGATTCTGGAGTGAGTTAGATGAAGTGATGCAGAATATCCCCAGAGATGAAAGAGTGGTCATTGGGGCAGACTTCAATGGACATGTTGGTGCAGGAGACAGAAGGGACGAGGAAGTGATGTGCAGGTTTGGTATCCAGGACAGGAACGCAGAAGGACAGATGTTGGTAGATTTTGCAAAAAGGATGGAAATGGCTGTGGTAAATACTTCCTTCCAGAAGAGAGAGGAGCATAGGGTGACCTATAAAAGCGGAGGTCGGAGCACACAGGTAGACTACATATTGTGTAGGCAATGTAATTTGAAGGAAGTCAGTGACTGCAAAGTAGTAGCGGGTGAGAGTGTTGCCAAACAGCATAGGATGGTGGTATGCAGGATGATGCTGATGGTGAAGAAGGTGAAGAAGGCAAAGGCAGAGCAGAAGACAAAGTGGTGGAAGCTGAGAAAGGAAGAGTGTCGGGTTGTCTTCAAAGAGGAGTTGAAAATGGGTTTGGGTGGTCAGGAAATGGTTCCACATGACTGGACAACTACAGCTAATGTGATCAGGGAGACAGGTTGGAGAGTACTTGATGTGTCATCTGGAAGGACAGGAGATAAGGAGACTTGGTGGTGGAATGAGGAAGTGCAGGAGTGTGTACAAAAAAAGAGGTTAGCTAAGAAGAAGTGGGACATTGAGAGGACCGAAGAGAGTAAACAGGAGTACAGGGAAACACAGTGTAAGGAGAAGGTAGCGGTGTCAAAGGCCAAACAGAGGGCGTATGATGATTGTATGCTCGGTTGGAAAGCAAAGAGAGAGAAAATGATTTATACAGGTTGGCACAGCAGAGAAATAAAGATGGGAAGGATGTGCAGCAAGTTAGAGTGATTAAGGACAGAGAGGGAAATGTATTGACTGATGACAGAAGTTTGCTGGGAAGATGGAAAGAGTACTTTGAAGAGCTGATGAATGAGGAAAAGGAGAGAGAAAAAAGAGCAGAAGAGGTGACTGTTGAGGGCCAGGAAGTAGCAAAGATTAGTGAGGGTGAAGTGAGGAGGGCATTGAAGAGGATGAAGAATGGAAAGGCAGTTGGTCCTGATGACATACCGGTGGAGGTATGGAAGTGCCTAGGAAAGGTAGCAGTAGATTTCCTGACAAGAACATTCAAGAAGGTCTTAGAGAGTGAGCAGATGCCAGAGGAATGGAGGAGAAGTGTGATGGTGGTCATTTTTAAGAACAAGGGAGACGTGCATAATTGCAGCAACTACAGAGGGATAAAGTTGATGAGCCATACGATGAAAATATGGGAAAGAATAGTGGAAGCGACACTAAGGGCAGAGGTCAGCATTTGCGAACAACAGTTTGCTTTCATGCCAAGAAAGAGCACCACAGATGCAGTGTTTGCCTTGAGGATGTTAATGGAGAAATACAGAGAAGGTCAAAAGGAGCTGTATTGTGCCTTTGTGGATCTGGAGAAAGCATATGACAGGGTGCCGAGAGAGAAACTGTGGTATTGCATGAGGAAGTCTGCAGTGGCAGAGAAGTATGTTAGAGTGGTGCAGGACATGTATGAGAGATGTAAGACTGTGGTGAGGTGTGCTGTCGGTGTGACAGAAGAGTTCAAGGTGGAGATAGGACTGCATCAAGGGTCCACTCTGAGCCCCTTCTTGTTTGCTATGGTGATGGTGGCTGACAGACAAGGTTAGACAAGAACCTCCATGGCTATGATGTTTGCAGATGACATTGTGATCTGCAGTGAGAGCAGAGAACAAGTGCAGGAAAATCTAGAGAGGTGGAGGTATGCCTTGGAAAGGCGGGGAATGAAGGTTAGCCTCAGTAAGAGAGAATATATGTGTATGAATGCCAAGGACCCAACAGGAACGGTGAGGTTACAGGGAGCAGAGATAAGAAAGGTGGAGGATTTTAAGTACTTAGGCTCAACAATCCAGAGCAATGGAGAGTGTGGAAAAGAGGTAAAAAAGTGTGTGCAGGCAGGTTGGAATGGTTGGAGAAAAGTGTCCGGTGTGATGTGTGATAGGAGGGTATCAGCAAGAATGAAAGGAAAAGTGTACAAGACGGTGTTCAGGCCAGCGATGTTGTATGGTTTAGAAACAGTGGCCCTGGGGAAAAGACAGGAGGCAGAGCTGGAGGTAGCAGAGATGAAAATGTTGAGGTTCTCTTTGGGAGTAACGAGGGTGGATAGGATTAGGAATGAGCACATCAGAGGGACAGCACATGTAAGACGTTTTGGAGACAAAGTCAGAGAGGCTAGATTGAGATGGTTTGGAAATGTACAGAGGAGGGATAGTGAGTATATTGGTAGTAGGATGCTGAGGTTGGAACTTCCTGGCAGAAGGCCTAGAGGAAGACCAAAGAGAAGATTTATGGATGTGGTGAAGGAGGACATGAAGATAGTTGGAGTAAGAGTAGAAGATGCAGAGGATAGGGTGAGATGGAGGCAGATCATTTGCTGTGGCGACCCCTGAAGGGAACAGCCGAAAGGAAAAGATCATCTCATTTTCTTCCACTTAATCCAGGGTCAGATCATGGGGGCAGCAACCTAAGCAATGAGATCCTTACGTTCCTCTCACCAGCCACTTCCTCCAACTCTTCCGGGTTGCACAGAGGCATTCCCAGACAAGCCAAGAGACATAGTCCCTCCAGCGTGTTCTAGGGTGACCCAGGGGTCTCTTCTTGATTGGACATGCCCGAAACACCACACCAGGGAGGTGTTTGGGAGACATTCTGACCAAATGCCCGAGCCACCTCAACTGGCCCCTCTCAATTTTCAGTTGTGTCAAATAAATTCAAGTCTGTTTGGATAAGGGTGTCTGCCAAAATGCTATAAATGTAATTTATTTTCCTATGGAAATTTCCCATGTCATCATAGTGGCTGTTTATGTTTCCCCCACAGTTGCTTGGGACACTACCATGCAACAATAGCCCAGTTACAGAATCAGCACCCGAGAGGGCTCTCAGTGTGGCATGTTCAGTGACTCCAACCATGTCACCATGGACAACACATTGTCAAAATTTGTGCAGTACATGGACTGTCTCATCAGAGAGGAGAGAACTTTAAACCTGCTGTATACTAAGTATACGTGCAGTTACTCCCCCCCCACCCCACAGAAAAATTTAGACCACAACCTGTTCACCTTTCCACCTGCAATGTACCTGTTGTGAGGCAGTAGTCTGTGACAACAAGGACTGTTATAACAGATGCCTTGGAGGAACTACATGGTTGCTTTTAGGTGACAAACTATTGTTCAGCCCCCTTCTAACTTGTTAGAAGCAGACCTAAAACCTCTGTGACATCACTGCCTCCTCTTCCTTCCCCTTATTGCATCTCTGCCAACTATGAGAGACCTGACACCCCTCCCCCACCTACCAACCTCACTTATGACCAGGTTCAGAGACCGATGGAAAGGCTCCACTCAGGCAAGGCAGGAGGACTGGATGATTTCAGCTCCCATGTCCTCAAAACCTCTGCCCACCAGCTTACATCTTCCTGATAAGCCTAAATCTACAGAAGGTCCCAGTACAGTGGAAGATGCCATGCCTCCTTTTTGTACCAAAGACACCACATCCCACTGGCCCACAGGGTTATAGACCAGTGGCACTGACTTCATTTGTCATGAATACCCTTGAGAGAACAAATCAACTCCATCCTGTGGTTAGACCACATCTGCACCCCCTTCAGTTTACTTACCAGCCCCGTCTTGGAGGTTAGGACACCATCATCTACCTGCTGAACTACATCTACACCCACCTGGTCCAGCCGGTGAACACTGTGAGGGTCATGGACAAGTGTAATTTTCTTAATAATATGAATAGAGCAAATATTTATCTGGCTGCTATTTTTTCAAAAATAATATCCATGTAAATTAGAGTAAAATAGAGATGCAACACATCATGATAATTGTGGCTGATTAATTTTGTATTTTGTAATGTAATACAGTATATGCTTTGTAAAAGTCCGCAATCGTAACTGTAATGGGGCGGGGTGGCTGCAGTTTCTCATGGAAACCAGGTGTGACAGTCTTAAGTTGCACCTTTCATTTTTGCCAGACCCGTGAGAGCTCTCAAAATCTATTTTACATATCCTTATTTACTTGTTGTAAATGTACTGTGAACTTTGAATAGAGAGGACATGTATTACAGACCCCTTTTCTATGATTGTATGAAATGATCGGAGAGCCAGACATACATTGTAACGGGGCCCATTGTGTAACATTCTGCAAAGAAAGCAAAAGGCACTTCTGATGTGAATCAGGTATAGCTCCAGACTATTTGGTAGGAAAACCTTCAATAACACTGTGCATTTATATCTGAAACCCCAGCCACAGATGCATATAAATCGAACCCAATCAATACTTACAGAACACTTGGACTGCCATTTTGTCAGTTTTGAAAATAGTTCTTCTGGAGTAATGTTGAGTCTCAATAAGGACTGAAGATGTGGTAAATCAGCCATGTTTAATACATCAGCTTTGAATGCTTTATGTCCTTCAATCACTGCTGAGTGAGTCCTGATCACTTCAGAAAACACGCTAGGCAAGAAACACATTGATTGTTATTATTATTATTATTATTATTATTATTATTATTATTATTAATGAAACTGAAACTTGAAGAGGCTCATACAGCACTGGAAAAAAAACAAAGAGACAAAACCGCCCAATAAGATCTAACTGCCTAAGTAGGCAGACAGACTTGCAGGTAAATAAATGTTCATTGAACAAATGCAAATTAAAAAAAAAAAAAAAAAAAGTAGTTCACAGAATGTGAAATTGTTAAACAGATATCTAAATTAACAAAAAAGTCATACAAATGAAAGTGAGAATTAACTTGTGAAAGGAAAAGTGAGAAAAAGCAAACCCAGACAAAGATATCTATCAATAGAGACATTGATTGGTGGTTCCGCTTTAAGGCAGAGACTAAGTCCACATATTAGAATTTGTCCTCATGCTAGTTTCAGCCAAACTGATTAAAACTGTTCTGTCTTGACATGTTTCCAAATTATGGTTATCATGATTTGCTAAACTAGTTGCTGTACATCAACAAAAATCTCGAATTATCACTAGCACATGAAGGAAACTTTACCCTGTGTCTCCCGTCTTATTTGTCACTGTCTAGCTACCTCATATAGGATTTATAAAATAATATAAGAATAACCTGTCTGTCTGTCTGTCTTCCTTTCGGCTTTTTCCTCTAAAATATTAATTAATTCATTCAGTGAATGATTCAGTGGGTGAGGGTACATCCACTCTGTTGTATTATACGAAACAGGACAGAAGGAAGAGTTCAGGCGCAAAACCTGCTAAATGCCATCATAAAAAATGAGATGGTGCTGGTACCATGGTTAGCTGCTGAAGTGGGGTACATTTTGTGATTATCTTCCTAATTTTGCAGCAGAAACATGGAAGGCTTCGATGAAATGGATGAGCCTGTGATGGTTTCACCAACTGGTAAACGTAAACACCGCAGGCCGAAAAGGTCTGACCGTTATTGGCCAAAGAAGCTTGATACAGCAGGGCTGAGATAATTCCCCATGTATCATGTACACACAACACTGCAATGTGTGTAGCCATGACTTTGACACAGAACAATTTTCAGTACCTTAAAAATCAGCTGTACTCCATACAGAATAAGGTGGAGAAGGACTCCACCTTATTCTGTATGGAGTACAGAATAAGGTGGAGAAGGACTCCATCATTCTCTCACACTTGGCAGTGTAAAGCTACAGAGGGCCAAGACTGAGGATGTACAAAAGCAAAGAGATCGGGGTGTTGCCATTAAATACAGTGTCCTGAAGGAAGACAAGGGTCAAGATATGCCAGATATCATTTCTTGCATTTTCGGTAAGAACCTGAATGCCACCCTTCAGGCGTGGAACATGCATGTAGCCCCCTTTGTGTGTCCGTGTGTGTGTGTGTGTGCGTGTGTGTGTGTGTGTGTGTGTGTGTGTGTGCGCGCGTGTGTGTGCATGGGGGGTGGGGGGTCAGGTGTGGATATTGAGGGGGTGCAGTCGGTACACACCCCCTCTATTTTAACAGAAATATTGAATTTTCATGCTGATTTTAATGAATTTTCACTCAAAAAGGGATGACACAACCTTCTTTTTTTTGTGCCACCCCCTCTTTTTTGAGGGGCTGGGTGGGTGGACTAAGTTGTTTTTAGGGCAGTGCACATGATTGCACATTATTTCAGAGATTTATTTCAATGTTTCTTTGCTTCTATTTCAGGTCTTGGGAAAGACAGAGTCCAAGGCATTGCAAAACACTGGCTGCAAACAGGGCAAAGTCGTACAGAAAAACGTGGTGGAGCTCGTAACGTGGAAGGAAATAATGCAAAAAAGGAGCTCGTGAGAGCCCACATCAGAACATTCACCTGCAGAGCAAGCCATTATGCTCGTCGTGGAGCTCCTGAACGTAAATACCTTTCCTCGGACTTGTCTGTCACGAAAATGCACAGAATGTTCAAGGAACAAAACCATGCAGATATCTCATACTCTCTGTATTGGAGTATCTTTGTTTATGATTTCAATCTTCTCTTTGGCCACCTTGCAAAAGATGTTTGTTCCAGCTGTGTCACGTTCCGAATTGCTCTCCGAGACCCTGATTTGTCTGTCGAAACCAAGCATCAACCAAGCACAGTGAAGCTTGAACTTAAGGGGTCAAACAAGACTGTTAGCAATTTAGGTAGCCTCTCTTGGCATTATTTTGTACAATTCAGCAGTTTTGTGCATATACATCAGATGTCAATGCATAAAACTGTGACGTATTTTAGATAATTCTGTGCTGGTTGTTTGGAGTTGAGGTCTAAGTGAGCCACCATGCCGGCCCTAAAGTGAGGGGGTTAAAAAGGACTGCTGGCCCCTTAAGTGGGCTCTCTTGACATTGTTTTGCAGTTGAGACCCCCCCCCCACACACACACACCTGTGGGTGATTAATCACAGTTATCCAACTTTCTGGCATATTTTTGGAAGGTGGGAGGAAACAAGATCCCAGAAGAAATTTACACAGTTTTAATATGAACACTATATTCTAAGCTCAGACCATAATCACAGAATTTACCCATCAACCTGCGAGCTGTGATTCAGCAACATCAATCATGTCTTGTGCAACCATTTCACCTCAGTAAATATATTGATTATTTTATTGATTTAGAGGAGTGGCTTTACCTGGGTGATATTCGTAGATGATGTTTATCTACATCCAGCCGAGCAGAATCTGGAGTTATCGTATAAAACAGGACCATAAACCAAAGAACTGCATTTGAAGACTTTTCGCAGACTTGTTTGACCATATAACAAACAGGGTGAGAAAAAGAACTGTAGGGGGGGAAAATGTGAAGACATGTCAATACAAATATAATGAGAAAACATCAATTTTAGTTATGTATAATAATTTTTTTTTTTATCACTGGGCCTACTTGTTTATGTACCTCTGATTATACACCTTGTCTGAAAATGAACATTTGAAAATAGATCTTATATATCATCAAATCATCAGTGCATTTGGGGTGTGGGAGTGGGGGGGTCATTAAGCGAAATGAACAAATTCTAAATCCACAAATTGCATGAATTGCATCTCAGTGGCTTCATGTGAACTTGGACTGCTCCATTTATTCATGGTGAGGTAGAAACAGAACAGCTGGCCAGTCCATCACAGGGTCAATACACACACACACACACACACACACACACACACACACACACACACACACACACACACACACACATACACACACATACACACACGTACACACACATACACACACACATATCTAAAATTGACACTCACAAGTTGAGAATATTTGGAATAGCCAACAAGCCTAATGGAGGCAATGGTGGCCCAGCGGTAAAATTCTGGATTACTGATCCCAAGGTTGGGGGTTTAAAAAGCCCAACTATCTCCGGGTTGTCACTGCTGTCCTCTGAATGTAACTAACTGGGTTATCAAATGTCTCTCACTGTCTATGTTGGGAGGCTGTAAACAAACCATTGCTGACTTTTGTCAAGAGCAGTTGCATAGCCATCAGCCATGTTTCTGCCCTGCAAACTGTCCAGAGTGTACTCTGCCCTCAGCTAGACCAGCCTCCCCATGACCCCTAATTAGGATTAAGCGGTTGAATGTAATGAATAAGCATTAGCCTAATGACTTGTTACCAGTGCATAGTATTTTCATGTTTCCTTGTCATCTTGCTTTTGACATTACTGTTTTTTTTTACATTTTTGTTTTTTACATTGCTGTTATGCCTCTGATTATCTGTCGGCATGATCATTTGAACCCTGCCTGTTTTTGACTAAAGCTGTGGATTCTATATTTTTAAATTGGGCTTGCACTTTATTAAAGCCACTTTTAATGTGCATTGTGCATTTGCATCCACCTTTATCTCAACAGCATGTGCTATACCAATATTCTTTTACACTTGTTTTTTTTTTTTACAATGGTGTTAAGAAATTGCAGACTACTATGCCTTTACTGACAAATCAAAATAAACTATGCACATTAACTGCACTACCATTCAAAAATATGGAATCGTCGAGATAATTTCCATTTTCCATATAAACACAAACTTATAGGTGTCAGGTGAACATTACATATATTCAAGATATTATTCTGTATCTTATACTGTATCGTATCTTATCTTATTCAGGATAAAAAGTAACAATTTTCAATTGAAATAATAATTATGTCTTTCAAAACTTTGCTTTCTTAAAAAGAAAATCTATTGGCAGCTATTAAAGTGTTGCAGACCATAGGTAAACTAGTTGTCAATTTGTTGCTGGGGTAAGATAAAGCGATTTCACCACTGGAAATGCTTCCTACAGGTTGGACTGGCTTGAAGGACATTTTTTTCCATAAGATAAAGTCAAACTGGTATGTCAGAAGCTCAATAGGGTTGGAAACTGTTGACTAAGATAAGATAAGATAAGATACAGCTTTATTAATCTCACAATGGAGAAATTCACTGTTACAGGCTCTTGAGGTACCATCAGTAGGGGGTGCAAAAATAGAATACAAGTACAAACATACACACATACATATATTATATAAGTAAATAAATAAATAGATACATAAATAGTATAAATTACTAAACAATAAAAGAAAAGAATGGAGCAACTTTATAGACTGGCCTATATTAAAGTGTAATGTATCTGAGTGCAGAGGAGATGGGTTGATATGGTCTCAGTCAGTGGGGTAGATGTGGTTGATTAAAGTGGGCGGGGTTTTTATTGCACATAACTGTATTTTCACAGACAGTTACAAAGTGGCGCTTGTACAGTCTGGATAGCTGTGGGAATGAACGACTCCGCGGTAGCGCTCCTTCCTGCACTGAGGATGCCTCAGTCGTTCACTGAAGGAGCTGCTTAGCTCTCTCTACAGTCTGGTGCAGTGGGTGAGAGCTGCTGAACAGGATGGATGTGAGCTTGCTACCATCCTCCTCTCACTCACCTCCTCCACAGAGTCCAGTGGGCAGCCGAGGACAGAGCTGGCCCTCCTGACCAGCTTGTTCAGTCTCTTTCTGTCCCGCCTGTGCTGCCCGGGGCCCAGCAGATGGCAGCGAGAGGATTGCAGAGGCTACCACAGAGTCATAAAATGTCCTGAGCAGAGGTTCAGATATGCCTAAGGACCTGAGTCACCTCAGAAGGTGGACGCCACTCTGGCCCTTCTTGTACAGGGCGCTGGTGTTGTGGGTCCAGTCCAGTTTATTGTTAAGGTGCACCCCCAGGTCCTTGCAACTGTCCACTGTCTCAATGTCCTGTCCCTGGAAGTTCACTAGTAAATGTGAGTGTGTGTGTGTTTGAGTGCTCCTGAAGTCGACCACCATCTCCTTCGCCTTCCTAGTGTTCAAGCACAGGTGGTTGCGCCACACCAGTCCACGGTCAACGATGACTGATCGGGTACTCCAGCTCGTTCCTCTGACACACGGCTCACGATGGCGGAGTCGTCCCGAGAACTTCTGGAGGTGGCAGCTGTTTGTGTTATATATGAAGTCCGAGGTATAGATGTTAAAAAGGAAGGGTGAGAGGACGGTGCCTCGCGGTGCCCTCTGCTACAGACTACCACTCTTTGACTTACAGCCACAAGAGCCGCACGCACTGTGGACGGTTAGTAAGGTAGTCAATAATCCAGGCAGCAAGATGCCCGCCCACTCCCACGCCCTCCAGCTTCCTTCGCAGGCGCCGCTGGCCTGATGGTGTGTTGAAGGCGCTGAGAAGTCAAAGAACATGACCTCACAGCGCTGCCGGCGATCTCCAGGTGGGGTGAGTGCCCGCTGCAGAAGGTAGATGACGGCGCTCTTCTACTCCGATGTTGGGCCTGTAGGCAAACTGCAGCGGTCTAGGTGGGGCTCACCATAGAGCTGAGGTATTCAAGGAGGAGCCTTCCATGGTCTTAATGAGGTGGGAGGTCAGGGCGACAGGTCTGTAGTGGGCTGGTTCCTTCGCTTGTGCTGTTTTGGGAACCGGAACCACACAGGAGGTCTTCCAGAGGACTGGAACCTTCTCCAGGCTGAGGCTCAGGTTGTACAGGTAGCATAGTACCACACAGAGCTGGTCTGGGCGAGGTCCTCAGCAGCCTGGGACTGATGCCATCAGGTCCTTCAGATTTCCTCTGATTTAGTCGCCAGCTGTCTCCTCACCTGGTCTGATGTGAGGGAGAGGGGGCTGGGGTGGGCTGCAGAGGGAGGGGATGTGTCTGCCGGGGTGTGGCAGTCAAGTGAAGTTGGCCGGGGGAGGGGGAGGTGTCAGCTGGTCTGGAGACGTGTGAAGAGGGGAGGGAACGGGAGGGGTGCAGAGGGGAGGGGGAGAATCAAACCTGTTGAAGTAGCAGTTTACCCATTCATCCGCCCAGCGCTGGTCACCATCAGCTGTCCCTCTGACACTCTGCCCAAATCCAGACATGGTCTTTAGTCCTCTTCCAGACGTCCCAAGACATTGTTCTGAGCCAGCTTCTCTCCATCTTCTTCCCATAGTCCTTCTTTGCCCTCCTGATCCTCCACTGGAGCTCACGCTGGACCTTCTTCTGCTCCTCTCTGTCTCTCGAGATGAAAGCCCTTTTTCTGGTTCAGGAGGACTTTGAGCTCAGGGTGACCCATGGGTGGTTGTTGGAGAAGCACCGCATCTCCGTGTTGGCACAGTGCTGCCCGCGCAGAAGTTCATGTAGTCGGTGATGCAGTGTGTGAGGCCGCCGATGTCATCACCAAAGGAGTTACAGAGCATGCTCCAGTCTGTGGTCTGGAAACAGTCTCTAAGCCTCTCGTTGGTCTCCTCGGTCCACACTTTCACAGACCTCTTCTGTGCAGGTTCCTCGCACCCTGGGTGTGTATTGGGGGAGCAGGTAGACCAGGTTGTGGTCTGAGCGCCCCAGTGGGGGGAGGGGGAGGAGCTGTAAGCGCCCTTCACATTTGCATACAGTAAGTCCAGTGTTTTATTGTCTCTGTGGTGCACTTCACGTATTGGTGAACGCCGGAAGAGAGGCGGAGAGAGGGGCATGAGTTAAAGTCCCCGCTGATCAGAATCATGGCGCGGGGTGACGAGTCTGTGTCTGATTAACGGCGCTGTGTAGACGCCACACGCCGTCGCCGCATCAGCCGAGGGGTGGAATGTACACGCAAACACAATCACGTGTGAAAACTCCTCGTAGATAATATGGTCGCCGCTATCGCGAGCAGCTCCACGCCCCGCTGCACAGCTGCTCCTTCACGCAGCACGCTTGCCGGGTGGCACCATCGCTCATTCACATAGACCGCCACGCCCCTCCTTTCTTCTTACCGCTTCCGCTACACTCCGATCTGCACGCACGAGTGTAAATCCGTTAAGAGAAACCACAGAGTCCGTGTGAGTTCATTCAGCCACGCCTCCGAAACACATGAGGCTGCAGTCCCGTACTGCCTCTGCTGCCGGGTCACGCCGCCAGCTCCTCCGCCTTGTTGGCGATCGCGCGACATTTCCCATGATGACAGAGGGAACACATGTCCTCCGCGCTCTTCGCCCCTCTGCAGCCTCCTCCTTTTCCTCCGTGATTTCCAAAGGAACAAAGGGCTTTTCCGCTGAAGGAGGGCGGGGGCGCGAGGCCGAGGAGGGTCTCACGTGTGTAAGACCTGCTGCTCAGAGCCGCCGGTGAATGGAGTTTCCTGACGCTGATCCAAAAAGTGAAAATAAAAGTGCACAGAAGAACAAAAGCATCATGAAAGTATGTTTTCCAGATGCAGGATTGAAGAAAGAAAAAGAAAATTTGAAAAAGATAAAGAAACACGCCTATATACAATAGAAAAGAGAAAAAAAAGAAAAATAAACTGAAGAGCTCCTGTAACTGGCTGCAGGTCACCCGGCGCCATCTATGGAAAGTCTATGCAGGGGTACTGGAGCAGAGGATCCGACTGATAGTCGGACCCCAGATTCAGGAGGAACAATGAGGTTTTCATCCTGGCCGTAGCACTTTTGACCAACTCTATACACTCCACAAGATCTTGGATGGGGCATGGGAGTTTGCCCAATCTGTCTACATGTGTTTTGTGGATTTGGAGAAGGTCTTCAACCGTGTCCCTTGGACTATTTTGTGGGCCGTGCTCCGGGAGTATGGCATTCTGGATCCATTGCTATGAGCCATTCGATCGCTGTATCACCGGAGCCAGAGTTTGGTCCGTATTGGTAACAACAGGTCAAATTTGTTTCATGTGAGGGTTGGAGTCCGCCAAGGCTGTCCTTTGTCACTGATTCTGTTCGTAAGTTTTATGGACAGAATTTATAGGCGCAGCTGAGGCGTTGAGGGGTTCTGATTTGGTGGCCATCGGATCTCGTCTGTTTTTTGCAGATGATGTTGTCCTTTTGGCTTCATCAAGCCAGGACCTCCAGCTCTCATTGGAGCAATTTGCAGTTGAGTGCGAAGCGGCTAGAATGAAAATCAGCACCTCCAAATCTGAGGCCATGTTTCTCAGTCGGAAAAGGGTGGAATGCACCCTCCGGGTCGGGAATGAGGTCCTGCCCCAAGTGGAGGAGTTTAAGTATCTTGGGGTGTTGTTCCCAAGTGAGGGAAGGATTGAGTGGGAGATCGACAAACAGATCGCTGTAGCCTCTGCTGTTAAACGGAGCCTGTACCAGTCCGTTGTGGTGAAGAAAGAGCTGAGTCGCAAGGCAGAGCTCTCAATTTATCAGTCGATCTACATTCCAACTCTCACCTATGGTCACGAGCTTTGGGTAGTGACCAAAAGAATAAGATCGTGGATACAAGCGGCTGAAATGAGCTTCCTTTGCCAGGTGGCGGGGCTCTCCCTTAGCGATAAGGAGAAGTTCTAGATCCACTGCTTCTCCGCATTGAGAGGGGCCAGTTGAGGTGGCTCGGGCATCTACTCAGAATGCCTCCCAAACGACTCCGTGGTGTGGTATTTCGGGTATGTCCAACTGGGAAGAGACCCCGGCCTCAACCTAGAACACACTGGAGGGACTATGTTCCTTGGCTTGTCTTGGAATGCCTCGGTGTCCCCCCGGAAGAGCTGGAGGAAGTGGCGATGGAGAGGGATGGCTGGACCTCTTTGCTCAGGTTGCTGCCCTTGCGAACTGACTTTGGATTAAGCGGATGATGATGATGATGATGATGATGATGATGATGATGATGATGATGATGATGATGATGATGAGTTCTTGCATAGTTTGAGCATTATCCTGCTTCAGGAAATAACCAGGTCCAACAAAGAAACTTTTTCTTTGCTCCTCCACATTCTGGCTATTTGCTATTGAAACTCAAACTGGTGTTTAGTGAGTAGTATTTAATGAAGTTACAAATTAAGGACATTTCAGCAATCTGTTTCCCAAATTAGTGATTCTGGTAAACTTGTCCTCTTGCCCATATGTGCACCAGAGCCTCAGGCTTTTCTTTCTCTTCTGGTAAAAGTCAGGAAGCATTATTAAATGAAGACAGTCATACACACTCCTGTATAAGATCTTTTTTTTTTTTTTTTTAAAGAATAGCCTTAATTTATCAGAAGAAAAATAAAATATATGTGTACAGTGGGTTATTTTCATAGTGGTTTCCGAATACTTTGTGACTTTTTACAGTTCAGAGCGACAGACTTGGGGAAAGAAACTGCCTCTGTGTTGGTGGTCTTGGTGTACATTACTCTGTAACTCCAGAGAAGAGAGGTTTCAAGGGTTTGAATGGGATATTATGGGACTGCAGAAATGCTACCTGCCCTTTTGCTGACCCTGGACTGGTACAAGTCCTTGATAGAGGACAGGGTGGCCCCAATGATCCTCTGCAGACCTGATTGTCCATTGAAGTCTGATCCTGTCCAGTTTAGTGGCCGGTCAAGTCAGACAGTGATGGATGTGCAGATAACAGACTGCATATATGGTGGTATAGGAAGTGACCAGCAGCTCCTGGGGAAGATTAAATTTCCAGACTTGTTACAGGAAATATGACCACTATAGGTCTTGTGAGATTTAAAGTTCCCAGAAATCTGAAGGTGTCCATGGTAGAAACTGTATTATTGAGGATGGAGAGGGGTGGAAGTATTGAAGGGCCTTCTCTTGAAGTTTACTGTCATCTCTACAGTCTTCAGCAGGTTAAACTCCAGATTGTTCTGACTGCACCAGCAGTAGTTACTAGTTAGTAATATGTTGCAGACCTCTCCAGACTGACATAGGATCATTGGCTGAGAGGTTGGTTTTTTTTCAGATTCTCACTGTAGCTTCTCTTAGCTACTCTGATCTTGTTTGTCAGCTTGTTTCTGGCCCGTCTGTATAGAGTCCTCTCTAAACTTCCATAGGCTTCCTCTTTGGCCTTATGCAGCTTATGCAGCTTTTTGAGTTTGACTGTGAACCATTTCTTTTTTTTTGTTGTTTGGAGTGTGATGTCACAATGTCCGTGCGTTCATTATTGACTATGGTAACAGCTTCAAAAACACTCTGATTAGTGCAGTCAAGGCAGGCTTGTAGCTCCATAGTTGACTCCTCTGTCCACTTCTTTACAGTCTTCAGTTTGCAATTTTTAACTTCTGCTTGTATGTGAGGATGAGACAGTAATCAGAGAGACATAAAACCATGTGTGGAAGAGTATGATAAGAGTACTTTAAAGCTGTGTAGTAGTGGTCCAGTATATTTGTGACCCTGGTGGGACACTTTATATGCTGCCTGAGTTTGGAAACTCGTAGCTGAAGTTTGCACTGTTAAAATTCCCAAAATAATTATGAGGTAGTTTTATGGGTGTTTTCTCCACATTTGTTATCTGATCAGAATTGAACAGTCTGCAGTTTATGAATCTTTAAGTTAGGGCTGCTTACTTTTGTTTTGACAGCTCTGAAATGTGGTCCACATGAAGAAGCTGGAAACCCAGCAGCCATAGTAAGCTGTCCAGGATGCATTCACTGAGCCAGATTTCAGTAAAACCCAATTATATTTTTAGTCAATAAATAAGTGTGGAATCTCCAGCTACTCAACTATCCCAAAAAGACCCTTTCTCCCTTAATCAGAACATTATCTTTCAGCTATTCTGAAAAAAAAATAACTAAGCATTTAAAATCGCAAACTTGGATTGGCCAACACAATCTGCCATTCAAACCACTGGATATGTAAAAATCCACCATATCCACTTACAACAGGCATGTACAGACGCTCCCCGACTTACGTTTTTAATTGGTTCCAGACGGCCGAACGTAAGTTGAAAGTGAACATAGGTTGTTACAGTGACGTATAACGTACGACGTGTGATGTATGATGCTCATACTGTACTATACATCTATAAATACCATTACCGTATCTCACAAAAACAACCCTAAATCAACTATTATAAACATAACATTGTAAAATAATATGAAATATATCAAATATATCAACATTAATTTCAAATAAATTAAATTCAAGCAAAATAATTTCAAATTGATTTTAATCAAATTCACTCATCAAATATCAAATATAGTATCAAATATAACCTTTAACATTCTCTATGATGCGATCTTTCTGCTTGTAAATGGTTCCAATGGTCGACGGATAGTCACTTTACATGAAGCTGAGCCGAGTCACTTTACATGAAGCTTAAAACAGCTAATCAACGCTTACAATATGTGAGGCACGAAAGTAGTGTACTTGCTGTGCTTGAGACAAAGTGTGAGTTATACGGACTTCCGGTCTTTCAAGTGAGCCAGGTCACCGTTGAACTCGTTTAGTGCTAAGCCTGCACTGATGTGAATTACCAGCAGAATGGAGAGTTCTCTTTCTTTTCTGTATTTGGGTTTTCATTCATTTTACAACTCTCTTTGCTTAACTAAGTATGCAGGGTAGAGTGCGTCGATCCGAGCGGATAGTTAATTCATCTCTGTGTATGAGACTTGCACCCATGCTAGTAGGCTTATGCTTCTGACCAACCATATTTGCTTAGGGTTACAAAAGTCCACAAAACAGTGTAAACACAAAGATCACAGAGATGACGTCTTAACACAAGGGTAACACGCTATATAACTGTTTTATATATATATATATATATATATATATATATATATATATATATATATATATAAAAAACTGAACTGGGAAGAAGGAGGGGCACGTTCAGTCTGTCGTTTGTAAACAACGGACGCAGTGTCATTATTTCATTGCGGCATTATGTCAGCGTACTACGTAAGTACGTCTAAACTCAAAATTTGACTTTTTTTTGGGAAAAAAAAACCGTCAAATCGAAAAAGCGTAAAACAGATGAACATAAGTCGGGGAGCATCTGTACAACATAAACAGTGTCTAGACTGTCTTTCCAATAAATTTAATATTTTTAAATTGGAAAAAATATAATTAAAAAGTAACCATTTTCTGTAGCCGCTTTATCCTAATTGGGGTCACGGGGAGGCTGGCACCCATCCCAGCTGACTCCGGGCGACGACAGAGTACACTTCACCAGGCCATCGCAGGGTAGAAACACACTGACTGCTATGCAACTACTCTTGTCGAAAGTCAGCAATAGTTCTTGTACATGCCTCACACCATAGACAGTCAGAGACATGCCTTTGATAACCCAGTTAGTGCACTGGGGGGACAGGAAAAACCCATAGAGAGTATGACTTGAACCTCCAACCTTAGAATCAGTGATCCAGCACCTTTACCACCAGGCCACCACTCCCCTCATTAATAAATAAATAAAATAAAATAAAATAAAAAACAAGCATCAATTTATATATGTAATATTTTTCTATAACATCTGCTCTGACAACAGTGCAATGGCCAATCACAAATTTATATTTTTGCTCTCATTATAATATATTTTCTTTTTTAACTACTTCCAGTTACCTGTATGATGGAGGGGAAACATAAACTAAGGCTAATACGTAAAAAACTTTACAGATATACAGTAATTTGACAAAAAAAAAAAATGCAGTTTTCATGAAGAGCATATTTAAGTGAACTTGTAGGAAAATGGAAAGATAATTGAGGGAACCACTGTATATCAATGTAATAGAACGTGAAATCAAAAATCAATTTGTTTTGTAGCATTTATTCATGAATAAAATGGCCCGATGCAAGACACAGGCTGGCTGTAGAAAATATTTTATCTTAAACGTATATTTTGGTCATTATTCTTTTTCTCCTGTCAATTGACTGAACAGTGGTGGTCTAGTGGTACAGGGCACTCAATCGCTGATCCAAAGGTTGGGGGTTTGAGTCCCACTCTCCACAAGGTTGTCACTGTCCCCCAGTGCAGCCAACTGGGTTATCAAAGGCTGGCCATGTCTCTCACTATGATGTGAGGCATGTAAAAGAACCATTGCTGACTTCCGACAAGAGTAGGCTGCAAAGCCATCGGCATGTTTCTGCCCTGTGATGGCCTGGCGAGCTGTCCAGGGTGTACTCTGCCCTCGCCCAGGGTCGGCTGGGATGGGCGCCAGCTTCCCCGTGACCCTAATTAGGATTAAGCGGTTACAGAAAATGAACTGAACAATTGACTGAACAGGACTGGTATAAACCAGCACTGGTACTGTATATGTTTTGTATAAACTGGAACCTAGGTAAACAAGGAACCTCTAACTTCTGATTTTTTTAATTTGTTTGTTTGTTTGTTTTTTTGATACCCACAAGTCATTGGTACAGTAGTTGAAGTAAGATTAGAATTCTAGGGTAGATGGTGGAAAACTATTTATGTTCAGATTTATGTTCAGATTTAGTTTTCTTGTTCTATTCTTTTTTTTTGTGACAGCAATTATGTAGCGAAAGATAAGGAAATAACTTGTTCTTTCAACATAGACAATGTTTATCTCACAACATTTATAAGTCAACAAGGGCCAAATAATCACTAGACATCCATTTCTAAAAGTGCAATAATGAAATCTGCAGACCAAAATGGTTAGTTAACGTATTTGTCCCTTTGTTCTTTTTTCACACTCCTTTCTGACCACACTTGACTATGACATGCCGACTTGCAAGATTTTTGGGGTCATGAAGGACTAGCCGTTTACGTGAAATATAGGTTGCTGAGACCTAGTGGAAGGATAATGATTGATGTTTCATGGTAAGGGTATGTGCAAAGAATGTATGATATTCAAATTCTTTAAAAGCTTTAAAAGGGAACTATGAAATACTTATTTTGCCACGTTAATTGATACACTAGTCTAGTGGCCATCTGTGGACTTATGTATAGCTATTTGTGTTATGCTGCAGCAATGTTGCATGAACAACAGTTTAAAAAATATATGGTTGGCTGGCTTCACTGGGAGAACCATGCGACCTTCACATTTCCTCAGTGAAATCATTTATCAGTGTATGATAGAAGAGAGGACTGATGGGTTGAAATTTTTTCATGACTAAATCAAGAGGTAAACCCAGTTACCTACTCTCTCATTTGTAAAACATATCTTACTATTAGGGTCGGAGCATATCTCAGTCTGCACAGAACAGCTTGCAAGACCATTACAGGGTCTTCTTCTTCTTTTTGTTTCGGCTGTTCCCTTCAGGGGTCGCCACAGCGAATCATCTGTCTCCATCTCACCCTATCCTCTGTATCTTCCTCTATTACACCAACTACCTTTGTGTCCTCCTTCACCACATCCATAAATCTCGTCGGTCTTCCTCTAGGCCTTCTGCCTGGTAGTTCCAACCTTGGCATCCTACTACCAATATATTCACTATCCCTCCTCTGTACATGTCCAAACCATCTCAATCTAAGACCATCATAGGGTAACATACAGTACATAAAACCATTCACACACACACACACACACACACACACACACACACACACACACACACACACACACACACACACACAGACACACACACAAAATTTGGGACAACCAGTTAGCCTACCATGAATGCTTTTGGACTGTGGGAAGAAAGCAGATTACCTGGAGAAAACCCAGGCAAACAAAAAAGGGCATGCAAAATCCATACAAAAACACCAGAGCCCATGTCTCAAACCCGGGACTTTTTTTGCCATGAAATGGACGGGGTAACCACCCCAAAAAAAAAAAAATCTGATAAAAAATAAAATTAACTTCACATGGACAAGATTTTGAAATGATTGACAGAACACCACAGGAAAAATGTGTTATAAAAATGAGGAAAGTGGGACAAACTGGAAGGATTTGTAATTATTTTGTAATCCTGAAATTTGACATGCTCTTTAAAATGAAGTGCCTTTAGATAACTTGCCTTGTCAGAGCAATATCAGAATATTAAAAGGATCAGAAAATCTTTAATAATTTTTTTATGGAAACAGTTGAAAGAACAGTTAAATATATCAAATTATAAACAGAAGAGAATATGTGAACTCACCTTCTCACTGCGTCATTGACACTTTGTAGAGTAGGCTTGAGGTAGCCATTCATTTTGATCATTTCAGCAAGTTTTTCAACTGTTGCTTTTTCAAGATGTAACCGAAAATGACATGCAAGCCATGCTGCAGCAAGAACATACTGCACTGAAGTTCTAGGTTTTGTTCCTGCAATTGCATTCTTGTATGCTTTGTCCAATAGTTTGCTTATCTGGTCCTAAAAGGGAAAAAAGAATTACCACATAAATTATACCTATATAACTATACGTTAATTTTATATATATATAGGGATCCCTCACTTTCGGCCGTTAATGGGGACCGAGCCCGCCCATGCAACCACCGATTTCCACAAAGTAGAATTGACCCCCTGACTGACATTTACGTACATGTATATTTGTACATAATATCAATAAATACAGTAGGCCCTTGACATTCGCGGGGTTACAGTTCCGAGCCCTCCCGCAAATCGAGATAATCCGTGAGCTCTGTACGCGGAAGTAAAACCCCATGTATGACATCACATGCGAGAATGAGCAGCCGGCAGTAAAATACTATGTATCTATTACATGCGCTAAAATATGTTTCTTAAACACATTCTACAGACAGTCTTACTCATTAATACAGTATTATGTAGTAAAATATAGTCATGATGAAGAAAAACTTTTTAATTTTGTACTGTGATATTTAGTAATAAAATATATAAACATAATACAGCATATACTGTTGTAAAGCACTCGTTTTAAAGTCTTTTTCAATTATTATTCCAGTACGGTACTGAAGTTAATTCTGAGAATGTTTGTGCGTGAGATTTTATATTCTGTAGCATGTTTAACAAATGATACCAAAAGAATAAATTTTATTACGCTTCATGTCCTTTTACATTGAACTTGGAGTGACGTCTTGGAGTGACGTGTCCAAGATGGCGCTGCCTAGAGGGCAACCTCATGAAGTTCTCAGAGTCAAATTGTTTCTTTGTTCATTTTAATTTGTTTTATTTGTTTGTTCATGGTTTGCACTATGCTCATCTATGATCGGTTGACCCTACTACAGCATGAACAGCTTCAGCTTCAGGCAATAACTTATATCTTGAGCAGCTAATGCTGTGCCCAGGCGGAGTTTTGAGATTTTCCGGCGCTTGGTTAGCATGCTTTGGAGCTCAATGCTAGAGGTTAGCGGCTAGGCGGAGCTCTGAGAGGCTTGGTTAGCACTTCCGGCCATACTATGTACTTGACAATATTTATTCCCTTCGAAAAAAGATGGATGAGCTTTATGCTCAGATTGCAGCTCAGAGGGATCTGCAGGACTGTGTTTCTGTAAAACATGGCTCGAGGAGAGTACACCCAATAAGGCGATTATACTGGCCGGCTACATAGCATAGCTCCGTTGCATAGAATAGATAGAAGATTATTGCATGCTTAGTTGCCCGAAGCTGCTCATAGACGAGCATAGTGCAAAACAAGAACAAATAAAACAAATTAAAACGAACAAAGAAACAATTTAACTCTGAGAACTCCGCGACGTCGCCCTCTGGGCAGCGCCATCTTGGACATGTTACTCCAACTTCAATGTAAAAGGACATGAAGAGTACTGTTAAACATACTACAGAACATAAAATCTCACGCATGAACATGAACTTAGGTACTGTACTAGAATAATAATTGAAAAATATTTGAATACAACAGTTCAGAGAAAGGAGAAAGTCTTATTTCTTCAGAAGAGAGCCATCGTTTTCTATCGCTTAGCCAGAGAAGACACAAGCATTGGCTGAATTTGAATCACTTGCCGGTTGCTGGGCAGACCGCGTGTACTCAAACCGCAAATGCAAAACCGCGAATAGTCAAGGGCCGACTGTACATATTCAATGCTATAAATGTTTATAATAATGAGAGAGCAAGATAGAGAGAGAGAGGGAGACAGGTGTGTGTGTGTGTGTGTGTGTGTGTGTGTGTGTGTGTGTGTGTGTGTGAAAATAAAAAATGTTTAATAATGGTTTAATTAATAAATATGTTAATAAAATAGTTTAATATGTTAATAAAATGTTTAAATTGCTTAATAAATAATTTTCTTTTACTTTTAACACATATTTCATACAAAATCAGTGTACTTTTATCATTTTTAAAGGGTTTATGGGGTTTATCCAGTCCAAAGACTGGAGCCTTGGAACGAATTAGGCGTTTAACATGTAAGATGTGACCCCTACTTACGAAATCCCCGCCATACAAAAAGGGCTCTGGAACGGATTGATTTCGTAAGTTGGGGGCCGACTATATATATCTATCTATCTATCTCTGGGGCAGTGGTGGTCTAGTGGTATAAGGCGCTGGATTGCTGATCCAAAGGTTGGGGGTTCGAGTCCCACTCTCCACAAGGTTGTCACTGTCTCCCCCAGTGCAGCTAACTGGGTTATCAAAGGCCGGCCATGTCTCTCACTGTCTATGGTGTGAGGCATGTAAAAGAACCATTGCTGACTTTCGACAAGAGTAGGCTACAAAGCCGTCAGCGTGTTTCCGCCCTGCGATGGCCTGGCGAGCTGTCCAGGGTGTACCCTGCCCTCGCCGCGAGTTGGCTGGGATGGGCACCAGCCTCCCCAAGACCCTAATTAGGATGAAGCGGTTACAGAAAATGAACTGATGAATATATATCTCTCACATCATGAATCATAATTAGTTTTCAAGTATTGCCTCATGCATCTACACTTACCCATGATGTAAACACTTCCTCAAAGTCATCTCTACCAACAGAAACCCTTTTAGTTTGTAGACACAGAATAAAAAAAAATACTTTAGACTCTATCTCAGATAAATCGTCATTTGTGCATTCCATCAGTTGTGTTAATGTTGACTGGATAAATTCCAGGCGTGGTGTCTCAATGTTCCTGATGTTATTCCTTATATATCCATGTTCCTTCATGGATACATCATCAAACTGGTAGAAAACTGTAAAACAGGAGAAGGAATACATATACAAACAGAGTTTTTAAAAGGGAATGCATTCTGGACATAACTAAAGGCAATTTTATTTCTTTGCACCCAGTGTTCTTATATAACATGCATATTCAAAAATAATACATTCAGATCAGGTTTCACTTTTAGCAAGTGTTTGTTACCCTAGCCATTTTTATGTTTTAGCCATTTTTATGTTAGTCGATGCAAACACACCCAAATTACATTTTTATTTACATTTTCACAGTTCCAGCATGTAGCTCATTTTGATGTCTTAAATAGCTAATTGTACTGATGCAGAGAAGGCATGATTGAGCACTTTCTGCAGGTGGAGAACTATCAGGTACAACCATCAGTTAAGTGATTGAATTCACCTGTGGCTTACCAAGAGTGTTATTTATGTGTTCTCTCTGTGTGATTGCAAATAGAAATCACATAAATTTCTGGAGATTCCTAAAACTTTCTGAAAATTTATGTGGAACTATAGCATGGTCACTGCTTGGGTTGTCATTTAGATAAAGTGAACGGGAAAAGTGTGTTGTGTTTTTGATCAAATATTTTTGTATTGATTTATTTAAGTTCACTCATTGTTTCGAAGTATATGAGCTTCCTGACTTGGAAATGCTTCTTCTTCTTCTTTTCCTTTCGGCTGTTCCCTTCAGGGGTCGCCACAGCAAATGATCTGCCTCCATCTCACCCTTCTTCTTCTTCTTTTCCTTTCGGCTTTTCCCTTCAGGGGTCGCCACAGCGAATCATCTGCCTCCATCTCACCCTATCCTTTGCATCTTCTTCTCTTACACCAACGACCTTCATGTCCTCCTTCACCACATCCATGAATCGTCTCTTTGGTCTTCCTCTAGGCCTTTTGCCTTTTAGTTCCAGCCTCAGCATCCTACTACCAATATACTCACTATCCCTCCTCTGTAGATGTCCAAACCATCTCAATCTAGCCTCTCTGACTTTGTCTCCAAAACGTCTTACATGTGCTGTCCCTCTGATGTGCTCATTCCTAATCCTATCCATCCTCGTTACTCCCAAAGAGAACCTCAACATTTTCTTCTCTGCTACCTCCAGCTCTGCCTCCTGTCTTTTCCCCAGGGCCACTGTTTCTACACATACAACATCGTTGGCCTCAACACCGTCTTGTACACTTTTCCTTTCATTCTTGCCGATACCCTCCTATCACACATCACAACGGACACTTTTCTCCAACCATTCCAACCTGCCTGCACACGCTTCTTCACCTCTTTTCCACACTCTCCATTGCTCTGGATTGTTGAGCCTAAGTACTTAAAATCCTCCACCTTTCTTATCTCTGCTCCCTGTAATCTCACCGTTCCTCTTGGGTCCTTGTCATTCATGCACATGTATTCTGTCTTACTGAGGCTAATCTTCATTTCCCTCCTTTCCAGGGCATACCTCCACCTCTCTAGATTTTCCTGCACTTGTTCTCTGCTCTCACTACAGATCACAATGTCATCTGCAAACATCATAGTCCATGGGGAATCTCGTCTAACCTCTGTCTGTCAGCCTGTCCATCACCATAGCAAACAAGAAGGGGCTGAGAGCTGACCCTTGATGCAGTCCCACCTCCACCTTGAACTCTTCTGTCACACCGACAGCACACCTCACCACTGTCTTACATCTCTCATACATGTCCTGCACCACTCTAACATACTTCTCTGCCACTCCAGACTTCCTCATGCAATACCACAGTTCTTCTCTCGGCACCCTGTCATGTGCTTTCTCCAGATCCACAAAGGCACAATGCAGCTCCCTCTGACCTTCTCTGTACTTCTCCATTAACATCCTCAAGGCAAGCACCAGCACACTTCTCCTCCATTCCTCTGGCATCCTCTCACTCTCTAAGACCTTGTTAAATGTTCTTGTCAGAAAATCTACTGCTACCTCTCCTAGACACTTCCATACCGCCACCGGTATGTCATCAGGACCAAATGCCTTTCCATTCTTCATCCTCTTCAATGCCCTCCTCACTTCACCCTTACTAATCTTTGCTACTTCCTGGTCCTCAACAGTCACCTCTTCTACTCTTTTTTCTCTCTCATTTTCCTCATTCATCAGCTCTTCAAAGTACTCTTTCCATCTTCCCAGCACACTTCTGTCATCAGTCAATACATTTCCCTCTCTGTCCTTTATCAATCTCCTGCCTCCAGGAATGCCTCCATCTCACCCTATCCTCTGCATCTTCTACTCTTACTCCAACTACCTTCATGTCTGCCTTCACCACATCCATAAATCTTCTCTTTGGTCTTCCTCTGTGCCTTCTGCCTGGTAGTTCCAACCTCAGCATCCTATGACCAATATATTCATTATCCCTCCTCTGTACATGTCCAAACCATCTCAATCTAGTCTCTCTGACTTTGTCTCCAAAATATCAAACATGTGCTGTCCCTCTGATGTACTCATTCCTGATCCTATCCATCCTCGTTACTCCCAAAGAGAACCTCAACATTTTCATCTCTGCTACCTCCAGCTCTGCCTCCTGTCTTTTCCCCAAGGCCACTGTTTCTAAACCATACAACATCGTTGGCCTCATCACCGTCTTGTACACTTTTCCCTTCATTCTTGCCGATACTCTCCTATCACACATCACACCGGACACTTTTCTCCATCCATTTCAACCTGCCTGCAGACGCTTCTTCATCTCTTTTCCACACTCTCCATTGCTCTGGATTGTTGAGCCTAAGTACTTAAAATCCTCCACCTTCTTTATCTCTGCCCCCTGTAACCTCACCGTTCCTCTTGGGTCCTTGTCATTCACACACATGTATTCTGTTTTACTGAGGCTAACCTTCATTCCCCTCCTTTCCAGAGCATACCTCCACCTCTCTTGATTTTCCTGCACTTGTTCTCTGCTCTCACTACAGATTACAATGTTATCTGCAAACCTGATAGTCCATGGAGATTCTTGTCTAACCTCGTCTGTCAGCCTGTCCATCACCATAGCAAAGAAGAAGGGCTCATAGCTGACCCTTGATGCTGTCCCACCTCCACCTTGAATTCGTCGGTCACACCGACAGACAGCACACCTCACCACTGTCTTGCATCTCTCATACATGTCCTGCACCACTCTAACATACTTCTCTGCCACTCCAGACTTCCTCATGCAATACCACGGTTCTTCTCTTGGCACCCTGTCATATGCTTTTTCCAGATCCACAAAGGCACAATCCAGTTCCCTCTGACCTTCTCTGTACTTCTCTATCCTCAAAGCAAACATTGCATCTGTGGTGCTCTTTTGTTGGCATGAAACCAAACTGTTGTTCCCAAATGCTGACCTCTGCCCTAAGTCTAGCTTCCACTATTTTATCCCCATAGCTTCATCGTATGGCTCATCAACTTTATCCCTCTGTCGTTGCCGCAACTCTGCACGTCTCCCTTGTTCTTAAAAATGGGCACCAGCACACTTCTCCTCCATTCCTCTGGCATCCTCTCACTCTCTAAGACCTTGTTGAATGTTCTTGTCAGAAAATCTACTGCTTTCTCTCCTAGACACTTCCATACCTCCACCGGTATGTCATCAGGACCCACTGCCTTTCCACTCTTCATCCTCTTCAATGCCCTCCTCACTTCACCCTTACTAATCTTTGTTACTTCCTGTTCCTCAACGGTCACCCCTTTTACTCTTTTTTCTCTCTCATTTTCCTCATTCATCAGCTCTTCAAAGTACTGTTTCTGTCATCAGTCAATACATTTCCCTCTCTGTCCTTTATCTCTCAAACTTGCTGCACATCTTTCCCATCTCTATTTCTTGCTGTGCTTTTCTTTCTTTTTTCCTTTCAAGCTTTTTCCCTTTCTCGGGAGTCACCACAGCGAATCATTTCATTTGCACATTTGATTTGGCATAGGTTTTTTTTTTTGTTACGTCGGATGCCCTTCCTGTCACAACCCTTTAGCAAGGGACAGAAACACGCTGACGGCTTTGCAACCTACTCTTAACGAAAGTCAGCAATGGTTCTTTTACATGCCTCACACCATAGACAGTGAGAGACATGGCCTGCCTTTGATAACCCAGTTAGCTGCACTGGGGGGACTTTTTGTGGACTCATTATGATCATGATATTATGATTTGAGGCCAGTCATAGAACAAGGGAAGTGTAGTAAAGTACAGTAATGTCTAATAGACCTTCTTCTTCTTTCTTCTTTTTCGTTCGGCTAGGGGAACCCTAGGGACAGGGTTATCCGGGCTTGGACCAGCGTGAGGGTGAACACTGGCTTGTGCCCCCTCATGGCTGCATTTAATGTCTAATAGACCTTAATACCCTTATTTCACTGGAGCGCGGAATGCAAGGATCATGGCGGAAAAGTGCGGAACGCACTCTATGGAGGAGCTTCGGCATTTTTACACAGAAAATGGGTCAAAAACCTACGGAAAATTGCAGCTTCGGAACGATCACGGAAGGTGCGGAAAAGACACGGAAAGACTGCGCTACAATAACAGAACACATGTGTAAAAGCAGTTGGATTACCTTTGGAACAAGTGCGGACAGCAAAAGAAGACCTTCAGATAATTCATGGAACGTTCACGGAAAGCACGGAACTCTCAAGGAATGACGGAATGATCGCAGAACAGGCGGAATGTAGGCAGAACATTTGAGTTCAACACAAAATGATTGAGAAATTACTGAGGAATAGCTGGCATAACAACATTTCAACGCGGAAAAATCGGAAAAGATCAAAGGATGTGCTCATGATTCCGCCTTTGCACACCCGGATTCGACCAAGGAAGCTCATTTTCTCATTCATGTTTGTAACTTAATAATATGTATATAATGTAAAATAAATTTAAATTTTAATATGTTTGTAATATACAATAAGTTTATCATTTACAATACGTTTACTACATGGTTTATAATTTACAATATGTTTAATATATGCTTATAATTTACAAGATGTTACTATATGTTTATAGTTTACAAGATATTTGTTAAAGCAACATATGTTTATTATTTACAAGATTTTTAGAATGTACTATATGTTTGAAATTTACAAAATATTTTTTAAAGTATTATATGTGTCATGGTCTGTGCTGGCTGGAGACATAATTCAAGTGCGGGCGAGGGGCGTGATAGTCGCCGGTAGAGGAGTTTCTGAGCGGAGCGCACCTGGTCCTAATCGGCAATCAGTGGCAGCCAACTATAAATGGGAGCGGCATGCTTCCCTCCGCTATCAGAAGATTGATTCCAGTGACTCTGTTCCTCGACGTTCTCTCTGCTCCCTGGCCCGCGCTTCGTGCACGACCAGTTCCCTCCTTTCTGCATTTCCTAGCGATTTCCAGTACTGAATGCTCAATAAATCGTTGAACCTTCCTTCGTTCTCCTGCATCCTTGGGTCCTACGCAAATATTCCCCGCACGACAATATGTTTATATTTTACAATATGCTTATGATGCACAATAAATTTAAAATTTAACATATATGTTTAATATAAATAATGTCTACATGCTCCTTTTATTTACAACTCAATAAATCCTTCCAGAGTAAAAGCCATGCACACAAGGTCAAAACCACAGTGATTAAAAGTGATGTGGCTCACAGATAAATCAGATGGCCTGTCTTAACACAATCTTCTTCTTCTTCTTCTTTTTCTTTCGGCTGTTCCCTTCAGGGGTCGCCACAGCAAATGATCTGCCTCCATCTCTCCCTATCCTCTGCATCTTCTACTCTTACTCCAACGACCTTCATGTCCGCCTTCACCACATCCATAAATCTTCTCTTTGGTCTTCCTCTGGGCCTTCTGCCTGGTAGTTCCAACCTCAGCATCCTACTACCAATATACTCACTATCCCTCCTCTGTACATGTCCAAACCATCTCAATCTAGCCTCTCTGACTTTGTCTCTAAAACATCTAACATGTGCTGTCCCGCTGTCTTAACACAATAACTAATAATAATTTCGAGGCCATTTAAATAAAAATGTGGAAAAAGCCATCAAATAAAACAAAAACAAATAATCCTCATGCATTTTAATTTTCCACTGCATTTGTCGCTGTGGCGCACTGCGGAGAGCCAATCCTTTCTGGACTGCAGTATGCAGGAGGATCTAATACCTTGAAAACTCTAATTTTATTGGATTATATGCAACAGCCTGCGCAAGTTGTTTTGGGGTAAAAAGGTTCCCCTGTTTTTGATCAGCTCATTTGTGTAGAGCGAACCCTTTCAACCAAGAAGATGGCAAAAAGGAAAAAAAAAGATGAGGAGTAGGCTACAATCACTGAATGAAGATTTGGAAAGACTTGCATGAAGTCAAGCAGAGCTGGCAACCAGCTGATTGTCAAAACTTGGAAAGCGCTTCCTGTCACATACAAAACACTGCAGCGTGTGAGTTAGGGCATGTCTTAGAGGCTTAAAAATTAAAGTTTGATATTTTATATCGCCCAGGTGAAATTTTGGTGCCACTTCATATGCAAAATTAAATTGTGATAGGTAAATATTTACTACTAGCTCAACGACCCCAAAGTTCTGTACAGTTATGCTCATTACTTTGGCTACTTGTATTTTGGACAGCGGCTTCCAAATGGCTCATAATCCCATACATATACTATTATTTAAGCTAATCAGCAGTCTGCTGATGTAATCTTTGTGACAATACCAACTTTTAATTTTATGTTTGCAGCAGCAATGGCGGCAAAGGTAACTAGTACTTCTACAAGAAAGAAGGCCGAAATTTGGTTACTTGGCAGCACAGAAGACTTCAGCTGTGCTAAACTTCCTTCAAGAGGAGACGTGCTCAAGGTCTTGTTTGATTTCCATACATGGAAGAAGAAGAGTTTAAATGACAGTGAGAAAGAAACAATTGCAATGATCCTGCCAATTTGTGAACGAGCACGAATCCCAACAAAGGTTAAGAATCATATCTGGGAACAACTGCGGCATCTTCACAGAGAATGGCAAAGCCTGAAAAAGAATATCAACAGGAAGTCAGAAACAGAAGAAAGCGTGAAGACTTCAAGGATTCTTTGAACAATGTATTTGATATCGCACATGAGCAGGCCATGGCGATGATCAAGATAGAAGAAAACCGGCAGTTTCTAAATGCTCAGTGTGAAAAGACACGGCAAGGTTCAATGTTAGGAATTGACATGAAACTCTCAAAGCAAGAAGAGAGAGCAAAAGCGAGATCAGCAGCTGCTGCAGCTCGTAAGAATAAATATCTTGCAAGCAATGTTCCCTCTAATTTTTCATATGTCTGGGCATACAGACAATCTCCCTGAGCACACTGAGGACCACTGTGAGCAACATCAGAAGTGCTCACTGTGGCCACACACACCAGTACCACACCTGGGATCATAGAAAGTTTCATGGCTTATTAAAAGAATCAAATTACAACAGCAATTTCCATTAGTTTATTTTTAATATAACTCATTTGGCCCACTTAAAATGAAAAACTGTGTGTACTGTTTTGTCTGTTCTCTCATCAACTATCAGGGTATGCCAGGGTGCATCTCATTCATTCAGTTCGCAAATTCAAAGGCATAGTTTTTGCTTCGCCAGCTTTCTGGTATACAGTACTCACATAGTTTGCCATGTGATCGTGGATTTGTTGAACTGACAGCATTGATGTATTCATTTTGATGGCAAGTAAAATATTGTCAATGAGAACTTTAACTTGCTCAGGGTCCCAATTTTTTAGGTGTGTGACAGCTCGTTCTTTTTCTCCCGGTCGTTTGCGCTCTCCCGCAATAATGTACCAATCCTTTTCCCATCTTGAGTCTTCGTATAATTCCAACAGTATTCAAATGACTTTTCTGGGACAGTGGTGGTCTAGTGGTATAGGGCGCCGGATCGCTGATCCAAAGGTTGGGGGTTCGAGTCCCACTCTCCACATGGTTGTCACTGTCCCCCCCAGTGCAGCTAACTGGGTTATCAAAGGCGGGATATGTCTCTCACTGTCTATGGTGAGAGGCATGTAAAAGAACCATTGCTGACTTTCGTAAAGAGTAGCTGCAAAGTCGTCAGCGTGTTTCTGTCCCTTGCTAAAAGGGTTGTGACAGGAAGGGCATCCGACGTAAAAACCTCTGCCAAATCAAACGTGCGAATCAGATGATTTGCTGTGGCGACTCCTGAGTAAAAGGGAAAAAGCCGAAAGGAAGACAGACATTCAAATGACTTTTCTGCTGAATGTGTTGCTTGAGGTAGTCCAGCTTCCATTTAGTTCATATTTTTCCATCAGAAAACTCGATTACAACTTTAGCTTCGCTGCATGTTTTGCAGAGCAGACCTTTCTCACTCGGAAAAGAAAAGATTTCACCCAGTTTCACTGCTTGTTCTTCTATTTGCACACACTCCGACAGTCATTCCAACTGAAAAGAACTGCAGTTCTTTTTTACTTTGGTTTGGGGAGTCAACGTATCACATTCACTGCCTGCTCGTTTCGCCATGATAAGGGGTTAGCATTAGCATCACTTCACTTCGCCGCACTCTTATTATTGTTGTGGCGCGTGTATGAGCAGAGCACATGCGCAAGTACTGTCAATGCCGTGATTGGCTGCGTAGCGTAATTGCATCGTATCATATGGTTGGCTTGACACCTGTCACTCACTGAATTACACAGCAAAATGATTCAGAAAAGGTTATATATCTAATTCATTTGCAGTGTGTTCACTGCGCTGGGTAGGTTTTCTTGTCGCTGAGAGTGTGCGACCAGTGCGCAATTACACAGTTGCGCAGCTTAGAGGGAACATTGCTTGCAAGCACATCTGTCGCCTCAGACAATGTAGCGCTTGATTTATCAAGTGAGGAAACTGCCTCATCAGCTGCAGAGAGCTCAGAGCGAGAAGTGGCTCTTATGCAAACGTTCAATGCATCGCTCGTCTGCAACGAAGAACAAAAACAATTTGTACTGCAAATGGTTGCGGACCACCGAAGCAAATTCCTAAAGCAGTGAAGGGAAATTATCATGATTACCAGTGATTGTTTTTGCATTTTTTTCTCTAAACAGACTGTACCTTTGTTAGTTTTGCATAAATGGTGGGTTATTCAATAATTTTAACACAGCATTGAAATAAAGTTCATTATTCCAAATTTCGCTATTATTATGGTATATATATAATATATATACGGCAGTGGTGGTCTAATGGTATAGGGCGCTGGATCACTGATCCAAAGGTTGGGGGTTCGAGTCCCACTCTCTACAAGGTTGTCACTGTCCCCCCCAGTGCAGCTAACTGGGTTATCAAAGGCGGGCCATGTCTCTCACTGTCTGTGGTGAGAGGCATGTAAAAGAACCATTGCTGACTTTCGTAAAGAGTAGCTGCAAAGTCGTCAGCATGTTTCTGTCCCTTGCTAAAAAGGGTTGTGAGTCTTTCAAGGCTTTGAGCAAGTTCTAAATTTATTCTGATTTTTATAAAAATTGGCCTACATCACTGTTTTATCAATTGGCACGCATTAGTAATGCATGTTTTTCACAGTTTTTCAGCAGAAGACGATTCATCTATTACTCTCAGAAGACGAATCAAATATTATAGTTCAACCAAAAACATTCTCAAATATATTTCAAAGTACATCTGCAAGTACATGTGCTAAATACATTTACAAATTGAGCTAAAGTTATTTATCTCTTCAAAGGCAAAAACAAATATTAATACATATTTACAGCACAAAAGCATACTATTAATTTTATAAAAGAACTGAGCATTAGGCTGCAGATCCAGGGTGGATGGTTTATGATTATTTTATCCATTCATTCTCTGTACGTCAATGTTTGTGTTCTAACACATGTGCAGGAGCCGGAGGCGGGACTAACAAACTGTGCTTTATTCTCACACTCGCACTTTGTAATGTATTGATAGTGTTCAGCTATTATTGCTGACTGATAATATTATATTTGTTGATCAGTCAGCTCGGGCGTGCACATGCGCAGTGCCCGTTACACGTTAACTTCCGGTTTACTTCCTGACTCTAGTCATGCGGAACTTATCTCCAACTTTCTCTTCAATAACAGTCATTAAGTTTATTTATAAGATTGTGAATACACATCATTTCTTGTCCAGCGGAACTCAACTCCTGCTGTATGTGTGTGTGTGTGTGTGTGTGTGTGGGGGGGGGGGGGGTGCACGTACGCCCCCAGCAATGCCCTTGCGTATATATATATATATATTCACGAGCCATGTATTATTGTTGATTGACATTTTATATAAATTATATATAAAATATGATTGACATATATATAAAATGTGCGTGTGTGTATATATATATATATATATATATATATATATATATATATATATATATATATTCACGAGCCATGTATTATTGTTGATTGACATTTTTATAATATTAAAAAGCGTACACAGACATCTTACCCCCTCCCCCATAAATGACCCCTAAAGAGTAGGCTGCATAGCCGTTAGCATGTTTCTGCCCTGTAATAGCCCGGCGAGCTGTCCAGGGTGTACTATGCTCTCACCCAGAGTTGGCTGAGATGGGTGCCAGCCACCTCGCAATCCTAATTAGGATTAAGGGGTTCAGAAAATGAATGAATGAATGAGTGTGTGTGTATGTGTGTGTGTGTGTGTGTGTGTGTGTGCTTAATGAATGAACAAGCCTGTGGTAACGGTGGCAAGTAAAACTTTGTCAGAAAACATCAGGAAGAAAACTTGAGGAGAACCGGACTCAAAAAGGAAACCCATTCTCATTTGGGCGAAACCACATAATACAGTGTACAAACCAATCAGCAGAAATGTCACTATAGTTTAACATGAATCTCGTTGGATATCAGGACAGATCACAAGATTCAGAGACCAAAGGGATCAGAATCACTGGAATTTCAGAAGTAGCATGAGTACTCCAACACACACACACACACACACACACACACACACACGTATATATATATATATATATATATATATATATATATATATATATATATATATATATATATATATATAGGGATCCCTCACTTTCAGTGGTAAATGGGGACCGAGACTCCCCCGCGACCACCGATTTCCACGAAGTAGGATCAACCCCCCTGACATATATGTACATGTATATGTGTATATAATATCAATAAATACATACTCAACACTATAAATACTTATAATAACAATTAAACAAGCTTAATAAAGAAGCCATAAAGCTTCTCTTCCCGGACCTCCCTTGGTGTGAAGCACGTCTTAGCCACACCCCTCTCCCGAAGCCTAGTAATACGTGTACCTCAGGATAATGTTTAATCATATTTCATACTTATATTTATGATATATCTTTCTATAGATTTCATTCTATTTTTATTTCTACTTGTTCTTCAATTTCATTTCACTCTCACTTTCACTTTTGACCTCGTACAGCTGTGTTAGTATCTCCGGATGTTCGTAAGTTGGGATGCGTGTGTGTGTGTATACATACATATATATATATATATATATATATATATATATATATATATATATATATATATATATATATATATATATATATATATATATATATATATATATATATATATATATAAAGTCTGATGGGTTTTTACACCCGAGCCTCGTGGCTCATCAGGCCAGTGCTTATCCCCAGTTTCTATAGCGTGAAGCGACCAGGAGTTCAACTTCCTCTGGATGGGCCGCTAGTCCATCGCAGGTTATCTTCCCAGTATATTTTTACTGGTACCCATTTATACTTCTGGGTGAACAGAGGCACACTTGTGGTTGAGACCTTGCCCAGGGGTTTAGCACAGTGAGGGTTTCAGTGGGATTCGAACTCATAACCTCCTGATCATGAGTGCAGAACCCTAACGACGACTTCACTGGCCCCACATTATATATATATATATATATATATATATATATATATATATATATATATATATATATATATATATATCATTCTGGCATCCGTCTGTCTCTAGAGACAATGGAGTCTGCACCTAGGCAGGTCTATATATATATATATATATATATATATATATATATATATATATATATATATAGGGGATTTTCTGAGTTGATCCTTCCATAGGAGAGTGCTCAATACTTTTTGGTAGAGCAAATAATAATAAAATAAAAGGACAGGACAAAGACTTTCTATTGAAACTCCATTTATCACTACAGATCTGTTTCGAGGGGTGGTAAAACCATCCTCTCTCTTCAGGTGATTATAGAAGAATTATATATATTCTTCTATAATCACCTGAAGAGAGAGAATGGTTTCACCACCCCTCGAAACAGATCTGTAGTGATAAATGGAGTTTCAATAGAAAGTCTTTGTCCTGTCCTTTTATTTTATTATATATATATACACATATATGGAAGTATATCTGCACCAACAGAGACAATCCATATTAATATGAACAGTAGTATTATAACACAGGTCGGCAAGGAATGTAATCAAATATATGAAATGTTAGATTGAGAGATATAAGTTATATGGTATGGTATATATTACAAGATATATTACTAAATATAGTGTGATAAAATGTGAAGAATACAAAAATCAAAATAAAACCACAGTACACACTGAACAGCTCCTCAATCTGTCGCAGAATACACTAGCAGTTCCTCTTTACATAGGTGAGCAGTGGTTCTTTTACATGAGCCTCTCACCAAAGACAGTGAGAGACGTGACCAACCTTTGAGAGCCCAGTTAGCTGCACTGGGGCGGTTTTGTAAAGAAGAATGGGCCAAGATTAGTCCTGATCAATGTGCCAGACTGATCTGCAGCTATAGGAAGCGTCTGGTTGAAGTTATTGCTGCCAAAGGGGGGGGCACAAAATATTAAATGTGATGGTTCAGTTACTTATTCCTCCCCCTTCTGTCATTGTTTGCATGCTATCCTCATTAAAATATGAAAACCTATAAATGTTTGGGTGGTTTTAGTTAAAGCAGACACCGTTTTTTCATCTGTGTGATTTTGACAAAGATCAGATCACATTTGATGGTGACTTTATGCAGAAATGTGAGACGTGTGCAGGCAGGTTGGAATGGTTAGAGAAAAGTATCCGGTGTGATGTGTGATAGGAAGGTATCGGCAAGAATGAAAGGAAAAAGTGTACAATATGGTGATGAGGCCAGCGATGTTGTATGGTTTAGAAACAGTGGCCCTGGGGAAAAGACAGGAGGCAGAACAATTACAAAGCATTTTTGTAATTTGGTTTGTATTATATTTTGAGTTACCCTTGCTCAATAGACATGAACACTGCTCTTAAAAGTAATGACAACACTTGTTAGAAGTTAATCCTGTTCCAATCTTTAGATTAATTTCTTTCGGTGTGCAAAATTTTAGACAGATAGTTTCTGTTTAAATGATTTTATATAGAGTCATTTGAAAGCTGAGTCTCACAATGATGATGACATCAAGGCCCAAGTTAACATGCACAAGTAGAGGAACTTAATACATTCCTGACATTTTTTGGCAGAATTGTTTTGTTGGTGTGAAAAAGTTTAGATTAAAATAATTTCCTGTGCAGTTTGGAAACTTGTCATATAGTCATACTTCATATTCCCATACCATACACTATGATACTCCTCCATATCAACTTGGGCCTTGATGATATCATTATTCTTCAATAACATAATCGTTCATAGTTCATTTTCTATAATTAGGGTCATGGGGAGGCTGGTGCCCATCCCAGCCAACTCCAGGCAAGGGCAGGGTACACCTTGGACAGCTTGCCAGGCCATCGCACGGCAGAAACACGCTGATGGCTTTATAGCTACTCTTGTCAAAAGTCAGCAATGGTTCTTTTACACGAACCTTGCCATAGACAGTGAGAGACATGGCCGGCCTCTGAGAAACCAGTTAGCTGCACTGGAGGGGGTACTGTGACAAACTGTTGAGAATGGGGCTTGAATCCCCAGCCTTAGGATCAGTGAGCCAGAACCTTTACCACCAGGCCACCACTGCCCCAATAACAATCACTCATAAATCTGTTAAAATAGAAGCTACTGGTTTATGATTCTACATACAGATATATTTTCATGTTAAGTTTCAATTGAGCTTAACTTTCAACAGGTGTTTTTTTCCTTTGATTTTCTGGGCTATGAGAATTAATAATAAAATCACCAACAATTAACACTTTATCTAAAGAAACAACCAGGTTTTAAACCAGGTAGAAATTTGAAATTTGAAAAATGATAATTAATATAAATAATATATATTATAAATAATAATTAATGGGAGAATTGCATAGGTATATTTTACAGCAATACATCTTATGTCAGTATATATAATTTCAAACGTAATAAATTTATGCCCAGATTTTTTTTGTATAACGCCTAGACTATCAGCGTATATATAACTGCGATACCTCTCCCTCTGATAGTTGGATGAGGTTAGCTATATTTATGTATCCAGGGGAACCTATTATATACTCATTTGATTTTTTTTGTTTGTTTGTTTGTTTTTCATGTCTCACTAAGAAGCACAGTTGTTTGACACATGAAGCTGAAATGAGTGGTGCTCCTTCAGACAAGACACAGCATTAACTTTGGCATGCAACTGAATATACAGTAGGCCCTTGTTATTCGCGGGGGGTTGGTTCTGGCCAATCCCGCGAATGAAGATAATCCGGGAGTTCTGTACCAGGAAGTAAAACCCCATGTATCATATTACATGCGCGAATGATCAACCGGAAGTAAAATACTATGTATCTATTAAATGCGCTAAAATAGGCTTCTTAATCATCATTAATACAGTATTAATGTAGTAAAATGTAGTCATGATTAAGAAAAACTTAATTTTTCACTGTGATATTTATTGATAATAAAATATAAACATTATACAGCATATAGTTAGTTTCATAGCCTTCCCCAAACAGCACCGCAGAAAAAAACTTCAGAAATTAGCTTTGTGTGACAGAATTGACCCTTACAAACATGTATCACAACCGTAAAACAAAGTTAAAGTAAAACAGACTGAACACAGGGCAATCTGAAATGTTAGTACATAAAACGGCTACAGAATTTAGAGAGAAAAGAAGCATGTGATAAAAGTCAGGGTTCACACTCAGTTGTTTCTATACCCAGCAGAACTAGCAGACAACACACCTTCCTTAAATGTGTGCCCTCTTAATATTATAAACAAAACAAGACACAAAATATTAGCACTACATGTGCACTCAGTGGTGATAATAAAATGGTCACTGCAAGTGCAGATATTTCCATCCAGATCTGGCAATGTTTCTGAACCGGGTAGCTCGCCATTTTCTCGAGACTTCTTTAGCATGCTTACTCGGCTTTTAATAATTGCTGGGGCACAGAAAAACACTTGCCCCTTTCCCTGTCTGCGTGGTTGGAACAACCAATTACAGAACATTTATTCTATGTTCTACATTCACAGCTTCCACAAGGCCACCAATATGGCCCAGGTGCAATGCTCTCTCATTGGTTTCAGGGTTGTGATGTTTATTGCAGAAGATTTATACAATTTGTGATTATTTAGCCCAGTCTTTCATTTGAATCTCATGTAGACAGTATTTCTTAGCTAGCCTTCTTTCATCTCAGAAATAGAGTAGGCCCTTATTTTTCGTGATGGTTCAATTCCGGCCCTTTCCACAGATCATGAAAATCCACAAGTTATTGACACGGTTTTTAAAATCCTATGATATTACAAGTGCTAAAATATGCTTCTTAAAGACATTCTATAGACAGCCTTACTCATTAATACAGTAATAATGCAGTAAAATTTAGTAATGATTAAGTAAGAACTTTTTAATTTTGTAGTGTGATAATATTTATGAATGAATAAAGCACTTAGGCTCCTTACCAGAAGCTAGAGAAGATGCAGGCTGTTTGAGTGGCATCATAGGGCTTAAATAATCATTAAAAACACACTGAAAAAATTACTTCGCCATTCAGACAATCACGTGATAACTTGTGCGCGAAGGAGAAAGAAGAGGTGTACACATCATCTGAAACCAAACAGCAGGAGGGAGAAACAAAAGCTCTCAACAATTGGCTAAATTTGAATAACATGCCAGTTACTTCCGGGTTTGTTGCCAATCCATGAGTATGTGGGGGCGCAAGTGCTGAACCGCGAATGGTCAAGAGCCTACTGTATTAATAAAATAAAATATAATGTCACTGCATTCATATTTTTGTTACCTGAAGATTATATTATTGTAATTCATTACTGTATGGGTGTTCTAATAGGTGCATAAGCATGTTCCAGTTAGTCCACAATGCAGTGGCATGAGCCCTTACTAGAACCAGAACATATGAATAAATCACATATATAAAACTGAATTGAACTGAAAAAAAGAGGAAAAAATAAATTTCCATTTTCAACAGCTTTGTGTTTAATCACTGTTAGACTGGGATATTGTCACCAAATAACAGAGAAAGCCATTGTAACTTGCTACACATACAATTATGTGTCGCGCTGTGCTTTTGGGAGAGAAAATATAACTATAGATTATTCACCTGACTGGTACCTTCAGGAGTTTGGAGACATGCTATTACACAGAAGACCCTTTTAACACGTGGGATCAGGTCCGTAAAGCATGGTACATATTTGAATTGTCGAGCAGTTTATACATTTTATTTATTTTTAAACACTTTCTAGTGTGTAATTTGTCTTGGTAAAATACAGAGATATAACACATGTTTAAGTTTAAAGAGCAGAAAAGTGCAGCATGAGATTTCACTCTGAATCCAATTTATAACACTGGAGGATTTGCAGAAGCCAAACAGAAGTAAGGAAACAGGGGTTAGTAACAATACAGCTACCCTGATCCTCTGTGGGGACCAAATCCAGCTTTGGGATGGACAGGACAGACATAAAAAATATGCAAGTGTGTAGGTGAAAGTACAGTATCACGGCCTCCACTTTGAGACATGTATCCTCAAAACTGACAAGATAACAACAGTTACAACCTATTCATAAGGCAAGAGCAAAAAGGAGGTGCAATAATTCTAGGGGCCGGCTGACTAATACCAGAGGCTCAAGTCTAATTATTTGGACATCACCAGTTCACTGAATGATAACTAAAAAGTAACCCTAATAAACTCCGCTGCCTTTTATTCAGTGTTTCGTTTAAGAATGATGTCATGGGTTTTACTGAGCATCTTACAGAACCAGTTACACCTTCCTTGGAGAGTATGGTGGTTACATTTCACTTCTTATTTTTGCAACAGTATTTCACAGCCTTTGATTTATCTGAAACATGTCTTTTACTGCTTACTTACTAACATACAGGCATTTTTAATATATATATATATATATATATATATATATATATATATATATATATATATATATATATATATATATATCATCATCATCTTCTTCCGCTTAGTCCAGGGTCGGGTCGCGGGGGCAGCAACCTTAGCAAAGAGGTCCAGACGTCCCTCTCCCGAGCCACTTCCTCCAACTCTCCCAGGGGAACACCGAGGCGTTCCCAGACAAGCCGAGAGACATAGTCCCTCCAGCATGTTCTAGGTCGACCCCGAGGTCTCTTCCCGGTTGGACATGCCCGAAACACCACACCAGGGAGGCGTCCGGGGGGCATTCTGACCAGATGCCTGAGCCACCTCAACTGGCTCCTCTCAATGCGGAGGAGCAGCGGATCTACTCCAAGCTCTCCCCGGATGGCGGAGCTTCTCACCTTATCTCTAAGGGAGAACCCCGCCACCCGGCGAAGGAAGCTCATTTCAGTCGCTTGTATCCGTGATCTTGTTCTTTCGGTCATTACCCAAAGCTCGTGACCATAGGTGAGGGTTGGAACGTAGATCGACTGGTAAATTGAGAGCTTCGCCTTGCGGCTCAGCTCCTTCTTCACCACGACAGACCGGTACAGGCACCGCTTAACAGCAGAGGCTGCAGCGATCCGTCTGTCGATCTCTCGCTCCATCCTTCCCTCACTCGTAAACAAGACCCCAAGATACTTAAACTCCTCCACTTGGGGCAGGACCTCATTCCCGACCCGGAGGGTGCATTCCACCATTGTCCGACTGAGAACCATGGCCTTGGACTTGGAGGTACTGATCTTCATCCCGACAGCTTCGCACTCGGCTGCGAATCGCTCCAATGAGAGCTGGAGGGCCCGACTTGATGAAGCCAAAAGGACAACATCATCCGTAAAAAGCAGAGACGATATCCGATGGCCACCAAACCAGAACCCCTCATCGCCTCGACTGCGCCTAGAAATTCTGTCCATAAAAATTATGAACAGAATCGGTGACAAAGGACAGCCTTGGCGGACTCCAACTCCCACTGGAAACGAATCCGACCTGCTGTTACCAATACGGACCAAACTCTGGCTCGGTGATACAGCAACCGAATAGCTCAGAGCAACGGATCTGGAACGCCAGACTCGAGCACGCCCCACAAGATCTTTCGAGGAACACGGTCGAAAGCCTTCTCCAAATCCACAAAGCACATGTGGACAGATTGGGCAAACTCCCATGCCCCTCCAGAATCCTGTGGAGCGTATAGAGTTGGTCAAGAGTGCCGGCCAGGACGAAAACCACATTGTTCCTCCTGAATCCGAGGTTCGACTATCGGTCGGATCCTCCTCTCTAGTACCCCTGCATAGACTTTCCCAGGTAGGCTGAGGAGTGTAATTCCCCGATAATTGGAACACACCCTCCGGTCCCCCTTCTTAAAAATTGGGACCACCACCCCAGTTTGCTAATCCAGAGGTACAGCCCCTGATGACTACGCGATGTTGCAGAGACGTGTCAACCAAGACAGTCCTACAACATCCAGAGCCCTGAGATATTCCGGGCGGATCTCGTCCAACCCCGGAGCTCGACCACCGAGGAGCTTTTTGACAACCTCAGTGACCTCCACTCCAGTAATGGGCGGACCCTCACCTGAACCCCCAGGGTCTCCTCTTCCACGGAGGGCGTGTTGTTGGGATTGAGAAGGTCCTCAAAATATTCCCTCCACCTCTCAACAACATCCCCAGTCAAGGTATGCAGCTCCCCACCTCCACCGTAAACAGTGTTTGTGAAGAACTGCTTCCCCCTCCTGAGGCGCCGGATGGTGGCCCAGAACCTTTTTGAGGCCAACCGATAATCATTCTCCAGGCCCTCACCGAACTCCTCCCACGCCCGAGATTTTGCATCTGCGACAGCCTCAGCTGCAGCACGTTTGGCCTGCCGGTACCCGTTTGCTGCCTCAGGAGTCCCACAGGCTAATAAAACCCGATAGGGTTCAGCTTCTTCAGCTGGACGGCCCCCTTCACCGCAGGTGTCCACCACCGGGTTCGGGGATTACCGCCACGACAAGCACCGACGACCTTACGGACACAGCTATGGGCTGCCGCCTCAGCAATGGAGGCACGAAACATGGCCCATTCAGATTCCATGTCCCCCGCCTCCTCCGGAACGTGGTTGTAGCTCTGCCGGAGGTGGGAGTTAAAGGGCTCTAGGACAGGGGGCTCCGCCAAACGTTCCCAGCAGACCCTGATTACACGCTTGGGCCTGCCAGGTCTGGAAGGCAACCTCCCACACCACCGAAGCCAACTCACCACCAGGTAGTGATCAGTAGACAGCTCAGCTCCTCTCTTCACCCGAGTGTCCAGAACATATGGTCGCAAGTCCGATGACACGACTACAAAGTCAATCATCGAACTGCGACCTAGGGTGTCCTGGTGCCAAGTGCACTTATGGACACCCTTATGTTCGAACATGGTGTTCGTGATAGACAAACTATGATGAGCACAGAAGTCCAACAACGAAACACCATTCGGATTCAGACTGGAGAGGCTGTACCTACCGATCACACCCTTCCAGGTCACACTATCGTTTTCCCACATGGGCGTTGAAGTCTCCCAGGACAACGAGCGAGTCTCCCGAGGGAGCGTTCTCCAACACCCCCCCAAAGACTCCAAAAAGGGTGGGTACTCTGAACTGTCATTTGGTGCATAAGCACAAATAACAGTCAGGACCCGCCCCCCCCACCCGAAGACGGAGGGAAGCTACCCTTTCGTCAAACGGGGAGAACCCCAAAATTTGGGCACCGAGACGGGGGGCAACAAGAATACCCACACCGGCTCGCCGCCTCTCCCCATGAGCAACTCCAGAAGAGAAGAAGGTCCAGCCTCTTTCGAGATGGATGGTTCCAGAGCCCAAGCTATGCGTTGAGGTGAGCCCGACTATATCTAGTCGGTATCTCTCCACCTCACGCACCAAATCAGGCTCCTTTCCCGCCAGAGAGGTGACATTCCATGTCCCGAGGGTCAGAGTAAGTAGCCGAGGATCAGTCCAACAGAACCCATGCCTTTGGCTGCCATCCAACTCACACTGCACCCGACCCCTAAAACTCCTCCCACGGGTGGTGGGTCCATATAAATATATATATATATATATTTGTTGCCAGGAAACAAGAAATTAATTGTTGGAAATCTACATAGAAAAAATAAATAAATAAAAAATAAAAAACCTGACCAAGTAAAGTAGAATATTACCATCAAATTAAAAACCTATCCTATACCAACGCTTGCACTTGAAATACAGACCGGCTTGAGATTTTTGCATGGTTGCAATCTATGGGGTAAATTATGATGAATCAACACCCTGAATAATGTTTAGCTTTATACCCTATGGACAAAAATAGTGAGCAATCATCGCTAATTGCAAAGGAGTTCGATTCATGCATGAATTAATATGTAAATTAGGTGACTTGCTGGTTGTAATGACTTATGTATAAATAATGAAAAAATAAGTGCGTATTTACTTACCTTGAGCATGATCAATATTTCCGACCAATTTCCTGTACTGATAAGACTTTTTTCCACTTTGAAGGGTTTCATATATGTCACGGTTATCAGTGAGACAATATATGTATCGAAACATATTGGCTCTCTCCTTGTTGACAAAAAGTTGAAGTGTAAACATCTGACCAGCTCCATCGTTCCTAAAGAAACACAATCCATTTTCATCTATTAATTTTGAATACCATGACTTGTGGTATACAACTATATTTTGGTATTCACCATTAATTATTTTCCCTTACAAAAATTGTGATGAGTCCTAGACCTTAAGACCACATCTGGTGCGCGCACGCACGCACACACACACACACACACACACACACACACACACACACACACACACACACACACACACACACACACGCAAACATACATACGGATAGGATCAGGAATGAGCTTTGGGTGGTCAGGAAGTGCTTCCAGATGACTGGACAACTACAGCTAATGTGATCAGGCAGACAGGAAGGAGAGTACTTGGTGTGTCTTTTGGTAGGAAAGTAGATAAAAAGACTTGGTGGAGGAATGAGGAAGTGCAGGAGTGTGTACAAAGGAAGAGGTTAGCTGAGAAGAAGTGGAACATAGAGAGGACCAAAGAGAATAAATAGGACTACAGGGAGACACAGCATAAGGTGAAGGTAGCGGTGCCAAAAGCCAAACAGAGGGTGTATGATGAATAGTATGATAGGCTGGGCAGTAAGGAGGGAGAAAATGATTTATACAGGTTGGTAAAACCGAAAAATAGAGATGGAAAGGACATGCAACAAGTTAGAGTGATGAAGGACAGAGTGGGAAATGTATTGACTGATGACAGAAGTGTGCTGGGAAGATGGGAAGAGTATTTTGAAAAGCTGATGAAAGAGGAAAATGAGAGAGGGAAAAAGTTGAAGAGGTGACCATTGAAACCCAGGAAGTAGCAAAGATTAGCAAGGGTGATCTGAGGAGGGCATTGAAGAGGATGAAAAGTTGAAAGGCAGTTTGTAATGATGACATACCAGTGGAGTTATGGAACTGTCTAGGAAAGGTAGCAGTAGATTTTTTGACAAGAACATTCAACAAGGTCTTTGAGAGTGAGCTGATGTTAGAGGAATGGAGGAGAAGTGTGCTAGTGCCCATTTTAAAAACAAGGGAGGCAAGCAGAGTTGTGGCAACTACAAAGGGATAAAGTTGATGAGCCATACGATGAAGCTATGGGAAAGAATAGTGGAAGCTACACTAAGGGCAGAGGTCAGCATTTGTGAACAAAAGTTTGGTTTTATCCCAAGAAAGAGGACCACAGATGCAGTGTTTGCCTTGAGGATGTTAATAGAGAAGGTCAGAAAGAGCTGCATTGTGCCGTTGTGGATCTGGATAAAGCATATGACAGGGTGCCAAGAGAGGAACTGTGGTATTCCATGAGGAAGTCTGGAGTGGCAGAGAAGTATGTTATATGTTATATGTATGCAGGGCATGTATGAGAAGTGTAAGACAGTGGTGAGGTATGCTGTCGGTGTGACAGAAGAGTTCAAGGTGGAGGTGGGACTGCATCAAGGGTCAGCTCTGAGCCCCTTCTTGTTTGTTATGGTGATGGACAGGCTGATAGATGAGGTGAGACAAGATTTCCCATGGACTATCAGGTTTGCAGATGACATTGTGACTTGCAGTGAGAGCAGAGAACAAGTGCAGGAAAATCTAGAGAGGTGGAGGTATGCCCTGGAAAGGAGAGGAATGAAGGTTAGACTCAGTAAGGCAGAATATATGTGTGTGAATGAGAAGGAGCCAAGAGGAATGGTGAGGTTACTAGGAGCAGAGATAAAGAAGGTGGAGGATTTTAAGTACTTAGGCTCAACAATCCAGAGCAATAGAGAGTGTGGAAAAGAGGTGAAGAAGCATGTGCAGGCAGGTTGGAATGGCTGGAGAAAAGTGTCCAGTGAGATGTGTGATAGGAAGCTATCAGCAAGAATGAAAGGAAAAGTGTACAAGACGGTGATGAGGCCAGCAATGTTGTATGTGTAATGGTGTGTGGAAACCGTGGCGTTGAGGAAAAGACAGGAGGCAGTGCTTGAGGTAGCAGAGATGAAAATGTTGAGGTTCTCTTTGGGAGTAACAAGGATGAATAGGATCAGGAATGAGTACATCAGAGGGACAGCACATCTAAGAGTTTATGGAGACAACATTAAAGAGGCTAGATTAAGATGGCTTGGACGTGTACAGAGGAGGGATAGTGAATATATTGGTAGTAGGATGCTGAGGTTGGAACTGCCAGGCAGAAGGCCTCGCGGAAGACCAAAGAGAAGATTTATGGATGTGGTGAAAGAGGACATTAAGGTAGTTGGTGTAAGAGAAGAAGATGCAGAGGATAGGGTGAAATGGAGACAGATGATCCGCCGTGGAGACCCCTGAAGGCAGTCGCCGAAAGGAAAAGAAAAAAAATATATATATATATATGTATATATATATATATATATATATATATATATATATATATATATATATATATATATATATATATATATATATCACACACACACACACAAACACACACACACACATGTGTGTGTGTGTGTGTGTGTGTGTGTGTTTGTGTGTGGGTGTGTGTGTGTGTGTGTGTGTGTGTTCATATACAGTTAATATAGAAGATGCAAACCTCAGTATTCTGAGACATGTGTCAAGAGAGATTCTAGTTGTCATTAGTTTATTAATTCCACCAGGAGGTACCATGAAACAGTTTGCTGGCTTATTTATTCGAAGAGTTTTTTGAAATAAGTACTAAACACATTTCAACCAGTTAATATGATTCAACACAAGTCCTGGAAATTATTTTTTAAGGGCAAGGTCAAAGCTCATCATCAAGGTGAGGAAGTTTCTCCCCATTTTTTAAAGATGGGGCATAATTATGTTTTCAAGTAAATCAATGCACTTTATCATTATCCGTATGTGCCAGGTTGACACACCTTGTACTGCAAGCGTGTCCCTCTAGTTCTTGCATGATATCAGCTTGAGGTGAGGAGTAGTGACTTAAAAACATGTAAAAGTTTGAAGCTTTCTGCTTAGCCAATGCTCGAAGGGCAATTCAACCAAAACTTAAGAAAAGCTTGTATGCATATCTCTCTGTACATCAAAATGTATAATTGTTGTTATGATCTTCTCTGTGAGGAAAAAAGAAAGTCATAAATCTTCATACAGGGGAAACCATTATACTGAAAAACGTCATATGTGACTTATCAAGAACAGGCTATAAACAAGAGATGATTTGTATGTAAATTAACTTCTCTACATTCCATTTGTCCCATGCAAGTGTTTGGAAATCTTACAAAACTCCACAAAGAAACACCCTTGCTGGGCCCAAGACTCAAACCCAGGACTTTCTTGCTGTAAGGCAAGCTAACCACTCTGCCACCACACTGCCATGTTTAGCTACATCAGTTCTTTTCACCCTACATGGAATGTCTATGGTTTTTCCTTAATTTGACGTCTTCTTTTTTTCTCTTTTCTTTCACTAAAGCAGATACACTTTGCGTATCTGTTGGGAATGCATCTTTAGATATGTCTGACTCTAGGATGCAACATGTTTAATTTACTGAATAAATTTTCTCTATTTATTTAGTACTACAGGTGCCCGCTATCATGTTCATGTACAGTTTTAAGGAAAAATCTAATTTTTTTAAGGAATAGAAATGATCTGACAGAGTTTTGCTTCTGCTACAGTTTATAAGATGAGTCAGCAGGTTTGGAAGTGGAGCCGTCAGTTGGACGTGTGCAGGTGACTTGAGGAAGAGTCAAAGGGAAATCACTTTTTTTAAGTAGACTTGACTTAGCAAGTGGACTCCTCATTTTAAATGTTTATCATGTGTGCATGTTTGCACGAGCAGTTTGCTCACCTCTTCTTCATACACTCGTATTAGTAAGTAAAATTTGTAGTTTGTGGATTTTGGCTGAAGGTGTTTTATATTATAATGAGTAAAGAAAAACATTCGCACAACTGTCTGTGCTCGCTTGTAAACTATGCTTCTGTCCTGCTTGTGTTTTCGGCATCTTATTTGGTGCTAATATTGCTCATAGGAATGTTTTTTGAAATTATTTTAATCTGTGTGTGTGTGTGTGTGTGTGTGTGTGTGTGTGTGTTTCTGTAGTTGTATGTTTTCTAAAGTGTCAGAATGGAGGTGTATGTCAAAGGCCAAATGTATGTTCCTGTCCAGTGGGCTGGATGGGTCGTCTCTGTGAGGAACGTAAGTTTTGCAATTCATTCAAACAGATATATGAAGAGACAACAAATGAAGGCGTGAGAACCAGAGCAGTCTAATCAACAGAAACTTGTTTTTCAGAAAAATGACATTTCATCGGAAGAGCACTGGAATACCAGAAATGCATCAGCCTCAACCCCAATTATTTTGCTATGAGTTTCGACCATTCTGGCATGCATAGACTTCGTCTATATCCGTAAACTATAGAGTTTTTATTCAAGTTTTGTAGTTAGACCACTGTGGTTCTCAGCCTTTCAAATCATCAATTTATTAACGACATTAAATAACACATAGAACCAACAATGAATGAATGAATGAATGAATGAATGAATGAAGTTTAACGGCACGTTCAACACATATAGTGTGTTATATTGTGCCAAACATGGTTATTTTAAATTAAGTATAATGACTAAGAGTTCAATTTCAAATCTCAAATAAAGCTCAGGTAAACCAAATCATTTTCTTCAAACAATCAATTTTCGCGTAAAATCCAATCGAAAGGTGAAAAGGTAATATTAATAAAAACGAGTCTGGCTCAGGGTGTGCATTCCTATACATTTCCAACCAACAGTAAAAGTCTGTTGTTATTTATGTGGAATTGCAGCACTCTAGCAATAGAATTCATGCTAACTATACCACAAATTCAGAATTTATAAACATTTCAATATCTTTTAAAAACTGCCGGATTACTGAAGCATTAAATTTAGTAAAAAGATCGTACACGTTCACGTTAAAATGCTGGATCTTCGTCTCAGCAAAATCTGTGCAATCTATTAAAATGTGCTCGACAGTCAGGGGGACTGAACAAGTGTCACACACAGGCGCAGGCTCAACTTTCAGTAAATCGCTGCGTGTAATGTAGGTGTGGCCAATGCGAGTCCTGACCAACACTACTTCTCTTCTACTTGTTCTACTTGAGTAAGAATATAAACTTTTTACACTGGGCTTTATGAGATGAAGTTTATTGTACATGTACAATTATTCATTCATTCGTTTTCTGAACCGCATAATCATAATTAGGTTCTCAGCTGACTCAGGGCAAGGAGAGAGTACGGTACAGCTTGCCAGCTTGTTATATGTTGGAATGATCTACTCATTTGGTTTAATCAGGCTGATTTAAATTGATTAGCGTGTTAAAGAAATGCCAAGATATTTGAATGCCGTTCATTGTGTGACTAACAAGCCAGTATAATTTTTGAACTTACCTTATTGGATGCATCTTAAATTTCTGTCCATTGTCGACAACAACATGCATATCTTCACATCCTTTGCCAATTCCCTTCTGAAGAGCAGCATAAAGGTTCAACAAAACTTTATCTTCTTTGTTATGTTCAGTCCCACTGTTAAAGAAATGTTAAGTGTTATGATTTATGACATAAAACACGTTTTTTAGTTAAAGCATCAAAAAACAATTTTCACTAGCAACCATGAGAGACTGACATAGGTTTTGGATGAGGTCAGTTTGAAAGCTGCTTTGTGGCATTCACACATAAATTAAATTTTCCATGTCTTTTGTGGGAAAAGTATGTCCAATTTGTATGGCAAATTATCTGATGTTCGTCTGAAAGTAATGTGATTGTTGCAAGACAAACTCCGTCCTGTGATACTGGAAGGGTGGAGTTGGAGAATCACAGAGAAGCCGAGAAGGAGCTCTGCTACATGTTTGTGTACTTGAAGAAAGCATATGACAGGGTGCCAAGAGAGGACTGTATAAAGAAGTCAGGAGTGACCAAGAAGTATGTGATAGTGGAACAGGATATGTATAAGGACAGTATGGCATTGGTGAAGTGTGCAGTAGGGATGATAGACTGCTTCAAAATGAAGGTGGGATTACTTCAAGGATCAGCTCGAGCCCTATCTTGTTTGCTGTGGTCATGGACATGTTGACTGATAAGATCAGCCAATTAAAGTGTTAGGCTGAACATACATGCCTCATGGAACATATTTACGTTGGTCATACATTGAGCAAAAATTAGAAGAATATCATGCAAGGATTTTTTTGACCCAGCAATAATCATATTGCTATCATATGAACAACATCTGATTTAACTTTTACGCCTAATGTATTTCCTATACATAAAACATATAACTTTTTTAATTAATTTATTTTTTTTGTGAACCTAACTTTCAAATCCACACAACCCAAGCCTATGTCTTTTTTTTTTTGTAGTGCCGTTAAAAGTTTCAGACAAAAAAAAAAAAAAAAAAAACCCTGAAGTGTTTTGTTTTGTCATTTTTGTGTGTGTGTGTGTGAAGTGCTTCAATGTGATTTAATCTGAAACCTAATGTCACACTATGATGGTAATATTTTGTATTTGGAAATAACATTGAACATTCCAAATAAATCCCACAGTTTACCATTTCTATAATTCGATAATGGGTTTTTATTGCACATAACCGTTTTTTTTTTTCACAGACAGTTACAAAGTAATGCAGCCATGAGGCGGGGGGGGAAGGGGGGGCTAACCAGTGTCTCTCCCCCTTATGCTGGTCCAAAGCCCGGATAAATGCAGAGGGTTGCGACAGGAAGGGCATCCGGCGTAAAACTTCTGCCACATTTAAAAATGCAAATGATCAATACAGAATTCATATCGGATCGGTCGAGGCCCGGGTTAACAACGACCGCCATCAGTGCTGTCAACCAACAGGGTGCTGATGGAAATTGGACTACTGTTGGTCGAAGACGTCGAAGAAGGAGAGGCGGGAGGCGTGTCCGTAGGCAGAGAGAGAAGAGGAAATGTGTGAGCCTAGGACTGAGAGTAGGGACTTTGAATGTTGGAACTATGCAAGGAAAAGATAGGGAGCTGGCTGACATGATGCAGAGGAGGAAGGTGGACATACTGTGTGTTCAGGAGACCAGGGTTGAAACTGTTTTATAATGGTGTGGATGGGAAGAGAAATGGAGTCGGAGTCATCTTGAAGGAGGGGTTTGTCAGGAATGTTCTAGAAGTGAAAAGAGTGTCAGACAGAGTGATGAGTCTCAAGTTAGAAATTGAAGGCTTGATGGTCAATGCTGTTAGTGCTTATGCCCCACAGGCAGGATGTGAGCTAGAAGAGAAGGACAGATTCTGGAGTGAGTGAGATGAAGTGATGCAGAGTACCCCCAGAGGTGAAAGAGTGGTCATTGGAGCAGACTTCAATGGACATGTTGGTGCAGGTAACAGAGGGGACGAGGAAGTGATGGGCAGGTTTGGTATCCAGGAGAGGAACACAGAAGGACAGATGTTGATCGATTTTGCAAAAAGGATGGAAATGGCTGTGGTGAATACTTTCTTCAAGAAGAAACAGAAGCATAGGGTGACTTATGAAAGCGGAGGTAAGAGCACACAGGTAGACTACATCTTGTGTAGGCGATGTAATTTGAAGGAAGTCAGTGACTGCAAAGTAGTAGTGGGTGAGAGTGTTGCCAAACAGCATAGGATGGTGGTGTGCAGGATGACACTGATGGTGAGAAAGGTGAAAAAGGCAAAGGCAGAGCAGAAGACAAAGTGGTGAAATCTGAAAAAGGAAGAGAGTCGTGTTGTCTTCAAGGAGGAGTTGAAACAGGCTTTGGGTAGTCAGGAAGTGCTTCCAGAGGACTGGACAACCACAGCCAATGTGATCAGGGAGACCAGTAGGAGAGTACTTGGTGTGTCCTCTGGAAGGAAAGTAGATAAGGAGACTTGGTGGTGGAATGAGGAAGTGCAGGAGTGTGTACAAAAGAAGAGGTTAGCCAAGAAGAAGTGGGACATTGAGAGGACCGAAGAGAGTAAACAGGAGTACAGGGAGACACAGCGTAAGGCGAAGGTAGAAGTGTCAAAGGCCAAACAGAGGGCGTATGATGACTTGTATGATAGGTTGAACAGTAAGGAGGGAGAAAATGATCTATACAGGTTAGCACAGCAGAGAAATAGAGATGGGAAAGACGTGCAGCAAGTTAGAGTGATAAAGGACAGAGAGGGAAAGGTATTGACTGATGACAGAAGTGTGCTGGGAAGATGGAAAGAGCACTTTGAAGAGCTGATGAATGAGGAAAATGAGAGAGAAAAAAGAGTAGAAGGGGTGACCGTTGAGGAGCAGGAAGTAGCAAAGATTAGTAAGGGAGAAGTGAGGAGGGCATTGAAGAGGATGAAGAGTGGCAAGGCAGTTGGCCCTGATGACATACCAGTTGAGGTATGGAAGTGTCTAGGGGAGGTAGCAGTAGATTTTCTGACAAGAATATTCAACAAGGTCTTAGAAAGTGAGCAGATGCCAGAGGAATGGAGGAGAAGTGTGCTTGTGCCCATTTTTAAGAACAAGGGAGATGTACAGAGTTGTGGCAACTACAGAGGAATAAAGTTGATGAGCCATACAATGAAGCTATGGGAAAGAATAGTGGAAGCAAGACTAAGGGCAGAGGTCAGCATTTGTGAACAACAGTTTGGTTTCATGCCAAGAAAGAGCACCACAGATGCAGTGTTTGCTTTGAGGATGTTAATAGAGAAGTACAGAGAAAGTCAGAAGGAGCTGCATCGTACCTTTGTGGATCTGGAGAAAGCATATGACAGGGTGCCGAGAGAAGAACTGTGGTATTGTATGAGGAAGTCTGGAGTGACAGAGAAGTATGTTAGAGTGGTGCAGGACATGTATGAGAGATGTAAGACAGTGGTGAGGTGTGCTGTCGGTGTGACAGAAGAGTTCAAGGTGGAGGTGGGACTACATCAAATGTCAGCTCTCAGCCCCTTCTTGTTTGCTATGGTGATGGACAGGCTAACAGACGAGGTTAGACAAGAATCTCCATGGACTATGATGTTTGCAGATGACATCGTGATCTGTAGTGAGAGCAGAGACCAAGTGGAGGAAAATCTAGAGAGGTGGAGGTATGCCCTGGAAAGGAGGGGATTGAAGGTTATTCTTAGTAAGACAGAATACATATGTGTGAACGACAAGGACCCAAGAGGAACTTTGAGGTTACAGGGGGCAGAGATAAAGAAGGTGGAGGATTTTAAGTACTTAGGCTCAACAATCCAGAGCAATGGAGAGTGTGGAAAAGAGGTGAAGAAGCGGGTGCAGGCAGGGTGGAATGGATGGAGAAAAGTGTCCGGTGTGATGTGTGATAGGAGAGTATCGGCAAGAATGAAGGGAAAAGTGTACAAGACGGTGATGAGGCCAGCAATGTTGTATGGTTTAGAGACAGTGGCCCTGGGGAAAAGACAGGAGTCAGAGTTGGAGGTAGCAGAGATGAAAATGTTGAGGTTCTCTTTGGGAGTAACGAGGATGGATAGGATCAGAAATGAGTACATCAGAGGGACAGCACATGTTAGATGTTTTGGAGACAAAGTCAGAGAGGCTAGATTGAGGAGGTTTGGACATGTACAGAGGAGGGATAGTGAGTATATTGGTCGTAGGATGCTGAGGTTGGAACTACCAGGCAAAAGGCCCAGAGGAAGACCAAAGAGAAGATTTATGGATGCGGTGAAGGCGGACATGAAGGTCGTTGGAGTAAGAGTAGAAGATGCAGAGGATAGGGAGAGATGGAGGCAGATCATTTGCTGTGGCGACCCCTGAAGGGAACAGCCAAAAGGAAAAGAAGAAGAAGAAGAAGAAGACAGTTACAAAGTGGCGTTGTACAGTCTGAGAGCGGTGGGGATGAAAGACCTGTGGTAGCGCTCCTTCCTGCACTGAGGATGTCTCAGTCGTCCACTGAAGGAGCTGCTCAGCTTCTCTACAGTCTGGTGCAGTGGGTGAGAGCTGTTGTCCATGATGGATGTGAGCTTGGCTACCATCCTACTCTCACCCACCTCCTCCACAGAGTCCAGTGGGCAGCCCAGGACAACGCTGGCCCTCCTGACCAGCTTGTTCAGTCTTTTTCTGTCCCACTCTGTGCTGCCCGGGCCCAGCAGATGGCAGCGTAGAGGATTGCAGAGGCTACCACAGAGTCATAAAATGTCCTGAGCAGAGGTCTGCATACTCCAAAGGACCCAAGTCTCCTCAGAAGGTGGAGGCGACTCTGGCCCTTCTTGTACCTTGTTGGTGTTGTGGGACCAGTCCAGTTTATTGTTGAGGTGAACGCCCAGGTACTTGAAACTGTCCACTGTCTCAATGTCCTGTCCCTGGATGTTTACCAGGGAGTGTGTGTGTGTGTGTGTGTGTGTGTGTGTGTGTGTGTGTGTGTGTGTGTTAGTGTGCTTCTCCTGAAGTCGACCACCATCTCCTTCGTCTTCCTAATGTTCAAGTGCAGGTGGTTGCGCTCACATCAGTCCATAAAGTCGACAATGACCGACCGGTACTCCAGCTCGTTCCCCTCTGACACACGGCCCACGATGGCGGAGTCATCAGAGAACAGCTGTAGGTGGCAGCTATCTGTGTTATAGGTGACGTCCGAGGTGTAAATGGTGAAAAGGAAGGGTGAGAGGATGGTGCCCTGGGGTGCCCCCGTGCTGCAGACTGCCACCTTTGACTCACAGCCGCGCAGCCGCATGTACTGTGGACGGTCAGTGAGGTAGTCGATGATCCAGGCAGCAAGATGTCTGTCCACTCCTGCGTCCTCCAGTTTCCCCCGCAGAAGCACTGGCCTGATGGTGTTGAAGGCGCTGGAGAAGTCAAAGAACATGACCCTCACAGCGCTACCGGCGATCTCTAGGTAGGTGAGCGCCCACTGCAGAAGGTAGATGACAGCGTCTTCTACCCCGATGTTGGGCCTGTAGGCAAACCGCAGCGGGTCTAGGGTGGGGCTCACCATAGAGCGGAGGTGTTCGAGGAGGAGCCTCTTCATGGTCTTCATGAAGTGGGAGGTCAGGGTGATAGGTCTGAGGTCGGCCGGTTCCTTCACTTGAGCTGTTTTTGGAACCAGGACCACACAGGAGGTCTTCGACAGGACAGGAACCTTCTCCAGGCTGAGGCTCAGGTTGTACAGTTTGCATAGGACCTCACAGAGCTGGTCCGCACAGGTCCTCAGCAGCCTCGGACTGATGCCATCTGGTCCTGTAGATTTCCTCTGATTTAGTTGCCTCAAGTGTCCATCACCATAGCAAACAAGAAAGGGCTCAGAGCTGACCCTTGATGCAGTCCCACCGCCACCTTGAACTCTTCTGCCACACCGACAGCAAACCTCATCACTGTCTTACATCTCTCATATATATCCTGCACCACTCTAACATACTTCTCTGCCACTCCAGACTTCCTCAGGCAATACCACAGTTCCTCTCCCGGCACCCTGTCATACGCTTTGTCCAGATCCACAAAGGCACAATGCAGCTCCTTCTGACCTTCTCTGTACTTCTCTATTAACATCCTCAAAGCAAACACTGCATCTGTGGTGCTCTTTCTTGGCATGAACCTCTGCTCTTAGTCTTGCTTCCACTATTCTTTCCCATAACTTCATCGTATGGCTCATCAACGTTCATCATACGCCCTCTGTTTGGCCTTTGACACTGCTACCTTCGCCTTAAAGCGTACCCGTAGTGAAAGCGCTCATATACCTAATTTGATGTATTGTGTATCGCTAGTGACAATACACCTATAAGGTGTTTATTACATTCTCTCACAAACCAGCTTTAAGCGATTTAAGGGCTTCACTAACATCAAGCTTCAGAGCACAGGAGTTTTGCAACGCCGCATTTCCTGTGACGTCACATCGTTGACAAAGCCTCGACCGGAAATGTGAGATTGCAATGTATACAAACCTACCTGACATACAACGCAAGCTCACGGAAACTTGGAAAAAACAGACATTATAGTAGTTTTTTTTTTTAAAAACCATGGATGAAGACAATTTCGTAGAAGGATTAGAAGGTTATTTATATGAACCACTGAAGAAAGACTATCCACATTTAGTGAAATCGGACCAGGATATTGAAGGACGATATTGGAGCTTACACGGGAAAATCGTAGCAAACAACCAGCAAATATTTGGTGCTCTTGTGGAAAATGTGTGCATCAAAAAACCGATCAGGAGTGCTATTGTTTTGTCAGGAGTGCCCATAAGCCAGCGTTGGTAATGGCTTTCATTAGTGCCATGATATCCCGTCATGTTCGGGGTCCAGCACCAGAAGGTGAATCATCAAACAGGTCAGTGTATTTAAATATTATTGGGTTCCGATTATTAATTTTTATCAACAGTTTCCACTGTATATTGTTATTTTTGTATACAAAGAGTTGCGGGGGGTGGGGGGTAAGTTTTTGCGAGCAACCCAGTAGCTAAATAACGTTATATGTATGCCTATACTTCACTCTGTGCACGGGATTGGCTATACGACTAACAATAATGTTACATCACAATGACTTTTAACCCCGGTGAAAAAAAGCCATCATGTCCGCGCGCTGAACCTTCATGAGCAAGGCATGTCATACAGAAGAAAAGGAAATGTGGGCTTGTACATAAACTACCAATATCACGCGATGTTTAAAAGTTAATAATAAGGTATAGTGGATATTTTTTGAACGCTGTCAATTTGGGTACTGGTACCCTTTAACGCTGTGTCTCCCTGTACTCCTGTTTACTATCTTCAGTCCTCTCTACTAGTATGTCCCATTTCTTCTTAGCTAACCTCTTCCTTTGTACACACTCCTGCACTTCCTCATTCCACCACCAAGTCTCCTTATCTATTGTCCTTCCAGAGGACACACCAAGTACTCTCCTACTGGTCTCCCTTATCACATTAGCTGTAGTTGTCCAGTCATCTGGAAGCACCAATACCTGGACAATCATCAATACCTGGACAAATTAGTGAGAAATTTTTGGTAAAAATGTATTAACAATATTCACAGCCACTTCATCCAGCTCTTCCAGTGATACCTAAGCATTCACAGACAAGACAAGAGACATAGGCCCTCCAGTGTGTTTTGAGTTGACACTATTGTTTGTTCCTGGTTGGACATGCCCAAAACACCACACCATGGATATGTGAATGAGGCATTCTAATCAAATGCTTGAGCCACCTCAACTGGATCCTCTCCATGCTAAGAGGAGCAGCGGTTCTACTCAGAGCTCTCCCCAGATGGCTGAGCTTCTCACCTTATCTTTAAGGGAGAACATCGCCAGCCTTGAAAAGGAAGCTCATTTCAGCTGCTTATATCCGCGATCTTGTTCTTTTGATCACTACGAAAAGCTCATGACCATAGGTGAGGGTTGGAATGAAGATTGACTGGTAAATTGAGAGCTTTGCCTTGCAATTCAGCTTTCTCTGCACCTTGAGGGACTGGTACAAGCTCTGCCAACAGGCTGTAGCAATTCGCCTGTTGATCTTACGCTTCATCCTTCCCTCAATCGTGAACAAGATCCCGAGATACTTAAGAGATACTTAAACTCCTCCACTTGGGGTAGGACCTCATTCCAGACCCAGAAGGTGCATTCCACTCTTTCCCAGCTGAGTACCATGTTCTTGGACTTGGAGGTGCTGATTCTTAACCTGGCCGCTTTGCACTCTGCTGTGAATAACTCCAATGAGTCCTGGAGGTCCCGGCATGATGAAGCCAGAAGGACTATCTAGAAATTCTGTCCTTAAAAACAAGCCTTGGCAGACTCCAACTCTCACTAGAAAAGAAATTGACCTCTTGTTACCAATGTGGACCAAGCTCTGGCTCCAGTGGTACAGAGACCTAACGGCCCGTAGCAATGGTTCCAGTACACCATACTTCCTCAAAACACCCCACAAGATAGTCTGAGGGACATGATTGAAAGTCTTCTCTAAATCTACAAAACACATGTGGACAGATTGGGCAAACTCATGACCCTCCAGGATCCTGGAGAGTGTGTAGAGCTGGTCGAGGGTGCTGCAGCCAAAACAAAAAACGCATTGTTCCTGCTGAATCAAAAGCTCATAGGTTTTTAAACATCGATCCATGATGCTATGCTACTCAAAGCTTGATTAGCGTCTTTATAATCAGCAGCTTGTGGTTGTTGTTTCTTCGTGCCTAGTCTGCATCATCATCAGGTATCTCAGGGTCTTTAGCGTTTCGCACCGAAACCTGTACGCTTCACCTGAGTGGGGCAGCAAAGACAAAAGACTGTCTTCACCTGCAGGCTGGCTTCTGGTTGATTGTTGAGGTCTTCTAACGTGCATCTACACACTACTCTCCTGGCTTGTAATTGACTGTGGTCCAACTCTCTTTCCTCTTGATCCATAGCCACCTTGAGCATGTCTCTGCCGAAGCAGCTATGGTCTTTATCGCCTTCTTTGTGGCGGTAGGGGTAAGACCTATCTTGTGCAGGAAGTTTCTTGTAGATGTTGCAACAAAACCCCTGCATCCAACCTCTATTGGCATCAGGCTTGCTTTCCACCCTTTCATACAAGCTTCATCTACCAAGTCCTGGTATTTTGCCGCTTTCAGTTTGTGTGAGATGTCAAGTCTATCCTCCCAGGGAACTGTAAGCTCGATTATGTGGATGGCTTTCGTTTCTCGGGATAGTACCAGCATATCTGGGTGCACCTGAGTAACTGCTATATCTTCTGGAAATTTCAACTTCCTCTGCACATCCACAAGAAGCTGCCAGTCGGAGGCTGAAGACAGGACTGAGCCTCGAGTTGCAGGCTTGCTAGACTTGGTCTTCATCGCTCCTTCTTTCAGGAACTGGATGGGTTTTCCTGTATCCTGGATACTTTGATGGTTGACTTCCACTCTGCGCTGGTCCACCACTATGGCAATCTCTCTTAAGACAGTGTCATGCCTCCATCGGTACCTCCCCTCTCCCAGAGCCTTAGGACATGCTGAGAGGATGTGATTCAGGGAGCAGTTGTTTCCTTTACACAGAGAGCATGAGGCGTCCTCCTCTTTTCCCCAAATCCGCAAGTTAGAAGGCGTAGGAAGCAGGTCTGACACAGCACGTAGTAGGAAGCTGAGCTGTCCTTGATCAGTATTCCACAGTTCCTTACATGTGAATGGGCGCTGGATGGCTGATTCCCATTTGGTCCAGCTGCCTTGGCTTCCTAACCCCACTGCTCTGACAGACCTGGTGTATTCCGCTTCATTTCTAGTTTGTTGCACAATCATATCTCTTCTTGTTCGGTCATCTGCTATGCTCCATCGATTACCCTCGTAGTTGCCAAGGCCTAATCTTCCTTTGCAAACTGTTCCCACCGGCTCTTGATGACGCAGGTCCTCCTCTGCCACTTGGACTGCTTTGCGAGGATTCCATTTTCTACCAGTCTTCACAGTTTCCCTTGCTTGCTGCACTACTGTGTCCTTGGACAAACATAGGGTAGAAATGGCCCTAACTTTTGCAGTCTGGAATTCTTCAATCACAGATGACAGAGGCAAACTTAGCTTAGCTGACCTGCTGTAAAGATTTACAACATCTAATACATCAACTCTCTGTCCGATCCTCCTCTCCAGTTCTGCATAGATTTTCCCGGGTAGGCTGAGAAGTGTGATTCCATGATTGGAACACACCCTCTAGTCCCCATTTTTTTTTAAATGGGACTACCACCCTGGTTTGCCAATTCAGAGGTACAGCCCCTGACAACCACATAATGTTGCCGAGATGTCCTACAACATCCAGAACCTTGAGATATTCAGGGCAGATCTCATCCACCCCCAGAGCCCAACCACCAAGGAACTTTTTGACTACCTCAGTGACCTCAGCCCCAGCAATGGGTAGATCCCCACCCAAAACACCAGGGTCTTCCTCCTCCATGAATGGCATGCTTATGGAATTGAAGAGGTCCTCAGAGTATTCCTTCTTGCTCCTGACAACAACCCTAGTTGAGGTGAACAGTTCCCCACTTCCACTGTAAACAGTATTTGTGGAGAACTGCTTTCCTCTCCTGAGGCATCAGATGGTGATCCAGAACCTTGTGGAGACCAACCGATAGTCGCTTTCTAGGCCCTCACTGAACTCCTCCCACACTTAAGATTTTGGAGTGGTGATAGCTGTGGGCTGCAGCATGTTTGGCCTGCTGATACCTGTCTGCTGCCTTGGGAGTCTCACAGGCCAAAAAGACCTGATCGGCTGTTACCATCACAACAGGTGCCTATGGTCTTCCGGCCACAGCTATGGGCTGTCGCCTCAATAATGGAGGCACAAAACATAGCCCATTCAGGTTCTTTGTTGGACTTCTCTGCCCATCACGGTTTGTCCATCACACACATGTTCAACCATCAGGGTGTCCATAAGTGCACATGGCACCAGGACACCCTAGATTGCAGTTTAATGATGAACTCTGTAGTCGTGTCACCAAGCTTGCAGCCACATGTTCTGGGCATTAGGGTCTCCTGTGAGTGTTTGTGAGTCTTCTGTCAGAAGGGCCTTTAACTTCCACCTCCATCAGAGATACAACCACATCCTGAAGGAAGCAGGGGACATGGAATCTGAATGGGCAATGTTTAGTGACTGGAATGTTTTAATGTGGTGTCGCGTAAATCCCAGAAAAGCATGGGTACCCCAATACTGACTGTAGCCTTGTTCCTTGTTTATAGAGATTTATTCAGATTTTAGAAATCTTTTGATAAATTCAATATATTGTGGATGATGACACATTCGAAGTCTTTGCAATTTCACAAGGAGGAACAATATTCTGACATTGTTTCACAATTTAAAGATTCAGCTTTTTTGCAGACAGGTGAACCTCCCCCATTCTTTATATATGAGACTCCAAAATGTTTTTATACCCAGTCATGTTACTGACTTGCAAACTCTTCCTCCAGCTGTTTATTTTTAGTACTTTTTTTAGCATTTTGTTGTCCTGTCCTAACTTTTGGAGAGCTGCCCTCAAATTGAAAATGTGCTAATATTTTAATAATGTACATATATTCAACAATATTTATAATAATGTATAATAGTAAAATATTTTGCCTTCAACATTTGATATGCTTTCTCTGTTGTATTATAAATAAAATTAAACATTTTGCAAATCACTGCATTCTGTTTTATTACCATTTTACATTTTTGGGATTTGAGTTCTATCTTGATGTACATGTCATAACTACAAAGCTTGAACTGCATTTTTAAATGCATTAATTTTCTAAACCACTTAATCCCAACTGGGGTCGCGGGGAGGGTGGCGCTCATCTCAACCAACCCTGGGCGAAGGACATCTCAGCAACAGTTCTTTTAGATGAACCTCCCACCATAGCCAGTGAGAGACATGGTTGGCCTTTGATAACCCAGTTAGCTCCACTTGAGAGACAGTGACAACCCATTGAGAGTGGGGCTTGAATCCCCACCCTTGGGATCAGTGATCCAGCACCTTACCACTAGGCCACCACTGCCCTCTGATCTTTTTAATGTAGAGCATTATTATAAACATTTACAAATTTTGCAGAAAAACTGTCTTACCTGTCTTGCAAACAGATCCAAGGTTGTGCATCCTCTGACCACAGAGACAAAAAAAATTATATATATATATATATATTAAAACAAATCCATGCTAGCTGTAAATGGAATAATAATTATTTTATATGCTGGATAAAGAAAAAGAATGCAGTTCATTTAGTCTTTTACCTCTTTCTATATTCTCCAACAAATCCTAAAAAGGAAGTAAAGTAGATTAGAGCAGTAGTCATAATTTTGGAATTATGTGAGAATGTTTATTGCTTCAAAGTATTAAAGACACATGTAAGTTGTTCATATGATAACTAAGATAATGAAACAAAAATAGGCTTGTACAATATTACACTGTGTCAATACGAGGGTGTGCCGAAAAGTTAATCTCTGTCGCAGCACTTGGTCCTCCTGCTATAAAAGCTCTCACCCAGATGGTTAAAATAATTACACTATCCTAGTCAGCCTTTGAACTTTTCAGTCCAACCTTGGATATCCTGTAATATGTACATTATATTACCAGATCAATATAAGCTGACCATTAAACAATTGCATTGCAGCCTCATAGTTTAACATTGGAATGTACTTTCTTCTTTCTTTTCCTTTTGGCTGTTCCCTTTTTTTCATGAGTCACCACAGTGAATCTATGAGTCGCATGTTTGATTTGGCATAGGTTTTTACATCGGAAAGGGGCAGAAACTTTGCAAGTGGCAGAAACATGCTGACGACAATGCAGCTACTCTTGACAAAAGTCAGCAATGGTTTTTATACATGAACCTCTCACCATAGTAGGTGAGAGACATGGCCGACCATTGATAGCCCAGTTAGCTGACACTGGGGGGACAGTGAGAACCTCGTGGAGAGTGGGACTCAAACCCCTAACCTTAGGATCAGCAATCCAGCACTTTTTTACCACCAGGCCACCACTGCCCACTAACATTGGAACTATCATTGGAACGCACTAGTATGAAATATTAAAAAAAAAAAAAACATCATTTAAATGGCAATCTTCTTTTTTCTATGTGTATATTCAGTTTACACCCTCCCACCAGATAAAATTTAGCCATTTTGATAGTTCACACTCAATTTTAAGATAAATAATCACAAATAAGTGGCTGTCCATATCTAGTTTGGATCAGATTAATTTTGGAAACATGGGTTTTGTGCAGACCAGTTTGAGAACTGACTTTCATCCACATTAAAACAGCAGAATTTATTTTGAGACTGTTCGTGAAATCAGTGAGTCCCAGATACTAAAACTGAACCTGAGTGAATACTCACTAGATGCAAAGCAATGCATTTATGATAAGGAATCACAGCAACGATGGGTGGTGTTCCCGTATATTTAACACAAGGGAACAGACAGATTTACAGTGGAAACCATATATATTATGGGATCTAATTATAAGGGTCCTTCTCCATCACCTTGCATTATAAATTCGTCACTAAAGTCTCTGGTCTAAGTGCATTTTTAACTATATAGTTAATTAAGCCTTTCACCTATATTATAAAGACTAATAATGAAACTTGTTTCTGTATGTAATAGGTTAACCTCAGTTTTATTCTCCTGTTCACATTGCAAATGTGAGCTCGGTTTTGCAGAATTGATCTTCAGCCTGATGTTGTTACTTTCCTGCATTGGTTTACTTAATATTTAAACATTAATATTTAAACATAATTCATTCCAATGTTGAGAGGTATGGGCAGTGGGGTCATGGTGGTAGATTACTGATCCTAAGGATGGGGGGGGGTTCAAGAACCATAATCACCATGTTGTGACTGCTGTCACTACCCCCCCCCCCACCCCCCACACACACACCCCCCACCCCCCACACAACACCCCCTTGCAACTAGTCTCTGTTTGTGGCCTACAGGTATGCACCAGGTATGTCCTAGGTGCACTCCACCCTTGCCCATTGTCAACTGAAATAGGTTGCAGGCTCCCCACAACCCTAATTAGGATTAAATGGTTCAGAGAATGAGTGAATGAAAGTGCACAGGTATCAATATAGAGAATTTCTGATTACCACAAAATCGTCTGTTTCTGAAGAAACATTCTTGTCAGGTGGCTTGCAGTTGGATTCTCCTAAACATATCCAAAAGTGGTTTCAGAAGTTTGCACATATAAAGTACTGAGTACAAATGAAAATAATTCCAGAGATGTTTTATTGAATTGCCCTGAAATTCCCTACAGATTTTATTTTTTATCTGATAAGTACCAACACCAAATAACAACCTTGATAATTAAAAAGATATTACACGTCAAGTTAGGTTTACTAAATGTTTTTACTTGTACTTCTTGTCTTACCCATATGTCTTGTGGATTTTTGTAATTGAAACATACAACATTAAGTATTATGTCCAACTTTTCAATTAGACAAAACAATAATCATGAGAAAAGTTAAAAATGTGTTTAATATAAATGTGCATGAGATCAGCAAAAATCTTACATTTCAAACTATAAACCTGTCCAGCAAACCTGTTTTAGGTTTGACATACCATGGATGTCGTTGTTCTCAATGTAGATAAAATGTGTATGGAGTTACACTTACCTTCCATGGTATTTTCTTAACAACACTTCTTACTTGAATGATAAGTCAATAAATATTCCTACATTATTACTCACGGATATATTATTAATAATAGTTGTTGTAATGCATAATTCCAGAGTTAAAGGAGAAGGTTTCTTATTTACCGAAATATACAGTATTTAAAAAGACTGCACATGCAGTTGCCTTTAAAAAATGTGAAAGTAAAAGGCACACGTTGCTCCTTCCTGATTCACATTAAATGTCAATCATGATCACTGCTGGTGTGTTAAAAGCTGTGCTTTAATTACAATACAAATGTGTTTATTCCAATTTCAGGGTGGAAAAAAAGTGTTCAAAACTGAACTAAAAAAAAAATTCACATTCTGTATCTATTTTATTATAAATATCTGAACACCTCTGCATTAAAGCAGTGCATCTGTTCACCTCCACATTAGAATAATATAACCATGTTGCACAGAGTATGAAATAATCAATACAGAAGCTTCAGGTGATATTCATATCAAGCATCAAAATAAGGAAAATCTCTGACTTAATGTTAATGAGTCATGTTTATCCGTTCGAGATCATCTGAACTAAATCTTTCAGAAACTGGTAATTACATCGCCTACACAAGATGTAGTCTACCTGTGCGCTCCTATCTCCGTTTTTATAAGTCACCCGATGCTCCTCTCTCTTCTGGAAGAAAGTATTCACCACAGTCCTTTCCATCCTTTTTGCAAAATCTACCAACATCTGTCCTTCTGTGTTCCTGTCCTGGATACCAAATGTGCCCAGCACTTCCTCGTCCCCTCCATTGCCTGCACCAACATGTCCATTGAAGTCTGCACCAATGACCACTCTTTCACCTCTGGGGGTACTCTGCATCACTTCATCTAACTCAATCCAGAATCTCTCCTTCTCTTCTCACTCACATCCTGCCTGTGGGGCATAAACACTAACAACATTGACCATCACGTCTTCAATTTCTAACTTGAGACTCATCACTCTGTCTGACACTCTTTTCACTTCTAGAACATTCCTAACAAACTCCTCCTTCAAGATGACTCCTACTCCATTTCTCTTCCCCTCCACGCTATGATAAAACAGCTTAAACCCTGCTCCTAAGCTTCTAGCCTTGCTATTTTTCTACCTGGTTTCCTGAACACACAGTATGTCCACCTTCCTCCTCTGCATCATGTCAGCCAGCTCTCTAGCTTTACAGTCATTGTTCCAACATTGACAGTCCCTACTCTCAGTCCTAGACTCATGCCTTTCCTTTTCAAAAAAGGACCAGGAAGTAGCAAAGATTAGTAAGGGAGAGGTGAGGAGGGCATTGAAGAGGATGAAGAGTGGAAAGGCAGTTAGCCCTGATGACATACCTGTTGAGGTATGGAAGTGTCTAGGGTAGGTAGCAGTAGATTTTCTGACAAGAATATTCAACAATGTCTTAGAAAGTGAGCAGATGCTGGAGGAATGGAGATGTGTTCTTGTGACCACTTTTAAGAACAAGGGAGATGTACAGAGTTGTGGCAACTACAGAGGGATAAAGTTGATGAGCCATACAATGAAGTTATGGGATAGAATAGTGGAAGCAAGACTAAGGGCAGAGGTCAGCATTTGTGAACAACCATTTGGTTTCATGCCACAAAAGAGCACCACAGATGCAATGTTTGCTTTGAGGATATAAATAGAAAAGTACAGAGAAGATCAGACGGAGCTGCATTGTGCCTTTGTGGATCTGGAGAAAGCATATGACAGGGTGCCGAGAGAAGAACTGTGGTATTGTATGAGGAAGTCTGTAGTGACAGAGAAGTATGTTAGAGAAGTATGTTAGAGTGGTGCAGGACATGTATGAGAGATGTAAGACAGTGGTGAGGTGTGCTGTTGGTGTGACAGAAGAGTTCAAGGTGGAGGTGGGACTGCATCAAGGGTCATCTCTCAGCCCCTTCTTGTTTGCTATGGTGATGGACAGGCTGACAGACGAGGTTAGACAAGAATCTCCACGGACTATGATGTTTGCAGATGACATTGTGATCTGTAGTGAGAGCAGAGAACAAGTGGAGGAAAATCCAGAGAGGTGGAGGTATGCCCTGGAAAGGAGGGGATTGAAGGTTAGTCTTAGTAAGATGGAATACATGTGTGTGAACGACAAGGACCCAAGAGGAACGGCGAGGTTACAGGGGGCATAGGCTTACAGAGGCTTAACAATCCAGAGCAATGGAGAGTGTGGAAAAGAGGTGAAGAAGCGCGTGCAGGCAGGTTGGAATGGATGGAGAAAAGTGTCCGGTGTGATGTGTGATAGGAGAGTATCAGCAAGAATGAAGGGAAAAGTGTACAAGACGGTGATGAGGCCAGCGATGTTGTATGGTTTAGAAACAGTGGCCCTGGGAAAAAGACAGGAGTAAGAGTTGGAGGTAACAGAGATGAAAATGTTCAGGTTCTCTTTGGGAGTAACGAGGATGGATAGGATCAGGAACGAGTACATCAGAGGGACAGCACATGTTAGATGTTTTGGAGACAAAGTCAGAGAGGCTAGATTGAGATGGTTTGGACATGTACAGAGTAGGGATAGTGAGTATATTGGTAGTAGGATGCTGAGGTTGGAATTACCAGGCAGAAGGCCCAGAGGAAGACCAAAGAGAATATTTATGGATGTGGTGAAGGCGGACATGAAGGTCATTGGAGTAAGAGTAGAAGATGCAGAGGATAGGGAGAGATGGAGGCAGATCATTTCCTGTGGCGACCCCTGAAGGGAACAGCCGAATGAAAAAGAAGTATCAAATTCAGCTCCTTCCTCCTCATCTGTTTCGGAAGTGGCAACATTTTCTAACGTCTTTTCCATTTTCTGCATAACTGCAGTCTGGGACACTTGATTTTTCACCATAAAATCCAAAAGTTTCATGAGATGGTTATGAGCGGTGGCCGCGCCCACCTTGTTGCTCACTGGCTTGTCGGCTCGAGCTTTGACCGAAACTAGATCATCAGGGTCTCACCACCCGATTCAATTTCTCCGTCTAAGGCAGCAATGTGCTCGATATTTGGCTGCTCTTACCTTAGCCATGAGGATTTCCTTCTCTTTCCATTTCTGGAAGTTGACGGTATGCTCGGTACAAATGCCAAGTGCTCCCTCACGAGCCTCTACCCACACGGGGTTGTTGCCGGGCACACCACGTGTTGCCATTATTCTTCATCTGTGGAAGTAATGTGCTCGCCATCTAGATGCTCTTACCTTATCCATGAGGATTTCCTTCTCTTTCCACTTCTGGAAGTTGACGGCATGCTCTGTACAATGCCAAATGCTCCCTCACGAGCCTCTACCCACACGAGGTTGTTGCCGGGCACACCACGTGTTGCCATTGTACTAGCCCTGTGGGCTGACCACGACCAGTGGCCGTTTTGGTCAAATTCACGGCTGTCGTTCAAGCGAACCGGCCAGAAATCTCCAGAATTTTTTCAAACAAAGAATCACTTTCAGTCCTCCAATATTTCTACGATCTTCCACTTCCAACGAGAGAATTGCAAGAGAGGCTTTGTTGCTGGGCACGCCACATGTTGCCATTGTTCTAGCCCTGTGGGCTGACCGCGACCAGTGGCCGTTTTGGTCCAGTGCACAGCTGTCGTTCAAGTGAACCAGCTAGAAATCTCCAAATTGATTTCAAACAAAGAATCACTCTCGGTCCTCCAAAAATTCTTCGATCTTCCTCTTCCACTAAGAGAATTGCCACAGAGGCCAGTGGGCTGACCACGACCAGTGGCCATTTTGGTCAAAATCACAGCTGTCGAAAATGATTTTTAAACCAATGAATCACACTCAGTCCTCAAAAAGTTCTTCGAAGTTCCTCTTCTCACGGCGAAATTTCAAAAACCGTAACAGAGATAAAAAGTATGTTGAACCCTGATATTCTACTCAAGCGAACTGATATTTCTGCACGTGCGCATCTCACGTAGTCCCGATAGGATGGAATAGGGAGGTAGAATTTGCTTTAAGTCCTTGACAATTCCATTGTATGATACCTTTTAATTTGGTACTCATGAGGGCTTAGTATTGGCTCGCTCTTTGCTCCTATCTCTTTTGCTATTAGGTGAGAACATCCATGTTCTCCTCCTCTCCAGAATCCTCCAACACCTGAAATTTATTATGTGGGGGCACTTTGTTTTCTGATCCCTTCGGATCTCTATTTGGTGTTTGGTTTATTTTAACAGTTTTGTCATCTTTTTTAGCAGAAGTTTGGTAAGATTTTAGTCTGGGGTTTGACGCTGTCTATGTACCTACAGAGTTTTTTTGTGGCCTGTGAAGGGGAGGCCATGGCGTTACCTTGTTTTGATTGATATTTTTGAGGGCTCTTGGATTTTTCAGGCCAAGTTATGTTAGTTTGTACTATTTGGAAATTGTAATGGATAGCCTTTTTTGCTTTTTTTTCCCCAGGAAGGGTAGTAGCGTCAAAGGTTTATACTTTATGTATAAATTATACTTTATGATCCCTTTCCTCGTAGTCAAGGAGTTGTTTGCCGAAACTTTTATTGGTACGTTGACTAGCATGGTGGATTTCAGTAAGTTGGTTGCATGACTCTTCTGGCTTACTTCAATAAGAAGATCACCAGAATGCAGCCTTTTCACTTGTTTAGGTTCACCAGCGAGTCCTGTGATTCCCTTTGCAATAGCAAAGGGAGACAGTTTGCTTAACTGTTTCATTTGATCTGCACCTTGAATAACAAGGAAATGGGGCCAAGTAGTGCTGGGTCCATAGTCAGAGTCACTGTCCAAGTCGTTATCTTATGATCTTTTAAATGTTTTTTAAAAAGTGTCCAGTGTGATGTGTGATAGGAGAGTATCGGCAAGAATGAAGGGAAAAGTGTACAAGACGGTGATGAGGCCAGCAATGTTGTATGGGTTAGAGACAGTGGCCCTGGGGAAAAGACAGGAGGCAGAGCTGGAGGTGGCAGAGATGAAAATGTTGAGGTTCTCTTTGGGAGTAACGAGGATGGATAGGATCAGAAATGAGTACATCAGAGGGACAGCACATGTTTGATGTTTTGGAGACAAAGTCAGAGAGGCTAGATTGAGATGGTTTGGACATGTACAGAGGAGGGATAGTGAGTATATTGGTCGTAGGATGCTGAGGTTGGAACTACCAGGCAAAAGGCCCAGAGGAATACCAAAGAGAAGATTTATGGATGTGGTGAAGGCGGACATGAAGGTCGTTGGAGTAAGAGTAGAAGATGCAGAGGATAGGGAGAGATGGAGGCAGATCATTTGCTGTGGCGACCCCTGAAGGGAACAGCCGAAAGGAAAAGAAGAAGAAGAAGAAGTGCGTGCATGCACTCAGATGCGCACCTCACAAAAATGTAAGTAGTTTTGATGGGAGGTTTTGGGTTATTTTTTTTGTTTTATGTTTGTTTAGGGTTTTTTTTAATTAATTAATTAATTTATTTATTTATTCATTTTTTGCATAAATGGCTTTGTTTAGTGGCATTTTCCTGAACTTTTTCCCCTATTCTTCCTTAATTTCCTTATTTTTTAATCCGGTGAATATGTTTAAAAAATATACCGCGATGCACTGAAGCTGCATGAATTAAAGCGCGAGGTAGCAAGGGCTCCCTGTATTCAAAAAGTGCAGTTTTATTGTTGTGATTTTATTTTCTTAAGAGAAAAATCTTATCCAAACCTACATGAATATCTGTGAAAAAGTAATTAACCCCCTTGTTAAAAGGTAAGGTTTTTGTTCTTAATATATAATCATAGTGGAAAACTGAGTTCAATTTCATGGCCACACTCAGGCCTGATTTCTGCCAGACATTTCCCATCAGGAGATCCCTAACATAAAATCTGTCTGACAAAGTGAAGTAGGCCACACTGAACACATATCATCATGCCGCGATCCAGTGAGCTTCAAGAGCAAACAAGAAAGAAGATTACAGAGTTGTCTCAGTCTGGGAAAGGATACAAAGTCATTGATAAATCTTTGGGACGCCAGCGAACCACTGTCAGAGCCATTCTCCATAAATGGAGAAGGCATGGCACAGTTGTGACCCTTCCCAGGAGTGGCTGATGTACCAAATTTACTCCAAGAGCACTGCGCAGACTAACCAGCGAAGTCATAAAGGAGCCTAAAACCACTGCTAAACAGCTACAAGCCTCACTTGCCTCAGTTAATGTCAATGTTCATGACTCCACCATCAGAAAGACCTAAAGATGGCATCCATGGAAGAATTCTGAGGTGAAAGCTACTGTCAATAAAAAAAGAATACCAAGGCACGACTCACTTTTGCCAAGAATCATCTTGATCATCCCCAAAGCTTTTGAGAAAATGTCCTCTGTGCTCATGAAACTAAAGTTGAACTTTTTTGGGTGAAATGCATCCTGTTACATCTGGCACAAAAGCAAGAATGCATTTGATAAAAAGAACATTGTGCCAACAATGAAACATGGTGGTGGAAGTGCAATGATCTGTGCCTGCTTTGCTGCTTCAGGACCTGGGCAACTTGTCATGATTGATGGAACCATGAATTCTGCTCGCTACCAATAAATCCTGGCAAAGAATGTTCATCCATCAGTTCGAGATCTCAAGCTAAAGTGTACTTGGGTTTTGCAGCAAGACAATGATCCAAAGCACACCAGCAAATCCACTTCTGAATGGCTAAAAAACAACAAAATGAGGGTTTTTTTGGAGAGGTCTAGTCAAAGTCCCAAACTGAACCCTATGGAGGTGCTGTGGTACAACCTTAAAAAGACTGTTCATGCCTGAAAACCGTCCTATCTGGTTTATCTTAAACAATTTTGCAGAGAAGAGGGGCCCACAATCCCATCACAGTGATGTGAAAGACTCATTGCCTCTTATCGCAAACGCTTGACTGCAGTTATTGCTGCAAAAGGTGGTTCAACCAGCTATTAAGTTTAGGGGTGCAATTACTTATTCGCATGGGCCCTTGCAGATTCAGATGTTTTATTTCCCCTGAATAAATGCAATCAACACTGAAAACTGTATTTCGTGTTTACTTGTGTTTTATCTTTGTATAATTAGATCTGCTTGATCTAAAATTGGATGACAGTAACAAACATACAAAAATGTCAGAAATGGATCGGGGCAAAAACTTTTGCACAGCGCTGCATATAGAAATTATTAATGTTAAAAGAGTGTTTGTTAAAAAGAATTGTCCTGATGCTACTTCAGCATGATGAGAGATCAGTATCATCTTTCAGAAAGCATACTGAAGCTGTGATTACACACAGGAATTTTTGTTTTAAAACCAAGTGTTAAATCACATTTCAGATCGTGTTTTTCCTTTTCCTTTTCATTCATCTTTAAAGCAAATAACCGATACAATGGAATATGGGTTGTCTGACATTTAAGGGAGTTGAATGCATTTCAAATTTATTGCAAAGTATTTTGGTATATTAGTCCTTCTCAAAAAATTAGCATATTGTGATTAAGTTCATTATTTTCAGTAATGTACTGATAAAAACTAAACTTTCATATATTTTAGATTCATTGCACCCCAACTGAAATATTTCAGGTGTTTTATTGTTTTAATACTGATGATTTTGACATACAGCTCATGAAAACCCAAAATTCCTATCTCAGAAAATTAGCATATCATGAAAAGGTACTCTAAACGAGCTATTAATCTAATCATCTGAATCAACCAATTAACTCTAAAAACCTGCAAAAGATTCCTGAGGCTTTTAAAAACTCAATCATGGGTAAGACTGCCGACCTGACTGCTGTCCAGAAGGCCATCATTGACACCCTCAAGCAAGAGGGTAAGACACAGAAAGAAATCTCTGAGCGAATAGGCTTTTCCCAGAGTGCTCTATCAAGGCACCTCAGTGGGACGTCTGTGGGAAGGAAAAAGTGTGGCAGAAAACGCTGCACAACCAGAAGAGGTGACCGGACCCTGAAGAAGAATGTGGAGAAGGGCCGATTCCAGACCTTGGGGGACCTGTGGAAGCAGTGGACTGGGCTACAGGTGGCGCATTCCCCAGGTCAAGCCACTTTTGAACTAGAAACAGCGGCAGAAGTGCACAACAGTTTGGTTTCATGCCAACAAAGAGCACCACAGATGCAGTGTTTGCCTTGAGGATGTTAATGGAGAAGTACAGAGAAGGTCAGCGGGAGCTGCATTGTGCCTTTGTGGATCTGGAGAAAGCATATGACAGGGTGCCGAGAGAAGAACTGTGGTATTGCATGAGGAAGTCTGGAGTGGCAGAGAAATAGGTTAGAGTGGTGCAGGACATGTATGAGAGATGTAAGACAGTGGTGAGGTGTGCTGTCGGTGTGACAGAAGAGTTCAAGGTTGAGGTGGGACGGCATCAAGGGTCAGCTCTCAGCCCCTTCTTGTTTGCTATGGTGATGGACAGGCTGACAGACGAGGTTAGACAATATTCCCCATGGACTATGATGTTTGCAGATGACATTGTGATCTGTAGTGAGAGCAGAGAACAAGTGCAGGAAAATCTAGAGAGGTGGAGGTATGCCCTGGAAAGGAGGGGAATGAAGATTAGCCTCAGTAAGACAGAATACATGTGCATGAATGACAAGGACCAAAGAGGAACTTTGAGATTACAGGGAGCAGAGATAAGAAAGGTGGAGGATTTTAAGTACTTAGGCTCAACAATCCAGAGCAATGGAGAGTGTGGAAAAGAGGTCAAGAAGCGTGTACAGGCAGGTTGGAATGGTTGGAGAAAAGTGTCCGGTGTGATGTGTGATAGGAGGGTATCGGCAAGAATGAAGGGAAAAGTGTACAAGACAGTGTTGAGGCCAACGATGTTGTATGGGTTAGAAACAGTGGCCCTGGGGAAAAGACAGGAGGCAGAGTTGGAGGTAGCAGAGATGAAAATGTTGAGGTTCTCTTTGGGAGTAACGAGGATGGATAGGATTAGGAATGAGCACGTCAGAGGGACAGCACATGTAAGACGTTTTGGAGACAAAGTCAGAGAGGCTAGATTGAGATGGTTTGGACATGTACAGAGGAGGGATAGTGAGTATATTGGTAATAGGATGCTGAGGCTGGAACTACCAGGCAAAAGGCCTAGAGGAAGACCAAAGAGACGATTCATGGTTGTGGTGAAGGAGGACATGAAGGTCGTTGGTGTAAGAGAAGAAGATGCAAAGGATAGGGTGAGATGGAGGCAGATGATTCGCTGTGGCGACCCCTGAAGGGAAAAGCCGAAAGGAAAAGAAGACGAAACAGCGGCAGAATTGCCTGACCTGGGCTACAGATAAGCAGCACTGGACTGTTGCTCAGTGGTCCAAAGTACTTTTTTCGGATGAAAGCAAATTTTGCATGTCATTCGGAAATCAAGGTGCCAAAGTCTGGAGGAAGACTGGGGAGAAGGAAATGTCAAAATGCCTGAAGTCCAGTGTCAAGTACCCACAGTCAGTGATGGTCTGGGGTGCCATGTCAGCTGCTGGTGTCGGTCCACTGTGTTTTATCAAGGGCAGGGTCAATGCAGCTAGCTTTCAGGAGATTTTGGAGCAATTCATGCTTCCATCTGCTGAAAAGCTTTATGGAGATGATTTCATTTTTCAGCACGACCTGGTACCTGCTCACAGTGCCAAAACCACTGCTAAATGGTTTACTGACCATGGTATTACTGTGCTCAATTGGCCTGCCAACTCTCCTGACCTGAACCCCATAGAGAATCTGTGGGATATTGTGAAGAGAAAGTTGAGAGACACCAGACCCAACACTGTGGATGAGCTTAAGGCCGCTATCAAAGCATCCTAAGCGCTTTATTCATTAACAGGGTTCGTATAGCCAAGGCTTGATAAAATTCAAGCACTTTTTAAAGACTTTTCAATGACAAATATTGCATTTTCAAGGACCACTTTCATCAACTTGTATGCAATACCATTACAAACAAGATGTTTGTAAGGATAGCTATAACATAAATCATGACGTTTAGACAAAGATGCTTTGAGAAACTGTATGTTAAATGTAATATTCAATCATATTCAAGCTGATAAGCTCATACACACACACACACACACACACACAAACAGACAGACACACACACGGTAGAGACAAGGTGCGCGCACACACACACATGGTAGAGACAAGGCAAGCACACACACACACACACACACGCACACAGTATATAGATGAGGCACGCGTGCACACACACACATGCACACACACACACACACACACACACACACACACACGGTACAGAGATGAGACACGTGTGCACACACACACACACACACACACATAGTACAGAGACAAGGCGCGCGCACACACACATGGTACAGAGATAAGGCATGCCTGCGCGTGAACACACACACACACCCACACACACACACACACACACACACAGTACAGAAATGAGACGCACACACGTGCACACACATGCACGCACACAGTAAAGATATGAGGCCGCGCACACACCGAAGCATCGCAAAAAACGGGGGTTGACTGTATATTAACAATAACAACAATAAATTAAATTCCATTTGTGTCTAAAATTCCTCTCACATTTCTGGGAGACTTATAGTTCACAGTTACTAAATAAATTTGATTAAACCACAAAGACTGCAGACTAATTTAGAGACCATCAATATACCTGTCAGTGTTGTTCCGTCGTGATCATCATGGGAAGTTTCTCCTGTTCTCTCTGCCTTACTGTCACGTATCACCTGGTTCTGGAGTATAGATTGATGTGATATAAATGTCCAGGATGATGTGCAATGTTAGATATTGCAGGAATTTTATGACTTGACTGAACTCCCTCACCTCTGTTTCTGTGTTACGGGTTTCTGGTTGTCCTGCTGCTTGTAATCAAGATATTGGAAAATATGACAACAAAAATTCTGCAATCCTGCCTTCAGTATTTATCACAGAATCACTTCACTATCACTTTACTATACTTTGTGTACAGAAAGGCAATTATTAAAATAATTTACCCTGAATAATTAATGAAAAGCAATATTAGTATTATTGGATAGTCAGTGCCAGCTAATGATAATGTTTGCTTTATGCTTTAATGATTAGTGCATGTATGAATTCATCCCTATGAAAGAATTAATGACATAGTACATATATGCTTTCTCATATTCGTATAGTAAAGTGTTACTTTACTTTATTTCTCCATTTTAACAGATTACACTCAAACCTTTATCATTCAGGACATCTTACCCAGAAAATCACCCTGAGGAAGTGAGTCCGGATTCACCACAGAGTGTCTTCCTACTTCAGCAGGATTCTGAGAGGAAATTCATTAAGAAGGCTTAATAACAGCATCAACGTTCCTTCAGAACTGAAAGTGCTAAAGAATTAAATATTCATTACATTTTCACCACCCTGTTCGGCTGGAGGATCCCGAGACGGATCCATTTTCACTCTGCATCACTTAGAGCTTCACCTGAAAAGGGTTTTGATTTAAATTACATTATATTTTGATTTGTATAATATCACCACCAATAAATTTCTTTGCAATATGAAATAAGGCAAAAATCAATGTTGAAGAGATAGGAAGCTTCTCGGTGTACTGCATATTTTATTCTGCATGCATTGGGTTTTAAACTCTGAGGGAATTATCTTTGATTATATAAGAGGTTGAAGATTAACAACACTGAGATAAAATTTCCTTGAGTCTGTGCTCCTGATCTAGAATTCTCTCTCTCTTTCTCTCTTTCTCTCTCTCCCCCATCACACACACACACATGCACACACACACAAACTATAAATGTAATACATATAATAGATAAATCTTACCTAATCGAGTTGCAGCCTTAACAAAAGCCCTGTGTGTCAGTCGAGTGCTGCAGAATGCTGTATGATACACACACCCTGTTACAGGAAGTGATTTAGCACGAACTCACACAGTTAATGTGTAGAGTTCTACCCCTCCCCAGCCACTGATTTCCGAAATGAAAGTGAAAGGAAACAGAGGATCAAATAATTTTCAAACATATGATTTCAGGGAAATCAGACCCTCTTATCTTTGAAGTGCTTCTATTGAAAGATTATGGCAGATGACTGATGACTGATACTATACTGATCTATCCAGATGGGAACTGGCCATCAGGAAATTATGGAATTTTCCCAGTAGACTTGTGGAAGCCAAGCCAGCAGGTCAGTTTTCCCACTTGCCACCATGTGGGGCAGTGGTGATGTAGTGGATAAGGGGATGGGAAAACTGATCCAAGGGTCAGCGGTTCAAGCCACACTATCACCACTGTTGGGCCCTTGAGCAAGGCCATTAACCCTCAATTGCTCATTTGTATAAAAAATAATAATTGTAAGTCGCTCTGGATAAAAGCATGTACCAAATGCTGTGATTGTAAATGTAATGTTTGGTCACCACAGCAACATCCAGGGTGTGGTAGCTAGCAGAGTGGCTGACATTTGTCCAGAAAGGAAACATGGATAAAGTTAGAAAATCATAAATGAAAAATTGTGCCAAAAAAACCCCCAAAAGAAAAACAAAGGGTATTCTTAACTGATGCTGAATGTTCTCCAAGTTAATAAATATAAAACAGTCAGCTCCAGATGACTATGATGAAGAAGCGGAATCATTAAGGTGGGATTTATTTTGTGACAGGGGTAAGCGGTCTAGGGGAGGTAGCAGTAGATTTTCTGACAACAATATTCAACAAGGTCTTAGAAAGTGAGCAGATGCCGGAGGAATGGAGGAGAAGTGTGCTTGTGCCCATTTTTAAGAACAAGGGAGATGTACAGAGTTGTGGCAACTACAGAGGGATAAAGTTGATGAGCCATACAATGAAGTTATGGGAAAGAATAGTGGAAGCTAGACGAAGGGCAGAGGTCAGCATTTGTGAACAACCATTTGGTTTCATGCCACAAAAGAGCACCACAGATGCAATGTTTGCTTTGAGGATATAAATAGAAAAGTACAGAGAAGATCAGACGGAGCTGCATTGTGCCTTTGTGGATCTGGAGAAAGCATATGACAGGGTGCTGAGAGAAGAACTGTGGTATTGTATGAGGAAGTCTGGAGTGACAGAGAAGTATGTTAGAGTGGTGCAGGACATGTATGAGACATGTAAGACAGTGGTGAGGTGTGCTGTCAGTGTGACAGAAGCGTTCAAGGTGGAGGTTGGACTGTATCAAGGGTCAGCTCTCAGCCCCTTCTTGTTTGCTATGGTGATGGACAGGCTGACAGATGAGGTTCGACAAGAATCTCCATGGACTATGATGTTTGCAGATGACATTGTGATCTGTAGTGAGAGCAGAGAACAAGTGGAGGAAAATCTAGAGAGGTGGAGGTATGCCCTGGAAAGGAGGAGAATGAAGGTTAGAATCAGTAAGACAGAATACATGTGTGTGAACGACAAGGACCCAAGAGGAACGGTGAGGTTACAGGGGGCAGAGATAAAAAAGGTGGAGGATTTTAAGTACTTAGGCTCAACAATCCAGAGCAATGGAGAGTGTGGAAAAGAGGTAAAGAAGCGCGTGCAGGCAGGTTGGAATGGATGGAGAAATGTGTCCGGTGTGATGTGTGATAATAGAGTATCGGCAAGAATGAAGGGAAAAGTGTACAAGATGGTGATGAGGCCAGCGATGTTGTATGGTATAGAGACAGTGGCCCTGGGGAAAAGACAGAAGGCAGAGCTGGAGGTAGCAGAGATGAAAATGTTGAGGTTCTCTCTGGGAGTAACGAAGATAGATAGGATCAGGAATTAGTACATCAGAGGGACAGTACATGTTAGATGTTTTGGAGACAAAGTCAGAGAGGCTAGATTGAGATGGTTTGGACATGTACAGAGGAGGGATAGTGAGTATATTGGTAGTAGGATGCTGAGGTTGGAACGACCAGGCAGAAGGCCCAGAAGAAGACCAAAGAGAAGATTTTAGGATATGGTGAAGGCGGACATGAAAGTAGTTGGAGTAAGAGTAGAAGATGCAGAGGATAGAGTGAGATGGAGGCAGATCATTTGCTGCGGCGACCCCTGAAGGGAACAGCCGAAAGGAAAAGAATACATATATATATATATATATATATATATATATATATATATATATATATATATATATATATATATTTCACCAGTCTATAAAGTCGTTTACTTATATAATATATATGTATGTGTGTATGTATGTATATGTATCTATTTTTGCACCCCCTACTGATGGTACCTCAAGAGCCTGTAACAGTGAATTTCTCCATTGTGAGATTAATAAAGCTGTATCTTATCTTATATATATATATATATATATATATATATATATATATATATATATGTATATCTATAAAAGCCCTGTGTGACAGTAGAATGTTGTAGAATGTTGTAGAATGCTGTATGCTGCACACACCCTGTTACAGGAAGTTCTACCCCTCCCCAGCCACTGATTTCAGAAATGAAAGTGAAAGGTAGCAGAGGTTCAAACAATTTTCAAACGTGATTTCAGGGAAATCAGACCCTCTTATCTTTGAAGTGCTTCTGTTGAAAGATTATGACTGATGATTGATACTATCCTGATCTATCCGGATGGGAACTGACCATCAGGAAATTGTGGAATTTTCCCAATAGACTTGTGGAAGCCACGCCAGCCGGTCAGTTTTCCCACATGCCACCACGTGAGGCAGTGGTGATGTAGTGGATAAGTATGCTGTGATTGTAAATGTAATGTTTGGTCAACATAGCAACATCCAGGGTGTGGTAGCTAGCAGAGTGGCTAACATTTCTCCAGAAAGGAAACAGGGATAAAATTAGAAAACAATTTTAGCTGTGAAATGAAAAATTGTGCCAAAAAAGAAAAGGATATTCTTGACTGATGCTGAATGTTCTCTGAATTAACAAATACAAAGCAGTCTGCTCTAGATGACTGTGATGAAGAGGCGGTGGGATCATTAAGGTGGGATTTATTTTGTGACGGGGTAAGCGGTAAATCCCACAATCACTGATGAGGCGTAGACATACAGAGTGAGAATTTTTCTCTGACTGTGTAGCTATCCAGACTAAGTTACATCAGCAGTACCGTAATGCAGTGCTTGTAGACCCCCATCAACACCCCCCACCCACCCATCCCCCTATTCTGCACATTTTAGTTATTTTCCTGCTATGTCACACCCACTTCTTGTCATTAGGTAAGTACTGTAATCAGATCAGGTGTGTTGGGAGCATGGAGAACACTAAAATAGGCAGTGTGGAGTGTCCTCAATAACTGGCTTTGGGAGCTCCTGAGTTGGGTGATCCCTCTGTCAGTGTTTTATTACATCAAATGTGGATGTGGAAGAGCAAGGCTGAGGGTTTTGTACCATTAATAAAAAATATGATATGAAATGTTCACCACCTTTTGTCCTGCAATTTTTTTTTTCAAATCCAGGATTATTGGAGGAAACTCGAGTACCAAGAGCAATTATGGCAAGAACATGCAAACTCCACATAGAAGCGCCTTTACTTGGCACGGGGCTCCGATCCAAGACCATCTTGCTGCGAGGCGTAAGTGCTGACCACTACAACACCGTATAGCTTTTGTTTCTTCATTCATCATCTAATTCCTTTTCTGAATTGCTTAACTCAACGTATCCTAATTAGTGGCAGGGAAGGTGGTGCCCATCTCAGTCAACTCAGGGCTAAGGTAGGGTACCTCCTGGAATGATCTCAAATCCATCCTCTGTTTCGCAAGACTGGATCAGATCCTCTTGATCATCCTTCTGGATTGTATTCTTATTTAACAATTATGTCCCAAAATTTAATTCAGAAGTTTGTAAAGGGTCAAGAGTATCTGCCCTGCAATGGCCTACCGAGCTGTCCAGGGTTTACTCTCCCCTCGCCCAGAGTCGGCTGAGATGGGCACCAGCCTCCCCACAACCCTAATTAGAATTGTGGTACTTAAAGCTCTTCATTGTGTTTACAGTTCATGCGCAAGACATCAAAACTGTGACATTTAAAATGGAAACTTAACTGACAGGATATATCTCTGAGATACCATGAAATGAAGGTCAGTATCCTGGCTGTACAGAAGGGACGATATTTAAAGTCTCACATCACCCTGACAAGAGTATTACCCTCCAACACACTTTCTACTTGAGAGGTAAGTCAGCAATTATTGCTTTGGTTTTTCTATTTGAAACACACACACACACACACACACACACACACACACACACACACACACAGACACACACACACACACACACACACACAAATTATCAAAAACATGACCCCTGACAGGTAAACAGAATAACATTGATTATCTCATTACGGCGACTACGGCAACATTTTCATAGCAATGGCTATACAGACAGGTTGATTGTGTTACAGAAATTCAGGGGAAAGTACCGACCAAAAGTGGTCCAAGGAAGGACAATAAGTGAACTAACATGTGTCTCATGGGTCACTGATGCTTACTGAGGGGAGTGAAGCCTCTATACAGTGTAGACATAGTAGTAGCAGATAAGTATTTATACATCAATCGACCAGAACAACACACACACACACACACACACACACACACACACACACACACACACACACACCCTGACTGCAAGTTCTATATGATCTAATAGCCTACTAATCATGCTCTAACAATCTATTAATCATGTACATCCCAATAGGAGTAAAACCTTTATTTTTAAGACATAAAATGTTTTTTTTTAATTAAATCATTTGTATTATATATAAACCCCAGTGCAGCTAACTGGGTTATCAAAGGCTGGCCATGTCTCTGACTGTTTGCGGTGAGACCCGTATAAAAAAGAACCATTGCTGTCATTCCAAAAGAGCACACTATTTAGTTGCCGTTAGTGTGCTGTTGCTGTGCAATGGCCTGTCGAGTTGTGCAGGGTGTACCCCGCCTTCACCCAAAGCCTCCCCATGACCCTAATTAGGATTAAGCAATTCAGAAAATAATTGAATTAATGAATGAGAAAATTGAATCAATAAATAAATATTATATATAAGTTCTGACTGGTTGGGGCAGTGGTGGTCTCGTGGTATAAGGTGCTGGATCGCTGATCCAAAGGTTGGAGGTTCGAGTCCCACTCTCCACAAGGTTGTCACTGTCCCCCCCAGTGCAGCTAACTAGGTTATCAAAGGCCGGCCATGTCTCTCACTGTCTATGGTGTGAGGCATGTAAAAGAACCATTGCTGACTTTCGACAAGAGTAGGCTGCAAAGCCGTCAGCGTGTTTCCGCCCTGCGATGGCCTGGCGAGCTGTCCAGGGTGTACTCTGACCTCGCCCTGAGTTGGCTGGGATGGGCACCAGCCTCCCTGTGACCCTAATTAGGATGAAGCGGTTACAGAAAATAAAATGAAATGAGATAGTGGTCCACTAACTTTTTTATTATAAACAACAAGACTGATTAAAAAAATAGAGTGTGATGATTGTATGAAAGATAAATAGGTTTATTTTAACAGACTTTGAGTTTAATATTTGATTATCGTTCACAGTGGTACAATAAGTTATTTCGACTATGTTAGATGTACGTACTCGGTGCTTTATTCCATGCAGCTGGACCATCCTTTCCTCCTACAATGGTAGGTGCAGTGTACACCATGCTCCACTAGGGGCGTTGTGCACGTTTTGGACACACATTTCTGGGAAAACTTGTGACCTGCCCGGTCTGACTGTTATATTTTTGGCCATATATAAATGCAAATCATTAAAATTCCCTATAACATATTCAGATCAACCAATGACCATTAACATCAACTCATCCAGGTCTTCAAACAGCAGAAACACACTGAGCTGGGATGACTACATAAAGTTTGGGCTCAGTGGTCACAGCTTTTCCTGAATTCATGGGTCTCAATTGGCACTTTTCTCAGACTACATGAAATGCAATATTTTGCAAAGGAGGGATCGTATCTCCCCCAATTAAAGAGATTTGTGATACGTTTTCGACAGAAAATGCCTATGTTAATATTTTTGCTGCTATCCAGTACCACCCTGTGATGGCCTGGTGAGCCATCCAGGGTGTACCCTGTCCTTGCCCAGAGTCGGCTGAGATGGGTGCCAACCTCCACATGACTCTAATTCAGACTAAGTGGTTCAGAAAATGAATGAATGAATGATATCCAGTACCAAATAGAGGTTAAATATATAGAAAGAATTTTAATTCCAGATTTCAGTTAGATTTTAGTAGAAGGTGTTTATAAAACAATGCCTAACAATTAAAAAAACAATCTTTAATGCTATTAAATCAAATAATTGTGATAACATGAATCTAACATATGGTTACTGGTGTGTTGACATGCTTCTGGAATCACTAGCCCTTGCATGTATACGCTCTCTCTTAGTGAGGGCAGAATATCTCCTGGACAGCTCATCGGCCATCGCAGAACAGAAACATGTTGACGGCTATGTAGCCTACTCTTGACGAAAGTCAGTTCTTTTACATGCCTCTCACCATAGGCAGTGAATGATATGCCCAGCCTTTGATAACCTAATTAACTGCACTGGGGGGACAGTGACAACCTTGTGGAGAGTGGGGCTTGAACCCCCAACCTTCGGATCAGTGATCAACCACCTTTTACCACCACGGAACCACTTCGATCTAGCATATGATGCAACATAAAATTAAATGTGTTTAAGATATAAATAATTATAATAGTTCTTCTCTTACTACATTTCTACAATCTCACTTCAGTTCTTCACCCCATCGTCTGTGTCACCAAGTCCCTTTTTTCCAGAATATGTGTACACATGGTTCAGGGATTGCATACAGGTGCATGCACTCTCCCATCAAGTTCATTTTTATAGATCACAACCTTTGCATGGAAAATGACGTACACTCTGTTTATAAATATACAAGCCTACAAGCCTCTGACCTTTTTCCACCAGCTTGATCAGTTTGTTTACATCATAGCTCACAGCACACCACCACAAAGATAATTACAATGGCCAACACAGATCAGAGAACATGTGTCGTTGTCTAGTGGGCATATTAGAGAACACGGGGTGTCTCAGAAAGAATATCTTGCTGTGCCCTCTTATGCAGAAAGCTTTTGTGTTGTTTGACCAGTCGAGCTGGTTGTTATAATCACACCCCAATAAACTGGAATAGACCACCATCGTTACCCACTTCCCATTTCAGGAGTCTGGTACCAGGAAGCTCCTCCTTCACTGAAAGTCCAACACCAGCTTCCTGGTTTTACTGATGTTGAGCTGTCAGTGGTTTCTGTCACACCAACTTCTAAATTATTTCTCAGTAATGTGTTTGTACTCCTCCTTTTCAGTTCAGTTCATTTTCTGTAACCGCTTCATCCTAATTAGGGTCGTGGGGAGGCTGGTGCCCATCCCAGCCAACTCAGGGCGAGGGCAGAGTACACCCTGGACAGCTCGCCAGGCCATCGCAGGGCGGAAACACGCTGACGGCTTTGTAGCCTACTCTTGTCGAAAGTCAGCATTGGTTCTTTTACATGCCTCTCACCATAGACAATGAGAGACATGGCCGGCCTTTGATAACCCAGTTAGCTGCACTGGGGGGGGGACAGTGACAACCCTGTGGAGAGTGGGAAGCAAACTTGAGGTCGTGGGATACCTGTACCTCGAAGAGCTTCAGTGATGTGTCATAAGTGCGAGTGGAGGTGAATAATGTTAATCTTTGCCTTGTGACCTTTGCAGATGTGTACAAGTGCTGTGAAGCATGAATGGGATTGCATCTTCAATTCCAATGTTGCTCTGATATACAAACTGTAGTTCATTCAGCCCCAAACCAAGGGCATGAGATGCTGCAGGACTACATTCTCAAGAGTTTTCAATTGCCACAGGTCTGAAGTCATGTGGGAGCATTGGAATGTTCTGTCATGGACACAGGGAATATACATGATGCTTCCCAGATGTTGAACACGTTTTTAGGTTTAAGACATTATCTATGAACATTACTGCCAGCTGCTCCATGCACATCTGGAGCACAATTGGGTGTTGACCAATACTATGGCCTTCTTGTCTGGATAGCTGGTCTTGGTAAGCTGCCATCTCACCTGTTTGAGCCTCATGATCAGGGTAGTCGAGGTTGTGGTGACGATATGATTGCTCCCTGGGCTGGGAACAAGTGCATTTCCCTCAGAAGTGATGGAAGGGAAAGAGGGAGTGTGTACTGCTGAGAAGAGACAGACAAGAGGTTGCTCTGCTTTTACTACACTAACACTACAAACACATTCACTCCAGTCATGTTTACCATAAGTATTATGCTTCATTCTGACATTTTAAATATGAATTTAATCCAATTTACTCAGGTTCACAATACCAAAATCATCAATATCAAAAATGGCCTGTAAGGTTACAATAGTTGCCAGAGGGATTTCAGAAGACCACTGAAGAAATGGGTGAAGACCAGCTGTAGCAATAAATATTTTTGTGAAGGTTTGATGTGGCCTTGGAGAAAAGCATCAGGAGACTCTCTCAAATTTAAAATAAAATACAATATGTTGTTTAGATCAATAAAGTTATATAAACATGTTGTCATGTCGAGGTCTGATCACAAATCCGCACGCGCACACACACACACACACACACACACACACACACACACACACACACACACACACACACACACACATAAAACGCATGACCAAAGTTGTATAAAAGTTAGTCACAGAACTGATTCTGATTGATACACATTAATATAGCAATAGTTCATGGAATCTTACAGCAAGAATCATGATGCTCGCGCCATGAGTACTGGAGTACCGGATCTTACGAGAAAGCATAGGCTGTGTTTGTACAAGCAGATGTGAAACCTCGCTGCTTTGTTCCGTCCTCGTTCCAAGAACTCAGCTGGAATTTGGCAATTTTTCTTGACCATGAAGAGTAACAGACTATAACCTTCCATCTAAAATATTTCTTAACAGCATAACAAGATCATAAGATACACAGCAGGATAAATAAATAAGAAATTAATTAATCCATCCATTCATTCATTTTCTAAGCCACTTCTTTAAGCTGAGGACCTGGAGGAAACCCACACAAGCACAAGGAGAATGTGCAAACTTGAAGAGAAACACCCTCTCAAGGCACAGGCCTTGAAGCAATGAACTTAGAATAGTGTTAACTGCGGCACCATCATGCTTCCAAGAGTTTCACAATCTCCTTGCTATAGGAGCAAGTCCAAATATTCTGAGCCATGAAGTTGAAACTAACCACGCTAATCATACAGCGCTTCATTTTAAAATTTGATCAGACCTTTTTCGCCACTATCAACAGAAATGCTGTAGCATACCCGGAGGTTAATACTAGCAACGTTCAAAGATAAAAAAAACAATGCTTACGGCCATACCTTCCTGAGAACGCCCGATGTCGTCTGATCTCAGAAGCTAAGCAGGACCGGGCCTGGTTAGCACTTGGCTGGGAGGCCGCCTGGGAATACCAGGTGCTGTAAGCTAGGGGCCGGTAGCGTACTGGTTAAGGTCCTGCTCTCATGATCAGGAGGTTGTGTGTTCAAATCCCAGTTAGACACCCCCCCCCCCCCCCCACACACACACACACACACACACACACACATACACTGTGCTAAGACCCATGGGCAAGGTCTCAAACCTCAAATGTGCCTCTGTTCACCTAGCAGCATAAATGGGTACCGGGCACAGTGGTGGTCTAATGGATAGGGTGGAGTATCGCTGGGCCTAAGGTTGGGGGTTTGAGTCCTCACAGGGTTGTCACTGTCCCCCCAGTGTGGCTAACTGGGTTATCAAAGGCAGGCCATGTCTCTCACTGTCTATGGTGAGAGGCATGCAAAAGAACCATTGCTGACTTTGTTAAAGAATAGGCTGCAAGGCCGTCAGCGTGTTTCTGGGAACAAGCAGCAAGCATTCCGTCGTGTCCCGGTTAATCTTCTCCAGAAGAGACCAACCACACTAAACTAAGAGGATAAGAGATGATGATGATGATAAATGGGTACCAGTAAAATACACTTGGAAGGTAACCTGCGATGGAATAGCGTCGTCCCATCCAGGAGGAGTTGAACTCCGAGTCGCTTCATGCTATGGAAACCAGGGATAAGCACCGGCCTGATGAGCCACTATGGCTCGAGTGTAAAAAGCCCAAAGGACTTTACCTTTACCTCAAAGATAAATAATTTACAGACCATAGAGACATGGAGACATACAGTGGTATGAAAAAGTGAACCTTGAACCTTTTGGAATTTCTCACTTTTCTGCATAAAATCACCATCAAATGTGATCTGATCTTTGTCAAAATCACACAGATGAAAAAACAGTGTCTGCTTTAACTAAAAACACCCAAACATTTATAGGTTTTCATATTTTAATGAGGATAGCATGCAAACAATGACAGAAGGGGGAGGAATAAGTAATTGAACCCTCTGCCTAAGGAGACTTAAAGAGCAATTGAAACCAATTTTTACCAAACAATTTAAGTCAGGTGTGTGCCCAATCACTGATGAGTGGCTTAAAGCTGCCCCACCCACTATAAAACACACACCTGGCAAGAATTGTCTTGATGAGAAGCATTGTCTGATGTGCACCATGGCTCACTCAAAAGAGCTGTCTGAAGACCTGCGATCAAGAATTGTTGATTTGTATAAAGCTGGGAAAGGATACAAAACCATATCTAAAAGTCTGGATGTTCATCAATCCACAGTCAGAGAAGTTGTCTACAAATGGAGAGAGTTTGGCACTGTTGCTTCCCTCCCAAGGAGTGGCCGTCCACCAAGGATGACGCCAAGAGTTCAGTGCAGAATACTCAGAGAGGTAAAAAAAAACCCTAGAGTGTCTGCTAAAGACTTACAGAAATCACTGGCACAGTCCAATATCTCTGTGCACACATCAACTATATGTAAAACAATGGCCAAGAATGGTGTTCATGGGAGGACTCCAGGGAGGAAGCCACTGCCGTCTAAAAAAAAACATTGTTGCTCGTTTAATGTTCGCAAAAAGGCACTTGGACACTCCACAGAAGTTTTGGCAAAATATTTTGCAGACTAATGAAACCAAAGTTGAATTGTTCGGGAGGAACACACAACGTCATGTGTGGAGGAAAAATGGAACAGCTCACCAACATCAACACCTCATCCCCACCGTGAAGCATGGTGGGGGGTGCATCATGGTTTGGGGCTGTTTTGCTGCCTTGGGGCCTGGACAACTTGCGACCATTAATGGAAAAATGAATTCAAAAGTTTATCAGGATGTTTTGCAGGAAAACCTGAGGCCGTCTGTCAGACAGTTGAAGCTAAAAAGAGTATGGATGCTGCAACAAGACAATGATCCAAAACACAGAAGTAAATCAACTTCAGAATGGTTTCAGAAGAACAAAATACATGTTCTGGAGTGGCCAAGTCAAAGTCCAGACTTGAACCCCATTGAGATGCTGTGGCATGACCTCAAGACAGCGATTCATGCCAGACATTCCAGGAATCTGCCTGAACTACAGCAGTTTTGTAAAGAAGAATGGGCCAAGATTAGTCCTGATTGATGTGCCAGACTGATCTGCAGCTACAGGAAGCGTCTGGTTGAAGTTATTGCTGCCGGGGGGGGGCACAACATATTAAATGTGATGGTTCAGTTACTTATTCCTCCCCCTTCTGTCATTGTTTGCATGCTATCCTCATTAAAATATGAAAACCTATAAATGTTTGGGTGGTTTGAGTTAAAGCAGACACCGTTTTTTCATCTGTGTGATTTTGACAAAGATCAGATCACATTTGATGGTGATTTTATGCAGAAATGTGAGAAATTCCAAAAGGTTCAGATACTTTTTCATACCACTGTATAGACAGATATCAGAGGACAGGAAAATCTGATCATCTCTTGATGAGCTGTTGGTCAGGTTTCTCAGTCACAAATGCAACTAACACACTGCACTCTGCCTGTATCACATTAACAACACACCAGTGCAACTTTGCTTTCCTTAATTCATTTTCTGAACCATTTAATCCTAATTAGGGTTATGTGGACGCTGGTTCCCATTTCAGTCAATTCTGGGTAAGAGCAGAGTACACCCTGGACAGCTCAGCAGGCCATCACAGGGCAGAAACATGCTGAGAGAAATCCAATGGCCTTCTCTGCATGAATAACAGCAATGACGTTTTTACATTCCTCTCACCATAGACATGGCTGGCCTTTGATAAAACAGTTAGCAGCACTGGAATAATAATCATTGCCAGCATCACCTGTCTTTACAAGTGTGGCCTTAGATCCTGTGCCAAGAATTACAGGGGGCTTAGTATTATCGCAACTTTGTCAAAGATCATTTCGGCAATCATAGTAGATAGAATCAAGGAGGTGTACGAGTATATCTTGCTACCATCACAATTTGGTTTTCGCGCCAACCGGTCAACTAATGATGCAATCTTCATAATACGCTATGTGCTTGAGAAAGCCAAAAAATCTGGAATTCCACTCTATGTTCCTTTTATTGATCTAAGAGCGGCATATGACTGGATACCACGAGAAGCTCCAATGAAGTGTCTTGAAATCAGATTAAAGTGTCCTCATATTGTAGGTATCCTTAAAGCTCTATACACCAATACATGTGCCTACATCAAAGGTTCTAACAAACTGTTTGACACAAAGGTCGGATGCAGACAGGGTGCCTTGGAGTCCCCGTTTCTATTCAATATATATGGACTTCGTAGTCAGAATTGCTAAACACGAAGTGGAGAAAGTGTACCCGTGGGCAGGATTTAAGATCAAGTATTGTATTCCCAATAAGGCATCACCAAGAGAACTCTGTAAAAACGCAAGAGCAAGAGGGGAAGCTAGAATTACGGAACTTCTGTATGACGATCAAGCAATATTTGCGGAATCGATAGAGGAATTACAAACCGTCCTCCAAATGTATGATGACACTTTTTCCCGCTTTGGTCTGAAGATGTCTTATACAAAAACAGAGACGATGGCCTTTAATGTTGATGACGCTGTTCGGAGCCAAGAGAGTCTGGTGGATGTTGGGGGAATGAAGTTGAAGAACGTGAGGAAGTTTTGATATCTAGGGTACACCATTTCAAACTCAAGCGACAACACAGAGAATCTCTACTCTAGAATAGGATCTGCATATGAAAAGTGGAATGAGCTCAAATATGTGTTAACGGACAACCGGATACATCTATCTACTAGGTTGAAGTTTCTAAAAGCCTGCGTAAGATCCCGGCTCTTGTATAGTGTGCAGGTCTGGGAAATGACCTCAAAGGAAATAGCAAAGATCGAGGTGGTCTGGTACAGTTTAATTAGGAAGATGGTGAAGGGCGGGTATAGGCGACAAAGGGATAGTGACCCCTGAAGGGAAAAGCCGAAAGGAGAAGAAGAAGAAGAAGACGAAAGGCAAGAAATATTAATGAATATCTGCTCTCACTATGAGTGCTCATATCACACATTGTTGTTTAAATTCAGGGCCTAAGGGTTAAAAATATATTTACATGATGCAAGTGATTATATTAAACACTATATTCCAGGGGTGTCTCACTCTTTTTCACTCAGGGCCCCATTTGTAGGTCACCAAGAGTCAAATAATCACTGAATGCACAGTAACAAATTTTAACTTTGGTCTAGTTCCTGGGTTAAAACCATAATTTCCCATTTCTTCCTAACGAAACCAAAGAGAAAACTGTGGTCTTCATCTACAAACTTTGGGTTTGTAGTCAGGACAATAAAATTGTAAATGAATCAGTTTTTCCATTAACTGAGTGGTTGCTACTAATTTGTGAACATGTTAAGTCCATTTGCCATCATATTAGTTCTCTCTCTCTCTCTCTCTCTCTCTCTCTCTCTCCCTCTCTCTCTCTCTCTCTCTCTCTTTCTCTCTCTCAAGGGCGGGAAACACCCCAACAACACTCACATAACCATTCACACGCACAATAAGGTGACCAGAAATGGACTATCTTACTGTCAAGCTGATGCGCTAATCACGATGGCACCATGGTGCCTATTCGTTTATTTTCTGTAACCACTTCTAATCCTAATCCTAATTACCACTTCTACCACTTCTAATCCTAATTAGGATTGCAGGGGGGCTGGCACCCATCTCGGCCGGATCCAGGCGAGGGCAGAGTGCACCCTGGACGGCCCGCCAGATAATTGCAGGGCGGAAACAAGCTGATGACTCTTGTAGAAAGTCAGCAATGCTTCTTTCACATGAACCTCACACCACAGACAGTGAGAGACATGACCGCCTTTGATAACTCTGTTAGCTGCACTGGCTGGGGACAGTGACAACCCATTGAGAGTGGGGCTTCAACCCCCAACCTTAGGATCAGTGATCCAGCACCTTTACCACCAGGCCACAACTGCCCCATGTAGTATCATTTAGTATTATTTATTGTTATTGTTTGTAATGTGGTTTTTTTTTTAGGTTTCTTGATTTGCTTAAGTGCACTGTGTGCGATTTGATTAAATGTTCATCATGCCCCTTGAATCACACTGGAAATAATTTTCGGATAATAAATTACTATTTTGCAGTTAAGCAGTTATTGAATTCACTGGAAAGAATTTGTTGTGTCAAATGAGAAGTACTGGGAAATTAAAAATCTGAAAGATAGATAGTTTTGCTTCCTCAATTAATCTGCTTTATGATTGGTTGGATCAGAAGCATCACGTTAACTGCTGGACCTCCTCACTACATACAGTACTGTATATACAGTATATATCAGCCGTTTCTCCTGCTGTGACAACCAGCCAGGTTATACGCAGCAGGAAAAGAAACTTCAGCTTCTAAGACTGGACTTACACCAAGTTCACAGACGTCCATCATGGTAATGTAACACAAAATCAACTAAAACTGAACAACTCTATTACATGTTTAATAACATGCAAGAGGCCTTTTAAATACTTTTTTTTTTTTTTTTCTTTTCTTTTCGGCTTTTTCCCTTTCTCGAAAGTCGCCACAGTGAATCATCTGATTCACACATTTGATTTGGCACAGGTTTTTACGTCGGATGCCCTTCCTGTCACAACCCTTTTTAGCAAGGGACAGAAACACGCTGACTGCTTTGCAGCCTACTCTTTACGAAAGTCAGCAATGGTTCTTTTACATGCCTCTCACCATAGACAGTGACAGACATGGCCCGCCTTTGATAACCCAGTTAGCTGCACTTGGGGGACAGTGACAACCCTGTGGGGACTTGAACCCCGAACCTTAGGATCAGCGATCCTGCGCCCTATCCACTAGACCACCACTGCCCCCTAAATACTTTTTTTTTTATGCTTATCTAAAAGTTTTCATCCTGCATCTGATTTTATTTTGTGCATACCAGAATGTGTTAGACATTTATGGAAGCGGAATATATGGGTTATTGTTATTAATTCAAGCTTTTGTTTCCTCTTTAGATGTATACAGGTGTGCTGATTGGACTCTTTGTATTGTCGATATCCTACTCAGGGGTAACACTAGAGGAGGTGAATATAAACACGCTCCCTAAAATCATCCGCTTCTTCGAAAACAAGTAAGAAACTGGAAATCCCAACAAAATTTATGTAATTTGTCAAAGTAAACTGATATCAATATTTGGAGCAGATCCTTCTCCTTTAAAATTGAAAAAAAAAAAAATCAAAATATAGTTGCTTGCAGAAGATAAGAGATCTTAATTTATAACTGTTACATGAACAATGAAAATTACATAAATTACAAAAAATGCACAAAAAAGACATCTGAGGATTTACACTGCACTATACATATACATATATCCTACATACACTTACATGCATATATACACATACTGTATATCCTACACACACATATATATACACACATACCTATATCCACACATGTACACGTTTACATAAATATACATACAACATTTCTACATACACATATACACATACAATTATACATACATATACACACAAATACAGGGCATGACATTAAGAATGTTTTCCACCAGACAGGGGGGGCAGGCAGAAGAAAAAATCTACAGGACCCCTAAGAAATTTACTGGACTCCACTTTTTCTGGAATGATTAATTATGTGATAATCTGTTATTATTATTTTTTTCATTCACTTGTTCACCTGTCTATATGTTTGGTGTACAATAGCTATTATGATTGAATAAGAAGCATACATGTAAATCAATTCTCTATCATATCCAACTCTTTATTTATTATTCTGCTGATCAAATTAAAAACTCAGTGAACACAGAATAACAACGCAAACAAAAAGGTGGACGCAACAACAACTAGATTGAGTCTCCAGATCTCGAGTCGAATTATCTTCTCAATACTTAACATAGAAATCAGTAACCTCAAGTAATTATCAAAGTTGTCTTGAGAGAGCATTCTACATAATCAAATTATTTGAGATATTGTATTTTAATTCAGTTTTAGCTTCTGTCCTGTTCCTCATCATCATCTCTGTCTCTTCTGTTTCTTGTATCATCAACCTCAGCCTCCACATAATCATCTGACTCACACTCCTTTTCAGATAGATTGATAGATACTTGCAGATTGGAGACAATCCCAGAAGTAACTGGCATGTGATTCAAATTTAGCCAGTGGCTGAGAGCTTTTGTTTCTCCCTCCTGCTGATTGGTTGCAGATTATCTGTACGCCTCTATTTTTTCTTCACGCACAAGTTATCAACATGATTGCCTGAATTGCAAAGTAAATATTTCTGTGTTTTTAATGATAATTTAAGCTCTATGATGCTACTCAAATGCCCTGCATCTTCTCTAGCTTCTGGTGAGGCGCCTAAGTGCTTTATTTATTAATAAATTGTATCAGGGTAAAGAATTTAAAAATTTTTACTTTAGAATTACTACATTTTACTACATTATTATTATAGTCACGGATAAGCTGCAAACCCGGACGTTACTGGCAGGTGATTCAAATTTAGCCAATGGCTGAGAACTTTTGTTTCTCCCTCCTGCTGATTGGATGCAGATTATGCATATCAAATGTATTCATGGATTAACAGTAATATCTGAATTGATTTAATACATAATGATGATCTATAATTATCAATATTCAGATTTCCTATATCATTAATGAGTCGACACCAATTTATTGCTCCGTAATTTTCCCTATTGCCAAAAGATGTTGCACCAACGTAAAAGAAAACACGGACGGTCTGTAACTATAAGTGTTACTTTATCAAGTTTATCAAGTGTCATATCTTAGGCGACGGCGAATTGTTCATTTTACTGAAAAGGCCTTCTGCCTGACACCGGGGCCGGGATTGGGATGGATTTTTTCAGACCGTCCTCAAAAATGCTGGCAAATGCCGGTGGACTGGCGTTAATTTCACACCCTGCATATACCCTACACACACACACACACACATACAGACATATATACAAGATATTTATATATGAGCTTTCCTTTCAGCTTTTTCCCTTCTTCAGAGGTCGCCACAACAAATGATTCGTAGGTTTCATTTGGCATAGGTTTTTATGTCGGATGCCCTTCCGGACACAACCCTTTTTTTTAGCAAGGGACAGAACCACGCTGACAGCTCTGCAGCTACTCTTTATGAAAGTCAGCAATGGTTCTTTTGCATGCCTCTCACCATAGACAGTGAGATACAAGGCCGGCCTTTGATAGCCCCGTTAGCTGCACTGGGGGGACAATGACAACCCTGTGGGGACTCGAACCCCCAACCTTAGGATCAGCAATCCTGCACCCTATCCACTAGACCACCACTGCCCTATGTTGACTGAGCATCCTCAATGCTATAAATGTTTATAATAACCAATCAAGCGCCCTATACCACCACTGCCCCATAAAATAAAAAATATATATATGGTGTGTGTGTGTGTGTTTGTGTGTGTGTGTTATATATATATATATATAAAATAAAAAACATATATACATACATAGGTTAAAAGTTTTTTAAGTGTTTTTCATGTCCCCCACTAGTAGGAACTTTCCACCTGTGAGTCGGTAATGTGCGCAGGCTGCTCTTAGAGGTCGCACATCTTGCACCATTCCAGCGACACACAGTCTGAAGCACGGCCCCGCGCACCTCCAGATCCTACACAGATAACTTCCTTATCTGGAACTGGGGACCGGGACTGGTGGGTTAAATGGAGTGCCTTGGCGATGGTCAGTGGTTTTGATGTGCAGGATGATGTTTACTGCAGTGTCACAGGAGGAATGGTGTCATTAACGATGATTTGTGATGGTCCTGATTTCACACCATAAAGACTTAAAAGTTTCAGGTGAGCAGGCAGCAGGTGGAGTCGAGTCGGGTCATGTTGGGAAATGATTCACAAATAATCCACCAATCAAACAGAATTATCTAGGAAGCATTACACACACTTTGAGGAAATAAATCAGATTATCTTCATGTTGAAGTTCGATTATAGTTCTGTGGTGCGCCTTCCAAGGGCAGTTCAATTGTCCAGTTGTAGTGTGTGTGTGTGTGTGTGTGTGTGTGTGTGTGTGTGAGAGAGAGAGAGCGAGCGAGCGAGAGATTGTATACAGTACAAACTTGTATAGGTTACTTATACAAGGTTTAAACATACGTTCCCCTGTAAAGAATGAAAGAATGCCCTGTAACAATTCATAAACAAATTCATTTAACAAACGAACGGCTGGAACCTAACTAGTTTGTAAGGTGGGGAGCGTGTATATATATATGTTTTCTTTGCTTGAGTTCAATGTGGTATTATTGTAAAATGCTTACTGGAATGTGTGTGAGATGAAAATACCGCAATACTTCCCAGTTTGGGCGAGATCATTTCAGTAAACTATTTGTGTCAAATTTGCTCTTGAAATGGCAGACAGAATATGCACAGTAAAATGAAAATATGAAGATTTATGAAATATGAACATTTTTAACAGAATGGGAGGGTTTTTTTTGTTGTTGTTCTTGAATGTAATGGAAAACCGTTCTGCCTTATATGTCAGGCGAGAGATAGAGAGAGAGAGAGAGAGAGAGAAAGGGATGTGTGATGTTCATGTGTGCTCATGTGCATGATGTGGCTCTTTATGGTAACACAGTAAAAAATGTGGCTCTTGGTCTCCGAGTGGTTGGCCACCCCTGCTATATACAGTCTGCTTCTTCTTTTACTTTCGGCTGCGCCCTTCAGGGGTCGCCACAGCAAATCATCCGCCTCCACCTCACCCTGTCCTCCGCATCTTCTTTTCTGACTCCAACGACCTTCATGTCTTCCTTCACCACATCCATAAATCTCTTCTTTGGTCTTCCTCGAGGCCTTCTGCCTGGTAGTTCCAACTTCAGCATCCTACTACCAATATACTCACTATCCCTCCTCTGTACATGTCCAAACCATCTCAATCTAGCCTCTCTGACTTTGTCTCCAAAACATCTTACGTGGGCTGTCCCTCTGATATACTCATTTCTGATCCTATCCATCCTCGTTACTCCCAAAGAGAACCTCAACATTTTCATCTCCGCTACCTCCAGCTCTGCCTCCTGCCTTTTCCTCAGCGCCACTGTTTCTAAACCATACAACATCGCTGGCCTCACCACCGTCTTGTACACTTTTCCCTTCATTCTTGCTGATACTCTCCTATCACACCGGACACTTTTCTCCAACCATTCCAGCCTGCCTGCACATGCTTCTTCACCTCTTTTCTACACTCTCCATTGCTCTGGATTGTTGAGCCTAAGTACTTAAAATCCTCCACCTTCATTATCTCTGCTCCCTGTAACATCACCGTTCCTCCTGGGTCCTTCTCATTCACACACATGTATTCTGATTTTCTGAGGCTAACCTTCATTCCTCTCCTTTCCAGGGCATACCTCCACCTCTCTAGATTTTCCTGCACTTGTTCTCTGCTCTCACTACAGATCACGATGTGATCTGCAAACATCATAGTCCATGGAGATTCTTGTCTCACCTACAGTCTGCTATCATGTGTTATACATGAAGTTATCAGGGGCAAGGAAATGCAGACTGGTTAAAAAAGATGGTATTTGTGCACTGTGTAAACCATGGGATATGCAGCGTTTTGCTGTGGATATCAGATTGTCACTGAAGTTGTTTTCACTGTGTTTGTATCAGCTATAAACCATCTGTACAGACTTCCGCTGTAGATGGGGCACAGTATGCTGTGGCTATCAATGTCCCTGCAGAACAGTGTGGAAAGACATTCGATGACAAAAACTTCCTCAGTGGAGACCTTTCACAAAATGTCAAGAATAAACTCAGCAATGCAAATCTCTATGAGGGGGATCGGCTGGCCGCTGCAACACCAAAAGGTGTAAGCAAGACAAGCAAGATCCATTCAGAGCGTGCCTTGCTCTTGTGTGAAGGAAGCAGCCATGCCATCAATCCTGTACAAAACCTGCTGAGGAAGGACAAGAATGGCTGCGTGGTATTCTACACCTATAACTCTCCGTGTCTGGAGTACTGCCTGAACCAAGCTGGGGATGACAATGAAAAGAACCGGGAGAAAATCCAGAACGAGAGAAATGAGGAAAAGAAACAGAACAAGGAAGTAGCCCCTGCTGTCAAGAAGTGCATCCTGAACTCCCTCAGCATGCTGACCAATCACAACGGTCCTAAGGCTTTTGTGTTCAGTAGAATCTACAGCGAAGACGTAAAAAACATTCATGATTTGGCCTCTGCCCTGGTACAGGTTGCTGAGCAGGTCCCACTCTACAGATGTAACACCAAGTCCTGTATAAAGTGTGTGGAAAACAGTCAGTTCAACAACCAATGTGTGTCCTTAAATTGAAATGTTACAATGTCCAGATTAATAGTGAGATTTTTGTTGTTGTTCTTGATATAAATATATTAATGATTTCAGTCTTTGTAATTTGATTTAATAATCAATATACTAATCAATAGCTCCTTCTCTGCTCTCAATAATCCAGTTGTGAAATGAAATATTTTACAGAATAAATATTTTAGCATCAGTAACTGAGCTTTGTTTATACGTTGAAAAAGGTAGGAGAATGTTTGAATGTGTTTGAACATAAAAAGCTGTTGGTCAGATGGTGTGTGTGTGAGGGGGGAATTTAAATTAAAAACCAAAAGATTGAAAATTAATTTAGGAAAAAAATTTAATCAGATAAAACGTGTGGGCTTCATTGCCAGCAGATGGCAGCACTGAGAGGCTGCTGTGTTCCTTGTCATGACACACAACATTCATTTATTCATTCTGTGAACCACTGTTCGCAGAGAAGCTGGCGCTCTTCTCAGCCGACTAAGGGTGAGGGTAGGGTACACCCTGGACAGTTCGACAGGCCATCGCAGGGCCGACATTCACACATCCATTCACACTCACACTCAAACCTGGGGTGATTTGGAACAGCCAATTAACCCTGTAGTGCCCAGTCACAGAAAGCAGCATGAGAATTCTAATCAGAATTTGTTGCACATATGGAACATGGGGTGCAACAGGGTTAACCTACTGTGCATGTTTTTGGACTGTGTGAGGAAACCGGAGCACCCGGAGGAAACCCACACAAGCACGGGGAGCACATGCAAACTTTGACACCCAACAGTGCTCTGAAAATAAAACAAAGTTTAATAAAGTCCACCCACATTCAGATAGTTATTTTTCTCTACTGGTATATAGATAATGTTTATTGGAGTACCATTTACCAGATTAGTCAATTCCAAGTGTGTAAATTACAAAAATATTAGAGTGTGAGTGAGGGAAGCACATCAGTTATTTAACAGTATAAAGTGTACGGCTGCTTGTTAATCTGTATTTGTGGCTAGATACATAGGGATGAGAGTAAAAGGTTGCTGGTTCAATTCCCGAAACAACAGGGAAAAATGTATAGCAGAGACCAAGTGAAGGAAAATCTAGCGAGGTGGAGGTATGCAATGGAAAGGAGGGGATTGAAGGTTAGTCTCAGTAAGACAGAATACATGTGTGTGAACGACAAGGACCCAAGAGGAACGGTGAGGTTACAGGGGGCAGAGATAAAGAAGGTGGAGGATTTTAAGTACTTAGGCTCAACAATCCAGAGCAATGGAGAGTGTGGAAAAGAGGTGAAGAAGCGCATGCAGGCAGGTTGGAATGGATGGAGAAAAGTGTCCGGTGTGATGTGTGATAGGAGAGTATCGTCAAGAATGAAGGGAAAAGTGTACAAGACGGTGATGAGGCCAGTGATGTTGTATGGTTTAGAGACAGTGGCCCTGGGGAACAGACAGGAGTCAGAGCTGGAGGTAGCAGAGATGAAAATGTTGAGGTTCTCTTTGGGAGTAACGAGGATGGATAGGATCAGAAACGAGTCCATCAGAGGGACAGCACATGTTAGATGTTTTGGAGACAAAGTCAGAGAGGCTAGATTGAGATGGTTTGGACATGTACAGAGGAGGGATAGTGAGTATATTGGTCGTAGGATGCTGAGGTTGGAATTAACAGGCAAAAGGCCCAGAGGAAGACCAAAGAGAAGATTTATGGATGCGGTGGAGGCGGACATGAAGGTAATTGGAGTAAGAGTAGAAGATGCAGAGGATAGGGAGAGATGGAGGCAGATCATTTGCTGTGGCGACCCCTGAAGGGAACAGCCGAAAGGAAAAGAAGAAGAAGAGGGGGGGAAAATGTATAGCGGTTGGGGAGTGAGCACCACCATCTCTTCCTCCTTCATGGCTTCAATCGCCCCCTGGTGGTTATAATGTGAGACAGCCTACTGCTCTGTGTGTGCTCACATTTCCCTCTGTGTGTGTGTGTGTGTGTGTGTGTGTGGGGGGGGGGGGCGTTGCTCCTCCTCTTTGATAAGGTAAATGTAGAAGCTAAATTTCCATTGAGGACTGAAGCCGCACAAACTGAAGCACAAAGTAGAGGGATCATTGTATACACTAAGTGTACACCTGTACAATTTTGAAGAAAACCGTACAGAAGAGTATTGTGGGAGTGTTAAGAAATTTTGTGAGGTTTTATGTTTGGAATACATCAAAGAAATATAGGGAAAATCAGATACGATCGGCTCAAATCAGCATCTGTATCATGTGACTACAGTTTTACTAATAGGATCAAGGGTCGAGTTACGCATACGTAAGGGCAGCGGTGGCTTAATGGATAAGGCAAAGAGTTGCTAATTCGAAGGTCAGCAATTCAATCCCCATTATTGGGACCTTGAGCAAGGCCCTTAACCCTCAGTTACTCAGTTGTATAAAATAATGATAATTGTAAGATGCTCTGTATAAGAGTGTCTGCCAAATGCTGTAAATTTAAAGATTGCTGTGTCCTATTAGCATTTCAGGCCATGAGACCTAAATGCAGAAACAGGTGTATCTGCACGCACACACATGCACGCGCACGCACACGCACACACACATGCACGCACACACACACTTACACACTTATGCTGATGTGAAATAGAATTATTGAAGTCAGTAAACTTCACCTTCAAAGTCAAAGTGCTTGCTATATATCTTTGTGCAGTTTAATCGGAACTTGGTGGTGCTAATCACGGCCTCCTCCTTCCTCACCAGCGCATATCCACACAGATCCATCTTTAAGATTTCTGAAATTAAGACAGTTTCACAGTTTTTTAACTGGATGCTCTGTTTTCTGGACACAAATTCAAATAACTGCACAGAAAAAAAATCATCGTCCAAACGAACAAACCGAGATATGATCACATGAGTGACTGTACTAGTATATTTTACATTACAATTCATCACCTCCAGAAAAAAATGATTTTGATACTATACCTGTCAGAGGATTCAAAATGTAACCCATACCTGATGAATTTGTGCCTATCTATTCATCATGGGTATAAATAGGTGTCTAATTCTACTCTGAGGCAAAAAGCAAGCGTGGGGAACAGTGTGCAAACATGATGTCATAGCTTTTGTACTTATTACACTGTGAGTGATGGCGCATTCATTCATTTTCTAAGCTGTTTAATCATAATGAGGGTTGCAGAGAAGCTGGCACCCATCTCAGTTAACTCTGGATGAAGGCAGGGTACACCCTGAACAGCTCGCCAAGCCATTGCAGGGCCTCATTTTTCATTCATTTATTCATTTTCTGAACCGCTTAATCCTAATTAGGGACACAGGGGAGGCTGGCTCCCATTTCAGCCAACTTAGGGCATGGGCATAGTAAACCTTGACAGCTTGTCAGGCAATCGCAGGGCCAACTCACACACACAACCATTGACACTCACACCTAGAGGTGATCTGGAACAGCCAGTTAGCCTACTGTGCAGGTTTTTGGACTGTGTGAGGAAACCGGAGCACCTGAAAGAAACCCACATAAGCACGGGGAGAACATGCAAACTCCACACAGAAACGCCATATATCATCAGTTATAAACACCACATACTGAATGTGGAGATGTGTTCAGTTAGACAATGCATTTTGTTGTGTTTAGTTCTTTGTTCAGCCTGTCGGCGAGTCGAAGACTTAAGATGAGTAAACACACATCCACCAGTTCGAGACTCTCCACTGGTTCCTCCTAACGGCTGCTTTGAGCAAAGCCCATTAAAGAAAAGAAAAGAAAAGCCCAGCAAAGAAAAGCCCAGCAAAGCAAAGCCCAGCAAAGCATAACATAATATAATGTAACATAACATACTCTATTTTCCAGACTACACATCGCTCTGGAGTACAAATCGCATTGGCCAAAAAAAGCACAATCTTCTTCTTTTCCGTTCGGCTGTTCCCTTCAGGGGTCTCCACAGCAAACCATCCGCCTCCATCTCGCCCTGTCCTCTGCATCTTCTTCTCTTACTCCAATGACCTTCATGTCTTCCTTCACCACATCCATAAATCTCTTCTTTGGTCTTCCTCTTGGCCTTCTGCCTGGTAGTTCCAACTTCAGCATCCTACTGCCAATATACTCAGTCACACTGGACTATAAGTCACAAACTCATGGAAACTGTCTACCTTGGCTTGGCAATCTGCTGGCGAATTTTTGTGACATTGTGGTGCTTGCTCTGATAGAGAGGGGGTTGCGTTGCATGAAGTGGTAACAACAAGAAGATCCTCACACAAAGTCATTTATATTCATCTTCTTGACAACTACCTGGACGTGGAGACGCAACTACATTGTTGACAAAGTCTCTCCCTTCAGCATGTTGCTCAAGCACCCCTGTGCGAGCACGTTCCTCCAGTTGTGGCCATCTGGCTTTCAGCCCGCGGTTCACTTTTTGGTTTTCTTCACTGCAGTAATAATAATCTCTGCTTTTCTTCCGTCCCTCACAAGTTTCTTATTCACTCCAAACTTTCTTTCTGCTACTTGATTACCATTTTTTGCTGCATATATGCAGCTTGTAATCCACACAAAAGGGTTTTCTTATTGGGGCCATTTCTTCAGTGGTACAGGATGAGCAGGTACTGGCACCCAAGCCTAGAGTGCCCTCTTGTGGTTGCAAGTGTAAAAAAAAGCAAACGTGAATCTATGCTTGTTGTTATTACTATGACGAACAGAATATCTGTAATAATTTCACAGAAGTCACTCTGGAGTATAAGTTGCACCTTCAGCCAAAGTATGAAAAAAGTGCGCCTTATAGTCCAAAATATGGTAATAAAGAATGGGATATGATTGCTCAATGGCTTATGGGAAATGATGATTATTGAGGAAACTTAAACCCAAATGATTACTAACAATGTATACACAGAACCATGTGGTTGATTTATTAGGTGTTTCCCCCTAACTGACTGACCGACCCAGGGAAACTGTGCTGAATGGATTAAGCTAGGTAAACGAACACGGTTCACATTCATTCCGTTATTTGTTGAGACCGTTTTTACTGAATATTGTTTTGAGCCAATTCCAGACCCTCAGTGTGTAATGGCTACAGGTTTCACAGGAGTCATGCTACCAGCACGGCTACAGATGTCCACAGTAACACCACAACGTTCAGAAGCTGCCAACAAGCCTGAACAGAAAACCTAAAATTACTGTTAAATCTGCTGCAGTTGCTTTAAAATGTTGAAGTCAGTCTGTTCTAATACCCATTATGAATGAATGAGGTTGTCTTTGGCATATTGTGCATGCTAATTTCTTACAGGAACTTTCAAGTCGTGTCCATATTTCACTATTTCAAATCTAAAACTTTTGCTTACAGTGGCAAATAGTAATGCAGAATTCCACATGTTCTGGAATAAAATACATTTTCAGACAATTTGTGCATTTTTAATGTATATTTTCCCTTCGAAAATACATGCAAGTTGACTTAACAGTTGCAATTTGTATGGAACCGGCGTGATTCAGGGCTTAGTTGTAAATGTACTGGTCTGTATGGACCTGTTGCAGTTTGCATAAGTTTCCCACATGGGTTTAGGACTAATGACAGATTTACATCTTCAGTCACAACTTTATTAAAATATCAGCACTTCAGACAAAATGTCTCTCTCTCTCTCTCTCTCTCTCTCTCTCTCCCTCTCTGTGTGTGTGTGTGTGTGTGTGTGTGTGTGTGTGTGTGCGTGCCTGAATCAGGACTGTCCTTGGGGAGAGTCTTAGTGCCCTGTGAGAGTTCAGGTATTTCACTTTGATCTTACAAACCTGTAACTTGGTCTTTGATACCTTGAAGCCATGTTCAGCCAGGTGCTTGAGAAGGACCAGAAAGGCATTTGAGCATGCCTCCTGGCTTTCAGCAGACACCAGAAGACCATCTGCCTACCGGAGGACGCAGGAGCCTGGGGGTAGCACAAGGTCACACAGCGCATCCCGAACTGCAGCTGAAAAGACAGCAGGTGAATCAATCAAGCCTTGCAGCAGTCTGGTCCACGTGTACTGCTTACCTTTGTGCATGAAGGCAAAGAGTGGCCGTGTCTGCTCCTCAACAGGAACACTGAAGAAGGCAGAGCAGAGATCAATCACAGAAAAATGAGAATGATTACATGTAATTGACGTCATAATGGTAGGAACATCAGGTGCCACAGGCATTATTATGTCATTAATTCTACGCAAGTCTTGTGTAAAATGCCAGGGATCATCAAAGGGTCCACGTATTGCAAAAACGAGCGAGAAACCTTGATACCGGTTCATTTTTCTCCTGTTTACTTTTAGGTACTTGGTTGATTACGATTCATGATTAGCTTGCTGGTGTGCGAGGAGATGATGGGTTAATTGTTCTTTTAAGTCTGGCAGACATTGCTTTGTGTTCCTCCAATAATAATCGTATTCCGTCTTCTTTTTATTACATATCTGCTCGTCGCCCTCAGCTCCCTGCTCAGTTTTAACAATCACTATCCCCAACTTCTTCAAGGAGGCGGACCTCGTCATACGCAAGTGGCATGTAGGATAAAATGATAATCTGCACCAATAAGTTGGCAATGGCGCGAGCATTTAATCAGCATATTTACAAAGTGTATAGGTTTATTAGGTGAGGTTGTGGACAGTCAAAGCTTGAGAGACAACGGACCAAACACAAGAGGCGTTTTCAAGCAGTGGTAGGGGCTTTGAACCTACATCATCAGGATCTTGATCATCTACTGCAGTGATCCCCAACCTTTTTATCACCTTGAACCAGTCAACGCCTGACAATTTTACCACGGACGGATTGACGGGGGGAGAGGTGTCTCCAACCTCTTTTGCAGAAGGAACCAGTTTTATGTTTGAAAAGATTTGAGCAGACCGGTTAGAGTCTACTCCATAGTCTTGTTTTGGTGGCTGTCACGGCAGAAAACCCGGCCTCACAAAGATATGTGGTTAAAAACGGAAGAAGGGCTTTCAGTGCTTCTGTAACAATGTCAAAAACAGTCATTTTTCAAAATAAGATACGGAAGCTCTAATAAAAAAAAAAAAAAAAAAAAACCTATAACTTGCACAATAAAAGATTTGTTTGCAGACCAGTATCAAATGAGCCACAGCCCGGTACTGGGGTTGGGGACCACCGATTTACTGTATTTCTACAATGGAGTCAGACCATAATAATGGCAGTTCAGTAGGACGGATGGGTTGTTTCTGCCTAGTTTTAGGTTTGGTGCCAAGTGGGCGTGGTGAGGGTATAGTTCCAGTCACTGAAGGACAACTTGAAATTTCTAGGGCTGGGCACAAAGAATTATTCACGGGTTCAGACACAGATGAAGTAGGTGGCGATGATGCTACAGTATATGGTGGTGGTACTGCAGCAGTCTTAAATCGTGTAGTATTGGGTTTTGGTTTGCAGACCATCCGCCACATAGATTGGGTTTCTATAATGTTTTGGTATTAATCCCAAATAGGTTTGATGTCAATGCACTTCAAATAGGACTCAAACATATACAGACGCTCCCCAGCTTACAAAATACTAGTCATTCTCAAAAAATTAGCATATCGTGATGAAGTTCATTATTTCCTTGTAATGTGCTGATAAAAATTACACTTTCGTATATTTTAGATTCATTGCACACCAACTGAAATATTTCAGGTGTTTTATTGTTTTAATACTGATGATTTTGACATACAGCTCATGAAAACACAAAATTCCTATCTCAAAAAATTAGCATATTTCATCCGACCACTAAAAAAAATAAGTGCTTTGAATACAAAAAAAGTCAACCTTCAAATAATTATGTTCAGTTATTCACGGAATACTTGGTCGGGAATCCTTTTGCAGAAATTACTGTTTCAATGCGGCGTGGCATGGAGGCAATCAACCTGTGGCACGACTGAGGTGTTATGGAGGCCCAGGATGTTTCGATAGCAGCCTCAAGCTCACCCACAGTGTTGGGTCTGGTGTCTCTCAACTTTCTCTTCACAATATCCCACAGAATCTCTATGGGGTTCAGGTCAGGAGAGTTGGCAGCCCAATTGAGCACAGTAATACCATGGTCAGTAAACCATTTAGCAGTGGTTTTGGCACTGTGAGCAGGTGCCAGGTCATGCTGAAAAATGAAATCTTCATCTCCATAAAGCTTTTCAGCAGATGGAAGCATGAAGTGCTCCAAAATCTCCTGATTGCTAGCTGCATTGACCCTGCCCTTGATAAAACACAGTGGACCAACACCAGCAGCTGACATGGCACCTGGCACCTTGATTTCCGAATGACATGCAAAATTTGCTTTCATCCGAAAAAAGTACTTTGGACCACTGAGCAACAGTCCAGTGCTGCTTATCTGTGGCCCAGGTCAGGCGCTTCTGCCGCTGTTTCTGGTTCAAAAAATGGCTTGACCTGGGGAATGCGGCACCTGTAGCCCATTTCCTGCCTGTGCACGGTGGCTCTGGATGTTTCTACTCCAGACTCAGTCCACTGCTTTCACAGGTCCCCCAAGGTCTGGCATCGGCCCTTCTTTCACTTTTTCCTTCCGACAGAGGTCCCACTGAGGTGCCTTGATACAGCACTCTGGGAACAGCCTATTCACTCAGAGAGTTCTTTCTGTGTCTTACCTTCTTGCTTGAGGGTGTCAATGATGGCCTTCTGGACAGCAGTCAGGTCGGCAGTCTTAACCATGATTGCGGTTTTGAGTAATGAACCAGGCTGGGAGGTTTTAAAAGCCTCATGAATCTTTTGCAGGTGTTTAGAGTTAATTGGTTGATTCAGATGATTAGCTTAATAGCTCGTTTAGACTACCTGAACATGATATGCTAATTGTTAGAATATATCTCTGACCTACTACGTACATGTTTATTGAATCATGAAGCAAGAAGTTCTCCTTATCCTGTTATACCCCGATGTCCTAGGTTTTGTGTAAAACATCAACCAGACCTAACCTAACTGGATGTTCAAGGCTGTCCCTCTTTTATCACCACATACCTACGTACGAATGCAAACAGTTACGTAACCAACATACCAACATGATATGGTGCTATCCACACACACATATCCACACACACATACACCCACACACACACATACACACATACACACACACACACACACCCCCACCCTATGTTATGACGAAGGTACTTTGACCAAGGACAAGGACATATGACATATGACTTTGACCAAGGACATATGACTCTGTGATTATCTGCTTGCAAAAACAAAGAAACTGCATAAAAAGCTTGTGCTCAGAAACACCCTCTGAGCAGTTGATGAATAAACCAGATTGATTTTACTCGTGTGGTTTGTTGTCTTCTGTTCCCGGAGTACTCTAAGACGTTGAGATACAGGAATCCAGATCGTGCAGGTTTACATAAGAGCTTCTACAGAGAGAGTTCTTACACTAATTTTTTTGAGATAAGAATTTTGGGTTTTCATGAGCTGTATGCCAAAATCATCAGTATTAAAATATTAAAAGACCTGAAATATTTCAGTTGGTGTGCAATGAATCTAAAATATATGAACGTTAAATTTTTATCAGTACATTACAGAAAACAATGAACTTTATCACAATATGCTAATTTTTTGAGAATGCAGCCATGAGGTGGGGGGGAGGGGGGGGCTAATCAGTGTCTCTCCCCCTTATGCCGGTCCCAAGCCAGAATAAATGCAGAGGGTTGTGACAGGAAGGGCATCCGGCGTAAAACTTGTGCCACATTTAAAAATGCAAATGATCAAAACAAAATTCATACCGGATCGGTCAAGGACCGGGTTAACAACGACCGCCATCAGTGCTGTCAACCAACAGGGTGCTGATGGAAATTGGACTACTGTTGGTCGAAGACGTCGAAGAAGGAGAGGCAGGAGGCGTGTCCGTAGGCAGAGAGAGAAGAGGAAATGCGTGAGCCTAGGACTGAGATAGGGACTTTGAATGTTGGAACTATGCAAGGAAAAGATAGGGAGCTGGCTGATATGATGCAGAGGAGGAAGGTGGACATACTGTGTGTTCAGGAAACCAGGTGGAAAGGTAGCAAGGCTACAAGCTTAGGAGCAGGGCTTAAGCTGTTTTATCACGGTGTGGATGAGAAGAGAAATGGAGTAGGAGTCATCTTGAAGGAGGTGTTTGTCAGGAATGTTCTAGAAGTGAAAAGAGTGTCAGACAGAGTGATGAGTCTCAAGTTAGAAATTGAAGGCGTGATGGTCAATGTTGTTAGTGCTTATGCCCCACAGGCAGGATGTGAGCAGGAAGAGAAGGAGAGATTCTGGAGTGAGTTAGATGAAGTGATGCAGAGTACCCCCAGAGGTGAAAGAGTAGTCATTGGGGCAGACTTCAATGGACATGTTGGTGCAGGCAACAGAGGGGACGAGGAAGTGATCGGCAGGTTTGGTATCCAGGACAGGAACACAGAAGGACAGATGTTGATCGATTTTACAAAAAGGACGGAAATGGCTGTGGTGAACACTTTCTTCAAGAAGAAACAGGAGCATAGGGTGACTTATGAAAGCGGAGGTAAGAGCACACAGGTAGACTACATCTTGTGTAGGTGATGTAATTTGAAGGAAGTCAGTGACTGCAAAGTAGTAGTGGGTGAGAGTGTTGCCAAACAGCATAGGATGGTGGTGTGCAGGATGACGCTGATGGTGAGGAAGGTGAAAAAGGCAAAGGCAGAGCAGAAGACAAAGTGGTGGAAGCTGAAAAAGGAAGAGTGTCGTGTTGTTTTCAAGGAGGAGTTGAAACGGGCTTTGGGTTGTCAGGAAGTGCTTCCAGATGACTGGACAACCACAGCCAATGTGATCAGGGAGACTGGTAGGAGAGTACTTGGTGTGTCCTCTGGAAGGAAAGTAGATAAGGAAACTTGGTGGTGGAATGAGGTGGAATGATGGAAAGTGCAGGAGTGTGTACAAAAGAAGAGGTTAGCCAAGAAGAATTGGGACATTGAGAGGACCGAAGAGAGTAAACAGGAGTACAGGGAGACACAGCGTAAGGTGAAGGTAGCAGTGTCAAAGGCCAAACAGAGGGCGTATCATGACTTGTATGCTCGGTTGGAAAGTAAAGAGGGAGAAAATGATTTATACAGGTTAGCACAGCAGAAAAAAAGAGATGGGAAAGACATGCAGCAAGTTAGAGTGATAAAGGACAGAGAGGGAAATGTATTGAGTGATAACAGAAGTGTACTGGGAAGATGGAAAGAGTACTTTGGAGAGCGGATGAATGAGGAAAATGAGAGAGAAAAAAAGAGTAGAAGGGGTGACCGTTGAGGACCAGGAAGTAGCAAAAATTAGTAAGGGAGAAGTGAGGAGGGCATTGAAGAGGATGAAGAGTGGAAAGGCAGTTGGCCCTGATGACATACCAGTTGAGGTATGGAAGTGTCTAGGGGAGGTAGCAGTAGATTTTCTGACAAGAATATTCAACAAGGTCTTAGAAAGTGAGCAGATGCTGGAGGAATGGAGGAGAAGTGTGCTTGTGCCCATTTTTAAGAACAAGGGAGACGTGCAGAGTTGTGGCAACTACAGAGGGATAAAGTTGATGAGCCATACAATGACGTTATGGGAAAGAATAGTGGAAGCTAGACTAAGGGCAGAGGTCAGCATTTGTGAACAACAGTTTGGTTTCATGCCAAGAAAGAGCACCACAGATGCAGTGTTTGCTTTGAAGATGTTAATAGAGAAGTCCAGAGAAGGTCAGAAGGAGCTGCATTGTGTCTTTGTGGATCTGGAGAAAGCATATGATAGGGTGCCGAGAGGAGAAGTATGTTAGAGTGGTGCAGGACATGTATGAGAGATGTAAGACAGTGGTGAGGTGTGCTGTCGGTGTGACAGAAGAGTTCAAGGTGGAGGTGGGACTGCATCAAGGGTCAGCTCTGAGCCCCTTCTTGTTTGCTATGGTGATGGACAGGCTGACAGACGAGGTTAGACAAGAATCTCCATGGACTATGATGTTTGCAGATGACATCGTGATCTGCAGTGAGAGCAGAGAACAAGTGGAGGAAAATCTAGAGAGATGGAGGCATTCCCTGGAAAGAAGAGGAATGAAGGTTAGTCTCAGTAAGACAGAATACATGTGTGTGAACGACAAGGACCCAAGAGGAATAGTGAGGTTACACGGGGCAGAGATAAAGGAGGTGGAGGATTTTAAGTACTTAGGCTCAACAATCCAGAGCAATGGAGAGTGTGGAAAAGAGGTAAAGAAGCGCGTGCAGGCAGGTTGGAATGGATGGAGAAAAGTATCCGGTGTGATGTGTGATCGGAGAGTATCGGCAAGAATGAAGGGAAACATGTACAAGACGGTGAAGAGGCCAGCCATGTTGTATGGTTTAGAGACAGTTGCCCTGGGGAAAAGACAGGAGTCAGAGTTAGAGGTAGCAGAGATGAAAATGTTGAGGTTCTCTTTGGGAGTAACGAGGATGGATAGGATCAGAAATGAGTACATCAGAGGGGCAGCACATGTTAGATGTTTTGGAGACAAAGTCAGAGAGGCTAGATTGAGATGGTTTGGACATGTACAGAGGAGGGGTAGTGAGTATATTGGTAGTAGGATGCTGAGGTTGGAACTACCAGTCAAAAGGCCCAGAGGAAGACCAAAGAGAAGATTTATGGATGTGGTGAAGGTGGACATGAAGGTCGTTGGAGTAAGAGTAGAAGATGCAGAGGATATGGTGAGATGGAGGCAGATGCTGTAGCGACCCCTGAAGGGAACAGCCGAAAGGAAAAGAAGAAGATGCTAATTTTTTGAGAAGGCCTAGGAGTTACGTTCCAGATGGCTGTTCGTTTGATGAATTTGTTCGCAAATTGTTACAGGTTGTTCTTTCGAGAGGAACGAGTTTGTATTGTACACAATCTTTCTCTCTCTTCTCTCTCTCTCTCTCTCTCTCTCTCTCTTTCTTTGCATAATCATACTGTTATCATAAAATGCTATATATATATATATATATATATATATATATATATATATATATATATATATATATATATATATTACATATAAAATTATTCCATTCTAAAATGAACACTCTGTACATGATAAATATCATTATATCCCATGTTTAAACTTCTGATTCCTCTCAAGTACAGCACAGCAGATCTGATCAGATTTACAGAGAGTTTCACTCGTATCCAGTTCATTATAATACTGGACTTAATTTGTTTCTTCTTTGAAAGCTTTGGCACAAGTTCAGAAATGTCTCATTCTGCTTCTCTTTCCTGAATTCAGCATGATGTAAAACACGTCAGCCATGCCCCTCTGCCGTATTCAGCTGTACTGGATAATGTTTAATCATAGTTCATACTTATATTTATGATATATCTTTCGACAGATTTTATTCATTTCTATTTCTACTTTTTAATTTCACTTTCAGTTTTACTTTCGACCTTGGACAGCACTGTTCGTATTTACGGATGTTCACAAAATGAATGTTCATAAGCTGAGGAGCATCTGTAATCACAATTCCAATTATGGTCTCCATTGCCTTTATAAATTTGTCTGTATGCAGTTGGTATTCAGGTTTAAAAGTTCCTCTGCATGGGTATGACAAAAATTGTGGTTGGGATTCAGTCCAACCAGCCAAATTATCTATCCAAGGTGTTGTGAAAAACGTCAAATTACAGCGATTCATCCAATCTCTTGGGGATTCCTCTGGATCAGGTTTGGGTGGTTCAACAAAACTACCATGGGGGTGACACAGATTACAGTAGGCCCGTAACTATTTGATGTTTAGCACTTGCGCCCCCGCATATTTGCGGATTGCAGAGTAACTGTCACATGATTCAAATTCAGCCAATGGCTGTTCTCCCTCCTGCTGATTGGTTGAGATGATGTATATACCCCTTTTTTCTTTGTGCATGTGCTTTTTTATGTGTGCTTTTGTAATTATAGTTAAGCTCGGTCATGCCACCCAAATCCTTCTCATATATATATATATATTTATATATATATATATATATATATACAGAGAGAGAGAGAGAGAGAGAGAGAGAGAATTTTGTGAGTAGATCCTTCCGTAAGAGAGTGCTCAATACTTTTTCATAGAGCAAATAAGTAAAAATAAAAGGACAGAACAAAGACTTTCTATTGAAACTTCATTTTCACTATAGATCTGTTTCGAGGGGTGGTGAAACCATCCTCTCTCTTCAGGTGATTTCAGAAGAATGATTAATATGTATTGGGGGAGGTGCTATGCCAATAAATGTGGCGTCCACTAGATGGCGTGATGTACATTGTGCTTTCGGGGACAGGTTCTCATAAATATTGGGTATTGGTCTTTGGTATTGATACATGCATATATGTACATACATATTTACATATACATACACTCATATATGTACATATATATATATATATATACATACACACACATACATACACATATATACATGGCATCAGTCCCAGGCTGCTGAGGACCTGCGCAGACCAGCTCTGTGTGGTACTATGCTACCTGTACAACCTGAGCCTCAGCCTGGAGAAGGTTCCAGTCCTATGGAAGACCTCCTGTGTGGTTCCGGTTCCCAAAACAGCACAAGCGAAGGAACCAGCCCACTACAGACCTGTTGCCCTGACCTCCCACCTCATTAAGACCATGGAAAGGCTCCTCCTTGAACACCTCCGCTCTATGGTGAGCCCCACCCTAGACCCGCTGCAGTTTGCCTACAGGCTCAACATCGGAGTAGAAGACGCCGTCATCTACCTTCTGCAGCGGGCACTCACCCACCTGGAGATCGCCGGCAGCGCTGTGAGGGTCATGTTCTTTGACTTCTCCAGCGCCTTCAACACCATCAGGCCAGCGCGCCTGCGGGGAAGCTGGAGGACGTGGGAGTGGACGGGCATCTTGCTGCCTGGATTATTGACTACCTTACTAACCGGTCCACAGTACGTGCGGCTGCGCGGCTGTAAGTCAAAGGTGGTAGTCTGTAGCACGGGGGCACCGCAGGGCACCGTCCTCTCACCCTTCCTTTTTAACATCTATACCTCGGACTTCATATATAACACAAACAGCTGCCACCTCCAGAAGTTCTCGGACGACTCCGCCATCGTGGGCCGTGTGTCAGAGGGGAACGAGCTGGAGTACCGGTCGGTCATCGTTGACTTCGTGGACTGGTGTGAGCGCAACCACCTGTGCTTGAACACTAGGAAGATGAAGGAGATGGTGGTCGACTTCAGGAGAAGCACTCAAACACACACACACACACACACACACACACACTTACTAGTGAACATCCAGGGACAGGACATTGAGACAGTGGACAGTTTCAAGTACCTGGGTGTTCACCTTAACAATAAACTGGACTGGTCCCACAACACCAACGCCCTGTACAAGAAGGGCCAGAGTCGCCTCCACCTTCTGAGGAGACTCAGGTCCTTCGGCATATGCAGACCTCTGCTCAGGACATTTTATGACTCTGTGGTAGCCTCTGCAATCCTCTACGCTGCCATCTGCTGGGCCCCGGGCAGCACAGAGCGGGACAGGAAGAGACTGAACAAGCTGGTCAGGAGGGCCAGCTCTGTCCTCGGCTGCCCACTGGACTCTGTGGAGGAGGTGAGTGAGAGGAGGATGGTAGCAAAGCTCACATCCATCCTGTTCAACAGCTCTCACCCACTGCACCAGACTGTAGAGGAGCTGAGCAGCTCCTTCAGTGGACGACTGAGGCATCCTCAGTGCAGGAAGGAGCGCTACTGCAGGTCGTTCATTCCCACCGCTGTCAGACTGTACAACGCCACTTTGTAACTGTCTGTGAAAATACCGGTTATGTGCAATAAAAACCCCGTACACTTTAATCAACCACATCTACCCCACTGACTGTGAACCATATCAACCCATCTACTCTGCACTCAGATACATTACACTTTAATATAGGCCAGTCTATAAAGTTGCTCCATTCTTTTCTTTTCTTTTCTTTTATTGTTTAGTAATTTATACTATTTATGTATCTATTTATTTATTTACTTATATAATATATATGTATGTGTGTATGTTTGTACTTGTATCTATTTTTGCACCCCCTACTGGTAGTACCTCAAGAGCCTGTAACAGTGAATTTCTCCATTGTGAGATTAATAAAGCTGTATCTTATCTTATCTTATCTTATATATATATATATATATATATATATATATATATATATATATATATATATATATATATATATATATATACATATCTACACTCATATACACACACACACACACACACACACACACACACACACACATATATATATATATATATATATATATATATATATATATATATATATATATATATATATATATATATATATACACATACATATACATATTGGGAGCCAAGACGGCATGGAAACCTGCGAGTTGGTAGGAAACTTTCCCTACTTTCCCAACTAAAAAAACTCGACATCAACATCGGACTTTACCGCGATGATGGTCTTGCCTCTTCTGACACCATACCTCGTCTCATGGAGAAAATCAAAAAAGAAATATGCCGCATTTTCTCAAATAATGGACTACGAATCACAATAGAAGCCAATAAACAGATCACCAACTTCTTGGATGTCACCCTCAACCTGAACAGTGGCACCTACCAGCCATTCACTAAACCGAACACCACACTGTTGTACGTCCACCGTGAAAGCAACCACCCGCCCATCAGAACTAAAAACATCCCCGCCGGCATCAACAAACAACTATCATCTCTTTCATCCAACAAGACAGCCTTTGAATAGGCTGCACCCCCATACCAGAGAGCACAACACGACAGTGGATACAACTATACTTTGCATTATGAACCAAGCATACACAACAAAGAAACAGAAAACGCAGCAACATCTTATGGTACAACCCTCCCTTCAGTAAAAACACCAGCAGCAACATTGGACACAGATTCCTCACCCTGATAGACAAGCACTTCACCAATGACCACAAACTCTGTAAAATTTTCAACCGTAACACTCTCAAGATCAGTTGCAGCTGCATGAATAATACCAAACAAATAATAGACAACTACAACAAGCGCACTCTGGCTTTACACCACAATACCAACGACACCAGCACATTAAACCAAGGCACGCAATGCAACTGCCGACAAAAAGACAACTGTCCACTCAACGGAAACTGTCTGCAATCATCAGTGATCTATCAGGCCACCGCCACATGGATTTACAATAATGCAACAGAAACGTACATCGGACTCACAGAAAACACTTTTAAAACCAGAGGTGAGGTATGCTGTCGGTGTGACAGAAGAGTCTGTGAGACACACACAGTATCCCTCACAAACACTGCATATACAACCTCAGGCACAAACGGGCAGACAGTATTGTCACACACAGAACACATTTCCTTAATCACTTTTTTCCTGCTGCAGTGAAACTCTTATGCCGAACAAAATGATAGGCACAGTGCGATATATATATAACCGGCCACCCTTCGCAAACGGGATGCTAAGTTTCTCTGTGACAAACACGTGAAGTCTGTTCCTCTTCAAGAGGAGTCTTTAGCTTGCTCTACCTTGGACAGACTTTCCTCCATGGAGGTCGTCCTAGCCACTCTGGTCCAGGCACAGGGGCCTCATGGGATCCGATCACAGGGGACTTAGTCCGCAGCATGGACGATCTTCTACCACATGCTCTATCGGACACTGCTTCTATAGTCGGGAATCTTCTTTGCAGATGAAACCATGTTTTGTACAAGTTATCGCCTCACTTAAGGGAACATTATTCTTCCCTCAGGACAGCACCAATTTTTGGGAATTCCCAGGGTAAGTCCAAACCTCCTCAGGCCGTCCCTTAGTCGGTTCCCTCTATGACGAAGACCTCTTCCGCTCTGGCTCATGTTTCATCCAAGGGCCGATCTCATGGTCGCGGCCAGGGACTCAGGCAGAGCCACGACAACCTCCTACGTGACTTCCCTGTTGGAGTCCCTGCCTGTACGGGGCCATCTCAGGCACTTTGTCCTGGAGTGGGAGGTGATCCCCAACGCTCAGGTTCGGTCGTGGGTGGTAAAATGGGTACGTTCAATCTTCATCACCCCTCCGTCTCTAACCACATCTGTTCAACCATTCCAGTGCCCTTTGTCTCCTGTCCAACAGGAGGCATTGTACGGCAAGATTTTGGAGATGCAGGCGAAAAATGCTCTCGAGCTCGTTCCTCCATCGGAACTTTCTCAACCAGTGTTTTACTTCAGCATGTTTCTCGTCCCAAAGTGTGGTGGAGGCTTCCGTCTCATTACAAATGTGAAACATCAGAACAGATATGGGGATTGCCTTGATTTCTGGATGGAGCCCGTCAGGAATGTGGTGAGGGGCATCATTCCAGGTGATTGGGATGTGTCCCGCAACCTCAAGGACGCCTATCTCCACGTTCCTCTTCACGCAAGCGCTGTGCCCTTCTTGTGCATCGCTTGGTCCGTCACGGAGGTCTACCAGTGCAGGAGGTCTACCCTTGGGACTATGCACTGTTCCTCTCATCTTCACATGAATCGTGGAGGCGCTCGCCGCTCATCTTCGAGGTCGTGGTGTTCGTTTTCACGTCTACCTAGACGACTGGATCCTCTTGCACCAAGATCGTCAGTGCCTCCTCGATCAGGTGCAGGGGGTCCTTCTGTTCCTCAAAGGCCTCGGGTGGATACTCCACCTGAAGAAGTCCAGTCTCATACCTTCTCAGGAGTTCGAGTATCTCGGGGTTCTTTGCCGCAAGGATATGGATATTTTTCCTCATCGGTTGGCGATGCATTCCTATTCCGCTCGCACCCTACTGTCTCTACTCGGTCTGCTGAACCCTTCCCCTTTGAGACTCCATGGACCACTCTATTCTCCTGGATGAGGACTTTCGTCAATTCCTTTGTCCTTGGGGGTCAGGAGACTTGGTTGACCGTGGGTCATCCCCTGTCACTTCCCTTTCCCTCCCTGCATCTCATGACGAATGCATCCTTGGAGGATTGGGAGGCTGTACTTGGAGTTGATCGCATTCAAGGCTCTTGGTCACCTATCTTCCAGGCCATGCACATCAATGTTCTGGAAGCTCATGCTGTTCTACTGAGCACCAAGCGATTTTGTCTGCTTCTTCAGGGTCAGGGTGTCCTCCTGCTTTGTGACAATTTCACAGGTGTGTCTGACATTCGCCATCAAGGGGGAAAATTACTAGTCCACCCTATGCGGTCTTGTTTGACAGATTCTGATGTTTTGTCACGATCAGGCCATCATGCTACAGGTCCATCACATTCCGTCCAAGCTGAATGTTCTTGCAGAAGATCTTTCTTATTCTCGATCTCTGGTCACAGCGTGGTACCTCAGCAGGTCAGGGTTTCTGCACCTGTCCACCCCAGTGGTTCCCCTGAGTGCAATAAAAGTCTTTGTTTCATCGTACTAGATTTGCTGAATTTTTTGGTTTGACTGATATGCACCCGGCGTCACAGGAAGATCATCTAGTGAACCGGAAAAGAAAAGGAAAATGATGACAGTTAGTGAGAAAGTTAAGCTTCTATATTTATTAATAGAAGGGTGAAGGTTTGTGTCTGTGGCTTGTCATTAACGAGTTGACTGTGCACTACATTAAGAAGTAGGAAGAGAAAATATGCATATCAGCCCCAACTTTACAGGAAACTAAAACAGCACTGAAAGCCCTCAACAATGGTGAAGCACCAAAGGCAGACCAAATCACAGCAGAGATGCTCAAAACAGATATAGAGCAAACCAGCATGGAATTGAAAAGAATATTTTACCTGTTTTGGGAAAAGGAAGCAGTTCCTACAGCATGGACAAAAGGGCTCATTTAAAAAGATTCCAAAGAAAGGAAACCTTCAGGAATGTGGCGACTGGAGGGGGGGCTACATTTTTGCTGCTGGCCAACAAGGTGATTAGCAGGATACTGATCAACAGATTACAAGAAGGTGCTAACTCATTACTTAGGAAAGAACTAGCGGGCTTCAGGAAAGGCAGAGGACCTGTGGATCAGATATTGATTATCAGAAACATTCTGGAATAAGTCTACGAATGGAATGCTACCCTTTACATCCATTTAGCTGATTTTGAGAAGGCATTCGATTCCATACACAGTGATAGTCTGTGGATCATCATGTGCCAGTATGGAATCCCCACAAAGGTGCTACAGATGGTCAAATCTCTTTATGAGGACTTCCAGTGCTCGGTCATTGATGATGACAAAACAACAGATTGGTTCCCAGTGATGACCGAAGTGAAACAGGGATGTTGCATGTCAGGATTCCTCTTCCACCTGGAGATTGACTGGGTCATGTGAAAAACAACCAAAGGTCAAAGAACGAGGATTAGGTGTGACTTCACCACCTTGTTGGAGGACCTCGATTTTGCAGATGATCTTGCTCTCTTGTTATCTGCCATGAACCATCTACAACAGAAGACAGTCACGCTAGAAGAGAATGCTGCTAAAGTTGGGCTGAAGATGAATGACAGGAAGTGCAAAGTCATGAAAGTCAACAGCAGGAGTGAAGAAAAATTGAAGGTCAGAGATAGAGAAATAGAGGAGGTGGAGAGTCTGACATATCTAGGAGCTAATGTGGCCAAGAATGGTGGAGGCAGAGCAGACATCAGAAAGAGAGTGGCCCTGGTTAACGCCCAATTCAAACGATTGTCGAGAATCTGGCAAGCCAAAGACGTTGGCAGACGAACGAAAACTTCACTCTTTAAAAGCCTAGTACTGTCAGTACTACTGTATGGATGTGAGACCTGGTAGCTGACAAAAGGAAAGAAGGAAAACTAGACACCTTCCAGTAGGCCAGGAGGATTTTCAAGATCAGATAGCAACAGTACATCTCCACCCAGACAATTCTTGAGATGGCAAGGGCAGAGAAGATCAGTGAGGAGGTGAGAAGATGAAGATGGAACTGGATTGGCCATGCCCTGAGAAAGGGCCCATGGGCTGACTGTATTGAGGCCCTAGAGTGGACATCAGAAGGAAGGAGGAAGAAACGCCCTCCAAAAATAACTTGGGGAAGAATGGTTGAAATGGAGAGAACCATTGCTGGCTGGACCTCATGGAACTCGGCACACCGCGCAGCTGCAAGCTGGCCCCAATGGAGGAAGAGGGTACATTTTATAGTAAACAAGCATTACACAACTCCATAGCAGCATCATAATGTAACAATGGAATACACTAGTATAAACTGTTGCTCCATTGAGTCATAATTACAGGATCATATTTTATTTGTGATAACATGCAAAAAGTGGTTTAAAAATGTTTTGACACTTTTTTATGTGTTTAATCTTTCTACCAAGGAATTTGAGCATTTTAAAAATACAGAACTGCCTACAAATAAATGTTAGCTGTAACACCTTAGAGACAATGCTAATGATGATAAGGATTATTAGAACATGATTAAATTGACCCTTTTTTTTGCAGTCATCTGACACTCTCTTGTATCAGTCAGTGCAGATACATTCAAACTTATTCAGCAGTGGTTTGACAAGATATCAAGAAAATGTCAACCATGTGACTATGATGGTACAAGCAGATCATATAAAAACTTGTTTTTAACAGTTTACTGTTAGGTGGTACAGAATCACTGAATAAAATGCTTCATTGCTGCAGAGTCTGAATGCAATACGTATGGAAATATCAAGAATTTCTACTTACTTCAAATCCTTCCTCTGTTTCTGTGGAGTAAGATGGATCCACATGAATAGTCATTTCAGATCGAATATCACTTAATTCTCCTATATATAACAATAATTAAAAGAAGAAGAACACATTGATAAATAAATAAAGAAGTAAATAAATAAATAGTTCACAGGTTTGTATATGCTGGAGGGACAATGTCTCTCAACTTGTCTGGGAACACCTCGGTGTCCCTCCGGAAGGGCTGGAGAAAGTGGCTGGGGTGAAGGATGTCTGGACCTCATTGCTTAAGCTGCTGCCACCACAACCCGACCCCGGATAAAACGGAAGAAGATGAGATGAGCTGACATGAGTTTGTAAATGGGAACACCCTCCATTATCTTAGTTATTAATCAGGTCTCAGAGCAGGAAAATCCTAAGTTTGAGTCCTGGGGTTGGTGAAGGTGTTTCTGTGTGGGATTTGGAGCTAGGTGTCCTCTGGGTACTCTGATTTCATCCAACAGTCCAAAGACATAGCATTAGGCTAATTGTGTGCTCCAAATTGTCTCGGTATAACTGTGAATATGAATGATTGATTGTGTGTGTTGGCTGTGCACTGGTCTGGCGAGCTGTTCAGGATGTGCCAAGCCTTTTGTTCGCTGAGATAGTCTCCAGCCTATATTTACAAAAAAAAAAAAAAAAAAATATATATATATATATATATATATATATATATATATATATATATATATATATATATATATATATATATATATATATATATATACATACATATACAGAGGGCTACGGGGCAGTGGTGGTCTAGTGGTATAGGGTGCTGGATTGCTGATCCAAAGGTTGGAGGTTCGAGTCCCACTCTCCACAAGATTGTCACTGTCCCCCCCCCGAGTGCAGCTAACTGGGTTATCAAAGGCGGGCCATGTCTGTCACTGTCTATGGTGAGAGGCATGTAAAAGAACCATTGCTGACTTTCGTAAAGAGTAGGCTGCAAAGTCGTCAGCGTGTTTCTGTCCCTTGCTAAAAAGGGTTGTGACAGGAAGGGCATCCGACGTAAAAACCTCTGCCAAATCAAACGTGCGAATCAGATGATTCGCTGTGGCGACTCCTGAGTAAAAGGGAAAAGCCGAAAGGAAGACAGACAGACATATACAGAGGGCTCCCTTACTATTTCGTGTTTCAATTCATAAGGCTTCAGTGCATTGCGGGGTGTTTCTATAAAAAAAAAAAAATCATCAAATTAAAAAATAAGGAAATTAAGGAAGAATAGGGGCAGAAGTTAAGGAAAATGCCACAAAACAAGGCCAATTAGGTAAAAAAACAAAAAAAAATTAAAACAAAAACCACAAAACACAAAACAAAAAAAACAACCCAAAACCCCCCCATCAAAACTACTTACATTTTTATGTGAGGTGCACATCTGAGTGTGTGCACGCGCGCGTCTGTGTGTGTGTGTGTGTGTATTTGTATTTTATTTACATTGTATGCATTATTTTTGAATGTTTAATTGTTATTATAAGCATTTATAGTGTTGAATATGTATTTATTGATATTATATACACATATACATGTATGTATACATCAGTCAGGGAGGATTGATCCTACTTCGCAGAATCCGGCGGTCACGGGGGATCCCGGTCCCAATTAACTGGGGAAAGTGAGAGATCCCTATCTTCTTCTTCTTTTCCTTTCGGCTTTTCCCTTCAGGGGTCGCCACAGCGAATCATCTGCCTCCATCTCACCCTATCCTCTGCATCTTTTTCTCTTACACCAACTGCCTTCATGTCCGCCTTCACCACTTCCATGAATCGTCTCTTTGGTGTTCCTCTAGACCTTCTGCCTGGTAGTTCCAACCTCAGCATCCTACTACCAATATACTCACTATCCCTCCTCTGTACATGTCCAAACCATCTCAATCTAGCCTCTCTGACTTTGTCTCCAAAGCATCTTACATGTGCTGTCCCTCTGATGTGCTCATTCCTAATCCTATCCATCCTCGTTACTCCCAAAGAGAACCTCAACATTTTCATCTCTGCTACCTCCAGCTCTGCCTCCTGTCTTTTCCCCAGGGCCACTGTTTCTAAACCATACAACATCGCTGGCCTCAACATCGACTTGTACACTTTTCCTTTCATTCTTCCCGATACCCTCCTATCGCACATCACACCGGACACTTTTCTCCAACCATTCCAACCTGCCTGCACATGCTTCTTCACCTCTTTTCCACACTATCCATTGGTCTGGATTGTTGAGCCGAAGTACTTAAAATCCTCAACCTTCCTTATCTGTGCTCCCTGTAATCTCATCGTTCCTCTTGGGTCCTTGTCGTTCACACACATGTATTCTGTTTTACTGGGGCTAACCTTCATTCCTCTCCTTTCCAGGGCATACCTCCACCTCTCTAGATTTTCCTATATACATATTTAATATTTAAATTTGCCTACAACAATAATAATGAAAAAGGTGGAAAATCTGTCTTATATACATGTACCACCTCAACAAAAATCTTCGCGTTCAACACGGAAATATGACTGACAGGCTTGTTTTTCTCTGACATGACTTGAATGGATGTAGAAATGATATGTAAAGTTTTATGCCTCCCTACCAAGATTAGTTACTTCAACACAACACTTCTTACTTGAATGATGAGTTAACGAACATTTCCTCTCCCTGATATGTTTTACTGATATAATAAAATGATGTATTGTTACACTAGTAGTGGAGTTATGCAAGAATCTATAGTTAAAATACTGGGATGACTTGGGGTCACAGAGTGCTTGTTTACTTAAAATGTTTGAACATACTGTACATACATTGGCCTTTGTGGGGAGAGGTGTTAAAATGTTGAACAACCTGCTTTAGGGAAAGCTCACATTGTCGCTCTTCGACACTGTCGGTCATGACCAATGGAGATAAGGATGTCTTATATGCTTGAATGACTGTACACACCTATTTCTTTCAAGTGCAAAATAAATATTTATATTTTTTCCAGAGCTGGACAAGTTTTAAGTAGCAGTACTGGTACACTCACTAGCCAATACATTACTAACATCTGTACACCTCCACATTCAAGCAGCCTACCAGATAATCATGTGGTAAAAGTACAAAAAGTATGAAAGAATGGAGGTATATATTAAGAGTTATAAGTAATATTTGTAACAAACATCATAATAAAGAAAATATTACTTTGTCCATGACATGGTTGCAGGAACTAGTATGGTTTAAGTATTTCAGAAACTTGTAATCTAAGATTGTTACACACAATCTCTAAAGCTTACATAAAATGGCGTGAGGTGGAAAATGCATTGAATGATCGATCCGTTGGTGAAAATATGTATTGAAATGAAAAAAGACAAGAGGAAATCAATACAACCAGCACTCAGAAAACATTCAACGTTGAGTTGTCAGACAGTGTCCACTCTTTACAGTCAAGAACAGAAATCCGCGGTTTCCGAGATCCAAACTGTGCAACAGAAGACGAGAAAAAGACCAGGGGATTTCAGTCGTTTAATAAGTTTGGGCTGATCTGTTCTCACAATTGGCTCAGATTCATGTTTGATATGAATGAAACACTTTGTGTTCTTGTGCTGTTTGAGCTCATTCACCTCAAGTTAATAATTTATTTGTTGTCGTGATTTTTCTGCTCACCATTTTTGCGAAGAATGCTTAAGTGACGTATTACAGACTTTCTGTTGACACTGAACATCTCTTTTAATTTCTTTTATTCACAAGGTGGCTTGTTTTTAGCACTATATTGTGTAAACTGTGGGTACAAGTCACTGGGATTGGCTGACAAGATGAGGATTGTGATGTGTTCAGATGTTTCTTACAAAGTGGACAGTATTCAGTGTTTAATGGGTAAAAAGGTGGCTAAACTCTACATGTCTATGGACATACCCTTACATGGCTATGGTCTGTGCTTGCTGGTGGCATTAACTCTCTCTCTCTCTCTCTCTCTCTCTCTCTCTCCATTCACTGCAGGCGCTGGCGAGGAGTATGGCTGTTACCTGCAGCCGAGATCCAGAGAGCACACCTGTATTCTCTCAGCAATCAGCGAGCTATAAATAGGAGCGGCGAGCTCCCCTCCAACGTCAGAAGATTGTCCTTCCATCTGATTCCGTTCCCCTGTGATCTCTCTGACTCCTGGTATCCTGCCTTGTGCTCGACCAGTTCTGTTTCACTATTATTTTCAGTGACATTGGTTTCCCCTGTGCTAAAATAAACTTGTTGAATCTTCGTATATGGTCTACTGCATCTTTGGGTCCGACTCATATGCTCCCGTTGCCACAGAATCTTCTGATTGGAAACATGGACCCAGCGAAGACCGCCCAGTTCCGACAGGCATTATCCCACCAGGGAGTCCTGTTGAGACAACACAACTCCTACCTGCACCAAATTGTGGACAACTCCAGCATATAACCACCAGCATGGTGCAGCTTGGTGAAAGGATGGACGCCATCGCCACCAAACTCGCCACCACGACCCCACCCACTCACCCTTCACTCTCCGCTTCGGCAGCAGCACCAGCACTAGCTGTACTCCCCATATGTCGAGAACCGCTCATCCATACGCCAGCCAGGTATTCACTCATCTTCAGCCAGCAGCCGCTCACATAAATCACCGATCAAGCTAAGACCGCCTTCGTTACTCACGGAGCAAGCCTCGTCCTCGGCACTAGCGGTCACCACCCATACCCCGGAATTATGCTCCCACTTTGACCAGTTCGTGCTGGAAATGAAAAAGGTCTTCAATCGTCCGGCGAAAGGGCAGGAGGCGAGCTCTCAGCTCCTTTGAATCCAGCAAGGCTTGCAGTCGGTGGTAGAGTATGCAATCAGATTCCGGATTCTTGCCGTAGAAACTGTCTGGAACGACCCCGCGCTCCAGGGGGCTTTCCTGCGGGGTCTGAATGAGAGGCTGAAGGACAAGCTCGTGACACGAGATGAGACAGCTACTCTCGAGGATTTGATCGCCTTGACTACCAGGTTGGACAACTGATTGAGAGAGAGATAGAGCCCTGGAGGAGCGGATCAGTCTCGTCTACCCATCTTCGAACGCCTCCGTGAGGCTCAACGAGGCCTCACCTTGAACCTCCTCGCCATGCCCGCCTCAAGAGAAGACAATTCCCATGAATCCATGAAACTGAGCTGCACCAGGCTGACGGCAGAGGAGAAGCATCAGCGACCGACCAACGGTCTACTGCATCTACTGCGTGGAAAAGGGTAATTACCTCCCCCAGTACCCCACACGACGGGGTCCAACAGCGAGGAGAGAAGAAGCGATGAGAGAACCCTCGAAGACACCCAGGAAGCGCCTGCAAGTTCAGGGTACGCTGCACTCCGCACAACACACCTATGATGTCGACGTATTCATTGACTCAGGCGCTGACGCTAACTTCATTGATTCAGGGATGGTTAAGCTCTTCCCTGGGCTGGGGTGGCCGTGGCTGCAGACCCACAATCCCCACATCGACTAGCGCACACTCACCATACACAGCTGGAGTGACTACTGCCTCCAACACTGCTTACTGGCGGCTGTACCCTCCCAAGCTTCACAAACCCCGGTCAACCTGGAAGATCTGGAATTGGCCAGCTTTCCAGTAGAATACCATGATCTGAAAAAGGTTTTCAGCAAGGACCGGGCTCGCTCACTACCACCTCATTGACCGTACAACTGCGCCATCGACCTACTCCCAGCTTCCACGCTCCCTTTTCAGCAACTGTATAACTTCTCAAAGCCGGAGAAAGACACCATGGAGGCCTATATAAATGTGTCGCTCAATGCAGGTCTCATCCAGCCCTCATCATCCTCGGTAGGCACTGGGTTCTTCTTTGTAGAGAAGAAGGACAACACCATGAGACCTTGCATTGATTCCACCGGCCTGAACAACATCACTATAAAGAACAAGTACCCTCTCCCTCTAATAGATTCAGTTTTCACCCCTCTCCACAATGCAATCATCTTTTCTATGCTGTACCTGAGAAGCACCTACCACTTAATCAGGAGGGGGGGCGAGGGGAAGACGGCCTTTAACACACCCCTGGGTCACTTTGAATATCTGGTCATGCAATTCGGTCTAACCAATGCCCCGGTAGTTTTCCAAGCCCTGGTTAACGATGTGGTCAGAGACATGCTAAATCACTTTGTATTCGTGTACCTGACCAACATCCTGATTTTCTCTAAAGACCACATAAGAATGGTGTTAAAGAGGATCCTAGAGAATAGGTTATTCGCCAAAGCAGAGAAGTGCAAGTTTTATATCCCCTCAGTTTCTTTCCTGGGGTTCATCATGGAGAAGGGTCAGATAAGACCCGATCCGGCGAAGTTGAAGGCTGTGGTGAAGTGACTGACTCCGGGGACACAGAAACAGCAGCAGAAGTTCCTGGGGTTCGCGAACTTCTATCGACGATTTGTGCGAGACTACAACCACCCAGCAGCCCACCTCACACAGTGAACATCACCCAAAACACCATTCCAGTGGTCCCCAAGTGCCCAGGCAGTGATCAACAGACTGAAGGCATAATTTGTCAATGCACCTGTACTGATCCAACAAGACCCCTCACTGCAGTTCGTGGTGGAAGTCCACGCCTCAGACTTGGGGGTGGGGTGGTCCTCTCCCAATGGTGTCCTGTAAATCAGAAATTATACCCATATGCCGCCTTCTCCTGTCACTTGTCCCCGGCGGAACAAAACTATGATGTTGGGAACCGTGAGCTTCTAGTGGTGGTCTTGGCATTCCAGGAGTGGTGGCACCGGCTGGAAGGGGCAGCCCACCACTTTGTGGTCTGGACCGACCATAAAAACTTGTCTTACCTCCATACGGCTAACAGGTTGAACTGCCGTCAGGCACCATGGTCACTCTACTGTGGGGGATTCAATTTTACGCTAACGTACCGACCCGGCTGCTGGAATACTAAACCAGCTTCTCTCTCCAAGCAGTTCTCCCCAGGAGAAGACACCACCATAAAGACCATCCTGCCTGCCTCTTGTATACTTGGAGCCGCTTGATGGGAGGTCGAACACCTAGTTCAGGACGGCCGGCAGTGGGAACCAGAGCCCATCGGGTACCCCCAAGGTCGACGATATGTATCTTCCCGCTGGCCCACATTTTAGCCCATCTGGGCAAGCCCATTTATATATATATATATATATATATATATATATATATATATATATATATATATATATATATATATATATATATATATATATATATGTGTATATATATATATATATATATATATATATATATATATATATATATATATATATATATATATATATATATATATGTATGTATGTATATGTAATACATACAATAGATAAATCTTACCTAATCGCCTGCAGCCTGGAAAAAAGCCCTGTGTGACTGTAGAATGTTGTAGAATGCTGTAGAATGCTGTATGATACACACACCCCGTTACAGGAAGTGATTTAGCAGGAACTCACACAGTTAATGTGTAGAGTTCTACCCCTCCCAAGCCACTGATTTCAGAAATGAAAGTGAAAGGTAGCAGAGGATCAAATAATTTTCAAACGTGATTTCAGGGAAATCAGACCCTCTTATCTTTGAAGTGCTTCTGTTGAAAGATTATGACGGATGACTGATGACTGATACTATACTGATCTATCCAGATGGGAACTGGCCATCAGGAAATTGTGGAATTTTCCCAAGAGACTTGTGGAAGCCAAGCCAGCCGGTCAGTTTTCCCACATGCCACCATGTGGGGCAGTGGTGATGTAGTGGCTAAGGCGATGGGAAAACTGATCCAAGGGTCAGCGGTTCAAGCCACACTATCACCACTGTTTGGCCCTTGAGCCAACCCTCAATTGCTCATTTGTATTAAAAATAATAATTGTATTATAATTGTATGTATTATATATGTATATGTATATGTATTATATATATATATATATATATATATATATATATATATGTATTATATATGTATATGTATATATATATATATATATATATATATATGTATATGTATTATATATGTATATGTATATATGTATAAAATGTATTATAATATAATTGTATGCTCTGGATAAGAGCATCTATCAAATAATAATGTTTGGTCACCATAGCAACATCCAGGGTGTGGTAGCTAGCAGAGTGGCTGACATTTGTCCAGAAAGGAAACAGGGATAAAGTTAGAAAACAATTTTAGCTGTGAAATGAAAAATTGTGCCAAAAAAGAAAAGGATATTCTTGACTTATGCTGAATGTTCTCTGAATTAACAAATACAAAGCAGTCTGCTCTAGATGACTGTGATGAAGAGGCGGTGGGATCATTAAGGTGGGATTTATTTTGTAACGGGGTAAGCGGTAAATCCCTGTCAGTGTTTTATTACATCAAATGTGGATGTGGAAGAGCAAGGCTGAGGGTTTTGTACCATTAATAAAAAATATGATATGAAATGTTCACCACCTTTTGTCCTGCAATTTTTTTTTCAAATCCAGGATTATTGGAGGAAACTCGAGTACCAAGAGCAATTATGGCAAGAACATGCAAACTCCACATAGAAGCGCCTTTACTTGGCACGGGGCTCCGATCCAAGACCATCTTGCTGCGAGGCGTAAGTACTGACCACTACAACACCGTATAGCTTTTGTTTCTTCATTCATCATCTAATTCCTTTTCTGAATTGCTTAACTCAACGTATCCTAATTAGTGGCAGGGAAGGTGTTGCCCATCTCAGTCAACTCCAGGCTAAGGTAGGGTACCTCCTGGAATGATCACAAATCCATCCTCTGTTTCGCAAGACTGGATCAGATCCTCTTGATCATCCTTCTGGATTGTATTCTTATTTAACAATTATGTCCCAAAATTGAATTCAGAAGTTTGTAAAGGGTCAAGAGTAGCTGTATAGCCATCAACATGTATCTGCCCTGCAATGGCCTTCCGAGCTGTCCAGGATTTACTCTCCCCTCGCCCAGAGTCAACTGAGCTGGGCACCAGCCTCCCCACAACCCTAATTAGAATTGTGGTACTTAAAGCTCTTCATTGTGTTTACAGTTCATGAGCAAGACATCAAAACTGTGACATTTAAAATAGAAACTTAACTGACAGGATATTTTTCTGAGATGCCATGAAATGAAAGTCCGTATCCTGGCTGTACAGAAGGGACGATATTTAAAGTCTCACATCACCCTGACAAGAGTATTACTCTCCAACACACTTTCTACTTGAGAGGTAAGTCAGCAATTATTGCTTTGGTTTTTATATTTGAAACACACACACACACACACACACACACAAATTATCAAAAACATTATGACCACTGACAGGTAAACATAATAACATTGATTATCTCATTACAGCGACTACGGCAAAATTTTCATAGCAATGGCTATACAGACAGGTCGATCATGTTACAGAAATTCAGGGGTAAGTACCGACCAAAAGTGGTCCAAGGAAGGACAATAAGTGAACTAACATGGGTCTCATGGGTCACTGATGCTTACTGAGGGGAGTGAAGCCTCTATACAGTGTAGACATAGTAGTAGCGGATAAGTATTTATACATCAATCGACCAGAACAATATGTGTATACACACACACACACACACACACACACACACACACACACACACACACACATATACACACACACACACCCTGACTGCAAGGTCTATATGATCTAATAGCCTACTAATTATGCTCTAACAATCTATTAATCATTTTCATACCAACAGAAGGTGAACTTTTATTTTTCACTTTGGATTTAAGATTTTTTTACTGAAAACATTTGTATTATATATAAACCCAAGTGCAGCTAACTGGGTTATCAAAGGCCGGCCATGTCTCTCACTGTCTGTGGTGAGACGCATGTAAAAGAACCATTTCTGTTGTTCGTAAAGAGCACGCCATTTAGTTGCCGTTGGTGGCCTGTCGAGTTGTATTGAGATGGACTTTAGCCTCCCCATGACCCTAATTAGGATTAAGCAGTTTAGAAAATGAATGAATAAATAAATATTACATATACTTTCTGACTGTATAATACTTTAGAGGATATTTACACATGCTCTGGAGCGTGAGGTAATGTACGCACATCCTTCTGCCTCAACTGTACCGTATATTGAAATGGATGGCAGGCTCCTGTTCTACAGAAATGAATTCAGAATATTTATGCAATTTACTCAAATTTGCAGCCACAGTCTGCACAGTAGACACCATTCCCTTTTCAACTTGCTGCAGTATAGCTGAAGGGCAACGTCACTCCGTTGTTGGGCCCATCCACTCCTCAGGGGCAAATTACATTGCTCTGGAGGCTTTAAAATATTTTCAACTTCAAGTATTTTATAAATACAGTTGTTGCTTTCTCGTTTTTTGTTCCTATTATTGGCAGTCCACTGCTCCGTGTGTGTGTGTGTGTGTGTGTGTGTGTGTGTGTGTGTGTGTGTGTGTGTGTGTGTGTGCTCACTTTATATGAGTTTAATGCAGAGGAAATAATTTCAGTTACAGGGTTAATACAGTATACAAGGGCGTAGGCTGGTCTGACTGTGGAGGGGTTGCACATATTGGTTGACCAGAACTCGAATCCCAGAGGCTATAGACCTAAGCCTTAAAGGAGTGTAGAGAAACACAAGAACAAATTGAACACCAGCCTGTGTTAATTATATACATAATTTTGGTCATACTTAAAATTGGCACAGAGGTCTTATAAATTATGTTATACAATTATACAACACTGATGAATCTCAATCCACCACAGTTACATTACACACTACAATTTAACAAAGATGTATTTACAGTTCAATTACAAAAACAAATCTATTTTACATTATTTGCACTTTATAAACAGTTTCACATAATATTTCATATAATTTTAGCAATTTAATAATTATTTTACTCAGCACTTCGGGGGAACCAGGTACACCCATGGGTAAATTATAAACTTTAAAAAATGTCTGTCTATACAGGGGTGAACTGCAATCAATTGTTATAGTTCAACCAAAAACATTCTCAAATATATTTCAAACTACATCTACAAGTACATGTGATAAATAAATTTACAAATTGAGGTAAAGTTATTAATCTATTCAAAGTCATAAACAAATATTAATACATATTTACAGAAAATTGACATACTATTAGTTTTATAAAAGTACTGATCATTAGGCTGCAGATACAGGTTGGATGGCTTATGATTATTTTAGCCATTCATTCTCTGTGCGTAAATGTTTGTGTTCTAACACATATGTAGGAACCGGAAGCGGTACTAAGAAACTGTGCTTTATTCTCACACTCGCACTTTGTTGATTGACAGTGTTCAGCTTACTGTGGAGGGGGCAAAAGTAGATACTTGTCGTGGATTGTTGATAGGTCAACACAGGCTTGCACATGCACAGTGCCCGTTACACAGTAACTTCTGGTGTTAAGTTCCGGTTTCCAGTTTACTGCATGTTGAATTTATCTCCGACTTTCTCTTAAGTAACAGTCATTAAGTTTATTTATAAGATTGTGAATACACATAATTTCTTGTCCAGTGGAACTCAACTCCTGCTGTGGGGGGTGCACGTGCTCCCTGTGTGCACCCCCCCCCCCATCATCCCAGTCTACGCCCTTGGTATATCAAAATCAAAAAAGGTTTCATTATGACCTGGCAGATCTATAATGAAATGTCTCCCCCTATTGGACAATTTATAACCATCACAAACATTCTGCTGTGAAATGTCAAAAGGAGCAAATCCATATTCTGTCAAAATTGAGTTATTTATACTTTTGAAATCAGGAAAGTCTCAAAAGTTTGATCGACTATTGAACCCAGTGCAAAACATTTACTTCTAACCATGTTGGTGAGCAAGAATGAAAACTTGACTTTCGTTTTTCTCAAAACTTTGCATTCTGCACTTGCCTTCTTTTGTCATTCCATGGCAGTATTATCCCATTAAAAAGAATAGGGAGAATTTTATGACCTCACTGTTCTGCTGAGCTTTGATCTTGAACTTTCCAGGACTTGAATAGGACAATATATTGATCGTGTCTATCTGATATTTTTGTCAGAAAATTGTTTCCGAATGAACAAGTAAAAAAAATGCTCAAAATCACAATTACTCTACCGGGCTGTACAGCACATTTTGTGTGCAGATAGTGGAATTTATCTGAAAAGTTAGGTACCTGCCAAGCTACTTGCTATGAATATTTATGAGCCAACAGCCAATTTAAGAGCCTTGATTATTGTGTCAGCTCTAATAATATTATTTATTTTTAACGTTATCATAAAGCATCTGAATGCAGCCATGAGGCGGGAAGGGGGGGGGGGGGGGCAACTAACCAATGTATCTCCCCCTTATGCCGGTCCCAAGCCTGGATAAATGCAGAGGGTTGCGACAGGAGGGGCATCCGGCGTAAAACTTCTGCCACATTAAAAATGCAAATTGTCAAAACAAAATTCATACCGGATCGGTCGAGGCCCGGGTTAACAACGCCCGCCATCAGTGCTGTCAACCAACAGGGTGCTGATGGAAATTGGACTACTGTTGATCGAAGACGTCGAAGAAGGAGAGGCGGGAGGCGTGTCCGTAGGCAGAGAGAGAAGAGGAAATGCATGAGCCTAGGACTGAGAGTAGGGACTTTGAATGTTGGAACTATGCAAGGAAAAGATAGGGAGCTGGCTGACATGATGCAGAGGAGGAAGGTGGACATACTGTGTCTTCAGGAGACCAGGTGGAAAGGTAGCAAGGCTAGAAGCTTAGGAGCAGGGTTTAAGCTGTTTTATCACGGTGTGGATGGGAAGAGAAATGGAGTAGGAGTCATCTTGAAGGAGGGGTTTGTCAGGAATGTTCTAGAAGTGAAAAGAGTGTCAGACAGAGTGATGAGTCTCAAGTTAGAAATTGAAGGCGTGATGGTCAATGTTGTTAGTGCTTATGCCCCACAGGCAGGATGTGAGCAGGAAGAGAAGGAGAGATTCTGGAGTGAGTTAGATGAAGTGATGCAGAGTACCCCCAGAGGTGAAAGAGTAGTCATTGGGGCAGACTTCAATGGACATGTTGGTGCAGGCAACAGAGGGGACGAGGAAGTGATCGGCAGGTTTGGTATCCAGGACAGGAACACAGAAGGACAGATGTTGATCGATTTTACAAAAAGGACGGAAATGGCTGTGGTGAATACTTTCTTCAAGAAGAAACAGGAGCATAGGTTGACTTATGAAACTGAGGTAAGAGCACACAGGTAGACTCCATCTTGTGCAGGCGATGTAATTTGAAGGAAGTTAGTGACTGCAAAGTAGTAGTGGGTGAGAGTTTTGCCAAACAGCATAGGATGGTGGTGTGCAGGATGACACTGGTGGTGAGAAAGGTGAAAAAGGCAAAGGCAGAGCAGAAGACAAAGTGGTGGAAGCTGAAAAAGGAAGAGTGTCGGGTTTTCTTCAAGGAGGAGTTGAAACATTCTTTGGGTAGTCAGGAAGTGCTTCCAGATGACTGGACAACTACAGCTAATGTGATCAGGGAGACAGGTAGGAGAATACTTGGTGTGTCTTCTGGAAGGAGAGGAGATAAGGAGACTTGATGGTGGCATGAGGAAGTGCAGGAGTGTTTAAAAAGGAAGAGGTTAGCTAAGAAGAAGTGGGACCTTGAGAGGACCGAAGAGAGTAAACAGGACTACAGGGAGACACAGCGTAAGGCGAAGGTAGCGGTGTCAAAGGCCAAACAGAGGGCGTATGATGACTTGTATGATAGGTTGGACAGTAAGGAGGGAGAAAATGATTTATACAGGTTAGCACAGCAGAGAAATAGAGATGGGAAAGACATGCAGCAAGTTAGAGTGATAAAGGACAGAGAGGGAAATGTATTGACTGATGACAGAAGTGTGCTGGGAAGATGGAAAGAGTACTTTGAAGAGCTGATGAATGAGGAAAATGAGAGAGAAAAAAGAGTAGAAGGGGTAACCGGAAGTAACAAAGATTAGTAAGGGAGAAGTGAGGAGGGCATTGAAGAGGATGAAGAGTGGAAAGGCAGTTGGCCCTGATCACATACCAGTTGAGGTATGGAAGTGTCTAGGGGAGGTAGCAGTAGATTTTCTGACAAGAATATTCAACAAGGTCTTAGAAAGTGAGCAGATGCTGGAGGAATGGAGGAGAAGTGTGCTTGTGCCCATTTTTAAGAACAAGGGAGATGTACAGAGTTGTGGCAACTACAGAGGGATAAAGTTGATGAGCCATACAATGAAGTTATGGGAAAGAATAGTGGAAGCTAGACTAAGGGCAGAGGTCAGCATTTGTGAACAACAGTTTGGTTTCATGCCAAGAAAGAGCACCACAGATGCAGTGTTTGCTTTGAGGATGTTAATAGAGAAGTACAGAGAAGGTCAGAAGGAGCTGCATTGTGCCTTTGTGGATCTGGAGAAAGCATATGACAGGGTGCCGAGAGAAGAACTGTGATATTGTATGAGGAAGTCTGGAGTGGCAGAGAAGTATGTTAGAGTGGTGCAGGACATGTATGAGAGATGTAAGACAGTGGTGAGGTGTGCTGTCGGTATTTATTAATTCAAAAGTTTTATAATATGTGATGCATGATCCGACTGCATTTTGTAAGAATCAAAAATGTTTGTGTTTTTGGGGTATCCCCCCGATATTTCTTTGTTATGTTTATAATTAACTACATGATGGCTTGTGCATGATAAAGTTTATTGATTGTTTTTTACATATTGAAGCAGAATTTTGTCCATGTGTTTATTCATGCTTCTGCTTCCACTTTAGATATTTATAGCTCTGCTAACTGGACTCTGTGTGTTGACCATATGCCAGCTTGAGGAACCACTAGAGGAAGTGGAACCGAACACACTACATAAAATCATCATATTCTTTGAGAGGAAGTAAGCAAGTGGAACTCGAGACATATTTTGTCATTTTTCAAAGTAAACTTTTAAATATATTTGAACCAAATCTTTATATCTTTAAATTGGCAAAATATATTCAAATATATATCAAAACACAGTGTATTAAATCTAACATAACTATTACATAATCTCATCTATTATATTGATGAAGTATGTACTATAGACCAGGTGTGGCCAACCCGCGGCTTCCGAGCCGCATGTAGCTCTTTGCCAGATTTCATGCGGCTCTTATGTTCATATCGAAGTTTGGGGTTTTTTAATGCGCGTTTGCTTTGCTTGAGTTCAGTGTGGTATTATTGTCAAATGCTTACCGGTATGTGTGTGAGATGAAAATACAGCAAAACTTCCCAGTATGGGCGAGATCATTTCAGTAAAAAATTTGTGTCAAGTTTGCTCTTGAAATGGCAGACAGAATATGCACAGCAAAATGAAAATATGAAGATGAGCTCAAGACATTTTTAACAGAGTGGGAGGTTTTTTTTGTTGTTCTTGAATGTAATGGAAAACCGTTCTGCCTTATATGTCAGGCGTCATTGGCACATTTCAAAACTTCAAATTTTCAGCACCACTTCAGCTCACTGCAACTTTGACCAGGAATTTCCTAAAGGGACTGAACTTCACAAGCACAAGTTGTTCACTTTGAAATGTCAGGAAGAAAAGCAGGTAGAGTTTTTCCAAGAATTTACAAAGCGCTCAGAGACCATAATGCTTGCATTGTATCAACTGGCTTGGAATATTACATCTGCCAAAATGCCATAAAATGAAGGAGAGTTCGTTATAAAATCCCCCAGTGACATTGTTGAAATCTTGTGTCCTGAAAATGACAAACTAAAACGCGTGGTATCGGACGTCCAACTGTCCCGTCACACTGTTGAACAGAGAATATCGGACATTAGCATGACTATTGACAGTTGCACTCTGACCTTCAAAGATGTATTTCATCATGTTGGTGAGTGAATTTACAATAAATCTGGCTCAGCAGAGGTCTCTCTGTGTGTGTGTGTGTGTGTGTGTGTGTGTGTGTGTGTGTGTGTGTGTGTGAGTGTGTGCATGTGTGAGAGAGAGAGAGAGAGAGAGAGAGAGAGAGAGAGAGAGAGAGAAAGGGATGTGTGATGTTCATGTGTGCTCATGTGCATGATGTGGCTCTTTGTGGTAACACAGTAAAAAATGTGGCTCTTGCTCTCCGAGTGGTTGGCCACCCCTGCTATATACAGTCTGCTATCATGTGTTACACATGAAGTTAGCAGGGGCAAGGAAATGCAGACTGGTTAAAAAAGATGGTATTTGTGCACTGTGTAAACCATGGGATGTGCAGCGTGTTGCTGTGGATATCAGATTGTCACTGAAGTTGTTTTCACTGTGTTTGTATCAGCTATAAACCATCTGTACAGACTTCCGATGGTGATGGGGCACAGTATGCTGTGGCTATCAATGTCCCTGCAGAACAGTGTGGAAATGCATTCGATGACAAAAACTTCCTCAGCGGCGATGACGCAGAAAAAGTCAAGAGTAAACTCAATGATAGAAAACCCTATGAGGGAGAACAGTTGATTGCTGCAAGACCAAAAGGCAAAAAACATTCAGAGCGTGTCTTGCTCATGTGTGAAGGAAGCAGCCATGCCATCAATCCTGTACAAACCCTGCTGAATAAGGACAAGAATGGCTGCGTGGTATTTTACACCTATAACTCTCCGTGTCTGAAGGTCTGCCTGAACCAAACTAGGGATGACACCAAAGAGAACCGGATGAACAAAATGAAAAAGAAAAACGAGACAAACAAGAAGAAAACTGAAGTGGCCCCTGCTGTCAAGAAGTGCATCCTGAACTCCCTCTGCATGCTGACCAATCACAACGGTCCTAAGGCTTTTGTGTTCAGTAGAATCTACAGGGAAGACGTAAAAAACATTCATGATTTGGCCTCTGCCCTGGTACAGGTTGCTGAGCAGGTCCCACTCTACAGATGTGACACCAACTCCTGTATAAAGTGTGCGGACAGCAATCACAAGATCAACAACCAATGTGTGTCATAAAAGCAAAACATTACATTCATGACCAGATGGATACTCAAGATAATTTTCCATGAACATTATTATTATTATTATTTTTGTAATCTGGTTGAATAATCTATACTCACATTTCTTCACTGTTGTTAATAATCCAGTTGTGATTTGAAATCATTTGAATAATAAATATCCCAACAACAATTACTGAAATCTCTCTCTCTCTCGCTCTCTCTCTCTCTCTCTCTCTCTCTCTCTCTCTCTCTTTCTCTCTCTCTCTGTGTGTGTGTGTGTGTGTGATTGTGTGTGTGAGAGTGTGTGTGTGTGTGTGTACGCGTGCACCCAGAGATGATTTAGGAAATAATAGATTTAAAATGACCATCTTTACTTAATATTGATATTGATATTCAGAAGGAATATCATACCATGAGGCCGGGGGGGGGGGGGCACCAGCCAGTGTCTCTCCCCTTTATGCCGGTGTAAGGAAGACTCTGTCCCTACTTCCTCGTCTCTAAGCTCGTCTGTATCTCTGTGTCTCGATGTCAGAGTACTCCGGGAACAGACAATGCCAAACCACACGAGTGAAATCAGTCTGGTTTATTCATCAGCTGCTCAGTGTGCTTCACTGGGCATAAAGCTTTTATACAGTGGAGGTGTGTGTGTGAAAAAGTGGTTACAGAGTCACATGTTTCTTTGTTCACAGCCTAAAAGTTGTACCATAAATCAAAGTGCATGATAAGAAACCATCCATCACATTCCTGTGCCTTAGGGGCGACATTTACTACTCTGTGAACTTTGACCTCAGGAAGAATGCCGCCTCGTAGAACATCACAACAGCAATAAAAGTCCACAGTTAAAGCACAGGAATGCTGGCAATTATACAATGGTTAAAGATAAGCAAGAATGTGACCTTACAGCCGGTCTCAAGCCCGGAGAAATGCAGAGGGTTGTGATCGATTTTGCAAAAAGGACTGAAATCGCTGTGGTAAATTGTTTCTTTTGGAAATAGAGAAGAGCATCTTCTCAACATCTGACCTTCTGTGTTCCTGTCCTGGATACCAAACCTTCCCATCACTTCCTCGTCCCCTCTGTTTCCTGCACCAACATGTCCATTGAAGTCTGCCCCAATGACCACTCTTTCACCTCTGGGGGTACTCTGCATCACTTCATCTAACTCACTCCAGAATCTCTCCTTCTCTTCTAGCTCACATCCTGCCTGTGGGGCATAAGCACTAACAACATTAAACATCACACCTTCAATTTCTAACTTGAGACTCATCACTGTGTCTGACACTCTTGTCACTTCTAGAACATTCCTGACAAACCCCTCCTTCAAGATGACTCCGACTCCATTTCTCTTCCCATCCACACCATGATAAAACAGCTTAAACCCTGCTCCTAAGCTTCTAGCCTTGTTACCTTTCCACCTGGTCTCCTGAACACACAGTATGTCCACCTTCCTCCTCTGCATCATGTCAGCCAGCTCTCTACCTTTTCCTGCCATAGTTCTGATGTTCAAAGTCCCTAATTTCAGTCCTAGACTCATGCCTTTCCTCTTCTCTCTCTGGCAAAGGACACGCCTCCCGCCTCTCCTTCTTCGACGTCTTCGACCAACAGTAGTCCAATTTCCATCAGCACCCTGTTGGTTGACAGCACTGATGGCGATCGTTGTTAACCCGGGCCTCGACCGATCCGGTATGTCATTCTTTCTTGTGATTCGCATATTTTATTTGGCATTTGTTTTACGCCGGATGCCCTTCCTGACGCAACCCTCTGCATTTATCCAGGCTTGGGACCGGCGTGAGGGAGAGACACTGGTTTGTGCCCCCCCAACGGCTGCATTTGTTCACATGGCAAACGATGTTGTATGGTTTAGAAACAGTGGCACTGAGGAAAAGGCAGGAGGCAGAGCTGGAGGTAGCAGAGATGAAAATGTTGAGGTTCTCTTTGGGAGTAATGAGGATGGATAAGATCAGGAATGAGTACATCACAAGGACAGCCCATGTAAGATGTTTTGGAGACAAAGTCAGAGAGGCTAGATTGAGATGGTTTGGACATGTACAGAGGAGGGATAGTGAGTACATTGGCAGTAGGATGCTGAGGTTGGAACTACCAGACAGAAGGCCTAGAGGAAGACCAAAGAAGAGATTTATGGATGTGGTGAAGGAAGACATGAAGGTCATTGGAGTAAGAGAAGAAGATGCAGAGGACAGGGTGAGATGGAGGCGGATAGTTTGCTGTGGCGACTCATGAAGGGAACAGCCGAAAGGAACAGAAGAAGAAGAAGAAGAAGGAGAAGAAGAAAGCTTAATTCGATGACACTGTTGAAAATGTGGATGTACCGACCCTTAAAGTTAGATATAAAAATAATAAGAATGAGAATTCTCATTATAAACTGATTCCATTATTTATTCATTCATTTTCTGAACCATTTATTACTAATAAGCAACTGGCACTCATCTCAGTGGACAGCTCGCAAGATCATTGTAGGGCAGGGACACGCTAACAGTAACCAAACAGCCTTCTCTTTATAAACAACAGCAATGGTTCTTTTACTACCTGAGAGCAGTAGAGAAAAATCCCTGTTCCAGGGGCTCAGACATTGCAGAGAACATCTTAACCATCTCAAAACCTCTTTAAGTGCCATTTTCATCAAATGGGCCGAGAAGCAAGACCCAAATCTCTTCTTCAACCAGGACATGTTCATTCTGGAATTTTGGGGTCTATTTACACTTCAAGCTGGATATGGCTTACACGCACAGACCTACATTTTTCATGTCTGGTCAATGAAATGGAGGGGTAACACTGAATAAACTGATACACACCGGGGGTTTGGACTGTATATAGGGGTTTATAGGGGAACCCTATTTAAAACTGAGTTTTCACTGACACCAAATGTAAATTTTAACAAATGTAAATTTGAAAAAAAAAATATATATATATATATATATATATATATATATATATATATATATATATATATATATATATATATATATGCTATAAAGGGTCGCAGAGAGGCTGGCGCCCATTTCAGCCAACTCTGGACAAGGGCATAGTACACAGCTCACCAGGCCATCGCAGGGCAGAAAAACATTGATGCTATGCAGCTCCTCTTTATGAAAGTCCGCAATGGTTCTTTTACATGAACCTCTCACCACAGACAGTGAGAGACCTGGCAGTGGATGACAGATGATCGTAACTCTAAGTTCTGGATAATTTGCTGTAAGCAAAGAGGTGTTGCAAAAGTCCGTTTCTAAAAATGAGCTCAAGACGAGAGGTTCCAAACTGACTTTTCTGCTGTACACAGGAGTACTGAAGTATTTACATCCTGTCATTACAGTGTGAAGCTTGACCTCTGTTCTTGAAGTTTCCTTCAGCTGCTGGGATTGATATTAAAGCATGACTTATTACACTTTAATATAGGCCAGTCTATAAAGTTGCTCCATTCTTTTCTTTTATTGTTTATTAATTTATACTATTTATGTATCTATTTATTTATTTACTTATATAATATATATGTACGTGTGTATGTTTGTACTTGTATCTATTTTTGCACCCCCTACTGATAGTACCTCAAGAGCCTGTAACAGTGAATTTCTCCATTGTGAGATTAATAAAGCTGTATCTTATCTTATCTTATCTTATCTTATCTTATCTTATTGCCACAAGACCCCGAGATACTCCTCCACTTGTGGCAGCACCTCCTTCCAGACCTGGAGGGTGTATTCCACCCTTTTCTGGCTGAGAACCATGGTATTGGACTTGGAGGTGCAAATTTTCATCCCGACCGCTTCACACTCAGATGTGAATCACTAATGTGAGCTGGAGGTCTTGGACGGATGAAAACAACAAAGCTCAGCCATCCAGGGGGAGCTCAGAGTAAAACCACTGCTCCTTTGAAAGGAGCCGAGACCAAGAATTGTGAATATTTATTAATTGTGGACATATCCAGGGGACACTTTTCCAACTTCCTTGATTTTGGCCACCACTGACACCAGGTGTTACGTGACATTCATTTAAAGTGGCTTTAGAATTTATTCTGTGAATAATATTATCTTGTAATGAACATTATTGTTTTCCTTGGAGTCCTAACTTGGCAGATTGAGAAGAATTTGTATTGTTTTTATGGTTTTGAAAATTTCAATAAATGTCCCCCAGAAAGTATCCAAGACCAAATAATGAACCTTCCACAGGTTGAGCTAGTAAGAGAGAAAATCTGATGCCAGGTGACGTCCGAGGCCCTCGAGTGGATGGCTGGCAAGTTTTCATTCTCATGCTTGCAAATGGAGACTGAAGGAATAAATTGATAGGGTAAATGAGATGCAACTATGTGTGTATTGTAAATGAGACGCAACTATGTGTGTATTGTAAATGAGACGCAACTATGTGTGTATTGTAAATGAGACGCAACTATGTGTGTATTGTAAATGAGACGCAACTATGTGTGTATTGTAAATGAGACACAACTATGTGTGTATTGTAAATGAGATGCAACTATGTGTGTATTGTAACTTCTGTGTATCTAAAGCTTCCTGTTCTACTTGTAATTCTGACATGTGCGCTAGACACATGAAACTGTTGGGTGGGTGTTCCTGTGTCATGTTTCGGTTCTGGTGGGATTCGGAAAGTAACAATGTATAACAATGAGGAAATGCTTTGAAATGTAATTAGCCAAGTGTTAAGCGCCGCAGGGCACAAACATGTATATGGAAATGCTTTGTGACAACGCAATTACAACTCTGCATGCACATCCCCAAGTGTTACGTACCGCAGTGCACAAACATATATGTTAATGCTTTATGAACATGCAATTACTGCTTTGCACGCATATCCCTCTGTATAAATAAGCGGACACTGCATGTGTTCGATGAGCTTCCGATGAATAAACCAGACTGATTTCACTCGTGTGGTTGCTCGTCTGTTGCTCCCGGAGCGCTCTCAGACGTTGAGATACAGGAATCCAGGTCGTGCAGATTTATCTAAGAGCTTCCTCCACGGAGAGAGTTCTTACAATTCACAGAGAATTCTAACAATTTGGTGACCCCGGCGTGATACTCCTGATCAGGTAAGACAAGATTTGTTTGACTACCTGGTTAGCAGTATTTGAGCGTCTGTTATCCCCTTTTTATAAGGGACGGTTTATCCCCTTCTCTAGAAGGGACGGTTATCCTCAGTTGCTATAACTGGGACGGTTATCCTCAGTTGCTATAACTGGGACGGTTATCCTCAGTTGCTATAACTGGGACGGTTATCCTCAGTTGCTATAACTGGGACGGTTATCCTCAGTTGCTATAACTGGGAAGAGCGCTATACAAATACAAAAAAAATAATAAATAAATAAATAAAACGAAAGAAAGAAAAAAGAAGGTGCCCCTGTATTCCTGTATGCCAACGTATTTTTTCTGTTGTTTTGTTATTAGAGGGTAAACAATGGGAAATTCCTACCCAAAGCCTAATCCCGGGGAAACCCCCAAGGAATGGATGAATAAATGTGGTCTTGCTTATTATACTGAACCATGGCTTAGTAATCTAGCCGGATGGACGGAGGGACTAGACCAAGTGCCAAACTTCCCTAGAAATGGGACTTTTGATGCAGGATTTCTGACATCCACAAGACGCATGATTTATGATGGATTGGGCAACCCCTCCTGGGATTATGAATACATGAAGGAGGCTTATGTAAAATGGTATGAGATGCGCTCGTATTGGTTAAAACTTAAGAAGCTCTTCGAGCCCAAGAAAGTAACTCAGTGTGTCCCCAAACCTAAATTAATGAGTAAAGAAAAGGGAAAAGGGAAAAATACCAAAAGTCCAGCTTGCTGTGTGCAAACAGTGTCCCCCGTGACTCCCCCGTCGGCTCCCCCACCATATCCCGTAGGGACGGGGGACACGGCCTCATGTTCCCGCTGATCCGAAACCAGCGGAGGTCCCCGTCCTGTACCCAACCCTGCTTGAAAAATAGAAGAGGACGGGGAGGAAGCGAGGCGTCGACAGACCCGTTATCATTCCTCGCTCTATTGGAGAGATAATCCCGACGCTGCGTTAAAAACCTTGGCGCTACGGCTTACGGCTTATCTAGTCTCCCGACGGAGAGAGCTTATGATCTTTCACACGTGAACTAATTGGAAGCAGAAGCGGGCTTAACTAACTTCGGTATTTTGGAATCGCTTTACTGAAACTTGGCGTCATGTAGGAGGATTTGATCTTCGTACGAAGAGGCAAATTCTATGTTCGTGTCCAGTTTTTTAAGTAATTGTCTCCCAGAGGTCCAGAGCGCACTTAAACCGCATTTCACAGATCGTCAACGTCTCATCGTTAGAACTGCCGGAGAAAGGGTTCGTATGTTAGAATCAGATGGACCATTGAATGTGAAGAATAGGGTTCTGCTGGCGATGGCCCTCCAGGGCCCTCGTGATAAGAATAGGGGAAGGGATTCGTATAGAAAGACCGGAAAGTGTCATTATTGTGGTATAGAAGGGCATTGGAAAAAAGAGTGTAGAAAGAGACAGAGAGACTGAATGTAATTCTGCCTCTTGGACCCACCAGGGAGACAACCTGCCTCGCTCAGATTCCACAGGCGCATCGCCAACACGGCCATACCCGCGGGAGCACGAATAGGGATGCCCGCAGAGTAGGGACCCCGTGACCTGTAGCTTAATGCACCCAGTGTTTAACTCGCCCTGCAATGAGAATCTGCCCCTCCTTCCTGTTGTTCTAGAAGGGGTAGAATATCTTTTTGTTATCGATAGTGGTGCGACCATATCCTCCCTAGGCAGGGACTATCAGGGTGCTGTCTCCTCCAGGTCTACCAGCTCTGTGGGTATAGATGGGGTTCCCTTCTCCTCCCCATACACGCTGCCCCTTCTTTTATGTTTTCCTGATGACCCTACGCTTGATACATTGCAAATATCTTACTCATTTGTATATATGTCCGAATGCCCTTTTAATTTGCTGGGCCGCGATCTCATGAGCATTCTGGGGTTTCAAATCTCTTTCCAGGGTTCGAGCATGACCATTCAAACGTGCGACACCTCCTCTGTTTCTCTGTTGTCATTGCAAGCGCAGCCCTTGCCTTTAACGGCGTGCGTGGCGAGTTCCACCTCGCCCCCTGTACTCGACACGTTGCCCACCAATCTTTGGGCAGAACATAAGAATGACATGGGTTGTGTGGACTGCGTTCTGTATGAAGCTACCGTTAAGCACATTTTGCCTGTGTACATCCGACAATACCCCTTATCGCCTCAAAAAATGTTGGGTATCGACACCATTTTGGCCGCTCTTCTGGAACAGGGTATCATCGTGCCGTGCATAAGCCCTTATAACACTCCTGTGAACCCGGTTCCCAAGCCGGACGGTTCTTGGCGCCTAACCCAGGACTTCAGAAAAATTAATGAGCTCATCATTCCAGTCTCGCCGGTCGTCCCGGACGTGCCCTCTATTATGGCTTCCATTCCTTGCGCTCATACCCATTTCTCCGTGATTGACCTGTGCTCGGCGTTTTTTAGTATCCCTGTTGAGCCCAACACACAGCCCATCTTTGCTTTCACACACCGGCAGCGACAGTACACGTGGACTAGATTACCTCAAGGGTTCATAGACTCTCCTGCTGTTTTCTCGGCTGTGGTTAGGGATGCACTGGGGTCTCTCGACGTTCCCGTGGGTTCCTGTGTCCACTCCTACGCCGACGACCGCCTGGTGTCCGGCCTAACTTATGAACTGTGTCTTGATGCAACCGTTCAACTGCTCCTCTTACTGGAAAAGAAGGGTTTCAAGGTTTCAAAGCCCAAGCTTCAGTTTTGCCTACTGACTGTCATATACCTGGGCTACGAACTCTCTCACGGGACAAAACGCCTTACTCAGGATTGTGTCAAGATCATACTGGACACTCAGAAGCCTGCCACGAAACAGGCGCTCCTTGCTTTCCTGGGCCTCATTACTGCCGCCAATGGATCCCGGACTGCTCCTTTTATGACAAACGTTTAAGCTCTGCCGTGGCTCACACTGACCCTCTCCACCAACCCTTGGTCTGGACTGAGGACATGGTGGACGCCGTTCAAAGCCCTGAAGTCGGCCCTATGCTCCCGCCGCTCTCGGGCTCCCGGACTACGCCAAACCCTTTCACCTCTATGTCGCGCACCAGGCCGGCACAGCTTCTGGGGTTTTGGCTCAGGACCATGGGGGGACTGAGACCCTGTGCTTTCCTCTCCAAAACCTTAGATACTGTAGCTCAGGGTTTACCTGCTTGCCTCGCGCTGTCGCTGCCAGTGTGGTGTTAGTTCTCAAGCAGAAAAATAGTGCTCTCCCATCCACTGCTTTACACACCAGCCATCAGGTTAGGCATATCCTTAATACTCTGTCCACACAACACATGTCTTCTCAACGTCGCTCAGGTTACGAGGCCATCCTTTGTGCTACTGATAATCTAACCATCTCTTGTTCCTCTTCCCTAGATCACGTGGCCCAGGCCCTCCAGCGCCAGCTTAATGCTCAGGATAACTGCGAACCGTTGGGACATAAGATAAGATAAGATAAGATACAGCTTTATTAATCTCACAATGGAGAAATTCACTGTTACAGGCTCTTGAGGTACTATCAGTAGGGGGTGCAAAAATAGATACAAGTACAAACATACACACATACATATATATTATATAAGTAAATAAATAAGTAGATACATAAATAGTATAAATTAATAAACAATAAAAGAAAAGAATGGAGCAACTTTATAGACTGGCCTATATTAAAGTGTAATGTATCTGAGTGCAGAGTAGATGGGTTGATATGGTTCACAGTCAGTGGGGTAGATGTGGTTGATTAAAGTGCGCCGGGTTTTATTGCACATAACCGGTATATTTTCACAGACAGTTACAAAGTGGCGTTATACAGTCTGACAGCGGTGGGAATGAACGACCTGCAGTAGCGCCCTTCCTGCACTGAGGATGCCTCAGTCGGCCACTGAAGGAGCTACTCAGCTTCTCTACAGTCTGGTGCAGTGGGTGAGAGCTGTTGACCAGGATGGATGTGAGCTTTGCTACCATCCTCCTCTCACTCACCTCCTCCACAGAGTCCAGTGGGCAGCCGAGGACAGAGCTGGCCCTCCTGACCAGCTTGTTCAGTCTCTTCCTGTCCCGCTCTGCGCTGCCCGGGGCCCAGCAGATGGCAGCGTAGAGGATTGCAGAGGCTACCACAGAGTCATAAAAGTCCTGAGCAGAGGTTCGCATACGCCGAAGGACCTGAGTCTCCTCAGAAGGTGGAGGCGACTCTGGCCCTTCTTGTACAGGGCGTTGGTGTTGTGGGACCAGTCCAGTTTATTGTTAAGGTGAACACCCAGGTACTTGAAACTGTCCACTGTCTCAATGTCCTGTCCCTGGATGTTCACTAGTAAGTGTGTGTGTGTGTGTTTGAGTGCTTCTCCTTCGTCTTCCTGGTGTTCAAGCACAGGTGGTTGCGCTCACACCAGTCCACGAAGTCAACGATGACCGACCGGTACTCCAGCTCGTTCCCCTCTGACACACGGCCCACGATGGCGGAGTCGTCCGAGAACTTCTGGAGGTGGCAGCTGTTTGTGTTATATATGAAGTCCGAGGTATAGATATTGAAAAGGAAGGGTGAGAGGACGGTGCCCTGCGGTGCCCCCGTGCTGCAGACTACCACCTTTGACTTACAGCCGCGCAGCCGCACGTACTGTGGATGATTGGTAAGGTAGTCAATAATCCAGGCAGCAAGATGCCCGTCCACTCCCACGTCCTCCAGCTTCCCCTGCAGACGCGCTGGCCTGGTGGTGTTGAAGGCGCTGGAGAAGTCAAAGAACATGACCCTCACAGTGCTGCCGGCGATCTCCAGGTGGGTTAGTGCCCGCTGCAGAAGGTAGATGACGGCGTCTTCTACTCCGATGTTGGGCCTGTAGGCAAACTGCAGCGGGTCTAGGGTGGGGCTCACCATAGAGCGGAGGTGTTCAAGGAGGAGCCTTTCCATGGTCTTAATGAGGTGGGAGGTCAGGGCGACAGGTCTGTAGTGGGCTGGTTCCTTCGCTGAGCTGTTTTGGGAACCGGAACCACACAGGAGGTCTTCCATAGGACGGGAACCTTCTCCAGGCTGAGGCTCAGGTTGTACAGGTAGCATAGTACCACACAGAGCTGGTCTGCGAGGTCTCAGCAACCTGGGACTGATGCCATCAGGTCCTTCAGATTTCCTCTGATTTAGTCACTCTCAGCTGTCTCCCTCACCTGGTCTGATGTGAGGGAGAGGGGGCTGGGGTGGGCTGCAGAGGGAGGGGGATGTGTCTGTCGGGCTGTAGCAGTCAAGTGAAGTTGGCCTGGGAGGGGGAGGTGTCAGCTGGTCTGGAGATGTGTGAAGAGGGGAGGAACGGGAGGGTGCAGAGGGGGAGGGGAGAATCAAACCTGTTGAAGTAACAGTTTAGTTCATCCGCCCAGCGCTGGTCACCATCAGCTGTCCCTTTGACACTCTGCCCAAATCCAGACATGGTCTTTAGTCCTATCCAGACGTCCCGCACGTTGTTCTGAGCCAGCTTCTCCTCCATCTTCTTCCCATAGTCCTTCTTTGCCCTCCTGATCCTCCACTGGAGCTCACGCTGGACCTTCTTCTGCTCCTCTCTGTCCCCCGAGATGAAAGCCCTCTTTTTCTGGTTCAGGAGGACTTTAAGCTCAGGGTGACCCATGGGTGGTTGTTGGAGAAGCACCGTACTCCTCCGTGTTGGCACAGTGCTGTCCACGCAGAAGTTCATGTAATCAGTGATACAGTGTGTGAGGCCGTCGATGTCATCACCAAAGGAGTCACAGAGCATGCTCCAGTCTGTGGTCTGGAAACAGTCCCTAAGCCTCTCATTGGTCTCCTCGGTCCACACTTTCACAGACTTCTTCTGTGCAGGTTCCTTTCGCACCCTGGGTGTGTATTGGGGGAGCAGGTAGACCAGGTTGTGGTCTGATCGTCCCAGTGGGGGGAGGGGGGAGGAGCTGTAAGCGTCCTTCACATTAGCATACAGCAAGTCTAGTGTTTTATTGTCTCTAGTGGAGCACTTCACGTATTGCGTGAACGTTGGGAGAGAGGCGGAGAGAGGGGCGTGGTTAAAGTCCCCGCTGATCAGAATCATGGCGCGGGGGTGACGAGTCTGTGCCTGATTAATGGCGCTGTGGAGACGCTCACACGCGGCCGCCGCATCAGCCGAGGGCGGAATGTACACGCAAAACACAATCACGTGTGAAAACTCCTCGTAGATAATATGGCCGCAAGGCTTACGCGAGCATTTCCAGGTCCCCAGCGTGCACAGCTGCTCCTTCACGTGCATCGCTGCCGGTGGCACCATCGCTCATTTACATAGACCGCCACACCCCTCCTTTCTTCTTACCGCTCTCCGTTACACTCCGATCTGCACGCACGAGTGTAAATCCGTGAAGAGAAACCACAGAGTCCGGTGTGAGTTCATTCAGCCACGCCTCTGAGAAACACATGAGGCTGCAGTCCCGGTACTGCCTCTGCTGCCGGGTCAGCGCCGCCAGCTCCTCGGTCTTGTTGGCGATCACAAGGACATTTCCCATGATGACGGAGGGAACACATGTCCTCCGCTCTTTCGTCCCCCTCTGCAGCCTCTCCTTTCTCCTCCGTATTTCCACAGGTACAACGGGCTTTTCGCGTGAAGGAGGGCGGGGGCACAGAGGTTTGAGGAGGGTCTCACGTGTGTAAGACCTGCGTTGCTCAGAGCCGCGGTGAATGAACTTCCTGACGCCGATCCAAAAAGTGAAAATAAAAGTGCACACAAAAACAAAAGCATCATGAAAGTATGTTTTCCAGATGCAGGATTGAAGAAAGAAAAAGAAAATTTGAAAAAAGATAAAGAAACACGCCTATGTACAATAGAAAAGAGAAAAAAAAGAAAAATCAACTGAAGAGCTCCTGTAACTGGCTGCAGGTCACCCGGCGCCATCTTGAATGCATGACTGCATGGACACCATTGTCCATGACACCAGTATTAGGTCCGACTTATTATCCACGCCTCTCTCCACAGGTCTCTCCCTGTTTGTAGATGGGTCATGCTCGAAACCCTCCGACAGAGTGTTCCTCTACGGCTACGCGGTATGTTCCTTCCCGGACCAAGTTTTGGAAGCGTACTCGCTCCCCTTTAATTCCGCCCAAGCAGCGGAGTTATACGCGCTCACTCGGGCATGCATTCTCGCTTCCGACCAGAATGTTACTATATACACTGACTCTCATTACGCTTTCGGGGTGGCGCACGATTTCGGCCGTATCTGGCAATCTCGTGGTTTCACTGCTGCTGACGGTAAGCACATTTCACATTCCACCTTAGTCCAGGACCTTATTGTGTCCTGCAATCTCCCGCTCCGTTTAGCGATCGTAAAGACCCGCGGTCATTCCTCTGACCACACTGATGAGGCACGGGTAATCCTTTGGCTGACAGCGGCTAAACAGGCTGCCTCGCTCGGCTCCATGCCGCCGTTCCTGCAGCCCGCGCTGGTGTCAACCTCACACATGCTTAACGCCCTCCTCCCTGACTTGGATCTGAAATCCCTTCAGTCCTCGGCGTCCACAGAAGACACTGATTTTTGGTCTTCGCATGGCTCTCAGCCCTCGGGGACGGTATCATTCTACTCGATTCAACCGATCGCTTATGTCTGCCCACGCACTGTCTTCCTTTCCTCGTCCCGCGAAGTTTCACGGGCCTACACATCGCAGTCGAAGAGGGGTGGTGACAGATATGGAAAAAGATTTTGTATACGACAACTAGCCTCTACGGTACACAGCATTCTGGACAAATGCCTGATTTGTGCACAGAACAATGTGTCCAAACCACACGCATCACATCAGCATCTGCCGAAACCAGATACTCCCTTCCAGGAGTGGCAGATAGATTTTACTCACATGCTCCGGCAGGGCCCCTTTAAATATCTATTGGTTATCGTGGATAAATTTTCCCGGTGGGTCGAAGCGTTCCCATGTGGGAACGAAAATGCCCGAGTAGTGGTTCAAAAGTTATCACAGGAAATTATTCCCAGATATGGCCTCCCGTTGGGAATTGATTCGGACAAAGGCACACCATTCACCTCAAAAGTCACTCAACTGTTGGCCCAAGAGCTAAAGGTCAATTGGCGTTTCCATGTCCCATATCACCCTCAGTCCTCCGGAATCATGGAACAAACAAACAGAACAATTAAAGGGAAATTACGGAAGGCAATGCACGCCACTGGATCAAGGAATTGGGTTTCAGTACTACCCGTGGTTTTGGCGGATCTGCGAATGACCTCGCAGGTGGCCTTAGGGAATCTATCTCCTTACGAAGTGGTAATGGGGAGACCCTTTCCCGCTCCTTGGAGGAAGGGAAAGCAGGCTTTGGGGATGGAAGACTTAGATGTACACATGAGTGAGTATGCCGTGGGCCTTGTTAAGGTCCTAAACGACTATTGGAAACGCACTAATCAGAACACTTCGGTCCCGACAGACACAAGCACTCACGCCTTCAAGGTAGGAGACAAGGTGCTGGTCAAAAAATTTGCGAAACTAAATTCTCCTTTGAGAGACACCCCTTACAGTGAGCCCACGGAGATACTCGCTGTTACTCATACCGCCGTACTAACTGACCTCTTTCCACAGTGGATCCATGCTACCAGACTGAAGAAAAGTCCGCAATGACGTATTAAGTGCACTTTGTATTTGTGGAATTTTTTGTCCTCATTTACCTCTCTTTCAGGTCTCGAAATACCAGCCCTTCTGGGGTGAATGACTTACTCATCTAGACCTGATCCAGATACCTAAGTATCACCACCACATCTCGCACACGGGTCGGATAACGCCCATTTAAAATCCAACTTATGTATGCCTCTTATGCCCTGCTCTTAATCGGGCTACTATGCGTGGTCCTGGGTTGGTGCACACCTTACCGTCATCCAGAAAATAACATGTTCTGGCAGTATTTAAATTTCACGGTAAAACGAGATGTGACCCAGGAAGAATGTATTGTTTGCTCTCTCTTTCCCCATGATGGAGGAACCCCGCATGTATATACCCCAGCACGGGACAATTACACCACTTACAAAAAAATGCGTGACGTAGCGGACCAACTGCGACGCGACGAAAGTCCAAACTATGGCTGAGGATTCCCCCACTCTCTTTTCGGCATGTTTACCCCGTATTTAACCATGCTTGTTCCCGTATGTATATGTTTGTTGTTGGTTTGCGTGTTTGGACCCTGTATTTTTAGGTGTTTGATGACTCGAATCTGGGTCATGGCTAGTTCCTTCAGCGAACCCCGATATACCCGCCTGCTCTCCGCCTCTGTCGATGACTGTGGACCCGGGAGTGCGTCGTGTGGATACATCCGGCGATGACTACGGACCCAAGAATACGTCGTGTGCGTGTGTAATGCTTGGATACATCCGGACGGGAAGGCTACCGGAGCCCTGAGGTACGTGGGCGAAGGGCGATGGGGCTCTGCCTGCCCTTCAAGCACCAGCCTCGGCGCAACCACGGCCTGGTTTCTTCCCTACGGTGTCCAACATTCCACACGAAGAAAAAAACCACCTCTGGAATGCCACAAGAAAGAGAGGGATCCGGCGTGCCACTACAGAATTTATACATATTTCATAGTATAAAAAGAGGGGATTGAAGGAATAAATTGATAGAGTAAATGAGATGCAACTATGTGTGTATTGTAAATGAGACGCAACTATGTGTGTATTGTAAATGAGACGCAACTATGTGTGTATTGTAAATGAGACGCAACTATGTGTGTATTGTAAATGAGATGCAACTATGTGTGTATTGTAACTTCTGTGTATCTAAAGCTTCCTGTTCTACTTGTAATTCTGACATGTGCGCTAGACACATGAAACTGTTGGGTGGGTGTTCCTGTGTCGTGTTTCGGTTCGGGTGTGGGATTCGGAAAGTAACAATGTATAACAATGAGGAAATGCTTTGAAATGTAATTAGCCAAGTGTTAAGCGCCGCAGGGCACAAACATGTATATGGAAATGCTTTGTGACAACTCAATTACAACTCTGCATGCACATCCCCAAGTGTTACGTACCGCAGTGCACAAACATATGTTAATGCTTTATGAACATGCAATTACTGCTTTGCACGCATATCCCTCTGTATAAATAAGTGGACACTGCATGTGTTCGATGAGCTTCCGATGAATAAACCAGACTGATTGCACTCGTGTGGTTGCTCGTCTGTTGCTCCCGGAGCGCTCTCAGACGTTGAGATACAGGAATCCAGGTCGTGCAGATTTATCTAAGAGCTTCCTCCACGGAGAGAGTTCTTACAATTCGCAGAGAGTTCTAACAGAGACTGAGCAAAACATACATTTTAAGATGAATCTTCTATACCAAACTCCATCTTCTCTTACTACTTGAGATGTATTAAAGTTTGAATGAGGTAAAGTTCTTCAAGAGGTTATTCTGATAACTCATCATTGTCGTCATCATCGTCATCATCATCATCATCATCATCATCATCATCATCATCATCATCATCATCATCATCATCATCAGCCGAAGCAATGAGGTCCAGACCTCTCTCCCTAGCCCCTTTCTCTATCTCTTTCGGATGTGGGACACACACCGAGGCATTTCTGAACCAGCTGAGAGACATAATCCCTCCAGCATGTTCTAGGTCCACCACAGGGTCTCTTCGCATTTGGACATGCCAAAAACACCACACCAGGTAGGCATTCGAACCAGATGCTGAGGCACCTGAACTGGCTTCAGGTTTTTTCCACTAACATGTGAATCAATTTATAAATGAATGTAGCATGTAATTGGTTCAACAGACTTTCAGCTGTGTGTTGTTCATGTTGATAGAAGCACCTGTATGGATTTTTAGAATAATTCTTTCACCAAGTGCAACCAATGCGACCTTCCTTCCAGGTCATTAAAACTAAGTACAGATATTTACAGGTATGAACATCATATCGAGCAGGACATCAAATTTATGGATTCTGACGGACGTTAGGTTCAGAGCCCCAACTCATTAAAAAGTATTTTTTGTGTGTTTGTCAAATATAGCAAAATTAGCTAAACTCAGAACTTCTCGATTATTTGCTGTGATGAGCCCTCTAGGAAGAAAAAAAAAACATTTCACGCCCACCGCCCCACGAGCAACTATAAATAGAATTATTTGTCTATAATTGTTATTAGTACACCCCTGCATAACATTGTATTTTTATTAGCATTAAAAACGAAAAAATTAAAGAAATATAGTTCAACTTAGAAAAATGAAAAATGTCATTAACAAGTGTTTTTAATCTATAACAGAAAAGATTTAAAGTGTACCAATTTTCCTGTTAGAAATTTTTCTAGGTTGTTTACTGCACATCATATTGTTTGCTTGGTGCTTTTTCCTGACACCACAGAACGACAATGAGAGCACCACTGCCACCTACTTAGTTGATGTGAATTTAGACTTAAATCTAGTAGAGTATGGCAAAAAAGCATGTTCCCCAAAACAAGAGAAGCACTGGCTAAACCACACATTAAACATCTTTTTCACACTATAAATTATTTCTTGTTATCAAAAACAGAAGTATGAATTTGTAATTTTTTTGTGAAGTCTGAAACAGAACTTGACCAGATATGTCCGACTTTCCTCTCAGAAAAAATTGACAATTCCAGTATGAATAAAGTCAAAAGAAAGCAGAGGCGCTTTATAATATACTGAAATCGTCTATTATTTTTACTTTCACTTTAAACAGCTATTAAGTTTAACGTACAGTTGCATGAAAATATTTTCATTTTTATTTTTATAAATTAAAATTTAATTTATTTTTATTTTACACGCACAAATCAGTCCAAGTGATAATAAAGAGCCGGAGAAAAGTTGAAGGAGTTTGAGGACGCCAGAGTGGTGTAACCAACAGAAAGCTGTTTTTGAGAAAAATGGCATTAAGATATTTGCAATATAAAAAAAAATAATAATAAATCATCCACATCTGTCAAAACATCACCTTATCTCATTTTTCAGTTTTTGTGGGTTGACACCACTGTGGCTCTCAGCCCTTATTTTTGACCTTGACCTTAATTTTAGGACTGATAAGGTGATAATGTACCTTTGTGTACCTTGCAAAAGCAGTGTACCTTAAGAAGCGGGGTGGGGGGGGGGGGGGCAATTCCATGAAAAATGGGACAGAACCAGGGAAAAATAATTAGATTCTAACAAAACATAAGATTTTCTCTGCCCTAAACTAGACGAACTGCACCAGCCCCAGACATGTATAATGATGGATGAATTCTGAGACAATTGGGGGGGTTGAGGTTTCTTGTCTTTGACCCCCTGCAGATGCTTTTCCAGAGTTCCTAGACTTCAGTGATGTGGTCTTATTATTCATGTGATTTTTAGGAGTGTTTCCCGGTTTAACTCATGTTCTTATAATATGTACCTCTCGAAAGATTGAGCATGTGTGTATGTAGGGGAGGGGGGTGGTTAAGTGGAAACAGTTTTCTCAAATTTTTATAAAATATATTTTCTCAGAAATGCATGTAAGGGTACAACTTGATGTGAAATCGGCAATTATTGGAGAATTTCATTCTTTTCCCCTCCAAAAAAAACACCGTAATATATTTCAGTAGGAAAAAAAGATTTTTATCTGTAATTCATGCCATGTAACATCCATCACACAGATTTTTTACAAAACTTAGGACAGTGCTGCTAAATGCCTCACTTCCTGTTCTAAGGCAATATATTAAAGGGTACCTGTACCCAAATTTTACAGCATTCAAAAAATATCCACTATACTTTATTATTAACTTTTAAACACCGCGTGATGTCGGTAGTTTATTTATAAGTACACATTTCCTTTTTCTTCTATACGACATTCCTTGCTCACAAAGGTTGAGCGTGTGGACATGTTTTCCACAAGAGCACCAAATATTTGCTGGTTGTTTGCTACGATTTTCCTGTGTAAGAGCTTCTGCCGACTCTCCTCCGAGTCGTCACCTTCCTGGTCCGATTTCACTAAATGTGGATAGTCTTTCTTCAGTGGTTCATATAAATAACCTTCTAATCCTTCTACGAAACTGTCTTCGTCCATGGATTAAAAAAAAAATACTATAATGTCTGTTTTTTCCAAGTTTCCGTGAGCTTGTGTTGTATATCTCAGGGATATAGCCTTACGTTTACATTGCAATTTCGCAGTTCTGGTCAAGGCTTCTTCTTTTTCTTTTCCTTTCAGCTTTTTCACTTTCTCGGGAGTCGCCACAGCGAATCATCTGATTCGCACATTTGATTTGGCATACGTTTTTAAGTTGGATGCCCTTCCTGTCACAACCCTTTAGCAAGGGACAGAAACACGCTGACGGATTTGCAGCCTACTCTTTACGAAAGTCAGCAATGGGTCTTTTGCATGCCTCTCACCATAGACAGTGAGCGACACAGCCCGCCTTTGATAACCCAGTTAGCTGCACTGGGGGGACAGTGACAACCCTGTGGGGACTCAAACCTCCAACCTTAGGATCAGCGATCCTGTGCCCTATCCACTAGACCACAACGATATGACGTCACGGCAAATGCGGAATTTTAAAACTCCTGTGCTCTGAAGCTTGACGTTAGTGAAGCCCTTAAATCACTTAAAGCTGGTTTGTGAGAGAATATAATAAACGCCGTATTGGTGTATTGTCACTAGCTATACACAATACATCAAATTAGGTCTATGAGCGCTTTCAATACAGGTACCCTTTAATAAGCATACTTCTCATATATGCCTCGATTTCACAATCACCAGAATCAAAACATACTTCATTGATCCCGGAGGAAATTGTGTACATGCAGTTGCTCCACACCAAGCAAGAATGAGAAAAATCACACATATGCATACACTGCCATCCATAACATTAACAGCTTGTTGGCATGTAAACGGCACCTAATGGTTGTTGTGACCCCAAGATGCACCTATTTTTTTGTGATTCTTTCACAGGGAGCTTTGGAGAAACTTAATTTCTCTTACCATCATCCACACTATGCATGGTGGTAAAATAACCATACATACTCGTTCAGGCTTGTTTACCACTGTTCTTCTTAATGATTCCTCTGACAGTGGATATGAGCAGGTGCAGGCGAGGGGCGATTGTCTTTTAGCCATTGCCTGACCTGTGAAGGTCGACACACATCTCCCTTACTTGAATGGGGTGTTCCTTTGTCTTTCCCATGTTGAAGAGATGATAAGACAAATGGCCTCTGTGTCACATCTTTTTTTACCCCAGGGAAACAGGAAGGGATGACTACAAATTAAATGCTCCTTATGTACCCTGAGTGTGTCGAAATATGTGCAAAGTGTGGTAGTTGTAGTCGTAGTAGTAGTGCTTGTCACCTCTCACTTTCAACTAACACCGCTGGCTAGTAGCTTGCCTGTGAAAAGGGGAGCCGAGTGAGTAAGTCTCTCCCTGCCAGTACATAGCCTCTCCACCATCAAGCCCCACATAGTGCCTCCTCGTGGCGACACATGGTAACTGAGTACCTTGCAGACTCAGGCTGAACTACAGGGGACTCGGAGGAGATTTGGCCCCCAGAAATGTGGCATACAGACCCACCGGCGTGTGGACACGCCCTGATGCCCATGACCCAAACTGCTAACTATGGGTTAAATAGTTCTTGTGGATTCCCTTGGTTGGGAGAAGGCTAAGGAGTAACCCCTACAGAAATCCGGAGTGGAGCCCCTAAGGCAGTTGGTCTGAGGATTCCCCTACCTTCTGGCAACTCCTGCAGCTGCACTGGTACCAAATTGTACTGGATCTTCCTTTCCTTTGGAAGCTATCAGCAAGGCCGAGCGCGAGAACTTGACGTCTGGGCAGCCCCAGTTCTCCATATTTCCCACCCAGGCTGGTAGCACACTAGAGAGGACACTCGAGCATTGACGCAAGACTTTCGGCTTAACACAGGAAGTAGCAGTTACCGGTTAAAAGCTCATTCTGATTGGCATAGGATACGGGCGCCTGGGGCTACTTTCGATAGTGGGAGAGACCATCGCGTAATCTTGAACATTTGGTCTATGTGTTCTGGATTGACAAATGATCTTCAGCAAATTGACGATGCCCACAAGACTGCAGTCATCGACCATGAACTGACACGTCTGAATATCGACATTGCTTGTCTACAGGAAACACGCCTTGCTGACAATGGTACTATCAAAGAGACTAACTACACCTTCTACTCGCAGGGTCTATCACAAGACGACCTGAGACTGCATGGTGTAGGTTTTGGCGTGAAGAACTCGCTGACTACAGCCATTGTACCTCCTACCAGTGGATCAGAGAGAATCCTCGCTTTACACCTCTCTACAACTGCAGGCTTTGTCAACCTCCTCAGCATCTATGCACCAACACTCAGTTCCACCCCAGCAGCCAAGGACCAGTTTTACGAGGGTCTGGATGATGCAATTTCCAGGATCCCCAGCACTGAAGGACTTTATCTACTAGGAGACTTCAATGCTAAAGTGGGCACCGATTGTGACACATGGCCTTCCTGCCTTGGTCATCACGGCATAGGCAGGATAAATGAGAATGGACAGAGGTTGCTGGAACTGTGCTGCCACAATGGCCTGTGTGTAACAAATACATACTTCAAGTGCAAAGACTGTCACACAGTCTCTTGGAGACATCCCAGATCTAGCCACTGGTGCCAGCTGCACCTTATCCTCACCAGGCGCAGGGATCTAAGCAGCGTTCTCCACACTAGAAGTTTCCATAGCGCAGACTGCGACACAGACCACACCCTTGTTGGAAGCAGAATAAGGCTGACAACAAAGAGAATCCATCACTCCAAAACTAAAGGCCTCCCATGCATCCACACTTGCTCCTCAAGGGATCTGCAGCGATTTCAACTGTTTCATGATACAGTCAAGGAGTAGTTGGCTTCACAGACGCCTGGAAAAGACATCAACAGCAAGTGGAGCTTCTTGAGAGATAATATCTACACAACAGCCCTCACCGCATTCGGGGAAAAAGGAGCGTCGGAGTGTAGACTGGTACGAGGCCCACTGGGAGGAGATGCAGCCTGTGACAGAAGCCAAGAGGGAAGCCCTCCTGGCCTACAAGCAAAACCCCAGCCCCAGTACTCGTGACACCCTCAAAGCTGCACGCAACAAGGCCCAGCAGACAGCCCGCCGCTGTGCTAACGACTTTTGGCTGAACCTCTGCAGCAAGATCCAGATGGCAGCTGACACTGGCAATCCGATGGCCATGTATAATGGCTTCAAGACAGCTACTGGCCCAACCACAATTAAGACTGCACTCCTCAAGAGCAAGACCGGGGAGGTGATCATGGACCAAGGCAAACAGCTTGAACGCTGGGTAGAACACTATCTGGAGCTGTACACAACCAAGAATGTGGTGACCGATGCAGCATTAAATGCCCTGCCAAACTTACCTGTCATGAAGGATTTGGCTTACCTGCATTCAGTGGACAAACTGGGCAAAGCCATTGATTGTCTGTCCTGTGGAAAAGCCCGTGGGAAGGATGGCATCACCCCCCCCTGAAGTCTTGAAGAGTGGCAAGCCAACACTCCTGCAGCACCTCCATGAGCTGCTGTGCTTATGCTGAGAGGAAGGGTTCATCCCCCAGGACATGCACGATGCAAACATTGTAACCTCTACAAAAACAAGGGTGACCGCAGTGACTGTAACAGCTACCGTGGCATCTCCCTCCTTAGCATCATACGGAAAGTCTTTGCTCGTGTTGTCCTTACTTGCCTTCAGATTCTTGCTTCCCGGGTGTATCCAGAATCGGAATGTGGTTTCAGGGTAGGCCTATCCACAGTCGATATGATCTTCTCACTTCGTCAACTGCAAGAGAAATGTTGGGAGCAGCAGAAGCCCCTGTACATTGCCTTCATAGACCTGACTAAAGCATTCGATGCTGGTCAGCAGAAGCAGACTCTTCAGCCTCCTGCAGAAGATTATGTCCTCAAAGGTTACTCCAAATCTTGACCTCCTTCCACATAGCACAGTCTGCTTCAATGATGGGACTTCTGAAGCCTTCCCAGTGAGCAGTGGTGTGAAGTAAGGCTGCGTCCTAGCTCTGACACTCTTTGGGATATTCTTCTCGATGCTTCTTCAGTATGCCTTCTCTGACAGTGAGTAAGGGATCTACATCCGCACCAGATAAGATAAGATAAGATAGAGCTTTATTAATCTCACAATGGAGAAATTCACTGTTACAGGCTCTTGAGGTACCATCAGTAGGGGGTGCAAAAATAGATGCAAAAACAAACATACACACACATATATATATTATATAAGTAAATAAATAAGTAGATACATAAATAGTATAACTTAATAAACAATAAAAGAAAAGAAAAGAAAAGAAGGGAGCAACTTTGTGGACTAGCCTATATTCAAATGTATATGTATCTGAGGGCAGAATAGATGGGTTGATATGGTTCACAGTCAGTGGGGTAGATGTGGTTGATTAAAGTGCATGGGGTTTTTATTGCACATAACCGGTATTTTCACAGACAGTTACAAAGTGCCGTTGTACAGTCTGACAGCGGTGGGAATGAACGACCTGTGGTAGCGCTCCTTCCTGCACTGAGGATGTCTCAGTCGTCCACTGAAGGAGCTGCTCAGCTTCTCTACAGTCTGGTGCAGTGGGTGAGAGCTGTTGACCAGGATGGATGTGAGCTTTGCTACTATCCTCCTCTCACTCACGTCCTCCACAGAGTCCAGTGGGCAGTCGAGGACAGAGCTGGCCCTCCTGACCAGCTTGTTCAGTCATCTGATCAGATCAGATGGAAAATTGTTTAACATAGTTCAACTGCGCGCTAAGACGAAGGTGAGGCAGGTTCTCATCTGCGAGATGCTGTTCGCGGATGACGCTGCATTGAGGTCCCACACTGAGGCTGGTCTTCAAGAGCTAGTCAATCGCCTTTCCCAGGCCTGTAATGAATTCGGACTGACCATCAGCCTGAAGAAGACAAACATCTTGGCCCAGGGCACAAACACAGTCCCGAACATCAACATAAATAACACAAAGCTTGAGGTCATGGACTCCTTCACCTACCTGGGAGCCAACATTACCAACACTCTCTCTCTTGACACAGAGATCTCATGTAGAATTGGGAAAGCTGCCGCAGTGATGTCCAAGCTGAACAAACGTGAACGGAGTAACACTCAGCTAACTGAGAACACCAAGCTACGCGTCTACCAGGCCTGTGTGCTCAGCACACTCCTTTATGGCAGTGAGGCCTAGTCCACGTATACTTGTCAGGAAAAGCGGCTCAACAACTTCCACCTCCGATGTCAGGCGTCTGCTTCATATAAAATGGCAAGACAAAGTGACCAACATCAAGGTGCTACAGCGTGCTGGCGTGCTAAGTCTGCTCACACTGCTTAGCCAGAGACTACTTAGGTGGTTGGGTCATGATGAGGGATGCATCCCTAAAGGCATGTTATATGGAGAGCTGAGTGAGGGCTCCTGCCGCACGGGAAAACCACAGCTTCGGTACAAGGACGTGTGCAAGTGGGACATAAAATTATTGGCATGGCATTGACATCAACACCTGCGAAGGCACTGCTGAAACATGCCAGCTCTGGAAGACCACTGTCAGCGAGAGGGTCAACAAAGCTGAAAGCAACAGAATTGACAAGCGAGCCAGGAAAAGAGCAAAGAGGAAAGAAAGGGCACCCCCATGACACCTCAAAGCCCTTTTGTATGCAATAAATGTTTAAGAAACTGTCACTCTAGGGTGGGCCTTTACAGTCACTCCCGCAAATGGCTAACATAGAGCTACACCATCGTCTCTCGAGACGTACTGCTGCCGACAACGACAATATACTCTGATCAATTTTGTAAACTACTCTAGAAATATCAGAAGTACTTAAATTAAATTTATTTTCCAGGGATTGTTAGGGGTGACAATAATTGTGGAACAGGTGAATATACAAGAATTATATATTAGTCACGTATTTTATTTTCCCCATAAAATTTATTTGAGTTGAAGGTTACATTTTTATACAATTTTCAGTGTGAGAGAAGCTTCTGCAATAATAATGTAGCTTATTTTAAGGCTTTTAACACATCTGAACCAGGGCTGCCAATAATTATGATGTGTATGTATGTATGTATGAATCTTCTATAATCACCTGAAGAGAGAGGATGGTTTCACCACCCCTTGAAACAGATCTGTAGTGATAAATGGAGTTTCAATAGAAAGTCTTTGTCCTGTCCTTTTATTTTTATTATTATTTTTATTTTATATATATATATATATATACATATATATATATATATATATATATATATATATATATATATATATATACACACACACACACACACACACACACACACACACACACACACACACACACACACACACACACAAATACGTCATGTATCATTGTTAGTTTTTAGAGAATTTTGAAATAACGTTTGATGAAATATTCATGTGTCTTTTATTTGGTAATGTCCATTACACTCATATTTTTGTTTTCACAACAAAAATGGAAACATTATTGGATATCTTTTCCTCTCTGCCCAAATACAACAAGACCGTAGCTCTGCCCATACACATGATTAGGGACTTATGGCTTCAACGGTTTGTGTAAGACTAAATGAAATAGTTCAGGCACCTTACAAATCTCACATCCATCACACTAGAATTTCCTTTATACTGTAAAATTAACTCATGTACCAATATGAATAATAATAGGATAGAACTGAAATAAAAATAAACACTGCATATTGTATTATATTAAGCAAGTAAAAATGCAGTACTAGAGAAAAATACTGGGATGTGCAATTTTGTTTATATCCCTTAACAGTGAAGTTGATGCTGTGAGCTGAGGTAGTGTTGTGGGGTCTGATGGTTGATGGAATCAAATAGTCCTTGAAGCACTTTGACACATGTGGTTGGATAAGTCTATCGCTGAAGGTGCCTCGGATTGAGGAAGAGAGGATCAGAGGCTTCATCCATTTTCAACTTTTGGCTGATCCTTCATTCCTATCACAGACCTGGTGTCTCATTTAATAAACTGCCTGTACTAAAAGTGCACTTGTGCCTCTAACAAAAAAATTCTATTGGTTGGAAATATTCAGATTTATTAAACTTTGAGTACACACAACTGTAAGCAGTCTTCACTTTATAAATCGAGTGTAGAGTGGCTATAAGGGTGTTTTTATCAAATTCTTGATCTGTACATGCCCTTTTTAAGCAATGGTCACTGCAAATTACCTCATGAATGTGATTTGCATATAAATAAACCTGATGAGTTTCTCTTCTGCTGTTGTTGTGAATAATGACTACAGGTGAGAAAATAACAAAAAACAAGGAAATCGGAAACTACTCTGGGGAGATGGAGGAATGAAAAAAGGTGCTATTATGTCATAAATCAGTCACATTTTGTTTGCTTTTTTATCTCAAACCATTCCATTTTAATCACTAATAAGATGTGAATAAAATTAAAATTATGTAAAAATAGGAACCTGGTGTATGCCAGCAAGTCTCAAACATTAGACATGGAAGTCTCCAACTTCTCACTTTTCCTTGCAAACAAAAAACAAATATTTTTTGACCAAAGAACAAAAAGTGTGACCTTCCCATGACATGTGAGGACAGTTTGAGAAATGTCTGAACCTACTCTGAGTCAGTCTCATTTTGCGGCATTTGCAGAAATTTCAAACATGTTAGAAATTTTTTGCAATGAGTCTATGAGCCAGGAGGCCAAAACGCGATGCCGCAAATGTCATACGACAAATTTAAAAACATTTTTTAAATGAAACGTGACACCCATTAATTGCTATCCGCATCACTCGCTTTCCTATCACACTCTTACTGTGATCACGCCATTAAAAAAGAGTTCTGATCTCAATCTCCACTCCATCTTTCTACTTCTCTCCCAACATGTTTGTTTGTAATTTACCAATTGAGTGTTAAGGAATGATTTGTGGGATGATGTCATGTATATTAAATGTGTGAAAAAGAAGTTAATTGATTAAAGGTGGATATAAAGAGAAGACTGTCCTGACATCATCAGACCACAGCTGCAACTGGAGGGAGAAGTCTTCTGTTCCTTCCAGCTGTTCCCTTTCTTCAGGGGTCGCCACAGCGAATCATCGCATGTTCAATTTGGCATAAGTTGTTTTTTTTTGTTTTTTTTTACGTCAGATGCCCTTCCTGACACAACCCTTAGCAAGGGGCAGAAACATGCTGACGGTTTTGCAGCCTACTCTTGTCAACAATGGTTCCTTTACATGCCTCTCACCATAGACAGTGAGAGACATGGCCAGCCTTTGATATCCCAGTTAGCTGCACTTGGGAGGGAGGGGCAGTGATAACCTTGTGGAGAGTGGGACTTGAACCCCAACACTTAGGCTCAGCAATCCAGCACCTTTCACCACCAGGCGACCACTGCCCTGCAACTGAAGGGAGAAGTAAGTGCACCAAAATGCTATGAGGCGGAATCACACACAGGGCTCACATGAGTATTTATACGGTTGCAGCAATTATAGTGATCAATAACACCTTAAATAATTAACAGGTCAGTTAGTGGTGCACCAACTTTTTATTATAAACAGCAAGACTGATAAAAAATAGAGTGTAATGATTGTATGAAAGATAAATAGGCTTATTTTTTCAGACTTTGAGTTTAATATTTGATTATCATTCACAGTGGTACAATAAGTTATTTCGACTATGTTAGATGTACTGGGTACTTTATTCCATGCAGCTGGACCATCCTCCTCCAGTGGTAGATGCAGTGTGCATCAGGCTCCACTAGGGGCGCTGTGCACGTTTTGGACACACATTTCGGGGAAAACTTGTGACCTGCCCGATCTGACTGTTATATTTTTGGCCATATCAGTTCAGTTCATTTTCTGTACCCGCTTAATCCTAGTTTGGGTCACAGGGAGGCTGGTGCCCATCCCAGCCAACTTCGGGCGAGGGCAGAGTACACCCTGGACAGCTCGCCAGGCCATCGCAGGGCTTTTTGGCCATATATAAATGTAAATTACTAAAATTCCCTATAACATACTCAGATCAACCAATGACCATTAACATCAACTCATCCAGGTCTTCAAACAGCAGAAACACACTGAGCTGGGATATGACTGCATAAAGTTTTGGTTCGGTGGTCACAGCTTTTCCTGAATTCATGGGTCCCTATTGGTACTTTTCTCAGACTACATAAAATGCAATATTTTGCAAAGGAAGGATTGTATCTCCCTCAATTAAAAGGATGTGTGATACTTTCTCGACAGAAAATTCCTATTTTAATATTCTTACTGATATCCAGTACCGCCCTGTGATGGCCTGATGAGCCGTCCAGGGTGTACCCTGTCCTTGCCCAGAGTCGGCTGAGATGGGTGCCAACCTCCACACGACTCTAATTCAGACTAAGTGATTCAGAAAATGAATGAATGAATGAATGATATCCAGTACCAAATAGAGGTTAAATATATAGAAATAATTTTAATTCCAGATTTCAGTTCGATTTTAGTAGAAGGTGTTTATGAAGCAATGCCTAACAATAATAATAATAATAATAATAATAATAATAATAATAATAATAATAATAATAATAATAATAATACATTTAATGCTATTAAATCAAATCATTGTGATAACATGAATCTAAAATACTGGTGTGTTGACATGCTTCTGGCATCACTGGCCCTTGTATGTATTCACTCTCTCTCTCTCTTAGTGAGGGCAGAATCCCTCCTGGACAGCCCACCGGCCATCACAGGGCAGAAACATGCTGACGGCTATGCAGCCTACTCTTGACGAAAATCAGTTCTTTCACATGCCTCTCACCATAGGCAGTGAGAGACATGTCCGGCCTTTGATAACTCCGTTAGCTGCACTGGGGTGACAGTGACAACCTTCTCGAGAGTGGGGCTTGAACCCCCAACCTTAGGATCAGTGATCCATCACCTTTTAGCACCAGGGAACCACTGCAATCTAGCATATGATGCATCATAAAATTAAATGTGTTTAAGATATCAATAATTATAATCGTTCTTCTCTCACTTTAGTTCTTCACCACACCGTCTGTGTCCCAAGTCCCAGTTTTCCAGAATATGTGGACACATGGTTCAGAGATTGCATACAGGTGCACGCACTCTCCCATCAAGTTCATTTTTATAGATCACAACCTTTGCATGGAAAGTGACGTACACTCTGTTTATAAATGAAGCCTCTGGCGTTTTTCACCAGCTTGATCAGTTTGTTTACATCATAGCTCCCAGCACACCACCACAAAGATAATTGCAATGGCCAACACAGATCAGTAGAACATTTGTCGCCGTCTAGTGGGCATATTAAAGAACAAGGATTTTCTCAGAAAGAATATCTTGCTGTGCCCTCTTATGCAGAAAGCTTTTGTGTTGTTTGACCAGTCGAGCTGGTTGTTATAATCACACCCCAATAAACTGGAATAGACCATCATTGTTAACCACTCCCCATTTCAGGAGTCTGGTACCAGGAAGCTCCTCCTTCACTGAAAGTCCAACACCAGCTTCCTGGTTTTACTGATGTTGAGCTGTCAGTGGTTTCTGTCACACCAACTTCTAAATTACTTCTTAGTAATGTCTCTGTACTCCTCCTTTTCATCAATGAAATAACCAATAATGCAAAAAGTCATCTGAAAATATCTGCTAGGTGCATTTCCTGATATTCAAACAAAAGTGAGCTTAGGAGCAGGGTTTAAGCTATTTTATCATGGTGTGGATGGGAAGAGAAATGGAGTAGGAGTCATCTTGAAGGAGGAGTTTGTCAGGAATGTTCTAAAAGTGAAAAGAGTGTCAGACAGAGTGATGAGTCTCAAGTTAGAAATTGAAGGTGTAATGCTCAATGTTGTTAGTGCTTATGCCCCACAGGCAGGATGTGAGCTAGAAGAGAAGGAGAGATTCTGGAGTGACTGAGATGAAGTGATGCAGAGTACCACCAGAGGTGAAAGAGTGGTCATTGGTGCAGACTTCAATGGACATGTTGGTGCAGGCAACAGAGGGGACGAGGAAGTGATGGGCAGGTTTGGTATCCAGGACAGGAACGCAGAAGGACAGATGTTGATAGATTTTGCAAAAAGGATGGAATACTTTCTTCGAGAAGAAACAGTAGCATAGGGTGACTTATAAAAGCGGAGGTAGGAGCACACAGGTAGACTACATCTTGTGTAGGCGATGTAATTTGAAGGAAGTCAGTGACTGTAAAGTCATAGTGGGTGAGAGTGTTGCCAAACAGCATAGGATGGTGGTGTGCAGGATGACTCTGATGGTGAGAAAGGTGAAAAAGGCAAAGGCAGAGCAGAAGACAAAGTGGTGGAAGCTGAAAAAGGAAGAGTGTCATGTTGTCTTCAAGGAGGAGTTGAAACGGGCTTTGGGTGGCCAGGAAGTGCTTCCAAATGACTGGACAACCACAGCAAATGTGATCAGGGACACAGGTAGGAGAGTACTTGGTGTGTCCTCTGGAAGGAAAGATGATAAGGAGACTTGGTGGTGGAATGAGGAAGTACAGGAGTGTGTACAAAGGAAGAGGTTAGCCAAGAAGAAGTGGGACATTGAGAGGACCGAAGAGAGTAAACAGGAGTACAGGGAGACACAGCGTAAGGCGAAAGTAGCAGTGGCTAAGGCCAAACAGAGGGCGTATGATGACTTGTATGATAGGTTGGATAGTAAAGAGGGAGAAAATGATCTATACAGGTTGGCACAGCAGAGAAATAGAGATGGGAAGGACGTGCAGCAAGTTAGATTGATAAAGGACAGAGAGGGAACTGTATTGACTAATGACAGAAGTGTGCTGGGAAGATGGAAAGAGTACTTTGAAGAGCTGATGAATGAGGAAAATGAGAGAGAAAAAAGAGTAGAAGAGGTAACCATTGAGGAGCAGGATGTAGCAAAGATCAGTAAGGGTGAAGTGAGAAGGGCATTGAAGAGGATGAAGACTGGAAAGGCAGTTGGTCCTGATGATATACCTGTGGAGGTATGGAAGTGTCTAGGAGAGGTAGCAGTAGATTTTCTGACAAGAACATTCAACAAGGTACTAGAGAGTGATCAGATGCCGGAGGAGTGGAGGAGAAGTGTGCTGGTGCCCATTTTTAAGAACAAGGGAGATGTGCAGAGTTGCAGCAACTACAGAGGGATAAAGTTGATGAGCCATACGATGAAGTTATGGGAAAGAATAGTGGAAGCTAGACTAAGGGCAGAGGTCAGCATTTGTGAACAACAGTTTGGTTTCATGCCAAGAAAGAGCACCACAGATGCAATGTTTGCTTTGAGGATGTTAATAGAGAAGTACAGAGAAGGTCAGAGGGAGCTACATTGTGCCTTTGTGGATCTGGAAAAAGCATATGACAGGGTGCCAAGAGAAGAACTGTGGTATTGCATGAGGAAGTCGGGAGTGGCAGAGAAGTATGTTAGAGTGGTGCAGGACATGTATGAGAGATGTAAGACAGTGGTGAGGTGTGCTGTCGGTGTGACCGACGAATTCAAGGTGGAGGTGGGACTGCATCAAGGGTCAGCTCTGAGCCCCTTCTTGTTTGCTATGGTGATGGACAGGTTGACAGACGAGGTGAGACAAGAATCTCCATGGACTATGATGTTTGCAGATGACATCGTGATCTGTAGTGAGAGCAGAGAACAAGTGCAGGAAAATCTAGAGAGGTGGAGGTATGCCCTGGAAAGGAGAGGAATGAAGGTTAGCCTCAGAAAATCAGAATACATGTGTGTGAATGAGAAGGACCCAGGAGGAACGGTGATGTTACAGGGAGCAGAGATAACGAAGGTGGAGGATTTTAAGTACTTAGGCTCAACAATCCAGAGCAATGGAGAGTGTGGAAAAGAGGTGAAGAAGCGTGTGCAGGCAGGCTGGAATGGTTGGAAAAAAGTATCAGGTGTGATGTGCGATAGGAGAGTGTCAGCAAGAATGAAGGGAAAAGTGTACAAGATGGTGGTGAGGCCAGCGATGTTGTATGGCTTAGAAACAGTGGCACTGAGGAAAAGGCAGGAGGCAGAGCTGGAGGTAGCGGAGATGAAAATGTTGAGGTTCTCCCTGGGAGTAACGAGGATGGATAGGATCAGAAATGAATATATCAGAGGGACAGCCCACGTAAGATGTTTTGAAGACAAAGTCAGAGAGGCTAGATTGAGATGGTTTGGACATGTACAGAGGAGGGATAGTGAGTATATTGGCAGTAGGATGCGGAGGTTGGAACTACCAGGCAGAAGGCCTCGAGGAAGACCGAAGAAGAGATTTATGGATGTGGTGAAGGAAGACATGAAGGTCGTTGGAATCAGAAAAGAAGATGCGGAGGACAGGGTGAGGTGGAGGCGGATTATTTGCTGTGGCAACCCCTGAAGGGAGCAGCCGAAAGTAAAAGAAGAAGAAGAAGTGAGCGGTGTAGAGAACTAATAAAAATGGTGGCAGTACTGTCCCTGGGGTGTACCATTGATGCTTATTATGTTGGACAAGCAGGCATATAGCCTTGTTGTTATTCATTTCTTGAGGTCGTGGTACACCTGTACCTCTAAGAGCTTCAGTGATGTGTTATAAGTGCTAGAGGAGGTGAACAACGTGATCTTTGCCTTGTGAACTTTGCAGATGTGTACAAGTCCTGTGAAGCACGAATGGGATGGCATCTTCAATTCCAAGGCTGCTCTGATACACAAATTATTTTGGGTTCATTCAGCCCTAAAGCAAGGGCATGAGATGCTGAAGGACTACATTCTCAAGAGTTTGCAATCGCCACAGGTCTGAAGTCATGTGGAGCATTGGAATGTCTGTCATGGGCATATGGACTATACATGATGCTTCCCAGATGTTGAACACTTTTTTTAGGTTTAAGACATGGTCAAAAAGATCTATGAACATTTCTGCCAGCTGCTCCATGCACACCTGGAGCATATTTGGGTGTTGACCAGTACTCTGGCCTTCTTGTCTGGACAGCTGGTCTTGGTAAGCTGCCATCTCACCTGTTTGAGCCTCATGATCAGGGTAGTTGAGGTTGTGGTGACGAAATTATTGCTCCCTGTGCTGGGAACAAGGGCATTTCCCTCAGAAGTCATGGAAGGTAAAGAAGGAGTGTGTACTGCTGAGAAGAGACAGACAAGAGGTTGCTCTGCTGTGGTCTTGTGGTCAACCTTATTGACACTGCAGACCGGTCAACACTTGACAATTTTACCGCGGCCCGGGGGGGCTTGTTTATATTGTAAGTATAATACCCTGCCCTTGCCCAGCGTTGGCTGAGATGTGCGCCAGCATCCCTAATCAGGATTAAGCATTACATTTTTAATTGAGCTCGAACTCTTCTTTAAAAAAAGAAAACCCACAGGTGATGGCGCACCAGCTGGGACAATGAAGGCTCAGGCTCAATCTCACCTGAAATCCCCGCTATTCTTTGAAAAATGTTCAACTTACCTCTGTTCATGTGCCAAGCCCTTGTGGGTTACATTTTAGCTCTCAAATGACCGACATGTAACCGAGAGAATCCAGTCATTTTCAAAATAAAAGTTTTTTTCAAAAATAAAACATCGTTCAGATTCAGATAATAAATACAACAGAAATGAAAAATTATTTCTTGTGCGGCCCAGTACCAATTGATCCATGGACCGGTACCGGTCCGTGGCCCGGGGGTTGGGGACCACTGATGTATACAACTGAAGACAAAAAAGTCATCTTTACCATAAGTATTATGCATCATTCTGACATTTTAAATATGCATTTAATCCCGTTTACTCAGGTTCACTATATCAAAATCATCAATATCCAGGATGGCCTGTAAGGTTACAATAGTTGCCAGAGGGATCTCAGAAGACCACTAAAGCAATAGGTGAAGATCAGCTGTAGCAATAAATATTTTTGTGCAGGTTTAAAGTGGCCTTGGAGAAAAGAATCAGGATACTCTCTCAAATTTTAGGGAAGGAGAAGGAGAAGGAGAAGGAGAAGGAGAGATTCTGGAGTGAGTTAGATGAAGTGATGCAGAATACCCCCAAAGATGAAAGAGTAGACATTGGGCAAACTTCAATGGACATGTTGGTGCAGAAAACAGAGGGGACGAGGAAGTGATGGGCAGGTTTGGTATCCAGGACAGGAACGCAGAAGGACAGATGTTGGTAGATTTTGCAAAAAGGATGGAAATGGCTGTGGTGAATACTTTCTTCCAGAAGAGAGAGGAGCATAGAGTGACTTATAAAAGCGGAGGTAGCAGCCAATGTGATCAGGGAGACCGGTAGGAGAGTACTTGGTGTGACCTCTGGAAGGAAAGTAGATAAGGAGACTTGGTGGTGGAATGAGGAAGTGCAGGAAGTGTTTAAAAAGGAAGAGGTTAGCAAAGAAGAAGTGGGACATTGAGAGGACCGAAGAGAGTAAACAGGAGTACAGGGAGACACAGCATAAGGCAATGGTGTCAAAGGCCAAACAGAGGGCGTATGATGACTTGAATGCTCGGTTGGAAAGTAAAGAGGGAGAAAATGATTTATACACGTTGGCACGACAGCGAAATAGAGATGGGAAGGATGTGCAGCAAGTTAGAGTGATTAAGGACAGAGAGGGAAATGTATTGACTGATGAAGAAGTGTGCTGGGAAGATGGAAAGAGTACTTTGAAGAGCTGATGAATGAGGAAAATGAGAGAGAAAAAAGAGTAGAAGAGGTGACTGTTGAGGACCAGGAAGTAGCAAAAATTAGTAAGGGTGAAGTGAGGAGGGCATTGAAGAGGATGAAGAATGGAAAGGCAGTTGGCCCTGATGAAATACAGGTGGAGGTATGGAAGTTTCTAGGAGAGAAAGCAGTAGATTTCCTGACAAGAACATTCAACAAGGTCTTAGCGAGTGAGAGGATGCCAAAGGAATGGAGGAGAAGTGTGCTGGTGCCCATTTTTAAGAACAAGGGAGATGTGCAGAGTTGTGGCAACTACAGAGGGATAAAGTTGATGAACCATACAATGAAGTTATGGAAAAGAATAGTGGAAGCAAGACTAAGGGCAGAGGTCAGCATTTGTGAACAACAGTTTGGTTTCATGCCAAGAAAGAGCACCACAGATGCAGTGTTTGCCTTGAGGATGTTAATAGAGAAGTACAGAGAAGGTCAGAAGGAGCTGCATTGTGTCTTTGTGGATCTGGAGAAAGCATATGACAGGGTGCCGAGAGAGGAACTGTGGCATTGCATGAGAAAGTCTGGAGTGGCAGAGAAGTATGTTAGAGTGGTGCAGGACATGTATGAGAGATGTAAGACAGTGGTGAGGTGTGCTGTCGGTGTGACAGAAGAGTTCAAGGTGGAGGTGGGACTGCATCAAGGGTCAGCTCTGAGCCCCTTCTTGTTTGCTATGGAGATGGACAGTCTGACAGATGAGGTTAGGCAAGAATCTCCATGGACTATAATGTTTGCAGATGACATTGTGATCTGCAGTGAGAGCAGAGAACAAGTGCAGGAAAATCTAGAGAGGTGGAGGTATGCCCTTGAAAGGAGGGGAATGAAGGTTAGCTTCAGTAAGATAGAATACATGTGTATGAATGCCAAGGACCCAACAGGAACAGTAAGGTTACAAGGAGCAGAGATAAGGAAGGTGGAGGATTTTAAGTACTTAGGCTCAACAATCCAGAGCCATGGAGAGTGTGGAAAAGAGGTGAAGAAGCGTGTGCAGGCAGGTTGGAATGGTTGGAGAAAAATGTCCGGTGTGATGTGTGATAGGAAGGTAGGGGCAAAAATGAAAGGAAAAGTGTACAAGACGGTGTTGAGGCCAGGGATGTTGTATGGTTTAGAAACAGTGGCCCTGGGGAAAAGACAGGAGGCAGAGCTGGAGGTAGCAGAGATGAAAATGTTGAGGTTCTCTTTGGGAGTAACGAGGATGGATAGGATCAGGAATGAGCACATCAGAGGGACAGCACATGTAAGACATTTTGGAGACAAAGTCAGAGAGGCTAGATTGAGATCGTTTGGACATGTACAGAGGAGGGATAGTGAGTATATTGGTAGTAGGATGTTGAGGTTGGAACTACCAGGCAGAAGGCCAAGAGGAAGACCAAAGAGATGATTCATGGATGTGGTGAAGGAGGACATAAAGGCAGTTGGTGTAAGAGTAAAAGATGCAGAGGATAGGGTGAGATGGAGGCAGATGATTCGTTGTGGCGACCCCTAAAGGGAAAAGCCGAAAGGACAACAAGATGACTCTCTCAAATTTTAATTTTTAATAAAATCCAATATGTTGTTTAGATCAATAAAGTTATAGAGACATGTTGCCATATCAAGGTCTGATCACAAATCCGCACACACACACACACACACACACACACAAACACATTACCAAATGGTAGACACAGAACTGTTTCTGATTGACGCACATTAATATAGTGATAGTTCTTGGAATCTCACAGCAAAAATCATGATGCTTGCACCACTATAAATGTATCATATCACATATCGTTTATCGAAATATTTAATCAGCACATCAATCAAATACATGTTTTGTGTCAGTATTTCATAACCACTTCAGTCAGGTTGGTAGATAGAGTACTGGAGTACTGGGTCTGCTATGACAGGAAAGCATGGGCTGTGTTTGTACAAGCAGCAGTGAAACCTCGCTGCTTTGTTCCGTCCTCGTTCCAAGAACTCAGCTGGAATTGGGTATTTTTTTCTTGACCATGAAGAATAACAGACTATAACCGTCCATCTAAAATATTGCTTAACAGCATAACAAGATCATAAGATACACAGCAGGATGAATAAATAAGAAATTAATTCATCCATTCATTAATTCATTTTCTAAGCCACTTTTTTAAGCTGAGGACCTGGAGGAAACCCACACAAGCACAAGGAGAATGTGCAAACTTCGCAGAGAAACACCTTCTCAAGGCACAGGCCTTGAACCCATCAACTTAGAATAGTGTTAACCGCGGCACCATCATGCTTCCAAGAGTTTCACAATCTCCTTGCTACAGGAGCAAGTCCAAACATTTCGAGCCATGAAGTTTAAACTAACCACGCTAATCATACAGCGCTTCATTTTAAAATTCGATCAGACTTTATCCGTCAATATCAACAGAAATGCTTTTTGCTGTAGAATACCCTGAGGTGAATACCAGAAACATTCAAAGATAAATAATTTACAGACCATAGAGACATGGAGACATGTAGACAGACATCAGTGGACAGGTTTAAAACACAGAAAGATCTGATCGTCTCTTGATGGGCTGCTGGTCAGGTTTCTCAGTCACAAATGCAACACAGAACTCTGCCTGTATCACATTAACAACACACCAGTGTAACTTTGCTTTCCTTAATTCATTTTCTGAACCATTTAATCCTAATTAGGGTCACGTTGAGGCTAGTTCCCATTTCAGTCAATTCTGGGTGAGGGCAGCACCGTGTAGTTTTTCCATCTGCATTTATTATCACACCTTTAAATTATTATCAACACGCAGTAATGAATTACTAATTACTATGTGCATTATTGCAGCCATATATAACCCATTAGCCGGCAGCTGGCCGTCTCCATCCACTAACAGTAGCATTGCATAGTGTAGCAATGTGTTGTTTGAGAGTGACCCAGATTTTCTGGTGAAAGTTGAGAAACAACTTCCACGTGAGAGCATTTCTTCACAAAGGGTTTCATCAAAACAAGTATTTGAAATCATCTTAATAATTTTCTTGAAAACTCAGTGGAATTTTGAGGAAATATGACAGGCAAGAAATATTAATGAATATCTGCTCTCTCTGTGAATGCTCATATCACACATTCTTCTTCTTCTTCTTCTTCTTCTTCTTCTTCTTGTCCTTTCGGCTTTTCCCTTCAGGGGTCGCCACAGCGAATCATCTGCCTCCATCTCACCCTATCCTCTGCATCTTTTTCTCTTACACCAACTGCCTTCATGTCCTCCTTCACCACATCCATGAATCGTCTATTTGGTTTTCCTCTAGGTCTTCTGCCTGGTAGTTCCACCCTCAACATGCTACTACCAATATACTCACTATCCCTCCTCTGTACATGTCCAAACCATCTCAATCTCGCCTCTCTGACTTTGTCTCCAAAACCTCTTACATGTGCTGTCCCTCTGATGTGCTCATTCCTGATCCTATCCATCCTCGTTACTCCCAAAGAGAACCTCAACATTTTCATCTCCGCTACCTCCAGCTCTGCCTCCTGTCTTTTCCCCAGGGCCACTGTTTCTAAACCATACACCATCACTGGCCTCAACACCGTCTTGTACACTTTTCCTTTCATTTTTGCCCATATCTTCCTATCACACATCACACCAGATACTTTTCTCCAACCATTCCAACCTGCCTGCACACGCTTCTTCAACTCTTTTCCACACTCTCCATGGCTCTGGATTGTTGAGCCTAAGTACTTAAAATCCTCCACCTTCCTTATCTCTGCTCCTTGTAACCTCACCGTTCCTGTTGGGTCCTTGGCATTCATACACATGTATTCTATCTTACTGAGGCTAACCTTCATCCCCCTGCTTTCCAGGTCATACCTCCACCTCTCTAGGTTTTCCTGCACTTGTTCTCTGCTCCCACTGCAGATCACAATGTCATCTGCAAACATCATTGTCCAACATTATTGTTTAATAATATATTTACAATAAAAACAATGCAGAAATTTCAAGTTTAGATGCAAGTGATCAGGTTAAACACTATATTTCAGGGGTGTCTCACTCTTTTTCACTGAGGGTCACGTGCCCCTAGGACTCAAGTTCAGGTCAACCATGATGTGCACCTCCCCCACGGTCAGACCAGCTTTCACCCTTAACATGTTCAGAAATTCGTAGCAACCACTCAGTTAATGGGAAAACTGGTTCATTTACAATTTTATTGTCCTGACCACAAACCCAAAGTTTGGAGATCAAGACCACAGTTTTCTCTTTTGGTTGGTTATGAAGAAAAGGGAAATTGTGGTTTTAACCCAGGAACAGGACCAAAGTGAAAATTTGTTCCTGTGTATTCAGTGATTATTTGACCCTTGGTGACCTACAAATGAGGCTCTTAACACATTGAACTCTGCCTGTATCACATTAACTAAACAAAGGTACACTGGTGTGTTGTTAATGTGATACAGGCAGAGTTCAGTGTGTTAGTTGCATTTGTGACTGAGAAACCTGACCAGCAGCCCATCAAGAGACGATCAGATCTTTCTGTGTTTTAAACCTGTCCACTGATGTCTGTCTACATGTCTCCATGTCTCTATGGTCTGTGAATTATTTATCTTTGAATGTTGCTGGTATTCACCTCAGGATATTCTACAGCAAAAAGCATTTCTGTTGATATTGGCAGGAAAAGTCTGATTGAATTTTAAAATGAAGCACTGTATGATTAGCGTGGTTAGTTTAAACTTCATGGCTCGAAATGTTTGGACTTGCTCCTGTAGCATGGAGATTGTGAAACTCTTGGAAGCATGATGGTGCCACGGTTAACACTATTCTAAGTTGATGGGTTCAAGGTCTGTGCTTTGAGAGGGTGTTTCTCTGCGAAGTTTGCACATTCTCCTTGTGCTTGTGTGGGTTTCCTCCAGGTCCTCAGCTTAAACAAGTGGCTTAGAAAATGAATTAATGGATGGATGAATTAATTTCTTATTTATTCATCCTGCTGTGTATCTTATGCTCTTGCTATGCTGTTAAGAAATATTTTAGATGGAAGGTTATAGTCTGTTATTCTTCATGGCCAAGAAAAAATACCAAATTCCAGCTGAGTTCTTGGAACGAGGACGGAACATAAGCAGCGAGGTTTCACTTCTGCTTGTACAAACACAGCCCATGCTTTCCCGTCAGACCAGTGGTTCTTAACCTGGGTTCAATCGAACCCTAGGGGTTCGGTGAGTCAGTCTCAGGGGTTTGGCGGAGCCTCTGCCATGGAGGTCGAGACACATCCGACTCATCATGTCAATTAGTGATGACACGCCCCGCTTGGCCATCACTGGCTGCAGATGATCACATTATTGCTTGGCCAATCAGTGCTGCGGGGAATTTCGTGTGCTCAGTCGTCAACGTGTGACTGTCGTGGTAGTATGTCATGTGATTTTTATTTAGAATATTTTAACCCATACTCACGAGCAAAAAAAGAAAGTGGTCGGATGAATATGTACAACATGGATTCACATGCATCACGGAACGTGATGTGACTCAGCGTCTTATCTGCATGATTCGCAATGCCAAGTTGTGTAACACTAGTCTCGCACCGGCAAAACTAAAGGAACACCCCTTGAAACCGCATCGAGATGGGGAATACAAGAACACAACGCTTGCTGAATTCAAGGTGAAGAGAGCCAGATTCGAAGAAACGGCCACTCTGCCTGCTCTTGGATTTGTACCCATTAACAAACCGATCCTCACAGCATCGTACTCGATTGTCTACCTGATCGCAAAGCAGGGCAAGCCACACACCATTGGTGAAACTCTCATGAAGCCAGCTGCGTTAATGATGGCGAATCTGATACTCAGAACAGCAGCCGAAGGTAAATTATCCCAAATTCCTCTTTCAAATGACACCATCAGCGACAGAATAGAGGACATGAGTAAAGACATCTTGGCTCAAGTAGTCGCAGATCTGCTCTCAAGCCCGGAAAAATTCAGCCTTCAACTCGACGAGACCACCGACGTTTCTAGTCTAAGCCAGCTTGCTGTTTTTGTGCGTTATTTGAAAGACGACATGATTAAAGAAGATTTTTTTATTCTGTAAGCCTCTTACAACATTTTAGGCAGCCGATGTGAAGAAGCTTGTGGATGACTTCTTCAGCGACAACAATCTTTCATGGGATATGGTTTCTGCAGTTTGTACAGACGGAGCTCCAGTCATGCAGGGAAGAAAGTCGGGTTTTGGTGCGCTCGTAAAAGCCGATGTACCACACATCACTCTTACGCATTGTATTCTGCACAGCCATGCGTTGGCAACAAAAACATTGCCTCCAAAAATGGCAGAAGTATTACAAACTGTAGTGGAATGTGTGAACTATGTTCGAAATAGTGCTCTGAGGCACCGCATCTTCAGTGAGCTGTGTAAAGAAATGGGCTCTGAATTCGAGGTACTTCTGTACCATTCTAATGTTCGGTGGTTATCCCGGGGACAGGTGCTCAATCGTGTTTTTGCCCTGCATGTGTAATTTTTTGTGAGTTCATGCACTGTGTAAGTTTTGTTCTATGAACAAGGTGATGTTCATGCACGGTTCATTTTGTGCACCAGTAACATATACCTATGGCTTGAATTTGTAAAAAATCATATTTTTATTTTTCACTAATGAAGGGTTGAGAATGTGCATATAAAACTGTTGGGGTTCGGTACCTCCAACAAGGTTAAGAACCACTGCGTCAGACCCAGTACTCCAGTGCTCTATCTACCAATCTGTCTGAAGTGGTTATGAAATACTGACACAAAACATGTATTTGATTGGTGTCCTGATTAAATATTTTGATAAGCAATGTGTGATATGATACATTTATAGTGGTGCAAGCATCATGATTCTTGCTGTAAAATTCCATGAACTATTACTATATTAATGTGCGTCAATCAGAATCAGTTCTGATTTCATACCATTTGGTAGTGCATTTGTGTGTGTGTGTGTGTGTGTGTGTGTATGTGCGGATTTGTGATCAGACCTTGACATGGCAACATGTTTATATAACTTTATTGATCTAGGGGCAGTGGTGGTCTTGTGGTATAGGGCGCTGGATCGCTGATCCAAAGGTTGGGGGTTCGAGTTCCACTCTCTACAGGATTGTCACTGTCCCCCCCCAGTGCAGCTAACTGGGTTATCAAAGGCAGGCCAAGTCTCTCACTGTCTATGGTGAGAGGCATGTAAAAGAACCATTGCTGACTTTCGTAAAGAGTAGGCTGCAAAGTCGTCAGCGTGTTTCTGTCCCTTGCTAAAAAGGGTTGTGACAGGAAGGGCATCCGACTTAAAAACCTCTGCCAAATCAAAAGTGCCAATCAGATGATTCACTGTGGCGACTCCCGAGTAAAAGGGAAAAAGCCGAAAGGAAGACAGACAGACATTGATCTCAACAACATATCGGATTTTATTTAAAATGAAAATTTGAGAGAGTCTCCTGATGCTTTTCTCCAAGGCCACTTTAAACCTGCACGAAAATATTTATTGCAACAGCTGATCTTCCCCCATTTGTTCAGTGGTCTTCTGAGATCCCTCTGGCAACTACTGTAACCTTACAGGCCATCCTGGATATTGATGATTTTGGTATTGTGAGCCTGAGTAAATGGGATTAAATGCATATTTAAAATGTCAGAATGATGCATAATACTTATGGTAAAGATGACTTTTTTGTTTTCAGTTGTATACATCAGTGGTCCCCAACGGGGCAGTGGTGGTCTAGTGGTATAAGGCGCTGGATCGCTGATCCAAAGGTTGGGGGTTCGAGATCCACTCTCTACAGGGTTGTCACTGTACCCCTAGTGCGGCTAACTGGGTTATCAAAGACGGGCCATGTCTGTCCCTGTCTATGGTGAGAAGCATGTAAAAGAACCATTGCTGACTTTCGTAAAGAGTACACTGCAAAGTCGTCAGCGTGTTTCTGTCCCTTGCTAAAAGGGTTGTGACAGGAAGGGCATCCGACGTAAAAACCTCTGCCAAATCAAATGTGCGAATCAGATGATTCGCTGTGGCGACTCCCGAGTAAAAGGGGAAAAGCCGAAAGGAAGACAGACAGACAGACAGACATCAGTGGTCCCCAACTCCCGGGCCAAGGACCGGTACCGGTCCGTGGATCAATTGGTACCGGGCCGCACAAGAAATAATTATTCATTTCTGTTTTATTTATTATCTGAGTCTGAACAATGTTTTATTTTTGAAAAAACTTTTATTTGGAAAATGGCCATATTCTCTCAATTAAATGTCGGTCATTTGAGGGCAAAAATGTAACACACAATGGGACATGAACAGAGGCAAGTTGGACATGTTTCAAACAATAGTGGGGATTTCAGGTGAGACTGAGCCTGAGCCTTCATTGTCCCAGCTGGTGCACCATCACCTGTGGGTTTTCTTTTTTTTAAGAAGAGTTCGAGCTCAATTAAAAATGTAACGCTTAATACTGATATATATATATATATAATGACAGGATGACAAATGGACTTAACATGTTCAGAAATCCGTAGCAACCACTCAGTTAATGGGAAAAATGGTTCATTTACAATTTTATTGACCTAACCACAAACCCAAAGTTTGGAGATCAAGACCATAGTTTTCTCTTTTGATTGGTTATGAAGAAAAGGGAAATTATGGTTTTAACCCAGGAACAGGACCAAAGCGAACATTTGTTTCTGTATATTCAGTGATTATTTGACCCTTGGTGACCTACAAATGGGGCCCTCAGTGAAAAAGAGTGAGACACCCCTGAAATATAGTGTTTAACCTGATCACTTGAATCTAAATTTGAAATTTCTGCATTGTTTTTATTTTAAATATATTTTAAACAACAATGTGTGATATGAGCATTCACAGAGAGAGCAGATATTCATTAATATTTCTTGCCTGTCATATTTCCTCAAAATTCCACTGAGTTTTCAAGAAAATTATTAAGATGATTTCAAATACTTGTTTTGATGAAACTCTTTGTGAAGAAATGCTCTCATGTGGAAGTTGTTTCTCAACTCTCACCAGAAAATCTGGGTCACTCTCAAACAACACATTGCTACACTATGCAGTGCTACTGTTAGTGGATGGAGACGGCCAGCTGCCGGCTAATGGGTTATATATGGCTGCAATAATGCACATATTAATTATTAAGTCATTACTGCGTGTTGATAATAATTTAAAGGTGTGATAATAAATGCAGAAGGAAAAACTACACGGTGCTGCCCTCACCCAGAATTGACTGAAATGGGAACCAGCCTCAACATGACCCTAATTAGGATTAAATGGTTCAGAAAATGAATTAAGGAAAGCAAAGGTACACTGGTGTGTTGTTAATGTGATACAGGCAGAGTTCAGTGTGTTAGTTGTATTTGTGACTGAGAAACCTGACCAGCAGCCCATCAAGAGACGATCAGATCTTTCTGTGTTTTAAACCTGTCCACTGATGTCTGTCTACATGTCTCCATGTCTCTATGGTCTGTAAATTATTTATCTTTGAATGTTGCTGGTATTCACGTCAGGGTATTCTACAGCAAAAAGCATTTCTGTTGATATTGGCAGGAAAAGTCTGATCAAATTTTTGTGTATCTTATGCTCTTGCTATGCTGTTAATGCAGTATTTTAGATAGAAGGTTATAGTCTGTTACTCTTTATGGTCAAGAAAAAATACCAAATTGGCATGTTTATATATAACATTTCAAACAGAATACAATGTTTATGAAAACCTTTCTCATCTCCATGCTTTAGTTTTAATGTGAAAAAGACACAAAATAGCTGTTTTGATGGATAAAATTGAGGTGCAGCCCACAAACCCAAAGTTTGACATGAAAATGGGCTTTTTCTCTTGTTTTGCAATAAATGAGGTTGGACAAAGACCCTTTTTTTGCATTGAACAAAAATCATGTTACACAGTGTTATCTTTTTAAAAGGGCAACCATTAAGTCTGCATGACAAAATAATTTGTCTTGATCTTTTTCTCCTTTTTATTTATCCCCTTTTCATTCCTAACAACATTCCTTTGACAGCAGCAGCTATCCTGGAATCTTTCTGGTCATGAATGATTAGCTGTTCACTTGAATTTGAAACCCATGCTAGATACGATAGACAGTGATGAGAATTATTGGCCAAAATATATTCAATTATAAAATAGTAAATGTCTGGTTTTGAAGAGAAAAGAATCGTTGGGAATTAAAGAGTCGACGCTTATTGGTGAACTGAGGCAAATGATTTGATTTCCATGAAAATTGGGCAAAATCCTTATCAGTTATCACTAACACTAGGCTACATCTATTTTTTTTTTTATTTATTTTATTATTTTAAAGTTCATTCATTCATTTTTTTTTTAATCACTTAATCCTAATTAGGGTCATGCGGAGCCTGACGGTCATCTCAGCCAACTCTGGGTAAGGACGGGAAATACCCCAAACAGGTCGCCAGGCCATCGCAGAACCAACACTCACGTAACCACTCACACGCACAACAAGGTGGCTGTTTTTGAACTGTGGGAAGAAACCAGAATGGACCATGTAACTGTGAGGCTGATGCGCTTATTACAACGCCACCATGCTGCGTATTCATTTATTTTCTGTAACCACTTAAACCTAATTAGGGTCGCAGGAAGGTTGGCACCCATCCCAGCCAACTCCAGGGGAGGGCAGAGTGCACCCTGGATGGCTCACCAGGCCATTGCAGGGCGGAAACAAGCTGACAGCTCTTGTCGAAAGTCAGCAATGGTTATTTTACATGAACCTCACACCACAGCAAGTGAGAGACATGACCGGACTTTGATAACCCAGTTAGCTGCACTGGGTGAGTACAACCCATTGAGAGTGGGGCTTGAACCCTCAACCTTAGTATCAGTGATCCAGCACCTTTACCACCAGGCCACAACTGCCCCATGTAGTATCATTTCGTATTATTAATTGTTATTGTTTGTAAAGTGGGCTTGTTTTAGATTTCTCTATTTGCTTAAGTGCACTGTGTGCTGTTTCGTATGGAATTTCGGAGATGAAAATTGCCCCGTGAAACCAGCAGAGCATGAAAAACCAACACATAAACTAGTCACTCACTCAGCTTCTTCCGCTATGTCCAGGGTCGGGACATGGGGGCAGCAACCTGAGCAAAGAGGTCCAGACATCTCTCTCCCCAGCCACTTCCTCCAGCTCTTCCGGGGGGTCACCGAGGCGGTCCCAGACAAGCTGAAAGACATAGTCCCTCCAGCATGTTCTAGGTCGACCCCGGGGTCCGGGAGGCATTCTGACCAAATGCCTGAGCCACCTCAATTGGTCCCTCTCAATGCGGAGGAGCAGCGGATCTACTCTGAGCTCTCCCCGGATGGCGGAGCTTCTCACCTTATCTCTACGAGAAAGCCCCGCCATCCTGCGAAAGAAGCTCATTTCAGCTGCCTGTATCCACGATCTTCTTCTTTCGGTCACTACCCAAAGCTCATGACCATAGGTGAGGGTTGGAACGTAGATCGACTGGTAAATGGAGAGCTTCGCCTTCTTCTTCCACAAGCTCCTCTTCACCACAATGGACCGGTACAGGCTCCAATTAACAGCAGAGGCTGCAGCAATCCGTCTGTTGATCTCCTTCTCCATCCTGTGGAGGGTATAGAGTTGGTCAATAGTGCTACAGCCAGGACGAAAATCACATTGTTCATCCTGAATCCAAGGTTCGACAATCGGTCGGCTCCTCTTCTCCAGTACCCCTGCATAGACTTTCCAGGTAGGCTGAGGAGTGTAATTCCCCAATAATTGGAACACACCCTCCGGTCCCCCCTTCTTAAAAATTGGGACCACCACCCCGGTTTGCCAATCCAGAGGTACAGCCCCCGATGACCATGCGATGTTGCAGAGACGTGTCAACCAAGACAGTCCTACAGCATCCAGAGCCCTGAGATATTCAGAGCGGATCTCATCCAACCCCGGAGCTAGGCCACCAAGGACCTTTTTTACAACCTCAGTGACCTCCACTCCAATGATGGGCAGACCCCCACCCAAACCCCATGGGTCTTCCTTCTCCACGGAGGGTGTGTTGGTGGGATTGAGGAGGTCCTCAAAGTATTCCCTCCACCTCTGGACGACATTCCCAGTCGCGGTGAGCAGCTCTCCACCTCCACTGTAAATAGTGTTTGTGAAGAACTGCTTCCCCCTCCTGAGGCAGCGGATGGTGGTCCAGAACCTTTTGAGGCCAACCAATAATCACTCTCCAGGCCCTCACCAACCTCATCCACGCCCAAGATTTTACATTCGCGACAGCCTCAGCTGCAGCACGTTTGGCCTGCCAGTACCTGTCCACTGCCTCGGGAGTCCCATAGGCTAATAAAACCCAATAGGTTTCCTTTTTCAGTTGGACGGTCTCTTTCACCACAGGTGTCCATTACCGGGTTCGGGGGTTACCACCACAACAAGCACCGACGACTTCTATGGGCTGCCGACTCAGCAATGGAGGCATGAAACATGGCCCATTTGGATTCCATGTCCCTCGCCCCCTCCGGGACGTGGTTGTAGCTCTGCCGGAGGTGGGAGTTAAAGGTCTCTCAGACAGGAGACTCCAAACTATATACATTTTAATAATATCAACAAAGTAAGGCAAACTAATAACTTACAGCTTAGAGCTAAACAAAATATAAATTGAACAAGGATCTCAAAACAAAGCTAGTCAAAAGCAGCTACAGCATGGTAAATTTAGAGGTAGCGCGCGCACCGGCGGTAAAAGGCTTGGAATCCCACGATTGATAGAAATGGATGATGAGAATCCTCGCATTGGCTGTGGATGAGTGCAGAGGATGGACTTGGTGATGGAGTCTTGAACGACGAAACTTGGTTGAACACGTTCCATGATCCGCCTTGGATGATTCTCCTTACATGATCCGCCTGAGCCGGCTGGTAAAGGGTCCTTATATAACTTCCCTAAAGTTTGGGAAAGTTCTATTCTGTAATATTCCAAATCACCTGACCCATCACCAGGGCGCATGCACAACTAGGTCCTTCTCGAAGTTTCCCTAACATGCTGGAAAGTTCCAGACCCAATTACACTACGCAGGCAAAAACAACAGTGACCCAAAAACAGCTGAGTAATACCATGTGTCACTATTTACAGCACACGAACTGAATATAATTATATACAATGTTTATACAGTCACATTTATATTTACATTTACACATTTATTTGCATGCCTATAACAGTGCATTTGATTAAATGCTCATCATGCCCCTTGAATCATGCTGGAAATAATTTTCGGATAGTAAATGATGATTTTGCAGTTAAGCAGTTATTGAATTCAGTGGAAGGAATTTGTTGTGTCGAATGAGAAGTATTGGGAAATTAAAAATGCAGATAGAAAGTTTTGCTTCCTCATTTAATCTGCTTTATGATTGGTTGGATCAGAAGCATGATGTTAACTGCTGGACCTCCTCATTACATACAGTACCGTTTATACAGTATATATATATATCAGCCGTTTCTCCTGCTGCGACAACCAACCAGCAGGAGAAGACACTTCAGCTTCTAAGACTGAACTTACACCAAGTTCACAGACCTCCATCACGGTAATGTAGCACGGAATAAATCCAAACTGAATGACTCTATTAGATGTTTAATAACATGCAAGAGGCCTGGGAGCCTAGATACTTTTTTATATACTTACCTAAAAGTTTTCATCCTGCATCTGATTTTATTTTGTTCATAACAGAATGTGTTGGATATTTATGGAAGCGAAATATATGAGTTATTGTTATTAATTCAAGCTTTTATTTCCTCTTTAGATGTATACAGGTGTGCTGATTGGACTCTTTGTATTGTCGATATCCTACTCTGGGGTAACACCAGAGGAGGTGAATATAAACACGCTCCCTAAAATCATCCGCTTCTTCGAAAACAAGTAAGCAAGTGGAATTCCCAACAAAATTTATGTCATTTTTCAAAGTAAACTGATATCAATATTTTGAGCAAATCCTTCTCCTTTAAAAAAAAATGAAAAAAAAAAATGAAAAAAAAATTATCAAAATATAGTTGCTTGCAGAAGATAAGAGATCTTAATTTACAATTGTTACATGAACAATGAAAATCTGTTCAGCATAAATTACAAAAAAGTCCACAAAAAGACATCTGAGGACTTACACTGCACTATACTTAGACATATATCCTACATACACTTACATGCATATATACGGTACACATACTGTATATCCTATATACACATATACACACATACCTATATACTCACACATATATCCATATACAAATATTCTACATACACATATACACACATAATTATACACACATATACATACATATACAGGGCACGAAATTAAGAAAATTTTCCACCAGACAGGGGGGCAGGCAGAAGAAAAAATCTACAGGACCCCTAAGAAATTTACTGGACCCCACTTTTTCTGGAATGATTAATTATGTGATAATCTGTTATTATTATTTTTTTCATTCACTTGTTCACCTGTCTATATGTTTGGTGTGCAATAGCTATTATGATTGAATCGTGAATCGATTGATGAAACGTACATGTCAAGCAATTCTCTATCATATACAACTTTTTATTTATTATTCTGCTGATCAAATTAAAAACTCAGTGAACAAAGAATAACAACGCAAACAAAAAGATGTCAGCAAGAACATTGAGTCTCTAGATCTCGAGTCTAATTATGTTCTCCAAACTTAACATAGAAATCAGTAACCTCAAGTAATTTTCAAAGTTGTCTCGAGAGAGCATTCTACATAATCAAATTATTTGAGATATTTTCCTTCAGTTTTAGCTTCTGTCCTGTTCCTCATCATCATCGATCGATGTCTTTTCCATTTCGTCTATCATCAACCTCACTCTCCACATAATCATCTGATTCACACTCCTTTTCATCCAGATTGATAGAGACTCATGGATTGGCGACAATCCCAGAAGTAACTGGCACGTGATTCAAATTTAGCCAATGGCTGAGAGCTTTTGATTCTCCCTCCTGCTGATTGGTTGCAGATGATCTGTACACCTCTTTTTTCCTCCTTTGCACACAAGTCATCAGTATGATTGCCTGAATTGCAAAGTAAATATTTTCAGCTTGTTTTTAATGATTATTTAAGCCCTATGATGCCACTTAAATGCCCTGCATCTTCTCTAGCTTCTGGTGAGGAGTCTAAGCGCTTTATTTATGAATAAATATCACAGTACTGTACAAAATGAAAAAGTTTTTACTCTATAATTGCTACATTTTACGACATTATTATTATACATACTCACGAATTAACTGCAAACCCGGAAGTTACTGGCATGTGATTCAAATTTAGTCAATGGCTGAGAGCTTTTGTTTCTTCCTCCTGCTGATTGGCGGCAGATGATGCCTATCAAATGTAGTCATGGATTAACAATAATATCTGAATTGATCTAATGCATAATGACGATCCAAAATTATCACTATTCATCATCATCATCATCATCATTATCATCTTCCGCTTAGTCCAGGGTCGGGTCGCGGGGGCAGCACCCTAAGCAAAGAGGTCTAGACATCCCTCTCCCGAGCCACTTCCTCCAACTCTCCCGGGGGGACACCGAGGCGGTCCCAGACAAGCCGAGAGACACAGTCCCTCCAGCGTGTTCTAGGTCGACCCTGGGGTCTCTTCCCGGTTGGACATGCCCGAAACACCACTCCATGGAGGCGTCCGGGGGGCATTCTGACCAGATGCCCGAACCACCTCAACTGGCACCTCTCAATGCGGAGGAGCAGCAGATCTACTCTGAGCTCTCCCCGGATGGCAAAGCTTCTCACTTTATCTCTAAGGGAGAACCCCGCCACCCGGCGAAGGAAGCTCATTTCAGCCGCTTGTATCTGTGATCTTCTTCTTTCGGTCATTACCCAAAGCTCGTGACCATAGGTGAGGGTTGGAACGTAGATCGACTGGTAAATTGAGAGCTTCGCGTTGCAGCTCAGCTCCTTCTTCACCACGACGGACCGGTACAGGCCCCGCTCTAACAGCAGAGGCTGCAGCGATCCGTCTGTCGATCTCTCGCTCCATCCTTCCCTCACTCGTAAACAAGACCCCAAGATACATAAACTCCTCCACTTGGGGCAGGAACTCATTCCCGACCCGGAGGGTGCATTCCACCATTGTTCGACTGAGAACCATGGTCTCAGACTTGGAGGTACTGATCTTCATCTCGGCTGCAAATCGCTCCAATGAAAGCTGGAGGTCCCGACTTGATGAAGGAAAAAGGACAACATCATCCACAAAAAGCAGAGAAGATATCCGATAACCACCAAACCATAACCCCTCATCGCCTCGACTGCGCCTAGAAATTCTGTCCATAAAAATTATGAACAGAATCTGTGACAAAGGACAGCCTTGGCGGACTCCAACTCCCACTGGAAACGAATCCGACCTGCTGTGACCAATACGGACCAAACTCTGGCTCTGGTGATACAGCGACCAAATAGCTCGTAGTAACGGGTCCGGAACGCCATACTCTCGGAGCACGCCCCACAAGATCGTTCGAGGGACATGGTCGAAAGCCTTCTCCAAATCCACAAAGCACATGTGGACAGATTGGGCAAACTCCCATGTCCCCTGCAGAATCCTGTGGAGCGTATGGAGTTGGTCAAGAGTGCTACGGCCAGGAAGAAAACCTCATTGCTCCTCCTGAATCCGAGGTTCGACTATCGGTCGGATCCTCCTCTCTAGTACCCCTGCATAGACTTTTCCAGGTAGGCTGAGGAGTGTAATTCCCCGATAATTGGAACACACCCTCCGGTCCCCCTTCTTAAAAATTGGGACCACCACCCCAGTTTGCAAATCCAGAGGTACAGCCCCTGATGACCACGCGATGTTGCAGAGACGTGTCAACCAAGACAGTCCTACAACATACCGAGCCTTGAGATATTCCGGGCGGATCTCGACCAACCCCAGAGCTCGACCGCCGAGGAGCTTTTTGACAACCTCAGTGATCTCCACTCCAGTGATGGACGGACCCCCACCCGAACCCCCAGGGTATTCCTCTTCTATGGAGGGTGTGTTGGTGGGATTGAGGAGGTCCTCAAAGTATTCCCTCCACCTCTCAACGACATCCCCAGTCAAGGTAAGCAGCTCTCCACGTCCACTGTAAACAGTGTTTGTGAAGAACTGCTTCCCCCTCCGAAGGCGTGATCCAGAACCTTTTTGAGGCCAACCGATAATCACTCTCCAGGCCCTCACCGAACTCTTCCCATGCCCGAGATTTTGCATCTGCGACAGCCTCAGCTGCAGCACGTTTGGCCTGCCATACCCGTTTGCTGCCTCGGGAGTCCCACAGGCTAATAAAACCCGATAGGCCTCCTTCTTCAGCTGGACGGCCCCCTTCACTGCAGATGTCCACCACTGGGTTCGGGGATTACCGCCATGACAAGCACCGACGACCTTACGGCCACAGCTATGGGCTGCCGCCTCAGCAATGGAAGCACGAAACATGGCCCATTCGGATTCCATGTCCCCCGCCTCCTCCAGGACGTGGTTGTAGTTCTGCCGGAGGTGGGAGTTAAAGGCCTCTCGGACAGGGGACTCCGCCAAACGTTCCCAGCAGACCCTGATTACACGCTTGGGCCTGCCAGGTCTGGAAGGCAACCTCCCCCACCATCGAAGCCAACTCACCACCAGGTAGTGATCGGTAGACAGCTCAGCTCCTCTCTTCACCCGAGTGTCCAGAACATATGGCTGCAAGTCTGATGACACGACTACAAAGTCAATCATCGAATTGCGACCTAGGGTGTCCTGGTGCCAAGTACACTTATGGGCACACTTATGTTCGAACATGGAAGTCCAACAAAGAAACACCATTCAGATTCAGACTGGAGAGGCCGTACCTACCGATCACACCCTTCCAGGTCACACTATCGTTGCCCACATGGGCATTGAAGTCTCCCAAGACAACGAGTGAGTCTCCCGAGGGAGTGTTCTCCAACACCCCCCCCCCCCCAAAGACTCCAAAAAGGGTGGGTACTCTGAACTGTCATTTGGTGCATAAGCACAAGTAACAGTCAGGACCTGTCCCCCGCCCGAAGACGGAGGGAAGCTACCCTTTCATCAACCGGGGAGAACCGAAACATTTGGGCACAGAGATGGGGGTCAACAAGAATACCCACACCGGCTCGCCGTCTCTCCCCATGAGCAACTCCAGAATAGAAGAAGGTCCAGCCTCTCTCGAGATGGATGGTTCCAGAGCCCAAGCTATGCGTTGAGCCCGACTATATCTATTCGGTATCGCTCCACCTCACGCACCAAATCAGGCTCCTTCCCCGCCAGAGAGGTGACATTCCATGTCCTGAGGGTCAGAGTAAGTAGCCGAGGATCGGTCCGACAGAACCCATGCCTTTGGCTGCCACCCAACTCACATTGCACCCGACTCCTAAAACTCCTCCCACGAGTGGTGGGTCCATGGAAGGGCGGACCCATGTCTCCATTTCAGGCTAGGCCTGGCCAGGCTCCATGGGCATAAGCCCGACCACCAGGCGTTCGTCTTCGAGCCCCTCCCCCAGGCCTGGCTCCAGGAGGGAACCCCGGTGACCCACGTCCGGGCAAGGGAGACTGCTTAAATTGTTTCCTCTGAGATGGCATAGGGGTCTTCTGAATCGCACTTTGTCTGGACCTTCACCCAGGACCTGTTTGCCTTGGGGACCCTACCAGGGGCATTATGCCCCCGACAACATAGCTCCTAGGATCATTAGGTCACGCAAACCCCTCCACCACGTTAAGGTGGCAATTCAGGGAGGGGATAATAATAATATATAATAATATAATAATAATTATCAATATTATGATTTCCAATAGTATTCATGAGTCGACACATTTATTGCACCATAATTTTCCCCTTTGCTGAAAGATGTTGCACCAGCGTAAACAAAACACGGATGGTCAGTAACTATTAGTGTTACTTTATCAAGTTTATGAAGTGTCATATCTAAGATTACAGTAGATTGTTGATTTTATTGAAAAGACCTTCTGCCTGACACAGGGGCCGGTATTGGGTTGGATTTTTCCGGACCGCCCACAAAAATGCCAGCAAATGCCAATGGACCGGCGCTAATTTTGTGCCCTGCATATATCCTACATATATATATATATATATATATATATATATATATATATATATATATATATATATATATATACAGTCTTCTGTCATGTCTTATCCATGAAGTCAGGAGCGAAGAGAAAATCCAGAGTGGTAAAAAAATAGCAGAATGGTATTTGTGCACTATGTAAAGCATGGGGTGTGCAGTGTGTTGCTGTGGACATCAGATCCTCACTGAACTTGTTTTCACTCTTTGTTTGATTCAGCTACAAACCATCTGTACAGACTTCCACTGGAGATGGGGCACAGTATGCTGTGGCTATCAATGTCCCTACAGAACAGTGTGGAAATGCATTTGATGACCAAAACTTCCTCAGTGGAGACCTTTCGCAAAATGTCAAGAATAAACTCACCAGCGATAATTTCTATGAGGGGGATCGGCTGGCCGCTGCAACACCAAAAGGCGTAAGTAAGACAAGCAAGATCCATTCGGAGCGTGCCTTGCTCATGTGTGAAGGAAGCAGCCATGCTGTCACTCCTGTACAAAACCTGCTGAATAAGGACAAGAATGGCTGCGTGGTATTCTACACCTATAACTCTCCGTGTCTGAAGTACTGCCTGAACCAAGCTGGGGATGACGATGAAGAGCACCGGGTGAAAATTCAGACAGAGAAAAACGAGAAAAAGAAGAAGAAAACTGAAGTGGCCCCTGCTGTCAAGAAGTGCATCCTGAACTCCCTCAGCATGCTGACCAATCACAACGGTCCCAGGGCTTTTGTGTTCAGTAAGGTCTATAGAGAGGACATAGGGAAAGATAAACTGGCCTCTGCCCTGGAACAGGTAGCAAAGCAAGTCCCACTCTACAAATGTGGCACCAACTCCTGTATAAAGTGTCTGGATAACAATCAGTTCAACAGCCAATGTACGTCCTAAGATTGAAATGTTACAATCATGTTGAGATTAATACTGAGATTTTTTGTTGTTGTTAACAATTTCAGTCTTTGTAATTTGATTTACTAATTAAGAAATGAATCAATAGCTCCTTCTCTGCTGTTAATAATCCAGTTGTGAAATGAAATATTTTACAGAATAAATATCTTAGCATCAGTAACAGACCTCTGCCCGTATGTTAAAAAAAAAAGTAGGAGAATGTTTGAATGTGTGTGTGTGTGTGTGTGTGTGTGTGTGTGTGTGTGTGTGTGTGTGTGTGTGTGTGTGTGTGTGTGTGTGTGTTCTCTTTGGATTGTTTAAATGCAGCAGACAAATTTCCATTGAGGAATAAAAATAGTACATAAAACATTTCCCTTCTGCAGCTTTTCAGCCACGTTCAGGTGCACTCACATGATACTAAACATAATCCAGATTTGCTCTGATCATATTCCAAAGATATGTTGGATGAAAATTGGAGAACATCGTCGTGCATCGGTGAATACAGAGACCTGAACTTGGTGGTGCTAATAATCACGACCTCCTCCTTCCTCACCAGCACATCTCCACACAGATTTTGAAATTTAGAACGTTTATGCTCGGTTGGAAAGTAAAGAGGGAGAAAATGAGTTATACAGGTTGGCACAGCAGATAAATAGAGATCGGAAAGACGTGCAGCAAGTTAGAGTGATAAAGGACAGAGAGGGAAATGTATTGACTGATGACAGACGTGTGCTGGGAAGATGGAAAGAGTACCTTGAAGAGCTCATGAATGAGGAAAATGTGAGAGATAAAAGAGTAGGATTCTCTTTGGTAGTAACGAGGATGGATAGCACATGTTAGATGTTTTGGAGACAAAGCCAGAGAAACTAGATTGAGATGGTTTGGACATGTACAGAGCAGGGATACTGAGTATATTGGTAATCGGATGCTGAGGTTCGAAATACCAGGCAGAAAGCCTGGAGGAAGACCAAAGAGACGATTCATGGATGTGGTGAAGGAGGACATGAAGGTTGTTGGTGTAAGAGAAGAAAATGCAAAGGATAGGGTGAGATGGAGGCAGATGATTCGCTGTGGCGACCCCTGAAGGGAAAAGCCAAAAGGAAAAGAAGAAGAATGTTTCACGTTTTTTTAACTGGTTGTTCTGTTTTCTGTACACAAACTCAAATCACTGCATCGAAGAAATCAGCGTCCAGAGAAACCGTGGAGATATGATTACATGACTGATTGTATATTTTACATTATAATTCATCAACTCCAGTCAAAAGATTTCATACTATACCTGTCAGAAGATTTCATTTTCATTCATTTATTCATTTTTTGAACCGCTTAATCCTAGTTAGGGACACGGGGAGACTGGCTCCCATTTCAGCCGACTTTGGGCAAAGGCATGGTAAACCCTGACACCTTGTTTGGCCATTTCAGGGCCAACACACACACACACACACACACACATACAGTCATTGACACTCGCACTTACACCTAGAGGTGATCTGGAACAGCCAGTTAGCCTACTGTGCAGGTTTTTGGACTGTGTGAGGAAACCTGAAAGAAACCCACATAAGCACGGGGAGAACATGCAAACTCCACACAGAAACGCCATATATCACCAGTTATAAACACCACACACTGATTCTGGAGACATGTTCAGTTCGAGAACATATTTTGTTGTGTTTAGTTCTTTGTTCAGCCTGTCGGCGAGCCGTCGATCGAGCCCCTTGGTTAAACAGAGCAGGTTAAACAGAGCGATGTTTGTCGAAAGTGATTTCTGTTCAAATTAAACTGCTTGAGTGTTTATTATTTTATTCTGTAAGGTGTTGCAGGTTGAAGATAAATGCTTATATATTCACTAATGCATAGTTTTGGGGTGAAAGTGTGAAAGTATTGTGCTGCACATTCATGCCTGATTTGATATATTTGTTTTCGAAAGCGGCAAAAAATATTAGTATTTATTTTTATACTGTTCATGGTGTTTAAAAGACTTGAGATGAGTAATCACACATCCACCTGTTCAAGATTCGCCACTGGTTCCTCCTAATGGCTGCTGCACTGAGCAACATAAAATATAATCTAATATCTATCTCGTGCCTGAGTCATAGAACGACCATTGGCAACCCGCCATGAAGGAGAACATCCTGGTTATCATCTTCATGGAGGTTTTCTTGGCAAGATTAGTGCAGTGGTTTGCCTTCTGCACATCTACGGGCAATTTAGAACAGCCAATTAATCTACTGTGCATGTCTTTGGATCGTGGTAGGAAACCGGAGCACCCAGAGGAAATCCACGCAAGCACGGGGAGAACATGCAAACTCCACCCAGAAATGCCCAGGCCGGGAATCAAACCCTGGCCTTCTTGCTGTGAGGCGGACATGCTAACCACTACGCCACCGTGCCGCCCATAATATAATATAATATAAGATAATATAATATATAAAGTATATAATGTGATTGCACAGTGGCTTATAGGAAATGATGATAATGGACGAAACTTGGAAACCCAAATGATTACTAACAGTGTATACACAGAACCATGTGGTTGATTTATTAGGTGTTTCCCGCTAACCGACCGACCGACCCGGGGAAACTGTGCTGAATAGATTAAGCGAGTTAAATGAATACGGTTCACATTCATTCCGTTATTTGTTGAGACCGTTTTGACTGAATACTGTTTTGAGCCAATTTCAGTGCCTCGGTGTGTAATGGCTGCAGGTTTCACAGTGGTCATGCTACCAGCACTGCTTCAGATGTCCACAGTAGCACCACAACGTTCAGAACCTGCCAGCAAACCTGAACAGAAAACCTAAAATTGCTGCAAAATCTGCTGCTGTTGCTTTAAAATGATGAATTCAGTCTGTTCTAACACCCATTATGAATGAATGCGGTTGTCTTTTGCATAGTGTGTATGCTAATTTCTTAAAGGAACTTTCAAGTCATGTCCATATTTCACTATTTCAGATCTAAAACTCTTGTTCATATTGGTGAATAGTAGTGCAGAATTCTACATGTTGTGGAATAAAATACATTTTCAGACAATTTGTGCATTTTTAGTGTATTTTTCCCTTCGAAAATGCATGTACAGTACATTGACCGAAAATTGCAATTTGTACGGAACTGGAGTGATACAGGGCTTCGTCGTAAATGTACTGGTCTCTGTATGGACCTGTTCCAGTTTCCATGAGTTTACCACATGGGTTTATGACTAATGAGAGATTTCACAACTTTGTTAAAGTATCAGCACTTCAGACAATGATATGGATATGATACAGTCGCTCTCTCTCTCACTAAACAAACACAAAACAAAAAACAACCCAAAACCTCTCATCAAAACTACATTTTTGTGAGGTGCGCATTTGCGTGCGTGCATCTTTGAGTGTGTATTTATATTTTATTTACATCTTATGCATTATTTTTGAATGTTTAATTGTTATTGTAAGCACTTATAGCGTTGAATATGTATTTATTGATATTACATACACATATACATGTACATATACGTCAGATGAGGTTTGGGGGTTGATCCTACTTTGCGGATTTCAGTTATCTTGGGGGGATCTGGGTCCCAATTAACAGTGGAAAGTGAGGGATCCCTGTACTAACTGTGAATATTTCATTGGTGGTCTTAATGATGATCCATATCTTGTGTATAGTCATCTTAAAAAACAAATTAATTAATTCAAAAATGCAAGCATTCATTAATTTTCTAAAGCACTTAATATTATTTAGGGCCATGGGGTGGCTGGCGCCCATCTCAGCCAAATCTGGCATTTTCCCACTTACAGGACAGTATTTGGTTGGGCAGATCTTGGGTTTTCGGATCTTTAAATGTGCTTCCACCAGGGGGGCGCTAATGGCACCGTTGTCTTGCATTTCAGAATTGCACCAGCAGCACATTAATGCAGCCGTGAGGGAGGGGCACAAGCCAATGTCTCTCCCTCACGCCGGTCCCAAGCCCGGATAAATACAGAGGGTTGCATCAGGAAGGGCATCCGGTGTAAAACAAATGGCAAATAAAACATGCGAGCCATATCAAGAAAATTCATACCGGATCGGTCGAGGCCCGGGTTAACAACGACCGCCATCAGTGCTGTTAACCAACAGGGTGCTGGTGGAAATTGGACTACTGTTGGTCGAAGACGTCGAAGAAGGAGAGGTGGGAGGCGTGTCCGTAGGCAGAGAAAGAAGAGGAAAGGCAGGAGTCTAGAACTGAAAGTAGGGACTTTGAATGTTGGAACTATGACTGGAAAAGGTAGAGAGTTGACTGACATGATGCAGAGGAGGAAGGTGAACATAGTGTGTGTTCAGGAGACCAGGTGGAAAGGTGGCAAGGCTAGAAGCTTAGGAGCAGGGTTTAAGCTGTTTTATCATGGTGTGGATGGGAAGAGAAATGGAGTAGGAGTCATCTTGAAGGAGGGGTTTGTCAGGAATGTTCTAGAAGTGAAAAGAGTGTCAGACAGAGTGATGAGTCTCAAGTTAGAAATTGAAGGCATGATGTTCAATGTTGTTCGTGCTTATGCCCCACAGGCAGGATGTGAGCGAGAAGAGAAGGAGAGATTCTGGAGTGATTCAGATGAAGTGATGCAGAATACCCCCAAAGATGAAAGAGTGGTCATTGGGGCAGACTTCAATGGACATGTTGGTGCAGGCAACAGAGGGGACGAGGAAGTGATGGGCAGGTTTGGTATCCAGGACAGGAACACAAAAGGACAGATGTTGATCGATTTTGCAAAAAGGATGGAAATGGCTGTGATGAATACTTTCTTCCAGAAGACACAGGAGTATAGAGTGACTTATGAAAGTGGAGGTAGGAGCACACAGGTAGACTACATCTTATGTAGGCGATGTAATTTGAAGGAAGTCAGTGACTGTAAAGTAGTAGTGGGCGAGAGTGTTGCCAAACAGCATAGGATGGTGGTGTGCAGGATGACGCTGATGGTGAGGAAGGTGAAGAAGGCAAAGGCAGAGCAAAAGACAAAGTGGTGGAAGCTGAAAAAGGAAGATAGTCGTGTTTTCTTCAAGTAGGAGTTGAAACAGGCTTTGGGTAGTTAGGAAGTGCTTCCAGATGACTGGACAACCACAGCCAATGTGATCAGGGAGACTGGTAGGAGAGTACTTGGTGTGTCCTCTGGAAGGAAAGTAGATGAGGAGACTTGGTGGTGGAATGAGGAAGTGCAGGAGTGTGTACAAAAGAAGAGCTAAGCTAAGAAGAAGTGGGACACGGAGAGGACTGAAGAAAGTAAACAGGAGTACAGGGAGACACAGCGAAAGGCGAAGGTAGCGGTGTCAAAGGCCAAACAGAGGGCGTATCATGACTTGTATGATAGGTTGGACAGTAATGAGGGAGAAAATGAGTTATACAGGTTAGCACAGCAGAGATATAGAGATGGGAAAGACGTGCAGCAAGTTAGAGTGATAAAGGACAGAGAGGGAAATGTATTGACTGATGACAGACGTGTGCTGGGAAGATGGAAAGAGTACTTTGAAGAGCTGATGAATGAGGAAAATGAGAGAGATAAAAGAGTAGAAAGGGTGACCGTTGAGGACCAGGAAGTAGCAAAGATTAGTAAGGGTGAGGTGAGGAGGGCATTGAAGAGGATAAAGAGTGGAAAGGCAGTTGGTCCTGATGGCATACCGGTGGAGGTATGGAAGTGTCTAGGGGAGGTAGCAGTAGATTTTCTGACAAGAATATTCAACAAGGTCTTAGAAAGTGAGCAGATGCTGGAGGAATGGAGGAGAAGTGTGATTGTGCCCATTTTTAAGAACAAGGGAGATGTGCAGAGTTGTGGCAACTACAGAGGGATAAAGTTGATGAGCCATACGATGAAGTTATGGGAAAGAATAGTGGAAGCTAGACTAACGGCAGAGGTCAGCATTTGTGAACAACAGTTTGGTTTAATGCCAAGAAAGAGCACCACAGATGCTTGCTTTGAGGATGTTAATAGAGAAGCACAGAGAAGGTCAGAAGGAGCTGCATTGTGCCTTTGTGGATCTGGAGAAAGCATATGACAGGGTGCCGAGAGAAGAACTGTGGTATTGCATGAGGAAGTCTGGAGTGACAGAGAAGTATGTTCGAGTGGTGCAGGACATGTATGAGAGATGTAAGACAGTGGTGAGGTGTGCTGTCGGTGTGACAGAAGAGTTCAAGGTGGAGGTGGGACTGCATCAATGGTCTGCTCTCAGCCCCTTCTTGTTTGCTATGGTGATGGACAGGCTGACAGACAAGGTTAGACAAGAATCTCCATGGATTATGATGTTTGCAGATGACATTGTGATCTGTAGTGAGAGCAGAAAACAAGTGGAGGAAAATCTAGAGAGGTGGCGGTATGCCCTAGAAAGGAGGGGAATGAAGGTTAGCCTCAGTAAGACAGAATACATGTGTTTGAACGGCAAGGACCCAAGAGGAACGGTGAGATTACAAAGAGCAGAGATAAAGAAGGCAGAGGATTTTAAGTACTTAGGCTCAACAATCCAGAGCAATGGAGAGTGTGGAAAAGAGGTGAAGTAGCATGTGCAGGCAGGTTGGAATGGATGGAGAAAAGTGTCCGGTGTGATGTGTGATAGGAGAGTACCGGCAAGAATGAAGCTGTCCCTCTGATGTACTCATTCCTGATCCTATCCATCCTCATTACTCCCAAAGAGAACCTCAAAATTTTCATCTCTGCTACCTCCAGTTCTGCCTCCTGTCTTTTACCCAGGGCCACTGTTTTTCAACCATACAACATCGCTGGCTTCAACACCGTCTTGTACACTTTTCCCTTCATTCAAACCTGCCCATCACTTCCTCGTCCCCTCTGTTTCTTGCACCAACATGTCCATTGAAGTCTGCCCCAATGACTACTCTTTCATCTTTGGGGGTAATCTGCATCACTTCATCTGAATCACTCCAGAATCTTTCCTTTTCTTCTCGCTCACATCCTGCCTGTGGGGCATAAGCACTAACAACATTGAACATCACGCCTTCAATTTCTAACTTGAGACTCATCACTCTGTCTGACACTCTTTTCACTTCTAGAACATTCCTGACAAACCCCTCCTTCAAGATGACTCCTACTCCATTTCTCTTCCCATCCACACCATGATAAAACAGCTTAAACCTGCTCCTAAGCTTCTAGCCTTGCTACCTTTCCACCTGGTCTCCTGAACACACAGTATGTCCACCTTCCTCCTCTGCATCATGTCAGCCAGCTCTCTAGCTTTATCGTTCACAGTTCCAACATTCAAAGTCCCTACTCTCAGTCCTTGACTCAATGCATTAGAGTGGTGCAGGACAAAGTATGTTAGAGTCGTGCAGGACATGTATGAGAGATGTAAGACAGTGGTGAGGTGTGCTGTCAGTGTGACAGAAGAGTTCAAGGTGGGGGTGGGACTGCATCAAGGGTCAGCTCTCAGCCCCTTCTTGTTTGCTATCGTGATGGATAGGCTGACAGACGAGGTTAGACAAGATTCCCCATGGACTATGATGTTTGCAGATGACATTGTGATCTGTAGTGAGAGCAGAGAACAAGTGCAGGAAAATCTAGAGAGGTGGAGGTATGCCCTGGAAAGGAGGGGAATGAAGATTAGCCTCAGTAAGACAGAATACATGTGCATGAATGACAAGGACCAAAGAGGAACGGTGAGATTACAGGGAGCAGAGATAAGAAAGGTGGAGGATTTTAAGTACTTAGGCTCAACAATCCAGAGCAATGGAGAGTGTGGAAAAGAGGTCAAGAAGCGTGTACAGGCAGGTTGGAATGGTTGGAGAAAAGTGTCCGGTGTGATGTGTGATAGGAGGGTATCGGCAAGAATGAAAGGAAAAGTGTACAAGACGGTATTGAGGCCAACGATGTTGTCTGGGTTAGAAACAGTGGCCCTGGGGAAAAGACAGGAGGCAGAGTTGGAGGTAGCAGAGATGAAAATGTTGAGGTTCTCTTTGGGAGTAACGAGGATGGATAGGATTAGGAATGAGCACATCAGAGGGACAGCACATGTAAGACGCGTTTTGGAGACAAAGTCAGAGAGGCTAGATTGAGATGGTTTGGACATGTACAGAGGAGGGATAGTGAGTATATTGGTAATAGGATGCTGAGGCTGGAACTACCAGGCAAAAGGCCTAGAGGAAGACCAAAGAGACGATTCATGGATGTGATGAAGGAGGACATGAAGGTCGTTGGTGTAAGAGAAGAAAATGCAAAGGATAGGGTGAGATGGAGGCAGATGATTCGCTGTGGCGACCCCTGAAGGGAAAAGCCGAAAGGAAAAGAAGAAGACTCTCAGTCCTAGACTCATGCCTTTCCTCTTCTCTCTCTGCCTGCGGACACGCCTCCCGCCTCTCCTTCTTCGACGTCTTCGACCAACAGTAGTCCAATTTCCACCAGCACCCTGTTGGTTAACAGCACTGATGGCGGTCGTTGTTAACCTGGGCCTCGACTGATCTGGTATGTCATTCTTTCTTGTGATTCATATATTTTATTTGGCATTTGTTTTACGCCGGATGCCCTTCCTGACACAACCCTCTGCATTTATCTAGGGGGGGGAGTGACACTGGGTGCCTCCCCTCGCCTAATGGCTGCATTTCCAAAGGACAACAAACATGAAGAGAAAAGTATCCCGCAAATGCTGGTGTTCCCAGTTTTGCTCCAAAATGCACAATGTCCCAATGAACCACAACCAGGAACATGATTTTTTCTCCTCGTTTTGATTTTGGATTTCTTTAAATAGAGAATTTTCAGCGTTTGCGCCCGCTTACGGCCAGACCACTCTGAGAACGCCCGATCTCGACTGATCTCGGAAGCTAAGCAGGGTCGGGTCTGATTAGTACTTGGATGGTAGACCGCCTAGGAATACCAGGTGCTGTAAGCTTTTCATTTCCTTCTTTACCTTTCAATCATGGTGCTGCTTCCTGGAAGCAAGACCGGAACTCATCGCTAAAATACTACTTTTTTTTTTTTTAATTGTGTTGAATCAAGAGGAATATCTCGCACTGGCGACTGCGCGGAAACACGAGCTGGGAGATGAAGCTGAACAGTCCGCCTCTTAAAATGCAATACCACCGGTGGCCGCTAGGGGCAGGCTACAAGTCACTTCGACTGCGATTCAAAACGGATCAATTTCTCACAGCAATACTGAGTCAATCGGTAAATAAATAATAAAAAATAATAATAATTAGTAACATAACATTAAAACGATTAAAATCTATCATACAGAGCATGAACATTTAGAGCTGTTAAACTCACAAGAATATATATATATATATATATATATATATATATATATATATATATATATATATACATATACTTGTCCTTCTCAAAAAATTAGCATATTGTGATAAAGTTCATTATTTTCTGTGATGTACTGATAAAAATGAAACTTTCATGTATTTTAGATTCATTGCACACCAACTGAAATATTTCAGGTCTTTTATTGTTTTAATACGGATGATTTTGGCATACAGCTCACGAAAACCCAAAATTCCTATCTCAAAAAATTAGCATATGATGAAAAGGTACTCTAAACGAGCTATTAACCTAATCATCTGAATCAACCAATTAACTCTAAACACCTGCAAAAGATTCCTGAGGCTTTTAAAAACTCCCAGCCTGGTTCATTACTCAAAACCACAATCATGGGTAAGACTGCCGACCTGACTGCTGTCCAGAAGGACATCATTGACACCCTCAAGCAAGAGGGTAAGATACAGAAAGAAATCTCTGAGCGAATAGGCTGTTCCCAGAGTGCTGTATCAAGCCACCTCAGTGGGACGTCTGTGGGAAGGAAAAGTGTGGCAGAAAACGCTGCACAACCAGAAGAGGTGACCGGACCCTGAGGAAGATTGTGGAGAAGGGCCGATTCCAGACCTTGGGGGACCTGTGGAAGCAGTGGACTGGGCTACAGGTGCCGCATTCCCCAGTTCAAGCCACTTTTGAAGCAGAAACAGCGGCAGAAGCGGCTGACCTGGGCTACAGAGAAGCAGCACTGGACTCTTGCTCAGTGGTCCAAAGTACTTTTTTCGGATGAAAGCAAATTTTGCATGTCATTCGGAAATCAAGGTGCCAGAGTCTGGAGGAAGACTGGGGAGAAGGAAATGCCAAAATGCCTGAAGTCCAGTGTCAAGTACCCACAGTCAGTGATGGTCTGGGGTGCCATGTCAGCTGCTGGTGTTGGTCCACTGTGTTTTATCAAGGGCAGGGTCAATGCAGCTCGCTATCAGGAGATTTTGGAGCACTTCATGCTTCCATCTGCTGAAAAGCTTTATGGAGATGGAGATTTCATTTTTCAGCACGACCTGGCACCTGCTCACAGTGCCAAAACCACTGCTAAATGATTTACTGACCATGCTATTACTGTGCTCAATTGGCCTGCCAACTCTCCTGACCTGAACCCCATAGAGAATCTGTGGGATATTGTGAAGAGAAAGTTGAGAGACACCAGACCCAACACTGTGGATGAGTTTAAGGCCGCTATCGAAGCATCCTGGGCCTCCATAACACCTCAGCAGTGCCACAGGCTGATTGCCTCCATGCCACGCCGCATTGAAGCAGTCAGTTCTGCAAAAGGATTCCCGACCAAGTATTGAGTGCATAACTGAACATAATTATTTGAAGGTTGACTTTTTTGTATTAAAAACACTTTTTTATGGGTCGGATGAAATATGCTAATTTTTTGAGATAGGGATTTTTGGTTTTCTTTACTTTTTTGCCAAAATTATCAATATTAAAACAATAAAAGGCTTGAACTACTTCAGTTGGTGTGCAATGAATCTAAAATATATGAAAGTTTAATTTTTATCAGTACATTACAGAAAATTTTTTGAGAAGGACTAGTATGTATATATATATATATATATATATCTTATTATTATTATTTTCCTTTCGGCTTTTCCCTTCAGGGATCGCCACAGCGAATCATCTGCCTCCATCTCACCCTATCCTCTTTTCTCTTACACCAACTGCCTTCATGTCCTCCTTCACCACATCCATGAATCGTTTCTTTGGTCTTCCTCTAGGCCTTCTGCCTGGTAGTTCCAGCCTCAACATCCTACTACCAATATACTCACTATCCCTCCTCTGTACATGTCCAACCCATCTCAATCTAGCCTCTCTGACTTTGTCTCCAAAACCTCTAACATGTGCTGTCCCTGTGATGTGCTCATTCCTGATCCTATCCATCCTCATTACTCCCAAAGAGAACCTCAACATTTTCATCTCTGCTACCTCCAGCTCTGCCTCCTGTCTTTTCCCCAGGGCCACTGTTTCTAACCCATACAACATCGCTGGCCTCATCACCGTCTTGTACACTTTTCCTTTCATTCTTGCTGATACCCTCCTATCACACATCACACCGGACACTTTCCTCCAACCATTCCAACCTGCCTGCACACGCTTCTTCACCTCTTTTCCACACTCTCCATTGCTCTGGATTGTTGAGCCTAAGTGCTTAAAATCCTCCACCTTCCTTATCTCTGCTCCCTGTAACATCACCGTTCCTGTTGGGTCCTTGGCATTCATACACATGTATTCTGTCTTACTGAGGCTAACCTTCATTCCCCTGCTTTCCAGGGCATACCTCCACCTCTCTAGATTTTCCTGCACTTGTTCTCTGCTCTCACTGCTCACTGTTCTCGGGAGTCACCACAATGAATCATCTGATTCGCACATTTGATTTGGCATAGGTTTTTACGTCAGAGGCCCTTCCTGTCACAGACAGATTTAAGGTATTCTGTGTATTCTATATTTCAAGTATTTGAAAAGGTTTTAGGTGGAAATGCAACAAAAAAAATTATTATTACAAATATCTTAACTTTTTTTTTTTAATAAATACAAATCATGATTTAAGTGCAAACTGAGAATTTACACAAAAACAGAGGTAATTAGCAGCATAATATGAGATTCAAGCACAAAATCTGGAGCTGAGATGGACCTTGTAGCCAGAGACAGCAAATAAATCAGAAACAATTGCCCAGCTTTCATCCACAGAAATCTGTTTTTCTCTCAGGTGATGAAGTGTAATTAATCAACACTGACGCTAGGCGGTGCTGTAACACTGGCTATAAGTAACACCGATATCCACGGTCCCCCAGTGCAGCTAACTGGGTTATCAAAGGCCGGCCATGTCTCTCACTGTCTATGGTGTGAGGCCTGTAAAAGAACCATTGCTGACTTTCGACAAGAATAGGCTGCAAAGCCGTCAGCGTGTTTCTGCCCTGCGATGGCCTGGCGAGCTGTCCAGGGTGTACTCTGCCCTCACCTGAAGTTGGCTGGGATGGGCACCAGCCTCCCCACGACCCAAATTAGGATTAAGCGGGTACAGAAAATGAACTGAACTAAACAGTTATTATTTTTTGTTCATGACAATATTTAATAATTCTGCTTACATTTCAGTGTGAAATGATGACGAGTGTGTGTGTGTGTGTGTGTGTGTGTGTGTGGAGAGAGCAAGAGAGAGAGGACTGCCAACTACAAAATTACCACATATGAATATGAATTAATAAAGGTTTTGGTGTCTGGTTGGTCTGGGAGTCTTAACGTGATGACGTAAACTTTGTGATGGACAAGAGTCTGGAGTCGAGAATTTTCTTCCATGGTTCCTCTTACCACCTCTTTACAGACAACACTTTATTTATCCCCACAGAAACACTCATGCGGCCCCACCAAGATCTCTGCACGTCATCAGCTGAAATGAAATCCCAGTAAACCTGAACTGCTGTTCCCAGCTGTTTCACCCCATATCATAATCTAAAGATCTCCCTACACACCTCTCTGATTTGTTCTACAGTCACCACACACAACCTTGGGATAACCATGGGTCCATTTTATTTCATCATCATGATCATCATCTTCTTCCTCTGCTTAATCCAGGGTCGGATTGCGGGGACAGCAGCCTAAGCAATGAGGTCCAGACTTCATTCTCCCCAGCCACTTTCTCCAGCTCTTCTGGGGAACACTGAGGTGTTCCCAGACCAGCCGAGAGACATAATCCCTCCAGCGTGTCCTAAGTTGACCCTGGGGTCTCTTCCAGGTTGGACATGCCTGAAACACCACACCAGGGAGGCATTCAGGAGACATTCGAACCAGAAGACCGAGCCACCTCAACTGGCTCCTCTCAATGCGAAGGAGCAGCGATTCTACTCCAAGCTCCTCCCAGAGTGCTGAGCTTCTCACCATATCTCTAAGGGAGAGCCTCGCCACCCAGCGAAGGAAACTCATTTCAACCGCTTGCATCATTTTTTCTTTCATATCATTCAAATTTCTCACTAATGTCACCTTTTTTTCATCAAAAGGATTTATCTATATTTCCATACAGGTCACTCACCTACTTGTTTGGCCCCTTGTGATCTCAAAAATAGACTCTTGAACATCACTCCTGGCAGGTCAGGCTCTGAGCACCTTTCAACCACTGAAACCAGTCCAGAATGCAGTTACTTATTCTTTACCTCCAGTGAAAGCGGAGTACACCCTCATTATCTTTCCAGTCCATCACAGGGCCAACACACAACCATCACACTCACACCCAGGGGCAATTTGTGACATCCATTCAGACCAGTGTACGTGTCTAAAACCACACAAGCATATGGAGAACATGCAAACTCCACCCACAAATGCCCTTGCCAATCCCAGGACACGAAACCTTCTTTCTGTAAGGCGGACGTGCAACCTATTACGAGACAGTGCCGCCCATCTAACACTACTGAAGTAAACTAAATCAATAATCAATTATTATAAATGATTATATCATATTTCTGAAGAAGGAATAAAACAAACAACAACAGGACAGAAAGGATTATATAAAGGGTCATAATAGAAATCATACAGCACAACAATCATGGCTGTCATGAACAAAAACAAGTGAGATATTCGCTAACAAATCAAACAGTAGTTGTCTAGGAGGAAATAAATAATAAGGGAAATGATGTACAGTATAACCACAGTTTCATCAAACCTATAAGGCAGGAATGCCTGTAGTATTACGTTACTCAGTGTGAAAATGTACCAAGGGGGTAGTCCCTCATACATTGACCATGTCTGTAGTTCTTCTGCCTCTATTATGCCTTGCTGTTGTACACTCGAGAAATGCTATGATCTGGAGAGATATCATCCAGAGGTGAATCAAGAAGGTATCAGATTTATACCACAAAGACAGTGTGGTAGTTAAGCCTGCAAACAGTAATCTACTAGTATATTGTTTATATTGAGAGACAGTGATGAATCACCATTAAATAAACAAACGCAGGGTTTAGAGCAGTGGTTCTTAACTTGGGTTCGATCAAACCCTCGGGGTTTGGTGAGTCAGTCTCAGGGGTTCAGGGGAGATCAAGACACACACCCGACTCATATTCATGATGACATGCCCCACTTGGCCATCATTGGCTGCAGGTGATTACGCTACATTGCTTGGCCAATCTGTGCTGCAGGAAATTTGGTGTGCTCAGTAGTCGACTTGTGACTGTTGTGATGGTACGTCGTGTGATTTCTTTCTTAATGTTTTAATTCATACTATGTTGAGCAAAAAACCAAAGTGGGCGGACAATTATGTACAACATGGATTCACATATATAGCGGAACATGATGCTAGTCAGCGTCCTATCTGCATGATTTGCGAAGTAGGATCAACCCCCGCTGACTGACGTATACGGACATGTATGTGTATATAATATCAATAAATTCATATTTAATACTTCTTCTTCTTCTTTTCCTTTCGGCTTTTCCCTTCAGGGTTCGCCACAGCGAATCATCTGCCTCCATCTCACCCTATCCTTTGCATCTTCTTTTCTTACACCAACGACCTTCATGTCCTCCTTCACCACATCCATGAATCGTCCTCTTGGTCTTCCTCTAGGCCTTCTGCCTGGTAGTTCCAGCCTCAGCATCCTATTACCAATATATTCACTATCCCTCCTCTGTACATGTTCAAACCATCTCAATCTAGCCTCTCTGACTTTGTCTCCAAAACATCTTACATGTGCTGTCCCTATTATATACTCATTCCTAATCCTATCCATCCTCGTTACTCCCAAAGGGAACCTCAACATTTTCATCTCTGCTACCTCCAGCTCAGCCTCTGTCTTTTCCCCAGGGCCACTGTTTCTAAACCATACAACATCGCTGGCCTCAACACCATCTTGTACACTTTTACTTTCATTCTTGCCGATACCCTAACCCTCCTATCACACCGGACACTTTTCTCCAACCATTCCAACCTGCCTGCACATGCTTCTTCACCTCTTTTGCACACTCTCCATTGCTCTGGATTGTTGAGCCTAAGTACTTAAAATCCTCCACCTTCCTTATCTCTGCTCCCTGTAACCTCACCGTTCCTCTTGGGTCCTTGTCATTCATGCACATGTATTCTGTCTTACTGAGGCTAACCTTCATTCCCCTCCTTTCCAGGGCATACCTCCACCTCTCTAGATTTTCCTGCACTTGTTCTCTGCTCTCACTACAGATCACAATGTCATCTGCAAACATCATAGTCCATGGGGAATCTTGTCTAACCTCATCTGTCAGCCTGTCCATCACCATAGCAAACAATAAGGGGCTCAGAGCTGACCCTTGATGCAGTCCTACCTCCACCTTGAACTCTTCTGTCACACCAACAGCACACCTTACCACTGTCTTACATCTCTTATACATGTCCTGCACCACTCTAACATACTTCTCTGCCACTCCAGACTTCCTCATGCAATACCACAGTTCCTCTCTCGGCACCCTGTCATATGCTTTCTCCAGATCCACAAAGGCACAATGCAGCTCCATCTGACCTTCTCTGTACTTCTCCATTAACATCCTCAAGGTAAACACTGCATCTGTGGTGCTCTTTCTTGGCATGAAACCAAACTGTTGTTCACAAATGCTGACCTCTGCCTTTAATCAAGCTTCCAGTATTTTTTCCCATAACTTCATCATATGGCTCATCAACTTTATCCCTCTGTAGTTGCCATAACTCTGCACGTCTCCCTTGTTCTTAAAAATGGGCACCAGCACACTTCTCCTCCATTCCTCTGGCATCCTCTCACTCGCTAAGACCTTGTTGAATGTTCTTGTCAGGAAATCGACTGCGACCTCACCTAGACACTTTCATACCTCCACCGGTATTTCATCAGGACCAACTGCCTTTCCATTCTTCATCCTCTTCAATGCCCTCCTCACTTCACCATTACTAATCTTTGCTACTTCCTGCTCCTCAACAGTCATCTATTCTACTCTTTTTTTCTCTCTCATTTTCCTAATTTCATCAGCTCTTCAAAGTACTCTTTCCATCTTCCCAGCACACTTCTGTCATCAGTCAATCCAGTTCCCTCTCTATCCTTTATCAATCTAACTTGCTGCACATCCTTCCCATCTCTATTTCTCTACTGTGCCAACCTGTATAAATCATTTTCTCCCTCTTTACTTTCCAACCGAGCATACAAGTTATCATACACGCTGATTGGCCTTTGACACCGCTACCGTTGCCTTACACTGTGTCTGCCTGTACTCCTGTTTACTCTCTTCGGTTCTCTCAATGTCCCACTTCTTCTTAGCTAACCTCTTGCTTTGTACACACTCCTGCACTTCCTCATTCTACCACCAAGTCTCCTTATCTATTTTCCTTCCAGATGACACACCAAGTATTCTCCTACCTGTCTCCCTGATCACATTAGCTGTAGTTGTCCAGTCATTCCTGACCACCCAAAGCCTGTTTCAACTCCTCCTTGAAGACAACCTGACACTCTTCCTTTTTCAGCTTCCACTACTTTGTCTTCTGCTCTACCTTTGCCTTCTTCACCTTCCTCACCATCAGCGTCATCCTGCACACCACCATCCTATGCTGTTTGGCGACACTCTCACCCGCTACTACTTTGCAGTCACTGACTTACTTCAAATTACATTGCCTACACAAGATGGAGTCTACCTGTGTGCCCCTGCCTCCGCTTCTATAAGTCACCCTATGCTCCTCTCTCTTCTGGAAGAAAGTATTCACCACAGCCATTTCCATCCTTTTTGCAAAATCGATCAACATCTGTCCTTCTGTGTTCCTGTCCTGGATACCAAACCTGCCCATCACTTCCTCGTCCCCTCTGTTGCCTGAATCCACTCACTCCAGAATCTCTCCTTCTCTTCTAGCTTACATCCTGCCTGTGGGGCATAAGCACTAACAACATTGAACATCACACCTTCAATTTCTAACTTGAGACTCATCACTCTGTCTGACACTCTTTTCACTTCTCGAACATTCCTGACAAACTCCTCCTTCAAGATGTCTCCTTATCTCCTCTCCTTCCAGAAGACACACCAAGTATTCTCCTACCTGTCTCCCTGATCACATTAGCTGTAGTTGTCCAGTCATCTGGAAGCACTTCCTGACTACCCAAAGAATGTTTCAACTCCTCCTTGAAGAAAACCCGACACTCTTCCTTTTTCAGCTTCCACCACTTTGTCTTCTGCTCTGCCTTTGCCTTTTTCACCTTTCTCACCACCAGTGTCATCCTGCACACCACCATCCTATGCTGTTTGGCAACACTCTCACCCACTACTACTTTGCAGTCACTGACTTCCTTCAAATTACATTGCCTGCACAAGATGGAGTCTACCTGTGTGCTCTTACCTCAGTTTCATAAGTCAACCTATGCTCCTGTTTCTTCTTGAAGAAAGTATTCACCACAGCCATTTCCATCCTTTTTGCAAAATCGATCAACATCTGTCCTTCTGTGTTCCTGTCCTGGATACCAAACTTGCCCATCACTTCCTCGTCCCCTCTGTTGCCTGCACCAACATGTCCATTGAAGTCTGCCCCAATGACCACTCTTTCACCTCTGGGGGTACTCTGCATCACTTCATCTAACTCACTCCAGAATCTCTCCTTCTTTTCCTGCTCACATCCTGCCTGTGGGGCATAAGAACTAACAACATTGACCATCACGCCTTCAATTTCTAACTTGAGACTCATCACTCTGTCTGACACTCTTTTCACTTCTAGAACATTCCTGACAAACCCCTCCTTCAAGATGACTCCTACTCCATTTCTCTTCCCATCCACACCATGAAAAAACAGCTTAAACCCTGCTCCTAAGCTTCTAGCTTTGCTGCCTTTCCACCTGGTCTCCTGAACACACAGTATGTCCACCTTCCTCCTCTGCATCATGTCAGCCAGCTCTCTACCTTTTCCTGCCATAGTTCCAACATTCAAAGTCCCTACTTTCAGTCCTAGACCCATGCTTTTCCTCTTCTCTCTCTGCCTATGGACACGCCTCCCGCCTCTCCTTCTTTGACCAACTGTAGTCTAATTTCCATCAGCACCCTGTTGGTTAATAGCACTGATGGCGGTCGTTGTTAACCCGGGCCTCGACCGATCCAGTATGTCATTCTTTCTTGTGATTCGCATATTTTATTTGGCATTTGTTTTATGCCGGATGCCCTTCATGAAGCAACCCTCTGCATTTATCAGGGCTTGGGACTGGCGTGAGGAAGAGACACTGGTTTGTGCCCCCCCACGGCTGCATTACATATTTAATACTATAAATGCTTATAATAAAGATTAAACATTCAAAATAACTCATAAGATGTAAATAAAACAAATACACACATAAAGACAGATGCGCACCTCACATAAAAATGTAAGTAGTTGTGATGGGGGGAGTTCATGCATTGTATTGGTTTTGTTCTTTGAACACAGTGATGTTACTAACATTTTGGTGCCCCAGTAAAATCATATACAGTACATATGTCTTGCATTTGAAAAAAATCATTTTTATTTTTCAACAAAGGAGGGTTTGGTGAATAAGCATACTTGGCTTCTGAGCTTGGTCATGGGAACATTTCACTTTAAAATGCTTGATAGGAGTAAAATAAACCCCGTGAATCATCTTTAAGTGTATGAGTTGATGTGCCAGATTTTCAGAAGTGATGTTTTGGTTGGATCGTGTATTGGATCAGTGCTGTGAAGGTTTTTATCCCACTCATTTTCAACTTAAGACTGCATGAGTAGATTGATCAAGCTGAGACAACTTGTGATATGAATATCCATGTGTTACTATACATCGAAAAACCAGTTCATTTCTCCATAGGATCCTCTGGGACACCCTGCCTTCACTGCAGATATAAGTCTTATACAAAGAAAATAACAACTGTCATTTTTTTTTTTCACTTGTTCACCTGTCTATATGTTTGGTGTTCAATAGCTATTATGACTGAATAAATAGCATACATACCAATTAGCTATCATCTACAACTCTTTATTTATTATTCTGTTGATCAAATTAAAAAAATCAGTGAACAAAGAATAACAACGCAAACAAAAAAGATGAAATCATCAACCTCACTCTCCACATAATCATCTGACTCACACTCTTCTTCAGATAGATCAATGAGTGCTTCATATGAATATTTGCATAGATCTGGCTTTTGTTTTTTTTCCTAGGTCCATATGGATCTGTAGAAAGTGTCTTAGACCTTAGAATATAATGATTTCCAATATTATTAATGAGTCGACACCAAGTTATTGCACCGTAAATTTCCCCGTTGACGAAAGATGTCGCACCAATGTAAACAAACACAGACGGTCTGTAACTATTAGTGTTACTTTATGAAGTTTATGAAGTGTCGTATCTTAGGCGATGGTGGATTGTTCATTTTACTGAAAAGGTCTTCTGCCTGACACAGGGGCCGGTACTGTATTGGGTTGGATTTTTCCGGACCTCCCACAAAAATGTCAGAAAATGCCGATGGGCCTGCGCTAATTTCGCTCCCTGAGGAAAAGTGTACAAGACGGTGATGAAAGGAAAAGTGTACAAGATGGTGATGAGGCCAGCGATGTTGTATGGTTTAGAAAGAGTAGCCAGGAGGCAGAGCTGGAGGTAGCAGAGATGAAAATATTGAGGTTCTCTTTGGGAGTAATGAGGATGGATAGGATCAGGAATGAGCACATCAGGGGGACAGCACATGTTAGAGGTTTTGGAGACAAAGTCAGAGAGACTAGATTGAGATGGTTTGGACATGTACAGAGGAGGAATAGTGAGTATATTGGTAGTACGATGCTGACTTTGGAACTACCAGGCAGAAGGTCGAGAGGAAGACCAAAGAGAATATTTATGGATGTGGTGAAGGAGGACATGAAGGTAGTTGGAGTAAGAGTAGAAGATACAGAGGATAGGGTGACATGGAGGCGGATGGTTTGCTGTGGCGACCCCAGAAGGGAAAAGCTGAAAGGAAAAGAAGAAGAAGATTAGAGATGGTAATGAAGAACGTGATGTCATTTTTAAAATATAAACGAATCTCCTGTTAATAAGATGAACTCCACTGGTCTCACAGGCAACGACTAACAATAAAAACTGTTGGTTTTCAAGTAACTTACCCAGTATAATCTTCTCATTGTATAAGTTAAGATTATCTACTCATGCATTCATTTTATGAACCGCTTAATCCTAATTCAGGGTGCTGGGAGGCTGGCACCCATCTCAGCCTATACTGGGCAATGGCAGAGTACATCCTGGACAGCTCACCAGGCCACCACAAACACACTGATGGCTATACAGCTCCTCTTGTCGAAAGTCAGCAACTGTTCTTTTACATGAACCTCTCACCATAGACAGTGAGAGACATGACTGGTCTTTGATAACCCAGTTAGCCGCACTGGGGGGACAGCAGTGACAACCGTTGATGGTGGGGCTTGAACCCCCAACGTTAGGATCAGCCTGCCACGTCTCTCACTGTCTATGGTGTGAGGTATGTTAAAGAACCATTGCTGATTTTCGACAAGCGTAGGCTGCATAGCCGTCGACGTGTTTATGCCACGAGATGGCCTGACTAGCTGTCCAGGGTGTACTCTGCCCTCATCAGGAGTCGGCTGGGATGCGCACCAGCCTCACTGCGACCATAATTAGGATTAAGCGGTTACAGAAAATGAATGAATGAATTGCTTTTCATGTTGCTGTGGGCTTTCTTTGTCCATTTATTTAAATTGCAGTGCAGTAGGGCACCTGGTAACTGCAGGCTTTACATGTCACTATGCTGTTCTTGCACCAAAATTCACTTGAAATTGTAAATTGTTAAATCACTGATCATGGTTAGACTTCGTTAACGTCACTTCCATGTTCACTGAAGAGGCTCATGTTAACAGAAGGTTGAATGCGATGGAGAAATCGGTAACACTGCTTCTCAGAGGGACCATCACAAATTCACATTGGTATTCAAATTTTGTGCCAGATATCTTCCATAATACCTCGAGGGACATCAACTATGATAGTTTCACAATAGCTTCAAAGTACACGTACAGTAATGAACCATATTAATAAAAGCATTACAAAAAGTTGAAGTAACTGAAGGTTGTTCAGTAGACGTTTCTTGTTATAATGTATGACCGAGAAAAATAATAAATACATAACACACAATCCACAATGCTGTGTGAGAATAAAGAGATTTCATATTTTTCTCTACAGATTTCCTTCATTCGTTTTCGGAACCATTTAATCCTCTCAGCCAACTCTGGGCGAGGGAGGGGTATACCCTGGATAGCTGTCAGCCAATCGCAAGGCCAACACTCACCCAAATATATACATTCACAGTTAATGGTGATTTGGAACTGCCAGTTAGTATATCATGCATTATTTGGACTGTCGGAGAAAAACGGAAACTGGGGGAAACCCATACAAGCACAGGGAGAACCTGCAAACTGCACAGAGAAACATCTGAGCCTGGTAATCAAACTCAGGGCTTTTTTGCTGTGAGGTGGACATGCTAACTACTGCCATACCAGGCCACTACTCAACAGATTTGAGGATGAATAAGTATTACCTTTTTTACTGCTGTATAGTTTATATAACATAAAAAAAAGTGTGTGCGTATCACAGCAGCAGGTCTCTCCACTGCACCACAAATACCAGCGGATGAGGGTGAGGAGCAAACTGCTTATTATTCTAAGTCACAAAAATCAGTGAAAAACACAAAGGAAATGTTGTCTATACTTTTCCACATACATCAACATGATTGGCTGTTGTCACTGGGATTGACAGGGGACAGAGCATTTGCCCCTCCCACCTAGAGAGGAGAATGTTTCCTTATTTTACACACAAAAGGCAACACTACAAGACGTTCTAGACTAGTGTGTGTGTGTGTGTGTGTGTGTGTGTGTGTGTGTGTGTGTGTGTGTGTGTGTGTGTGTGTGAGTGAACGACTGCTTTATGTCCAGCCAATAATTTTTCAGTCATATTCAGGACAAGAACATTTTTTTGGATTCAACTTAAATCTGTAGACAGAAATACACTGATGGCTACCAGAACCAGACCAACCGTAGCTCCACCTGGTGCTTCACCTGCGAAGTGAGTACAGAGTGTTGATGATGTGCTGCAGTAATAAATGACTTTCATTATGTAAATCTGGAGTTTTAGAGGAAAACATTTCTCCAACCTCTCAGGAGTCGGCGCTCGCTCACAGGCAGCACTAACTCCTCCCCCAAGCTGCTGTGCTGAATCACACAGGTATAGGTGTGTTTCTGCAGCTCCTTAGCTGGGACTTTCAGAATGTTTCTTCTCTGGAAACTTCCATCTTGGTTGGGTAATGTCTCTCTGAGCTCCATGTCCTCATGCATGTCCTTGCCGTCCTTCTGCCAGGTGATCACTACTGATTTGGGGTAGAAACCTGTAGCATGACATACCACCTCTGGAGAAAACGAGTGTTTCTGGAACAGTGTAACCTCAGGATGAACTGGAGAAACACAGAGAGACAAATATTACATTAATTTGTAAAACATGAATGTTTTTTACAAATTAGTTTGTCACATGATTGTTTTTCAGTAAACAGTTAAATAAAGGGTTGTCATTGTGGTTGTACAGTTAAAGATGTAAAAAAAAAAACTGTTTTGCTTAGAAAGTATATTTAAATGATTAATCTACATAAATAAGAGCAATGTGTCTTTCAATGAATCAAGTTATGTAACATCTTCTTTTCCTTTCAGCTGTTCCCTTCAGGGGTCGCCACAGCAAATGATCTGCCTCCATCTCACCCTATCTTCTGCATCTTCTACTCTTACTCCAACTACCTTCATGTCCTCCTTCACCACATCCATAAATCTTCTCTTTGATCTTCCTCTAGGCCTTCTGCCTGGTAGTTCTAACCTCAGCATCCTACTACCAATATACTCACTATCCCTCCTCTGTACATGTCCAAACCATCTCAATCTAGCCTCTCTGACTTTGTCTCCAAAACATCTAACATGTGCTGTCCCTCTGATGTACTCATTCCTGATCCTATCCATCCTCATTACTCCCAAAGAGAACCTCAACATTTTCATCTCTGCTACCTCCAGCTCTGCCTCCTGTCTTTTCCCCAGGGCCACTCTTTCTAAACCATATGTAACATATAGATATTTAAATATAAAATGCACAAGACAGAAGTGTGTGTGTGTGTGTGTGTGTGTGTGTGTGTGTGTGTGTGTGTGTGTGTGTAGAACAGATCCGATTACACCCTTTACCTTTCCTTTCCTTTCTATAGGACAGGTGTCTCTTTAACCAACCGATACACTCTTTCTCCAGGAAATTCTTACAAATCACTGTCCAACCAGGATCATTATCCCACTTGTTCTTGGTGATCAGAGCTTGAGGTGTCGGCGCGACCCAGGTGAAAGTTTCCAGATCCAGAATGATTAAATCTTCTCCATCATAACCGTCCTGCATGTATCCTCTCGTGGTGCCGTCATCATCAAGGTCACAACCATACATCCTCTGGACTGTGTGAACACCTGCGCGCACACACACACACACACACACACACGCACACACACACACACACACACACACACACACGCACACACACACACACACAGGTCAACCCACTACTTTTTACTTTTTATTCCGTCTTTATAGTCCATTTTAGATACATACATTCAATTTTTCTTAAATGTGGCCATAATATTGTGCATGGTGTGTTTTTATTGAATAAATTGTGCTTATATATTGGTTTGTGGCTGAAAGTTAATGAGCATCTGGTTTCGAAACACTGCAGTATATACAGCTGAAGAAAAAACTCAGAAAGAGTCAAAAAATTGTCTCAGAGTGCAAATCAGGGTGAAAGGGCTCCTGAATCAAGCAACACAGTTCCAAGCCCTGGGTGATGCACACAGGTATCTGTGACCAGGAGATCATGACAGATGATAACTCGATCTCTCATAGAGAAAAGCATCACATACCTTCTTTACTGCAACCTGTAAGAGGCATTAGGTGTTTGTGAGCTATGCATATATCAATCAATCAATCTGGATGCCGTGCCAGAATTCTGGCATAGGCAGCAGACATAACAGGCTTCTCTTCTTCTCATGGCTGTATATGAAGGGCAAAAATCCGCAGTAGAAGCCCAAAGTTCTTTCTGCAGGGTGTTTTTATTGAGACAACGGCATAGGGCGCTGGATCACTGATCCAAAGGTTGGGGGTTCGAGTCCCACTTTCCACAAGGTTGTCACTGTCCCCCCCAGTGCGGCTAACTGGGTTATCAAAGGCGAGCCATGTCTGTCACTGTCTATGGTGAGAGGCATGTAAAAGAACCATTGCTGACTTTCGTAAAGAGTAGGCTGCAAAGTCGTCAGCGTGTTTCTGTCCCTTGCTAAAAAGGGTTGTGACAGGAAGGGCATCCGACGTAAAAACCTCTGCCAAATCAAAGCGTGCGAAGCAGATGATCGCTGTAGTGACTCCCGAGTAAAAGGGAAAAAGCCGAAAGGAAGACAGACAGTTTTTATTGAGACAACATTTCTAGCTAGCTGGCCGTTGACTCTAAGAGTTCATCTGCCCTTTAATAGGTCTGGGTTTTATTCCTACTGGGTTGCTAGCCACCCTACTCACCAAATTTGGAACGTGATGGGGAGCCGATTTCGTCGCCGACCACTCGACCATGCAACAGATTGTACTGGCTTACATGTTATCAGTAGCAGGGTAAAACCTGACCTGACAGACAGATGCATATATAGGAGCAATTTTCTCCAAGCCAGTCATGACACTTGCTGATTGCGTGATGGGAAAAATGTACAATGGTTGAAAATTGGATATGAATAAATAAGGGGAAAAAATACATAGTTTGAGCACTGGCTATAAACATAGTAATGTAGAAGGTAAATGTAAACATAGATATGGAACACATTGTTCCTTGTTCCTCTTGAATCCAAGGTTCAGTTATCCATCGGATCCTCTTCTCCAGCACCCCTGCACAAACTTTTCCGGGTAGGCTGAGGACTGTGATTTCATGATTATTGGAACACACCCTTTGGTCCCCCTTTTTAAAAAAAAACACCATGGTTTCCCAATCCAGAAGTATGACAGCCAATGACCATACAATGTTGCAGGGACGTGTCAACTAAGACAGTCCTACAACATCCAGAGCCCTGAGACGTTTAGGGCGGATTTCATCCACCCACGGAGCCTGACCATCGAGGAGTTTTTTGACTACCTCAGCTTCAATGATGGATGGACCACCACCCAAACCCCCAGGGTCTTTGTCCGCAGAGGGCGGATTGGTGGGATTCAAGAGGTCCTCAAAGTATTCTTTCCACCTCTCACCATCATCCCCAGTCGAGGTGAGCAGCTCCGCACTCCCACTGTAAACAGTATTTGAGGAGAATTGCTTTCCATGCCCTCACCAAACTCCTCCCACGCTGAAATTTTGCATCAGCGACAGCTTGAGCTACATGTTTGGACTGCCAGTACCTGTCTGCTGCCTCAGGATTCCAATAGGCCCATAAGACCTGATAGGCCTCCTTTTTCAGCTGGACAGCCCGCAAGTGTGCACCACCGGGTTTAGGGGTTACCGCCACGAAAGGCACCAATGACCTTCCGATCACAGCTCTGGTCTGCCGCCTCAACAATGGAGGCACAAAACATGGCCCATTCGGATTCGGATTCCATGTCACCCGCCTCCTTCACGACATGGCTGTAGCTCTGCCGGTGGTGGGAGTTAAGGACCCCTCTGAAAAGAGACTATACCAAAAGTTCCCAGGAGACCCAAACTACTCACTTGGACCTGCCAGGTCTGGAGGGCAGCCTCCCCTGCCATCGGCGTCAGCTCACCAGCAGGTGGTGATCGTTTTCCAGCTTAGCTCCCTTCTTCACTTGCGTGTCCAGGATATGCGGCCACAAGTCCGGTGACAAGACTACAAAGTCAATCATCAAATTGCAGCCTAGGGTGTCCTGGTGCCAAGTGCACTTATAAACACCCTTATGTTTGAACATGGTGTTTGTGATGGAAAAACCTTACGGACACAAAAGGCCAACAACAAAACACCATTCGGGTTCTGACAGGAGAGGCCATACCTACCAATCTCATACTTCCATATATATATATTGGAATATATATAGTGTGTATATATATATATATATATATATATATATATATATATATATATACACACACACACACACACACACACACACACATGGATGTTGAAGTCTCCCAGGACAACGGGGAAGTCTCCAGGAGACACACCCCCTAAAGCAGGGGTCAGCAACCCAAAATGTTTAAAGAGCGATATTGTACCAAAAAAGTTAAAAACAGCTGTCTGGAGCCTCAAAAAATAAAACCCTCATATAAGCTTTATATGAAGGCAACACACATTGTAAGTGCATACAGTGGTACCTCACCTTACGAAGGTCCCAACAAATGAAAAATCCAGGTTACGAAATGCATTTAAGTAAAATTTCCGTCTCTGGATACGAAACAAATTCACGTTACGAAAGCGCCATCTCAGAAATTCAAACAATGCGTGAGTTGCTCTCCCATTGGCTATTTCCCAACATCCTGCCCTGCTGACCTCCCATTGGCTGTCTTCCAACATCCCGCCCCGCTGGCCTCCCATCGGCTAGGAGGGATGACGCAGCTCCCTCTCATTGGCTATTATGGAGCTGCATCTCCATAATATCCATGATGCTTTTCACATAAAGGACAGAGTTACTGTTGATTCCTAAGTTTTTCAAGTGTGCTCATTGCAACTTTATTTTTTGGCTCAGACTTTTAACCTTGCATAAACATTTGTAAGATTATAACTCTGCTAAGAAGACATGGTCAACACATGCGCACAAACACACACACACACACACACAAACACACGCGCGCACACACACACACACACACACACACACACACACACACACACACACACACGTATGTGATTCTCGGTACGAGTGAAAAGAAGAAGCGGGCTCGTGGCATGCGGCTGAGTGATATCGCAAAGGAATATGCCAAACCCGTCTACCATCGGTACGATACTGAAGCAGCAGGAGGCCTTAAAAGGTATACTTTTATCATTTTTAAAGGGTTTTGGGTGTAGTATTGGGGGCCTTGGAACAAATCACGTGTTTTACATGTAAAATGCGGCTCAACTTACAAAACCACTTCTGGAATGGATTAATTTCACAAGGTGAGGTACCACTGTATTAGCCTACTATCACTAAGTAGGCTACAAATATATAATGAGCATTCATGATTAAATGTTTATTTTTCCCTGCAGCTCATCCTGGACAGAATGACACTACATGAGTACACTGTTGTATGATATTTTGTGCTTTAAGTTTAACTTCCATTACTATATTAATGTATTATGTTTTGTTGCATTGATGAAATTATAGAAGTTCAATAAAGAAATCAGCAGCCCATCAGAGTTTACATTCCTGTACAACATCACTGTCTGTCAATGTCAATCACATTACATGACTCATCACAGTTGATTGAGTACAAAGATTGTTTCTCCCTCCTGCTGATTGGTTACAGATGACGTGTACACCTCTTTTTTCTCCTTCGTGCACATGTTATCAACGCGATTGCTTGAATTGTGAATTCAAGTTGGGGTTTTTTAGTGCGTTTTTAATGATTATTTAAGCCCTATGATGCCACTCAAATGCCCTGCATCTTCTCTAGCTTCTGGTAAGGAGCCTAAGTGCTTTATTCATTCATAAATATTATCACAGTACAAAATTAAAAACTTTTTACTTAATCATTACAGTACTCCATTTTACTACATTATTTTTATAGTTCCGGATTAGCGGCAAACCCGGAAGTTACTGGCACGGGATTCAAATTTAGCCAATAGTTGAGAACTTTTGTTTCTAGCTCTTGCTGATTGGTTGCAGATGATGTGTACGCCTCTTTTTCTCTCCTTCGCGCACGTGTCATCAACGTGACTGCTTGAATTGTGAATTCACCTTTTTTAGTGTGTTTTTAATGATTATTTAAGCTCTATGATGTCACTCAGACACCCTGCATCTTCTCCAGCTTCTGGTAAGGAGCCTAAGCACTTTATTCATTAATAAATATTATTACAGTACAATTTGAAGATGCAATCCACTTCTTAAATCTATCTTTGCGCTCCTCTAAGCTCTCCAGTAACACTGCAATGTCACTTTTTCTCTCAATCCCAACTAGGTGGGCGGCTGCCCATGCTCTCCTATCCACATTTTCATCTGATGTGACTTCTGTGAAGACAGCTTTCTACAAGAAAAATTTGGACACTACTGCACAAGATGCAGGCAAACTCTACAACATCTTTTCATCATTACTCAATCCATCTGCTCCACCGACCCCATTCTCCCTGATCGTGGACTACTTTGCTAACTTCTTTGCTGGGAAGATGAAAGAAATCTGTGAGAAATTTACTCCCACACCAACTCCTACACAATGCAGCGTAGATTCCAGTTCTTCCCTCCCTTGCACAGTTTTCCAATCTCACAAATGAAGACATCCAGCAAGTAATTTCATCATGCAATCCTACCACCTGCTCACTGCATCCAATTCCTTCTACAATACTCCAGACTATCTCTCAAGACCTTCTTCCATTTACAGACACTATCATCAATAACGCCATACCATCTGGTTGGGTACCAACAATGTTCAAAAGAGCCAGAGTTTTATCCATCTTGAAGAAATTCTCTCTGGATCCATCAGACATCAAAAACTACAGGCCGATATCACTTATTTTTTTCCTTAAAAATTCTTGAATACTCTATTGATAACCAAATGTCTTTCTATCTTTTTAATAATCTCCTTTACCCTAATCAATCTGGCTTCACAGTAGCACATTCCAGAGACTGCACTCTTGGTTGTTACAGAGAAGCTACATGCTGCCACATTGGCCATGATGTCATCAGTCTTCATCCTGATCGACCTTTCAGCAGCATTTGACACTGAAAATTTTGGCCTGACGGAAGAGGAGGAATACCTTCCAAATCGTACGGAAGGACACGAAAGATGACAGAATGACTGAGGAATGTTGGAGGATGACTACGGTTTTGCTTCCGTGAGTCTGCCGCGCTCCAGTGAAATGGGGGTATTGCAGTTTAAAGCTGCTTTGCGATGATGTCAATTGTAGAAAGTGCTACACAAATAAAACAAGTGAATTGAATTCAGATACTTGTTCAGATCATCTCAAGACTAGAAAACCTAACTCACTCCTAGAAGGTCTACGTTTGAGAGCTATTCGATCTCAAAGGATCTAGAATGCAGCTGCATGGTTATGACCTCTCCATTGGCTTCCTGTAGCTGCTCACATTCAATTTAAAACACTAATGCTTGCTTACAAAGCCAAAAATGGACCTGCATCTTCCTACCTCTAAGCACTTATCACACCTCGCACTGCACCACATTCTCTCAGATCCTTTAGCACTGTTAGATTGATCACTCCCTCTAACGAGGGACAAGGGAAAATGCATCTAAACTGTTCTCTGTTCTGGCTCCAAGATGTTGGAATAAACTTCCTCTGAACACCTAGACAGCTGAGTCACTGGGTATCTTCAAACAATGAATGAAAACTTACCTTTTTCAGCAGTACAGTACTTAGATTAAGCACTATGCTGTATACACACATACACAAACCCCACATAATACCCATCCCCCTGAGTTTGACTGAGGGCATACTTAGTCTTTGTTCTAACAAACTATTATAAGAATATATTCACTAATAGAGACTTTACAGTTCTGTAAGTCGCTCTGGATAAGAGTGTCTGCTAAATGCTGTAAATGTAAATGGGAAGGCGGGACAGAATATGCTCACTTCCCTGTCACTCAGAGCAATAGCCAGTCAGTCATGCGTATCTGTGAGCTCATTCGTACAAGAAATGGACAGTGCTTTCCCTCGAAGTGTTTTAGACCTTTTCCCAAAAAACACATGCACTGCAGTTCAAAAAGAAGTGGGTGGCAGCCATTGAATGTCATGGTGTGCATGCTTTCGCCCCTCCCAAGCCAGTGGTGGTCATGTGATAGGGAAGGTACTACCTGATGGGTGTAAATTGGATATGAATAAATTATGGAGAAAATTAGGGTAAATCCAAAAAAAGAAAGAAGGTCAGTGATGTTGTAGATACAAACAAACAGATGAACACATCACAGACACCCACTTCATGTTCCACTTCTGCTGGGCTCCGGAGCGCCGCTCTCAACATTTTCCACCCAAGGAAAATGGAATTAAGTTATCACTGAGAATTTTTATTAGTGCAGGGAGCAATTAACATGTGTGTGTGTTTAATATAGAATTCTGTGTGTGTGTGTGTGTGTGTGTGTGTGTGTGTGTGTGTGTTTACCTTGCGTGTGATTAAATCGCTTCATTAGTGTGACCACATCTACTTTGTTGATCTCCTCATTAACCTTCCCCTGCAGTGTGATTCTGTTCCAGTACTCTGGTTCTTCATTCTTTTCTATCCACTCAGTCTTTGGGATGTACCTTTTGATGTTACTGTCATAGTATGCAAAGGGAACTCCATCTAGGAGACCAACAACAGTGAATTCTGGAAACTGTGTTCCTGGTGGAACTGCGGTCTCAAAGAACTGGTAAGAGTGTGTATCTGTAAAAATGTGAAAACAAACATTCATGTTACTTTTAATACTTCAGCAACAGAAAAACACATATAACCAAATATAGGGATCCCTCGTTACTTCGCGCTTCAATTAATGCAGCTGCAGCGCATTGCGTTTTTTAAAAAAAATAAAAAATAAATATTCATTGAATTAAAAAATAAGGAAATTAAGGAAGAATAGGTGAAAAAGTTATGGAAATGTCACAAAAACAATGCCAATTATGCGGGGAAAAAAACCTAAACAAACACAAACCAACCCAAGATCTCCCATCAAAACCGGATACATTGTTGCATCTGTGTGTGCAAGCACATCTGCCTACGTGCGCGCGTATGTATGCGTGCCGTCGTCGTTCAGGACGGCCATTCTTAGATGAATTTGTTTGTAAGTCGTTACAGGGCATTCATTCTCTCTCGCTCTCTCTCTCTCTCTCTCTCTCTCTCTCAACATAATCATCTGTACATTATGTTCCATATTTAGACTCCTGGTTCTTCTCAAGCACAGCACAGCGGATCTGATCGGATTTACAGAGAGTTTCACTCTTATCCAGTTCATTATAATACTGGAGTCAATTTGTTTCTTCTTTTAAAGTTTTGGCAGGAGTTCAAAAATGTATTGGTTCTGCTTAATCATATTTCATGCTTATATTTATGATATATCTTTCGATAGATTTTATTCCATTTCTATTTCTACTTGTTCTTCTATTTCATTTCACTCTCACTTTCACTTTTGACCTCAGACAGCCCTGTTTGTATCTCCGGATGTTCATGAAACAAATGTTCGTAAGTTGGGGAGCATCTGCCCTGCCCGCACACCCATGTGGGGACCACGTGGGTAAAAGCCGTGCCAGATGGGTGGATCTGCATGGGTTTCAAAGCGGATTACTGCTGGGCCCCTTGTGGGCCACCGTAAACCTCGCAAAAGCACGTGACCTATACGGAGTCATTTTCAAAGTGATTTGGGGAATGAAAGAAGCACGTGTAAATACAAAGTTCTGGAGTACTCTAATTTCAAGTTATTTGGTGACGAAATCGGTGAGTTTTTTATATCACATTATACGTATTTATTCTGTAGAATGGCTTGAATGGAATACACTTTTTGCTGCATTTATGTTAAGCTAGCCCTGTCATGATAAAATTCAAGTGGCTGACTAAAGCCTAAACAGCATGCCGGGTAGCATGCACAATCCGGTCAATCCGCCATTAAATATTAGGCCTACCAGTAAATTAGCAGGCCTAATAACTGTATTACGGGAAGGTCTATAATATTGGCCAATAATTTATTATTGACATGAAGCATGTTCCGCACATAACACCCTGTAGTGAGTCTTCAATCTATAGTAGGCCCAGTCAGCACAGAGACATGGGGCCCAGCTGGGGACCATATGGGCCAAAATATGGGACCCAGTTGGGCTCTCCATATGGGCCACAGAAGACTTTGTCTATGGGTTCTATGTGGGCCTCATCTGAGCTTGCCCAGATGGGCTAAAGCATGGGTCCCATATGGGTAAAAAATGGGCTTGCCCAGATGGGCTAAAATATGGGTCCCTCATGGGTGACACATGGGCTTGCCCAGATGGGCTAAAATATGGGTCCCACATGGGTGACACATGGGCTTGACCAGATGGGCTAAAGCATGGGTCCCATATGGGTAAAAAAATGGGCTTGCCCAGATGGGCTAAAATGTGGGTCCCATATGGGCAACACATGGGAACGCATGGGCCTTGTACCAAAACGGTTTAAATGCTGGGTCCTGCATGAGCTTTTCTTTGTACAGCAAGTTAATGGGTCCAAAATTCCTGAGCTTTAATTCTAATTCTTTAATTCTAATAAATTATAAATGCTTCAGTGTATTAATTATTTTAAATCAAGTTGTACTTCCAGACTGGGTACAAAGTCACCGTTGGCCGTTTTGTGTGCTTTCTATTATTACCTTTTCGTGGGGCAATTGTGTTTTTGATATTACAAAATAAATGTTATAAAATGGTACATCTAGCTTTTTATTTGATTGTTTTACTTTGTTGGCTTTGGAATTAGCACACTTGATAATTGAAAGTAATGCCATTTGAAATGGTGAAAATTTCAGCATGTAAACAGAGGATCTGGCCTAACAAGCTTCAAGCGAGACCCATACTTTATTGTCTTATTTTCAAAAGAGCTCAGGAATGTGGACCTATTACCTTGCTGTACAAGGAAAAGCTCATACAGGATCCAGCATGTAAACCGTTTTGGTACAAGGCCCATGAGTTCCCATGTGTTTCCCACATGGGACCCACATTTTAGCCCATCTGGGCAAGCCCATTTTTTACCCATATGGGACCCATGCTTTAGCCCATCTGGGCAAGCCCACGTGTCACCCGTGAGCAACCCATATTTTACCCCATCTGAGCAAGCCCATGTGTCACCCATGAGGGACCCATATTTTAGCCCATCTGGGCTAGCCCAGTTGTTGCCCGCGTGGGACCCATATTTTGGCCCATCTGGGCAAGCCCAGATGGGGCCCACATAGAACCCATGGACAAAATCTTCTGGGGCCCATATGGGGAGCCCAACTGGGCCCCATATTTTGGCCCATATGGTCCCCAGCTGGGCCCCATGTCTCTGTGCTGACTGGGTATATTTAGATCGCTCAGTCTGAAATTCACTAGACACTATTTTTGTGTACCCTATCTGGGGGGCTTATAGGGGGAGCTACTTCAAATTTGGAAGTCACCCCAAAAAGGCCCCTGATGTCTTGTTTTTAGCAATCGGTGATATCCGCCTGTGTTAAATGAAGCTGGCAATTTTCTCATAATTCACAACTATTATCATGTGTAAAACCAGTAAGAGAAACAGAGAACATGACTTTATTGCAAAAGTTTTCACATGATAGGTTCCCCCTGCAGGCCCACTTTATGCCCATATTTATCACTGTATTAAAAATCAAATCCTTAATTTTTCTTATACTTGTTTTACAGTTAGGTTAAACAATGAGACTGGAATCGGATCTCAGAACACATTTATTATTCATCGTTCACAAAACTCATTTTCTAAGCCACTTAATCCTAATTAAGGTTGCAGGGAGGCTGGTGCCCATCTCAGCCAATTCTGGGCAAGGGCAGAGTACAACCTGGACAGCTCATCAGACTATTGCAGGGCCTCATTCTTCATCATCATCATCACTTTCAGAACCATTGAAACTTAACACGGGTTGGATGGAGGCTGGCACCCATTTCAACTGACTGTGGGTGAGGGTGGGGTACACCCTGGACAGCTCGCCAGGTCATCACAGGGCACAAACACTGACAGCTTTGGATCTTTAGCATTCCTCACACCACACACTGTGAGCGACGTGGCTGGCTTTTGATAACCCAGTTTGCTGCACTGGAAGATCTCAGAATACTTTTTCCTTCAAAACACAGAATATTAAAATGTGAAAGAATTCACGTTTACATGAAGGTGAAAAGTGTTCAAAAAGGATGTAGCTTCCTATCTTACTGAGATCCACACTCAGAGCTTTCAGATGAAGCTGGTGGCCAGCATGACTTTAACCTACTTGAGTCCTCTGTGCGATCTACTTTCATTTCGCTTTCAGAAGAAAAAAAAAAATCTCCATATGTCTTACACACAACCCGCCTCCCACCATCTCACCACCTGATAATATGTTGACTTACTGCTGTCACGAAAATCATACTTTGCTGTCGAACACCTTCATCTTCTGTTACAGTGGTCCACTGCACAGAACTCTGTATGAATTGAAGTGCTGTAAATGATTCACGAAGCTGATACTGAAATGCGTGACAATGACCTTTTATATTTTCTGAAGTTGCTGGATTGCCTAAGGTTGGAGATTCAAGCACCACTGTCAACGGTTGTCACTGCTGTACCCCCAGTCCAGCTAACTGGGTTATCAAAGGCTGGCCATGTTTCTCACTGTCCATGGTGAGAGGCATGAAAAAGAACCATTGCTGATTTTCATCAAGAGCAGGCTGCATAGGTATCAACATGTTTCTGCCCTGTGATGGCCTGGCGAGTTGTTCAGGGTGTACGCTGCCCTCGTCTAGAGTTAGCTGAGATGGGCACCAGCCTCCCTGTGACCCAAATTAGGATTAAGCAGTTGATAAAATGAATTACGTTTTCCAATTTTTTAATGTATGAGGCCAATATGTAAATCCTGGTAGATGCAAGATAATATTCATTGGAGAAGCAGCAGCATCATCAAATTATCTGTAGGATGGATCAAAAAGTCAGTAAGTAACATGGAGATAATGAACAGCCTTCTATTCAATGATAGGTTTTAAGTCTAGTGCTTTTTACCAATTTTGCCACACACATATAAATTCCGTGGTTTATTTTGCACCTGTGCTGCAATTCATGTGGTTACTGGACCTGTGGAGACTTTAGCAGAGGCTCAGTGGGACGTCAAAATAATGAAGTCTTAATCTTGTCATAAAATTGCATTCGAAAAGGGTGTAAACTAGGAAGTATTTCAATTATTTCAAAAACTGTGTTCACCATATGTACATATTTTGATATTATATTATCATAAAATATAATCATAAATATCATATAAAAAAAATCAACATATTTTCCCATTAAAATGATACATTTTCTCAGTTTAAGCTTTTGTCCCTGTCATCTATGTTCTATTCGGAATAAAATACTGAAAGTTGGTACTTCCACAGCATTGCATTTAGTTTTCATTCACAATTTGTATAGTGTCCCAACTTTTTTGGAATCCGGTTTGTAGATTAAAATATTGTAATATCATAAAAATAATAGCGGGATCCGGCCTTTATGTCCAACTCAAGCAACTGTTAAACTCAGACATTGAAGATGAAGAATTTCATGGATTTGTGGAAGAGGAATGAACTGAAAAAGTGATTTCATTGTTTCATATTGTTACAGCTGAACAATGTTAAGTTATTGTGATTGAGTTGAATCAAAGTTCGACTTATCTGACTTTTATTTAGCTTAGTGCGCCTTATAATCCGGTATGCTTTATGTATGAAGCCAGTGTGGTCAATATTCGTTCGCTGCCGTTGCGCCTTATGGGCCAGAAAATACCGCGTTTGAAAATTGCAATGCAAACCACAGAAATTGCACTACAAAAGTAGGAAGCCATGGCCTATGGTTAGAGAGGCATGTTGGGGACTGAAAGGTTGCTGGCCCCCAGTGCTGCTAACTGGGTTATCAAAGGCCGGCCATGTCTCTCACTGTCTATGGTGTGAGGCATGTAAAAGAACCATTGCTGACTTTCGACAAGAGTAGGCTGCAAAGCCGTCAGTGTGTTTCCGCCCTGCGATGGCCTGGCGAGCTGTCCAGGGTGTACTCTGCCCTCGCCCGGAGTTGGCTGGGATGGGCACCAGCCTCCCCGTGACCCTAATTAGGATGAAGCGGTTACAGAAAATGAAATGAAAAAAATGAAAGGTTGCTGGTTCAATTCTCAAACCAGCAGGAAAAACATGTGAGGTGGGGGGGTGTGTTCAAAATGTAGAGCCAATAGTTTCCAAATTCCCCTTGAAGGATTAATACAGTACAGTATATTCAAAAAATTAAAATTTTCAGACCTTGAATATATATATATATATATATATATATATATATATATATATATATATATATATATATATATATATATACACACACACACACACACATATATATATATATATATATATATATATATATACATATATACACATATACACATATATATATACACACATATATATATATACACACATATATATATATATATATGTGTGTATATATATATATATATATATATATATATATATATATATATATATAATTTAAATGTACATTATCAAAAACGTCCCCCTGTAGCCCATTTTTAGTGTGTGCTTGAAATGTGACCCTAATCTTTGACCTATTTCCTTCACTACATTCACAACACAACACAACACAACACAAGTTCATGTGCACTTTCGTAATGAATAATTGTTGAATTGCTGGAAAAAGTCCTTGCAGGCAGCCCTGCGATGGCCTGGTGAGCTGCCCAGGTGCACCCCGCCCTCGAGTCGCCAGAATCAGCTGAGATGGGCATCAGTCTCCCTGTGACCCTCATTAGGATTAAGTGGTTCAGAAAATGAATTAATTAAATAATTAATTAATTAATCAATCAATCCTTGCAGCCATTCAGATTGCACAGTAGGCACAAGATTGTTCTATGATGACCTCAAGTTGCCCTGACCTTTTATCTTTGATTGGTACCAGAACTTGTAAGAGTTGGTGAGGCTTTAGTCGAGGATAACTGGTTGCCGTGTGTTTGAAATCTGTTGAGGGATTTTGAAGAAAAAGTGCCCACAATGAAGTTTGGACAATCAGGCACATGCACGGACACACAGACAGAGCAGAAACACTGAACACTTTAGTATATACAGGGATCCCTCACTTTCCGCGGTTAATGGGGACTGAGACACACACACCCCTCCCCGCGACCACCAATTTCCGCGAAGTAGAATCGACCCCCTGACTGATGTATACGTATATGTATATGTGTATATAATATCAATAAATACATATTCAACACTATAAATACTTATAATAACAATTAAACATAAAATAAATGTATAAGATGTAAATAAAATATAAATACACTCACACTCAGATGCACGCACACACACACTCAGATGCGGGCGCGCACACACACTCAGATGCGAGCGCAAATACACTCAGATGCGCACCTCACATAAAAATGCAAATAGTTTGGTTGGTATTTTTTTATTTTTCGATGAATATTTTTGAAAAAACCCCGATGCACTGAAGCCGCAGAAACTGAAGCACGAAGTTGTGAGGGATCGCTGTGGTCCTTTTTGGTATGATGACAATTTCACTGGCACACTTTCTCTCTCTCTCTCTGCTTCAAAAATATTCAGACAGAGACAATAGATAAGATAATTAGAATCATCTGTTTTTAATGACTTATTCTCTTTCATAGTCATCCATTTTACAATATTGAGTTTTATACCATGTTTTCAGCAGTCGATGTAGGACAGTGAATAAAGGGGTTAGTGATATACTATTACTTTTAACCACACAGCTTTACATCAACAAACACACACACATATTTATCTTTTTCTGTTTTAGTGTTTGTTGTTCATTTTTGGGATGTAATTAACAAGTGGTTCTTTTCAGAAGTTAAGTAAGCACACAAAGCAAATCCTTCAAAATCACCTTTCATATAGTACAGTACAGTCCCTGTTCAGAAGGTGAGGCCCTCTGCTGGTTATATGTATTACTGCACTAACACGTCTACAATCATCATTAGTGTTTGTCATTAATCAACTGACAGATTGATATACAGCAGGCATAACTACACCTGGATAACACTGCACACAGAGATGTGGAAGAACACTGTTTCTCACATCATTACCAAAACTGGTCTACAAGAATTTCTAATGAGGTCAAAAAGTAATAAAATAAAAGTAAGTATTGCAAAGACAATATTCTACAACTTACAAAACTATACTTTAATATTCCAAACAAAATCAAGTACAGTACTACTGTACTGCAGAATTTACATCTGTTATTTAAAAAGTCACGCCCCACATGACTACGTCATCATCTACCAAACAAACATAACTACTTTTAGGTGAGCACTATCCCACACCCAGTCCTGCCATGTTTTTCGAATACCCAGTAGAAGACGAAAGTGAGCACCGGAATTGGTTGATTTCATTTGATTTCAACATTCGCAAATAATACTCATACTGGGTTATCAAAGGCCGGCCATGTCTCTCACTGCCCATGGTGAGAGGCATGTAAAACAACCATTGCTGACTTTCGTAAAGAGTAGCTGCAAAGGGTTGTGTCAGGAAGGGCGTCCAAGGTAAAAAACCTATGCCAAATCAAATGTGCGAATCAGATGACTCACTGTGGCTACCCCTGAAAAAGGGAAAAAGCCGAAAGGAAAAGAAAAACAAGAAGACTCATACATATAGTGCAATATATCAATCACTAATCATTTATACCATGCAACAGTTATCATTTTTTGGTTTCTTAGATGGCATAAAAAAGCAAAAATTAATTATACAGTACATTGTACACACCAATATATGAGTAATAAATAAAGTAAACTGATAAATCATTTACCTTACTGATATAAAATGAGGTATTCAAGAATAGAAAACCAAATAAAATACGAAGTATATAAAAATAAAATAAAATGACTAGATATGAACATGTAAAGATAAAATATAAAATAAAAATTAGGTAACAACTAGTTATACAAATGTAAAATAACATAAAAATACCCTGGATAAGTGTAGTTGTGTTATTTCCAATGGGCTGCTTACAATTACAAAAAAAAAGTTACATTGAAAAGAGCTTATTTAAGTCAATAGATATAGTATACTACTGGTAAATACAAAGTTACAAGATAGTCATTTATTAAGTTATGGAAATAGAAATGAAGACTCATACTCTTCTCTGGATTTATTATCTAAATATTTTTACTGAGTTTTTGAAGATATTTAAAGATGGACTTGACTGAACATTCGGAGGCAGACTGTTCCAGTCTTTTATATCCTGTATATAAAAAGTATTTCAAAGTGCACTTTAAACATTTGGAAGATAAAAACCATACATACTATAAACACCATCAAAATGCTATCTTAACCCTAACCTTAACCCCCCCCCCAGCAAGTAGCCTGTAGATGTCGCCCGTGCTCACTTTCGCCCTCTATTGGGTATTCGAAAAACACGGCAGGACTGGGTGCGGGACAGTGTTCACCACTACACTTCATTAGAAATGAAACTAACTTTATCCTGTTTATTTCTGTCTTTGAATACACATTTTAATATTACTATGATTAATTGTTACTATCTGCAATTCGATGATGACGTGAACAAATCTTGTAAACTTATGTTTTTATTAAACTTCACCATTACTTCAGCTTATGTTACGTTGCACAATTCAAAACAATCCAACAGCCTGCTTTCAATGGGGAATTTATTCAAGATGAAAATTATATTCAAATGGTGCTAAAGTTGGCATTTTCTGTAAATATTAAAGGGTTTAGTTTTATTTAGCTGTTTTTCCTGTAATATGAGAATGTTGAGGGAAGCTTTTATATGAATAAAGAATAAATAACAGGTTCGGTGAGTCCTTCTTTGGTGAATGTGGTTTCTGAGGTAGATTTTAGGCGTAGTAAACATTTCTGTGTGAAACTCTGTCGCTGGATTTTAATAATTAATCTCCACACTCCGACTGTATATGACACTCTTACATTCGGTAAATATTAAACATGTTTAGAGAATTAATGTGATTGAATTAGAATAAATCACTAACAATCCTCACAGATTAAGATAATAAAAACGTAATTAATAAACCAGTAAACTGACCTGCTGCTGCCAGATAAACAGACAGTGCCAAAAATATAAGAATTTCCATCCTTATGAGGGTTTCAGGTTAAAGTTTTCAGCTCGAAGTCAACATTTTCTTCCCAGTTTCCTCAGAGATGAACCGCCTCTGCAGCTTGTACAAAACAGGGAAGGAGTCAGATTTGGGCCAATCAGAATTCAGATTTAATATGACCTCACCAGTTGCTATGAACATTGCAGGTGTGGATGAGAGACTAGATGTTGTTCTTTTTCATGTTTCTGACTGATGTGTTTTTTGATATAAAAATGTGCTGTGATCTAAAATAGATTAAGTGTTTATGCGTTACGTGCTATTTTAAGCAGCTTAATATCAATAATATTTGCTTTACTGTGAGACTTTATTAGGGAAACCCCTGTAGCAGCTACTCATTCATGCAACTTTCCAACATTCATTCATTTATTTTTTAAGATGCCTAATTCTAATTAAGGTCACTGGAAGGCTGGCTCCCATCTCAGGAGACTACGAATCAGGGCGGGGTACACCCTGGACAACTTGCCAGGCCATTGCAGGGCCAACACTCACACAACCATTCACACTAAAACCTAGGGACGATTTGGAACAGCCAGTCAGTCTACTGTGTATGTTTTTGGACTTCGAGAGGAAACCGGAGTACGCAGAGGAAATCAACACAAGCAGAGAACTGGAGAGAACATGCAAATTCAACACAGAAATGTCCAAACTGGGAATTGAACCCAGGCATTCTTGCTGTGAAGTGAACGTGCCCTGGTTCCCAACATTTTCTGTCTTTCTTTCTTATTTATTTATTGACTCACATGTTTACAACCCCATCAATATTAACAAAATAAATAAACAAACCTCATAACTTACTTTATATGACATACAGTGACATTATATTTCAATACATTCACTGCTAAAAATTAAAATACATTAATAGCATAGAACAATGGCTTGTTGATTTAAACACTGAACGCAAACCTCTTAGTACCTGCAGAAAACCTCTAATCTCATTTTCTTCCACTTAATCCGGGGTTGGGTTGCGGGGGCAGCAGCCTAAACAAGAGGTCCAGACATTCCTCTCCCCAGCCACTTCCTCAAGTTCTTTCGGGGGGACACCGAGGCGTTCCCAGACCAGCTGAGAGACGTAGTCCCTCCAGCATGTTCTAGGTTGACCCCGTGGTCTCTTCCCGGTTGGACATGCCCAAAACACCACACCAGGGAATCGTTTGAGAAGCATTCTAACCAGATGCCCAAGCCACCTCAACTGGCCCCTCTCAATGTGGGGGACAGCCCTGCCACGCGGCAAAGGAAGCTTGTTTCAGCCGCTTGTATCGTCAATCTAACCAAAGCTTGTGACCATAGGTGAGGATTAAACATAGATCGACTGGTAAATTGAGAGCTTTGCCTCACAGCTCAGCTCCCTTTTCACCACGATGGACCGGTACAGCCTCCGCTTTACAGCAGAAGTTGCAGCGATCTGCCTGTCAATCTCCCGCTCCATCCTTCCCTCACTCATGAAAAAGACTCCGAGATACTTGAACTCCTTCACTTGGGACAGGACCTCATTCCTGACCCAGAGGGTGCATTCCACCCTTATCCGATTGAGAACCATGGCCTCGGAGTTGGAGGTGCTGATTTTTATTTCAGCTGCTTCGCACTTGACTGCGAATTGCTCTAATGCTTCTCAATTATTTTCTGCGATGCCCCTCTTGGAAGAAAAAGACACTACCCCCCCACCCCTGCGAGTGACTATAAATAGTATTATTTGTCTATAAAATTGTTATTACTACAGCTTTACATAACTCTGTACCTTTATTAACATTAAAAAGAAAAAAGAAATAGAGTTCAACTTACAATAAAGAAAATCTTCATGAACATTGTTTTTAATCTGTAACAGAAAAGATTTGGCGGCACGGTGGCATAGTGGCACGCCTCACGGCAAGAAGGCCTGGGTTCGATTCCCGGCCCGGGCATTTCTGTGTGGAGTTTGCATGTTCTCCCTGTGCTTGTGTGGGTTTCCTCCCACAATCCAAAGACATGCACAGAAGGTTAATTGAACATTCTACATTTCCCGTAGGTGGTTAATGACCTGGAGAGGGATGGGTGCTGCCAGGCCAAATCAGCCCAAGTCTCACCATGAAGGTGTCCCAACGACATGTTAAGGGATAAGTGAAGTGAAGAAAAGATTTAAAGTGCACCAATGTGCCTGAAATAAAAAAATACATCCTTATTTAAACTTATTTAATTTATCTCCGTCTCTCTCTCTCCACCTTTCTCTTTTTTCGTGTTAGAAATTTTTCCATGTTGTTTCTTGAGGGGTTGTTTACTGTGTGAAAAACCGCTACAGCATTTTGTGACAATGAGAACGCCATTTCCAACTACTGGAGTGGAGGTGCAATTACACTTAATTCCCATACTCTATTCCAGAAAAGCATGTTCCCCAGGGTCACCCCCCCCCGACATCATACCCTTGGGGGTGCACTCCACTATTTGAGAAGCACTGCTCTTATGCGAGTTGGAGGTCCCAGCTTTATGCAAAAGGACAATGTCATCTGCAAAAAGCAGAGACAACATCAATGGCCACATAACCAGAATCCCTTAATGCCTCAGCTGCACCTAGAAATTCTGTCCATAAAAATTATGAACAGAATCAGTGACAAACGACAGCCTTCAAGAACTCCATCCTTCACTGGAAACGAATTCAACCTGTTGTTCCCAATATGGACCACACTCTGGCTTTGATGATACAGCAAACAAATGGCCCATAGCAACCAGTCCAGAATGCCGTAATCCTTTGAGCACGGCCCCCAAGATAACTCAAGGGAAACCCTTCTGCAAATCCACAAAAGACATGTGGACAGATTGGGCAAACTCTCATGCACCCTCCAAGATCCTGTTTAGCATATAGAGTTCCATGGCCAGTCAAGAGTTCCACGGCCAGGATGAAACCACATTGTTCCTTCTGCATCCGAGGTTCAACTATCGGTCAGACCCTCCTCTCCAGTACCCCTGCAAAGACTTCACGAGTAGGCTGAGGAGTGTGATTCCATGATAATTGGAACATACCATCCAGTCTCTCTTTTTGAAAAAGGGGACAACCACGCTGGTTTGCCAATCCAGAGGTATGGCCCCCGATGTCAACCAAGACAGTCCTACAACTTCCAGAGTCCTGAGATATTCAGGGTGGATCTCATCCACCACCGGAGCCTGACCACCTCGGTTCCAATGATGGACGGCCCCCCACCCAATCCCCGAGGGTCTTCCTCCTCGATGGAGGGGTTGATTTGATTGTTGGTAGGATTGAGGAGGCCCTCAAAGTATTACTTCCACCTCACGATGACATCCCCAGTCGAGGCGAGCAGCTCCCCACTTCCACTGTAAACAGTGTTTGTGGAGAACTGCTTCCCCTTCCTGAGGCATCGGATGGTGGTCCACAATCTTTTTGATGCCAACTAATAATCACTCTCCTGGCCCTTAGTGAACTCCTCCCACGCCCAAGATTTTGCATCTACAACAGCTTCGGCTGCAGCACATTTGGCCTGCCAGTACCTGTCTGCTGCCGCCTCAGCAATGAAGGCACAAAACATGGACCATTTGGATTCCATGTCACCCACTTCCTTAAGGACGTGGTTGTATCTTTGCCAAAGGTGGGAGCAAAAAGGTCTGTCTGACAGGAGACTCTGCCAAGCATTCGAAGGAGACCCTATCTACATGCTTGAGCCTGCCAGGTCTGGAGGGCGGCCTCCCCCACAATCAGAGCCAGCTCAACACCAGATGGTGATCAGTTGACAGCTCAGCTCTCCTCTTCACCTGAGTGTCCAGAACATGTGGCTGCAGATCCGGTGACATGACTACAAAGTCGATCATCAAACTGCGACCTCGGGTGTCCTGATGCCAATTGCACTTTTGGACACCCTTATGTTCAAACATGGTGTTTGTGATGTACAAACTGTGATGAGCAGAGAAGTCAAACAGCAAAACACCATTCAGGTTCAGGCTGGAGAGGCCATACCTACCGATCACACCCTTCCAGGTCACACCCCTTGCCCACATGAGCTTTGAAGTCACTCAGGACAAAGACTGAGTCTCCTGGGGGAGTGTTCTCCAACACCCCCCTAAAGACTCAAAGAAGGGTGGGTACTCTGAACTGTCAGTTGGTGCATAAACACAGGTAACAGGTCAAGACCCCCCCCCCCCCCCCCCCCGAAGGTGATGAGAAGGAAACCTCTCTAAAATTATTGAGGTATGATCTTCAGAACAGATGAATAACCTATCATGTGAGCCAAGGGCGTAGGCTTGGGGGGTGCACATGCACCCTGTGCACCCCCCCCACAGCAGGAGTTGAGTTCATCTGGACAAGAAATTATGTGTATTCACAATCTTATAACTCCCCCAGTGCGGCTAACTGGGTTATGAAAGGCGGGCCATGTCCCTCACTGTCTATGGTTAGAGGCATGTAAAAGAACCATTGCTGACTTTCGTAAACAGGAGTCTGCAAAGCTGTCAGCATGTTTCTGTCCCTTGCTAAAAGGGTTGTGACAGGAAGGGCATCCGACGTAAAAACCTATGCCAAATCAAATGTGCGAATCAGATGATTTGCTGTGGCGACTCCTGAGAAAAGGGAAAAAGCCGAAAGGAAGAAAGAAAAAAATCTTATAACTAAACTTAATGACTGTTATTGAAGAGAAAGTCGAGACAAGTTCTGCATGACTAGAGTCAGGAAGTAAACCGGAGGTTAACGTGTAACAGGCACTGCGCATGTGCAAGCCCGAGCTGACCAATCAACAAACATAATAATATCAGTAAGAAATAATAGCTGAACACTGTCAATCAAACAAAGTGCGAGTGTGAGAATAAAGCACAGTTTCTCCGTACCACTTTCGGTTCCTGCACATGTGTTGGAACAAAAACATTGACACACAGAGAATTTTTTTTCTTGACGCACAGAGAATGAATGGCTAAAATAATCATAAGCCATCCAGCCTGGATCTGCAGCCTAATGGTCAGTACTTTTATAAAATTAATAGTATGTCTCTGTGCTGTAAATATGTATTAATATTTGTTTGTGCCTTTGAATAGATAAATAACTTTGGCTCAATTTGTAAATTTATTTAGCACATGTACTTGCAGATGTAGTTTGAATATATATTTGACAATGTTTTTGGTTGAACTGTGATATTTGATTCGTCTTCTGAGAGTAATAGATGAATCGTCTCCTGCTGAAAATCTATGCGTGTTGTTGGCATGAGCTTCCATGTTGTTTATATCATATAATATGCTGTGATATGCATGCACTATACTGTATTTCATGTGGTACTTTGTATCAACTCAGTGACGTCACGGTAACTTTGTGTAGGCGGGCACTAAGCAATGGCGGCTTTTGGGTCGACAACTTATACAACATGCACATAAAACAAAACCGCTGTGTGTGCAATGGTTTATTTATAATATAAAATTTAAGCCACAATCACTTTAATAAACTATACTTAAGCTACTGCCAACTTATTTAGTCGGCGTTTCATTTCCCCTTTAAGGCTTAGGCCTATAGCCTCTGGGACTCGAGTTCCAGTCAACCGAGATGTGCACCCCCCACGGTCACACCAGCCTATGCCCTTGTGAGCTATATGGAAGGCATATGAAAATATGAAATATATTGCTCTTCGATTATTATTAGACATTTGAAAGCTAGCAGTAATTGTGTTAAGTGATATTATGGAACTCATGACATTTACACATACAGGAGCTTTCCAGTAATTCTAACCCCGTGATCCAATTAGATAGTTACAAATCCAGCTTCATCTTCAGGTTAGACAGAGCATGTGTATGTCCGAGTATAAACAATATGTGGTTAGTGGAGACGTGTGTTCACTCGACCAGTCCTTTTTTTTTTTTTTAATCTTTCCTTATATTGTTGGAATGCAATGTATCTGTGTTATGGTTTCCTCTTAATTTTATTTAATTATTCAACAATTAACATCTAAAATTAAAAGTAACAGTATGAAACAGTTTTCAATGAAATGAAGTCGGGAATCCAACCTATGAAGACGTTTGACTATTTGTATTTCACTCTATCATCTGGCCACCACAGCCCTCTCCTGTCAGTGCTTATAATGTGAGGGTTTATCAGGGTAGATGTTGAAACGTGTTCTTATTAAGATGAGAGAATCAGTCAGGAAAGTAAACCTCGACATTCTCTCCCATGAGATCTCAGCCAATTACCTCCAATGGATTTCCAGTCATGGATGACTGTGGCATCAACCTGGATTCAAACTTGTGATCTCCAGGTTAATTGTCAGGCACCTTGTCCATGTGTACAAGGAGAACATGGAACGTTGCACTCGTTTCCTAATGCTATGTAAGCTGTATGAAAGTGTGAAGGACTCACTTGTTTTCATTAGAAAAAGGAATGGTCTTTCCACCTGGAATCAACTCATGCTACACCAGCAGAGGGGAGAAAGAGAAAACATGGGGAAAAAAAGAAATGAAAGGAAAAAAAGAAGTAGAAAAGGGGGAAAGTAAAGAAATGGAGAGAATAGCATGAGACTAAAGAAGTCTCTTCTTTTCCTTTCGGCTGTTCCCGTCAGGGGTCGCCACAGCAAATGGTCTGCCTACATCTCTCCCTATCCTCTGCATCTTCTACTCTTACTCCAACGACCTTCATGTCCGCCTTCACCACGTCCATAAATCTTCTCTTTGGTCATAAATCAAATCTTCTATTTAGTCTTCCTCTTTGCCTTCTGCCTGGTAGTTCCAACCTCAGCATCCTACTACCAATATATTCACTATTCCTCCTCTGTACATGTCCAAACCATCTCAATCTAGCCTCTCTGACTTTGTCTCCAAAACATCTTACATGTGCTGTCCCTCTGATATACTCATTCCTGATCCTATCCATCCTCGTTACTCCCAAAGAGAACCTCAACATTTTCATCTCTGCTACCTCCAGCTCTACCTCCTGTCTTTTCCCCAGTGCCACTGTTTCTAAACCATACAACATCGCTGGCCTCAACACCGTCTTGTACACTTTTCCCTTCATTCTTGCCGATACCCTCCGATCACACATCACACCGGACACTTTTCTCCAACCATTCCAACCTGCCTGCATACGCTTCTTCACCTCTTTTCCACACTCTCCATTGCTCTGGATTGTTGAGCGTAAGTCCTTAAAATCCTCCACCTTCTTTATGCATTCTGTCTTACTGAGGCTAACCTTCATTCCTCTCCTTTCCAGGGCATACCTCCACCTCTCTAGATTTTCCTGCACTTGTTCTCTGCTCTCACTACAGAGCATATCTGCAAACATCATAGTCCAGGGGAAATCTTGTCTAACTTCGTCTGTCAGCCTGTCCATCACCATAGCAAACAAAAAAGGGCAAAGAGGTGACCCTTGATGCAGCCCCACCTCCACCTTGAACTCTTCTGTCACACCGACAGCACACCTCACTACTGTCTTACATGTCCTGCACCACTCTAACATACTTCTCTGCCACTCCAGACTTCCTCGTGCAATATCACAGTTCCTCTCTCGGCACCCTGTCATATACTTTCTCTAGATCCACAAAGGCACAATGCAGCTCCATCTGACCTCTGTACTTCTCTATTAACAAAGCAAACACTGCATCTGTGGTGCTCTTTCTTGGCATAAAATCAAACTATTGTTCACAAATGCTGACCTCTGCCCTTAGTCTAGCTTCAACTATTCTTTCCCATAACTTCATGGTATGGGTCATCAACTTTATCCCTCTGTAGTTGCCACAACTCTGCACGTCTCCCCTGTTCTTAAAAATGGGCACCAGCACACTTATCCATTCCTCCAGCATCTGCTCACTCTCTAAGATCTTGTTGAATGTTCTTGTCAGAAAATCTACTGCTACCTCACCTAGACACTTCCATACCTCCACCGGTATGTCATCAGGACCAACTGCCTTTCCATTCTTCATCCTCTTCAATGCCCTCCTCACTTCACCCTTACTAATCTTTGCTACTTCCTGGTCCTCAACAGTCACCTGTTCTGCTCTTTTTTCTCTCTCTCATTTCCGTCATTCATCAGCTCTTCAAAGTACTCTTTCCATCTTCACCTAGATGCATATCTGTCTGCATGTAGACTTATTTATGCCTAGACTTTATGAAGTGAAAGCCCAGTGAGGACTCGACTGTGACTCAAAAGTGTTGGCTTAAACAGACGTTTAAAGTAGCAAGACAGGCGAGACTACTGAATGAGGACATCAACTGAAAAGCAAACTCACGTTTGGGCCCCAATCGTTGGAGACATGTATCAGGAGCTCCGCTTTTACACAGCGTTTGGATTTGATTTATTTACATTTTAAGTGTAGATTCAATAGGAGGGAAGCCAATGAACTGTGAAACTGCTTGATGCTTAAATTACTGAGAAGTTTAATAGAGTAATGCATGCACAGGAAATATTAAATAAACCAATAAAAAGTAAAAATGTATCCAAAATGATGATAATAATAATAATAATAATAATAATAATAATAATAATAATAATATAGAAGCCAATATAAATATAAAAATAAGAAACCAACACAAACCTCGACTTTGTCAGGGTGGGGCCAGTGTTATGCAATCAGGAGAAAGTTTTGTGTAACTGAAGCACCGTATTTGGAACTAACCCACGTTTATCTCTCACCTGATATGAACCGGTCACTACACACAGATTGTGACATCTAAGTCTCAAGATTCTGATGTTTTTACATATACTACACGTTTCGTGCCCTTCAACCAGGCTGTCCGCCTTTACAAACTCTACAGATAACCTAAATAATTCAGCACACTGCCTTTAAACTAGTGATTGATTGCAATTCATTTGCCGACCAATATGGCCACTGCACAGTGTGACCCAGGATGCAACATCATTGTGATTGCTCGTGTACAATACATTCGCTGAATAAGCATACAGTGGTACCTCGGTACTCGACCACAATTCGTTCCAGACGGCTGGTCGAATTCCAGTTTGGTCGAATTCCGAATCCGCTTTTCCCAATACAAATAATGTAAATGGTCTGTACCATAACTCATACCATAGGTCCACAAATGGTTTTGGCAGCTCTAATGCTCTCTCTCCCTCTCTCTCTCTCTTTATGCATGCAGGTGCTGGAGAGAGGCGTGGCTGTCACACTTGGGTAGAGCGCTAAACACACACCTGATTCCAGTCAGCAATCACCGGGCTAAAGACGAGCAGTGCTTCCCGGTGCGAGAAGATTGTCCCTCTTCCCCGTGATCTCTCTGGCTTTCAGCACCGTGCTCCACCAGTTTCCTTAGTGTATGAGTTCTGTGTTTTTCTGCATCTCTAACAGTGACTACGATTTCCCTGTGATCAAATGCCTTCCTTGTGAACAATAAAGCTCATCCGTTTTCATCACACTCTGTCTCCTGCATTTTTGGGTTCGGCTGAATGCTCCTGGTGTCACAAAATCTTCTAGCCCTTCTGTGAGCACGGAGCTGAGAGCAAGAGAGATCATGGGGAAGAATTTCTAACGTGGTTTGTTTCTGCCGTCTTTTCAAAACCTTAAGGAAGTGGCTCATGACCTCATCGTTTAAGGTATTCACAGCCTAGCTTTCACATGGTGATACATGGTATCAACAACCTCTGGACTTCCAGAAAACGTACATTTCCCCTATCGTTTCTTTCTCGCAGTTTTTTAGCGTTCGTTATCTTGATTTTCGTCAACTTCCGGGACAAAAAAATCCCAGATTTTTTTGGTCGAATTCCGATTTGTTCGACCTCTAAAGCATTTGAGTACCAAGGTACCACTGTATTTCATACACAGCCAGTGCAGTAACAAACGGAGCTTGTGAGATGAAGCGCAGCTTATCCGGACTTCTGATCTTTTAAGTGAGCAAGTGCACTTGCGCACTTGAAAGATCCAATTCCGTGTGTCACCTACAACAAATGCCTCACATTCAAAGGGGAAGGACTTAAGAAGCACGCTTTAATTGAGGTGAGCATGCAGTTTGTGTCTATAGGGAGTAAATGAGAGGACTTAATTCAAGTATGAACTGCATTCAGTCCAAGCAGCTCAGCCATGCCCCTCTGCAAAAGCGGGGAAAAAGCAGACACACACACAAACATTCTAAACATTAACTTAGGCACTATACTGGAATAATAATTGAAAAAGAATTTAATACTACAGCTTTACAACAGTTCAGATGATTACTCCTCTTCAGGAACTTCAGAGGAAACTGTCATTTCTTCCGGAGAAAGTCTTATTTCTTCAGAAGAGACACCCAACCTCATTACCTTTTCTATCGCTTAGCCAGAGAAGAAACACAGTATTTGAGTGGCATCATAGAGTTTAATTTGTAATTAAAAAAAACACTAAAAAAAAGGCTCAGTAACAACTTGTGCGTGAATGAGGAAAAAGGACGTTACATCATCTCAACCAATCAACAGGAAGGAGGGCAGCCATTGGCTGAAATTGAATTACGTGACAGTTGCTCGGCAATCTGCAAATATGCAAACCGTGAGTGCAAAGCTGCGAATAGTGAAAGGCCTACTGTATATTAGAATAATCAAAAATGACAATTTTCAGGCATAGAATTTATAGAACTATATATTTTTGTTCTTTAGATCTAGGGGCAGTACTGGCCTGGTGGTAAAAGGTGCTGGATCACTGATCCTAAGGTTGGGGGTTCAAGCCCCACTCTCAACGAGTTGTCACTGTCCCCCAGTGCCGGTAACTGGGTTATCAAAGGTCGGCCTGTGTCTCTCACTGTCTATGGTGAGAGATTCATATAAAAGAACCATTGCTGACTTTCGTCAAGAGGAGCTGTATAGCTGTCAGTGTGTTTCCGCTCTGCGATGGCCTGGAGAGCTGTCCAGGGTGTACTCTGCCCTCGCCCTGAGTTGGCTGAGATGGGGGCCAGCCTCTTCCCAACTCTAATTAGAGTAAAGCGGTTACAGAAAATGAATGAATGTTATTTAGATGTACATTATACAAAACACAACCCCCCTGTAACCCACTTTTATTGTGTGCTTAAAATGTGACCCTGCTCTTTGACCTATTTCCTTCACTATGGACTAGATTGTGGGCATTTTAGTCATAAATAACTGGTGAATTATTGGACAAAATGCTTGTAAATCCTCATGTGTCATATTACATGCACGAATGAGCAGCCGGAAGTAAAATACTGTGTATGTATTACATGCGCTAAAATATGCTTCGTAAACACATTCTATAGACAGTCTTACTCATTAATACAGTATTAATGTAGTAATGAATAAGAAAAACTTTTCAATTTTATATACTGTATTTATTGATGATAAAATATAAACATTATACAGCATATACTGTTGTAAAGCACTAGTATTAAAGTCTTTTTCAATTATTATTCCAGTAGAGTACCGAAGTTAATCTTTAGAATATTTGTGCATGAGATTTTATGTTCTGTAGCATGTTTAACCAACGATATCAGAAGCATAAACTTTATTACGCTTCATGTCCTTTTACATTGAACTTGGAATGAAGTCTTCAAGATGGCGCTGCCTCGAGGGCGACGTCTTGGAGTTCTCAGAGTCAAATTGTTTCTTTGTTCGTTTTAATTTGTTTTATTTGTTGATTTGTTTATTCATGTTTTGCACTATGCTCATCTATGACCAGTTGACCCTACTACAGCTATGAGCAGCTTCAGCTTCAGGCAACTAAGCACGCAACAACTCCTATCGTGAGCTAATATGCTATGGTAGCTCAATGCTAGCCGCAACCCAGCTAACAATTAGCCCAGGGGAAAAGGGGCCGAACGACGACTCCGGCGCTTGGGATCGCAGGGGATGAAGGCCGTGTAGCCAGCTGGTGCAATCGCCTCGTTGGGTGTACTCTCCTCGAGCCATGTTTCACAGAAACACAGCAAGGAGCAGTCCTGTAGATCTCTCTGCGCTGCAATCTGAGCATGAAGCTCATCCATCTTCGTTCGGCCCCTCTCCGCCTGGGCTTATTGTTAGCCGGGGTGTGGCTAGCATTGAGCTACTATAGCATATTAGCTCAGGAGTCGAGCGTGCTTAATTATATACACCCGTAGACACTCCGATCTCATAGCTGTAGTAGGGTCGACCAGTCATAGACGAGCATAGTGCAAAACATGAACAAATAAAACAAATAAAAAGAAACATGACTCTGAAAACTCTGCCTGGGCTTATTGTTAGCTGGGGCGCGGCTAGCATTGAGCTACCATAACATATTAGCTCAGGAGTTGAGCGTGCTTAGTTATACACGCCCGAAGACACTCTGATCTCATAGCTGTAGTAGTGTCGACCGGTCATAGACGAGCATAGTGCAAAACATCAGCAGGAAGGTGGACAGCCATTGGCTGAATTTGAGTGACGTGTCAGTTGTTTGGCAGTACGCGAATACTCAAACTGTGATTACAAAACCGCGAATAGTCAAGGGCCTACTGTACAGTACAGTTGCTGTTCAGAAGGTGAGGCCTTCTGCTGGTTATATGTGTTACTGAACCAACACATCTACAGTCATCATTAGTCTGTCTGTCTGTCTTCCTTTCGGCATTTTCCCTTTTACTCGGGAGTCGCCACAGCGAATCATCTGATTCGCACGTTTGATTTGGCAGAGGTTTTTACGTCAGAAGCCCTTCCTGTCACAACCCTTTTTAGCAAGGTACAGAAACACACTGACGACTTTGCAGCTACTCTTTACGAAAGTCAGCAATGGTTCTTTTACATGCCTCTCACCATAGACAGTGAGAGACATGGCCTGCCTTTGATAACCCAGTTAGCTGCACTGGGTTACTGTTACTGCACCAACACATCTACAGTCATCATTAGTGTTTGTCATTAATCAACTTGACAGATTGAAATCTGTTTCTCACGGCATTACAAAAACTGTACTACAAGAATTTCTAATGATGTAAAAAAAATAATCAAATAAAATAAAAGTAAGTTATTGCAAAGACAATATTCTACAACTTACAGAAATCTTCTTCTTCTACCTTAATATATATACCTTAATGTAACACATGTAAACACATGGTTACTAATTTTATTGGAAAAAACCCTAGTTTCCAACACTCCCTGAAAGCACTGGTTTCCTAGTCCCCTTGAACGCATCATAGGCGTGCGCCTGCATGCGACCAGCAGAGAGTGCAGCAGAGAGCGTGAGGAGCAGGACGCATACAGAGCCCTCGAAAAGCGACACGAGTGAGTCAGCGATCAAAAATGTGATTAAGTGAACTTTTAACAAGTTTAACTAAGTTTGTGTGCTTTTGTGACCGGGGATTTAGCTCAGTTGGTAGAGCGTCCGCTTTATCCTCCGGAAGGTCGGAGTTCGAATCTGGCCGCATCATACCATAAGACGTTAAAATTTGGTAGTTGTTGCTTCCTGCTTGGCGCTCAGCATCAAAAGGATAGAACAACGCAATAACTGGTGCTGCACGGTGGCGACAGGTGCCCAGAGCACAAACCAAATTTCAATGTATGTAAAAGTACTTTGACAATAAAGAATTGTTTGTTTGTTTTGTTTGTTTTCAGAGCCTTGTATGTGTTTTGTTCTCTCTGAATCAAACCGGGTGGAGAGTGTTTGTTTTCTTGGAAGCTCCGGTGAGTCATTGCAATATGAAGCTAGTTTAAGAACCTATGTTAACTTTACACGTGGTGAACCTATGCTAACTTTACACGTGGTGACTTTTAAAGCTGTGTGCACTATTTTTGTCTTTAAAAGGCTAAGACCAGTCGGAGTACATAACAAAGATTGTGCTGTGCACGAAATGAACCTTACATTTTATTTTTCTAAAATGTTTTGTTGAAGCACTTTTGCTAATGCACTAAAGTAGTGCAGATAAGCTGTTTTGTATTACATTCCATTCAGTGCCTTTCATGCACTTTTGTCATTTTATTTAGGAATTATTGTTGTTAAATATTTTATTCATTGTGTCTGTACTGCATGTGCAGACTGGTTTTTTAGTGGATCTGGATTTGATCTTGAAGCTGGTTTCGGACACGGATGGCGAGCCAAATCCAGTGAGAACTCTTGGTGGATCCAGAAGCAGTGTGGCCAACTGTTCTCTGGATGCGAGAGTAGATCTACAGACCCAACCACTTCAAATCACAGGATCCCAGATAAGAACAGATAAAAACACCTTTATCCCAAACGGATCACAATCCTGGAAAAGACTCCCGGGTTCACACGAATCGAACATTAGAGACTTAAGCTTATTTTATTTTATTTTTGTTTGTAAAGAAAGTTCTACAACATTGTTTGCACTGTTTCTTGTAATATTGTTAATTGTAATAAATCTGCCGGCTGTTCAACTTTAAATCTACACAATTCATTTTACTCCTCTAGAACCTAGTATAAAATCTAGCACAGCTATATCAAGCTGGTGTTACATTAATATTCCAAAAATATACCTTAATATTCCAAATGTACAGTACTGTACTCCAGGATTTAGAACTGTTATTTAATAAACCACGCCCCCGAAATGATTGGATATTGGATCACTGGATAGGTTAGCATTAAACACTGTGTAATTATTTTTCATGTGTACACTCACAAAGACTGTTAAATAAAATATTTACAGCTGCCAGGCAACTTTGCTGTTAAATTCCAGTGGGGAGCTGCTCGAGGTGGTAAGACGTGTGAAGGGAGCTCTATAAAAAAATCATACATTTTTCCTATGATTTTCATTCCAAGTTCAATGAAACCTTTTTGGATATTTGCTTGAACACATTATTAACGTGCCTGTGACAATACTGTGGGTGAGTATGCCTAATCCAAAATACAAAAACCTTGGGAAAGCATAATCTAAAACAGTCAAGGAAAGGAAACCATATATGGCGGCGATCCGACAGATGAACCTCTAACATGTAAAATATGCACCAAGGTGTTTACACAAGTTAGTGATAGACTTATTGAGTGTGAAAGATGTAGTTTGTGGTTCTGCTTTAAATGTTCCAAACTTGAAGAGGATGAGTATGTTGTTTTTATGTTGTTTTATCCAAACTGTCTTCCAAGATGCAATGGTATTGTACAGACTGTGATGCGACTGCGGTTTCTGCAGTGAAGACGGATAATTTGATTGAAGAAAAGTGGAAACAATATATGAATACAGTCAAAGAAGAGATTATTCTACGCGTGGATTCAAAAGTCAGGTCAGTTCAGTGCAGCTGACTGGGTCATCGAAGGCCAGCCATGTCTCTCACTGTCTATGGTGAGAGGTTCATGTAGAACACAGGTGCCGAACTAATGCCACAAAGGGTCATGTGGGTTTTTTTTTTTGTTTGTTTGTTTCAACCAAGCAGCAGCACACCTGACTTTTCTCATTTGAACAACTGATTTGACTCTTCAGGCAGTTGATTGGTCAGTCCCTGTACAGAGCACACAGCTTGACCAATCAACTGCCTGGAGACTCAAATCATTTGTTTGAATGAGCAAAGTCAGGTGTGCTGCTTCTTGGTTGAAACAAAAACCTACTGCCACATGTCCCCTTGTGGCATGAGCTTCACTCGCCTGATGTAGAAGAACCACTGTTGACCTTTGACAAGAGTTGCTGCATAGCTATCAGCATGTTTCTGCCCTGTGATGGCCTGGTGAGCTGTCCAGGGTGTACCCTGCCCTCTCCCAGAGTCGGCTGAGATGGGTGCCAGCTCCCCCACGATCTGAATATGGAGTCAGTGGTTTAGAAAATGAATGAATAAATAATTAAATCAATTATTGATTACACTATTCTTACTGCAAAGCTTTTTGCATTTGTAAATAAGCTACACAACATTCTGTACTCTATTCATACTTCATCCATACTCATAAATTCATAGTAAAGTAACGAATAAAGAGGGAGAACAGGAAAGGACTAAGGACACACCCCTGTGGTGTTCAGGATGAGAGTGGAGGAAATGTGTTCTATCCTGATGTCTGAGGTCTGTTGCTCAGAAAGTTTAGTGTCCAGTGAGCTCTTTAGGCCCAGATTGTCCAATTTCTGGACCAGTTTATGTGGTTGGACTGTGTTAAAAGTGGAGCTGAAGTCCACTAACAGCAACATCACTGCTGCTGTTCAGGTGTATGAGGGCTGAGTGGAGAGCATTGTCTGTTGACCTGTTTGTTTGTAAACTGATGTTAATGGAGATCTGCAGGGACGGCAACCTTAATGTGAGACAAGCTGAATCTCTAAAGACATTTGATGATGTTGGGGCAACTTGATGGTAGTTGTTCATGCAGCTGTGTGCTATTCTGAGCCACTGGAATGATTGTCTCTGTTTTGAGGCAGGTGGAAACCATATATAGCAGCATCAAGAGGTTAAAGATGATTTAAAAAACTCGCTCATTGATCTGCACATGCTTCAAGTAGCCTTCCTGTTACTCTGTCGGAATCGGCAGCTTTCCTCATGTTGAATCTGCGCAGGGTGGCTCTCACCTGGCACTGCTGTAGCTTGATGGGGTCAGTGCCCCTCTGTGGAAGAGCAGGGAAGATGTGTGCCTCGTTGGTCAAATCGAGTGAACAACTGGTCATGCACATTGTGCCTCACTGTAAAACCAGGGTTAATCACTGTGAGGTATTTGTGTGCAGCTTCAGGTCATTTTCAAGGATATCAGTCACAAAACCACAAACAGAATTGATCAATGGAATGAAAAGATACTTGGGGTGTTTTTCGAAGACTGAGAAACCTTAACATGTCCACATCAACTATGTTGTGACTGCTGTAGAATCTCAATAAGCTTCTTTTAAACATGTTTTTCTTAATATGGACCCAACCCATGAACCCCAAATTTGGAACAAGGTGGTGACCCAAAGGTGCACTGTGTGGATTTTTCACTGAAATTGGCCGAATTAAAGCAATATGACGGCATTCTGCTTTGATACATGGCAGCGTTCACACCCATACATCAGAACATTTACACCCAGATATTACATAAAATATGTAAAATATTAACAAAAATGATAAAATTCAGTCTCATTTATTATGTGATTAATTGCATCCCAGCATTTGTATATTAAGACTCTACTGTAACTAAATGAGTGTTTTCCTGCAAAGTAAAAAAAATAAAATGACATACACCAGTGACCTTTACTCTATATAGAAGGGGCCTGACCGCAGGTTGGTGGGAGGAGATATACGAGGCACTACGCATGTGCATTGCACAACTTCTATTGCTGTAGATAAAGGCTGGCAGATTCGATTGTTGTGGAACATTTCAGATGGAAATGAGAAGCCCATAAATGACAAAATGACAAAATCAGAAAAAAAATGGGAAAATTGCATGAAACAGGTGATACAGGGCAGTGGTGGTCTAGTGGTATAAGGCGCCGGATCGCTGATCCACAGGTTGGGGGTTCGAGTCCCACTCTCCACAAGGTTGTCACTGTCCCCCCCCCAGTGCAGCTAACTGGGTTATCAAAGGCCAGCCATGTCTCTCACTGTCTATGGTGTGAGGCATGTAAAAGAACCATGGCTGACTTTCGACAAGAGTAGGCTGCAAAGCCGTCAGCGTGTTTCCGCCCTGCGATGGCCTGGCGAGCTGTCCAGGGTGTACTCTGCCCTCGCCCTGAGTTGGCTGATGAACAGGTGATACAAGCTTCAGAGTCTAAAAATTGGAAATCACCATCACTGATGGAATAATCTGAAATTTGCAGATGGCATGAAGGATGAAAACTGGGATGTTCTCACTGTATAAATTATGAAGTAAAAACCTCAAATTTTTAAAATGATTTATGCTACATTCTAGATGTACTGTATGTGCACATGTGTGACATGATAAAGCTAATCGAAGCCAAATTCTGTTGCTTACCTCTGCCAACAGGGAGGAAATGATGTCATTGGCAGTGTGTGTGTGTGTGTGTGTGTGTTTTATAAAAACACATTAACAGATTTTGAACAGATTGAAGTAACATTTTGACGTTCCCCTCACGTTCCTCTTACTCCATCTTCATGGCTGCCTACGTGAGTGAATCATATGGAGACAGTGACTGGGAAATAAATTAATTCTGACCACACAGGAGTTATGAAAGTTGGAGTAGATAATGTTTGGAGGCTCTTTCTATTATTCAGGCCACAGATACTTTGCTGGACGATATCTTCGTTTTGTCTCTGGATGCCCATAAAGCAGGGCTCGGTAAACTTTAAGAGCCATTTGGTCCTTTTTTCCACAGTAAAAAAAAAAACACCGGGAGCCACAAATCTTTTTTTGACATTTGAAATCAAATTACACGTCATATAACGTTTCCCCCTGTTTGCTTCATGTTAATATAAAAAACAATGTGCTGCATTGATTTGACCTACAGAGACAATTATATTACAATTCTGCTTGCAACAACAACATTTAGCTGAAAAAAAAAAAGACGTTGAATAAAACGTTACTTTTCACTGAAAATTCCCAATGTGTATTAAAAAAGAAAAAGAATAGGAATCTCACGAAGGGAGGGACCAGCTGCAGCCAGATGTGTTAACAGGTTAGGTTTCCTACTTCAGCATCACTCCCTTCTGTTCTTTTTCTTTATTTGGTCTATCCATGTTGTTTTGTCATAGTTTTAATGAGCAGAAACAAGATCAACACAGAAAAGTCTCTGAAGATTTATTTTCAGAAGGAGCCGACTCAACATTATTTTAAAATGCTGAACATTGCACTGACCGACCCATTCTCAGAGTGAAGACTCACACCGCAGGCTTTTCTTTTATCACTGGGGAGTTATTTCATTCAGAGATTGCTGTGCATAAACCCAAATCTCACCCACCGTCTCTCACTTTAGCTGTGATTTCCGTTCCTGATCCCAAACCCCGGTGGCAGAAATCTCTCTCCCTCACTGCGCTGCTGCTGCTAGGATGGCGAGAACATTCCATGCCATGAGCGCAAGGTTTGGAAATACCATGCATGCTCCCTGCACCAACACAGCAGATATATAGCGCTGAGACTGTTCATGTAGCTGATTAATATTAGCATAGCCATGTCCCCAATAATACACACAAAGTCACCCCAGCCGCACCAAATAAATATCCACCTGCACCAGAACTGTTCATGTACATTTGGGTCATTTTCAATCAGAAAAGAGCATCTGTGCAGGTTACTCGCTGGGTACCTGTGAGTACCGACCGCTGCAGGGCTCTGCTGATGTAGCCGGAAACACCCGAGCTGGAAATCAAACCCAGGACCTTCTTGCCATGAGGCGAATGAGCTAACCACTATGCCACCATGCCAGTATTCCAAATGTGAACTTAATATAATTGAAGCCCATCTAACTCTATCTTTAACGTGGTGTGCATTCTGAGATTGTTTTATGCGCATCACAGTTGTACTAACTGCTTTTTCTTTTGCTGAACTTGAAGTTGAAGTCTTTAAGAAGGTAGATCTCAGGAACAGGGTCGATGACCACTTCTCCAGAGATGGCTGTCTGATACCAAGAAATCATCAGACTGGGTCAGAATAGCATAGATCTGATTTTATATACAGCACAACTTCTACATGATAGACTGATTAAATTCCCAACAGGTTTCGAAATACATTGTGTGAGGATTAGGGTGTGTGTAACGTGAGCATTCTTTCTGCAGTATACATGTAGCGAATCTACCAATGTAAACTGAGAGCTATAGAAACTGTAAAACATATTAATAGGTTGGGTTCACCCCTTCATTTCATTGAACAATTTACTGTTCCGTGCTGCTACTTTAATTTTAGCATTTAATATATTCAATAATGCAGCCGTGAGAAAGAAAGAGGGGGGGGCACAAGCCAGTGTTAGACCTCACGCTGGTCCCAAGCCTGGATAAATGCAGAGGGTTGCGACAGGAAGGGCATCCAGCGTAAAACTTGTGACAAAATTCAGAATGCGAATCATCAAAACGAATTTGATACCGTATTGGTTGAGGCCTGGGTTAAGAACGACCGCCATCAGTGCTGTTAACCAACAGGGTGCTGGTTGAACTTGGACTACTGTTGGTCGAAGAAGGAGAGGTGGGAGGCGTATCTGTAGGCAGAGAGAGAAAACGAAAGGCAGGAGTGTAGGACGAAGAGTAGGGACTTTGAATGTTAGAACTGACAAGAAAAAGTAGAGAGCTGGATGACATGATGCGGAGGAGGAAGGTGGACATACTGTGTCTTCAGGAGACTAGGTGGAAAGGTAGCAAGGCTAGAAACTTAGGAGCAGGGTTTAAGCTGTTTTATCATGGTGTGGATTGGAAGAGAAATGGAGTAGGAGTCATCTTGAAGGAGGAGTTTGTCAGAAATGTTCGAGAAGTGAAAAGAGTGTCAGACAAAGTGATGAGTCTCAAGTTAGAAATTGAAGGCGTGATGTTCAATGTTGTGAGTGCTTATGCCCCACAGGCAGGATATGAGCTATCTGATGTATCATTCATTCCATATGGAAGGAGACTTGTGAGGCAGGTGGCATATCCGAGCAGCATTTGTGCTCCTGGGATAAAGTCTGTTAGGTAAGGAGAACAGATACCAGATTTTTAAGCTCTGTTATTATTATTAAGAGAAGGATAAATTCTGGAGTGACTTAGATGAAGTGATGCAGAGTACCCACAGAGGTGAAAGAGTGGTCATTGGGGAAGACTTCAATGGACATGTTGATGCAGGAAACAGAGGGGACGAGGAAGTGATGGGTAGGTTTGGAACCAGGACAGGAACACAGAAGGACAGATGTGGTGAATACATTCTTCTAAAAGAGACAGGAGCATAGGGTCACTTATAAAAGCGGAGGTAGGACCACACAGGTGGACTACATCTTGTGTAGACGATGTAATTTGAAGGAAGTCAGTGACTGCAAAGTAGTAGTGGGTGAGAGTGTTGCCAAACAGCATAGGATGGTGGTGTGCAGGATGACACTGATGGTGAGGAAGGTGACGAAGGCAAAGGCAGAGCAGAAGACAAAGTGGTGGAAGTTGAAAAAAGGAAGAGTGTCAGGTTGTCTTCAAGAAGGAGCTGAAACAGGCTTTGGGTGGACAGGAAGTGCTTCCAGATGACTGGACAACTAAAGCTCATGTGATCAGGGACACAGGTAGGAGAGTACTTGGTGTGTCCTCTGGAAGGACAGTAGATAAGGAGACCTGGTGGTGGAATGAGGAAGTACAGGAGTGTGTACAAAGGAAGAGGTTAGCTAAGAAGAAGTGGGACATTGAGAAAACAAAAGATTGTAAACAGGAGTACAGGGAAACACAGCATAAGGAGAAGGTAGCGATGTCAAAGGCCAAACAGAGGGTGGATGATGACTTGTATGATAGGTTGGACAGTAAGGATGGAAAAAATGATTTAAACAGGTTGGCACAGCAGAGAAATAGAGATGGGAAGAACATGCAGCAAGTTAGAGTGGTAAAGGACAGAGAGGGAAATGTATTGACTGATGACAGAAGTGTGCTGGGAAGATGGAAAGAGTAGTTTGAAGAGCTGATGAATGAGGAAAATGAGAGAGAAAAAATAATTGATGAGGTGAGTGTTGACGACCAGGAAGTAACAAAGATTAATACGGGTGAAGTAAGGAGGGCATTGAAGAGGATGAAGAGTGGAAAGGCAGTTAGTCCTAATGACAAACCGGTAGAGGTATGGAAGTGTCTAGAAGAGGTAGCAGTAGATTTTCTGACAAGGTCTTCGAGAGTGAGAGGATGCCGGAGGAATGAAGGAGGAGTGTGACGGTGCCCATATTTAAGAACAAGGGAGACTTGAAGAGTTGTGGCAACTACAGAGGGATAAAGTTGATGAGCCATCCAATGACGTTATGGGAAAGAATAGTGGAACTAGTGGACTAAGGGCATAGGTCAGCATTTGTGAACAACAGTTTTGTTTCCTGCCAAGAAAGTGTACAACAGATGAAGTGTTTGCATTGAGGGTGCTAATAGAGAAGTACATAGAAGGTCAGAGGGAGCTGTATTGTGCCTTTTTGGGTCTGGAGAAAGCATATGACAGGGTGCAGAGAGGAACTGTAGTATTGCATGAGGACATCTAGAGTGGCAGAGAAGTATGTTAGAGTGGTGCAGAACATGTATGAGAGATGTAAGACAGTGGGCGAGGTGTGCTGTCGGTGTGACAGAAGAGTTCAAGTTGGAGGTGGGACTGCATCAAGGATCAGCTCTGAGCCCCTTCTTGTTTGCTATGGTGATGGACAGGCTGACAGACGAGGTTAGACAAGAATCTCCATGGACTATGATGTTTGCAGATGACATTGTGATCTGTATTGAGAGCAGAGAACAAGTGGAGAAAAATCTAGAGAGGTGGAGGTATGCCCTGGAGAAGAGAGGAATGAAGGTTAGCCTCAGTAAGATAGAATACATGTGTGTGGCCTACAAAGACCCAAGAGGAACGGTGAGGTTACAGGGAGCAGAGATCAAGAAGGTGGAGGATTTTAAGTACTTAGGCTCAACAATCCAGAGCAATGGAGAGTATGGAAAAGAGGTGAAGAAGCGTGTGCAGGCAGGTTGTAATGGTTGGAGAAAAGTGCTGATGTGATGTGTGATCAGGAATGAGTACATCAGAGGGACAGCATATGTAAGAGGTTTTGGAGACAAAGTCAGAGAGGCTAGATTGAGATGGTTTGGACAAGTACAAAAGAAGGATTGTGAATATATTAGTAGTAGGATGTTGAGGTTGAAACTACCTGGCAGGAGGCCTAGAGGAAGACCAAAAGAGAAGATTTTTGGATGTGGTTAAGGAGGGCATGAAGATAGTCGGAGTAAGAGTAGAAGATGCAGAGGATAGGGTGAGATGGAGGCAGATGATTTGCTGTGGCAATCCCTGAAGGGAATTGCTGAAAAGAAAAGAAGAAGAAGAATATTTTGAAGAATTAAATTTTTCAGAAAATTAAGAGGAAATCATCATAGAGAAATTGTAATTCCACAATTTAAGACATATTAAGAAAAAGGACTGGTCTAGTGAACACATGCATCCACTAACCACATGTCTTGGATACTCTGACATATGCATGCTCTGCCTAACCTGACGATGAAGTTGAAATTGTAATCATCGAATGAGATGGAAAGTGTCTGTCTGTTTTTAATGTAATGTGTTTGATTATATCACTTTACCTTAGTACAGTTATCCTTTGTCTTCAAAAGTCTCGTAATAATCACCTGAACAATATGAAAGGAAGTAAATTGCCAGGACCAAGTATTCACCCTTGGACTGTGGATGGACAAATACACACACAATTTCCTGCAGAAAATCTGTACCAGATCCATACAGTACCTCCTGCATCGTTCACATAAAAAGTAATTCATCTGTTCTGAAGGTCATACCTCAATAATTTTTTAGGTTTCCTGCAGGTATGAAGAGTGGGCAGTGGTGGCCTGGTGGTATAGGGTGCTGTAATGCTGATCTTAAGGTTGGGGGTTTGAGTCTCACTCTCCACACGGTTGTCACTCTCCCCCCCAGTGCAGCTTACTAGGTTGTCAAAGGCTGGCCATGTCTCTCACTGTCTATGGTGAGAGGAATGTAAAAGAATCATTGTTGACTTTCATAAAAGAGTAGGCTGCAAAGCCATTAGCGTGTTTCTGCCCCTTGCAAAAAGGGTTGTGTCAGGAAGGGCATTCAACATAAAAGCCTATGCCAAATCAAACGTGCGAATCATTCGCTGTGGCAACCCCTGAAAAGAAAAGGGAAAAAGCCGAAAAGAAATCTCTCTCTCCTGTAGATACAAACAGTACGAACAATCCATTGTTCTCTGCCGTTACTGTATTTTCATTTTTAGCAGCGAATGTATATACAGTAATCCACACTTATTTCGTGATTAATGGGGACCAGCCCTCTCCGCGATATGCGATAAACCGCGAAATGACTTCTGGCACTTTTTAAGGGAACCCACCCACCTATATATTATCTAAAATTTATATAGAAGTTAATTTTAAAGTGTTCATTGCATGTTAATGTCAATACAGGCAATGTGTATTCATATATAAATAAATTATACACCGTATAATGATAATAAATTTATATAAATACTGTATGACAAACCTTATAAATAACAAATCCAAGGCCACATCGAGGAGCAGAATCACTGGTGGCACTGGTGCTTAATTGGGGCTCATCAGCACCTCCAGAGCCTTTGCTTTAGAGTAGTACGTATCATGTTAGTGGCCAAACTCACATTATTTTTGTAGCAGTCTGTAATGGCCAACGATAAGACATTTTCCATTTTCACAACAGTCTTATTGTGCTGTTACTGTTATGGTCTGTGCTAGTTGGCAGTGTTGAACTCTTCTCTCTGCGTATCCACTGGTGAGGGGCGTGGCTGTTACAGGCATGTGATTTGACCATCACCAAAATATCTGAAAATCAGCCTGGGGTCTTGGGGGCGCAGGCCCCCAGTCGGGTCCAGGTGGGGGGACAAGGGGGGCAACGCCCCCCAAAGCTCCTTGATTTTTATGCATTTCAGAAGGGGAAAAGGCTATTTCATGACACTGAAAGAGCTCGAGAAAGTTCAATTACTAATCTCCATATGCATTCTGTAAACACAATAAACACTTTGATTCGGAGGACATGAAGGCAGTTGGTGTCAGAGAAAAAGATGCAGAGGATAGGGTAAGATGGAGGAAGATGATTCGCTGTGGCGACCCCTGAAGGGAAAAGCCGAAAGGACAAGAACGGTATCAATTACTAATCTCCATATACATACTGTACCTCAACTTGTGCGTTTATCATGTGGGATTCCAAGACTAATAAAAGTGTCACAGTCACAAATCAAATAGTCACTCTTATAGATATGTCCTTCCTCACAACACTATTATCAACAGTCATTGTCTTTAAACACAATCTGGAAACAAACTATCCACATGACATGCTATACATGACATAGGTTTTTGGAATTAATGTTTCGTTATCTTTAGTGCTTTAGTATGGCACTGTCTTGCTTCCTTTTGTGCAGCCGGAACTGTCCTTCTGGAGGCTGCTTTAGAAAGTTTGTTGTCCTTCTGGATGCTGAGGCGTTTATGTTGAGGCTCAGATTCATAGTTTTACATTTCCAATATTAATGAGCTCATTACACGAGCACACACTCCCGCTGCTGTTTAGAAACACTGAATAGCAATGCCTATTTACATCAGTTAATTACGAAAAACTGGTGAGTTAATGCGCCAATAATTTATTTATTCTAACAGCACAAAAATGATTCAGTGACCATAGAGTCGGCTCGTTTGATTCAGTTCACGGAATAAACACATGAACGTTCTACACCTAAAACATGCATGCATTCACAATAATTTAAAAAATATAATCGGAAACTTGACAAGAAAATTCTCAAACATACCTCAAAATTAACTACTCGATCGGCAACAGAAACTGGTTGTTTCACTGGGTCTTTTCTTGGCACGGAAGTTTCTGGTCGAACGGCAAACAAAGGGTTAAGTCCATTTCGCTTCGCTTGAACACCAAATGTTCTGGCAATTGAATGATACGGTTCCCTTTTCCATCCATTCCCACCTAAACTTGTTTTTCACGACTTTGTCTATTTCTTTGATTCGAGCAGAATCTTTTCTCAGGATAACCGACATGCTTTCGATCGCTGAACAGATCAGAAGTGGCTCAAATGTCTATGTACATGTTTCCACATCAACAATTGGCTATTAGAAAGCCATCAACCAATCAGCAGTAACGTTTCAAGAGAGGTCATTTCATGTAAAACTTAGAAAGGAATAAAAGCGGAAAAGGTTATTTTGACATATTCGGCGTGAAAAAAATCAATTTTTTTTTTAAAAACTGGGCCAATGGAAAAAAAAATCAGAATTTCATGAATTTGTGGAGAAATCACATGCCTGCTGTTACCCGCAGGCGAAATCCAGACTGATATGCGTCCGATCGATATGCATATTTTCTCTTCCTACTTATTAATGTAGCGCACAGTCGACTCTTTAATGCCCTAATGGCGAGCCACAGACGCAAAACTTCACCCTTCCTTTAATAAATCTAGAATCTTAACTTTCTCACTAACTGTCATCATTTTCCTTTTCTTTTTCAGTTCACTATCTGATTTTTCTGTGACGACAGGAGCATATCAGTCGGACCAAAAATGCAGGAGACCAAGTACGATGAAACATTGACTTTTATTGAGCTCAGGGGAAACACTGGGGTGCGGGGAAAATCGTGTTCACCGTAGTGGTGAGGGAAAAACATAACTAAATCACAGAGTGTCGAGCACGGAGCTCCTCTAGCGCGCTGATGAGTGAATTCAGGTGCGCTCTCTGGATTTCGCCTGCGGGTAACAGCCTCGCCAGTGTATGAAGAGAAAGTTAAACGGCACCAACTAGCACAGACCAGAACACTTCCTGGCCGTTTTGGGGCCATTTCGAAGACCTTCGCCTATACAAAAGTACTAAGGAGCACAAAGGGAGAAAAACTTTGGCGCTTGGCTGGAGAGCTGCTGATACGTGGTGTAGACGGACTAACAACGCGGCTCGAACACAAAGACAAGAAGCCCTATGTGTTGGACGCTGGAAAATATAATCTCGTCCAATCAGCTTTCTGGATTCACAGCCAATCAGAGAACACTCAAGTCAAGCAAGAGATCGGAGCATGTTGGGTAGCGTAGTTGAATGTAGTGTGCATGAATTTTGAGTACTGTACTGTCATCTTTAATTTTTTTAATTTCCTGATGGGAAATTCACGATATTGCGGGGATACGAAGTAGGAAACGCAAAGTGGCGGGGGATTACTGTATAATACATCTGAAATATAATGCTACTGTATGTCATATAAAGTAAGTTATGATGTTTTTATTGATTTTTCTGTTAATATTGCTGGGCGTTGTAAAAAAAAGTGGGTAAATAAATAATAAATGATTGGAACTTCCACCTCACAGCAAGAAGGTTCGGGGTTCAATTCCCAGATCAGGGGTTTCTGTGTTGCGTTTTCATGTTGTCTCTGTCCTTCCATTGGTTTTCCTCCGGGTACTCCAGTTTCACTAACTAGGTTATCAAAGGCAGGCCATGCCTCTCACTGTCTGTGGTGTGAGGCATGTAAAAGACTTTCGTAAAGTGTTTCTGTCCCTTGCTAAAAAGGGTTGTGACAGGAAGTGCATCCGACGTAAAAACATCTGCCAAATCAAACGTGCGAATCAGATGATTCGCTGTGGCGACTCCCGAGTAAAAGGGAAAAAGCCGAAAGGAAGATAGAGACTCCGGTTTCCTTCCAAAGTCCAAAAACATGCACAGTAGGCTGATTGGCTGTTCCAAAGCCTCCCTAGTTTTACTGTCAATGGTTGTGTAGGTGTTGGTTTTGTGATGGCCTTGCGAGCTGTGCAGGGTGTACCCCACCTTCGCCAAGAGTCGGCTGAGATGGGCGCCTCGACTCTTAGGATTAAGCGTCTTAAAAATAAAATCATTGAATGAATGAATGAATGAATGAATGCTGGGGACCACTGAGAGCTGCTACTTAAAATAGCACGTAACACAATAAACACTTAGATTCTTAAATTAAAATGATTTTTTTTCGAAATGAATTAAATCTATTTTAATTCACCACGCACTTTTATTTCATAAAAGTACATCCGTTGAAAACATTAAAAGGTACAACATGGACTACAAATCCACATCTCCAGGCTCAAATTTACACCTGCACTGATCACAGCAACTGGTGAGGTCATATTAATCCTGAATTCTGATTGCTCCGAATGTGACTCCTCCCCTTTTCTACACATTCTATCATTCATCTGAGAAGAAACTGTCGGTTTCGATCTGAAAACTTTTACCTGAAACCTTGATCTTGATCTTGATCTTCCCTCACAAGGATGGAAATCCTTATATTTTTGGCGCTGTGTGTTTGTCTGGCGGCAGCAGGTCAGTTTACTGGTTTATTAATCCGTGAGGATTATTAGTGATTCATTCTAATTCAGTCACATTTCTTTCTAAACACTGAACAATATGTTTAATATTTACCGAATGTAAGAGTTTCATATACAGTCGGAGTGTGGAGATTAATTATTCAAATCCAGCGACACATTTCCACACAGAAATGTTTATTACATCTAAAATCTACCTCAGAAACCACATTCACCAAAAAATTACTCACCGAACCTGATATTTATTCTTTATTCTTATAAAAGCTTCTCTTAAACTCATATTGCAGGAAAAACAGCAAAATAAAACGATTTAATATTATCAGAAAAATGCCAATATCAGCACCATTTGAATAGAATTTGATTTATTGATTGATATAATTTTGATCTTGAGTAAATTCCCCATTGAAAACAGGCTGTTGGATTGTTTTGAAGTGTGAGAACTAACATAAGCTTAAATAATGGTGAAGTTTAATAAAACAAAAGTTTACAGGATTTTGTCAATTGTCGATATTAACAATTAATAATAACAACAACAACAATAATAACAAAAAATAATAACAATAATATTAAAATGTGTATACAGAGACAGAAATAAACAGGATGAAGTTAGTTTCATGTCTGACTTGAAGGAGTTGAGTTCACCTGGTTATTGATGACGTAATCATTTAGGGGGCGTGGTTACTAAATAACATGTACATCCTGGAGTACAGTACTTGATTTTGTTTGGAAGATCAAAGTAAATTTGTGTAAGTTGTAGAATATTGTCTTTGCAATACTTACTTTTATTTGAGTATTTTCCCCATTATTAAAAATTTTTGTCGTCCAGTTTTTGTAATGATGTGAGAAACAGATCTCAATCTGTCAGTTGATTAATGACAAACACGAATGATGATTGATGTGTTGGTGCAGTAACACATATAACCAGCAGAGGGCCTCGCCTTCTGAACAGGGGCTGGACTGTGGTGATTTTTAATAATTTGGTGATGCCGCCATGTGATGCCGCCAAATGCAGCCATGAGGCGGGAGGGCACTAACCAGTGTCTCTCCCCTTATGCGGTCCCAAGCCGGATAAATGCAGAGGGTTGCGACAGGAAGGGCATCCGGCGTAAAACTTCTGCCACATTTAAAAATGCAAATGATCAAAACAAAATTCATACGGATCGGTCGAGGCCGGGTTAACAACGACCGCCATCAGTGCTGTCAACCAACAGGTGCTGATGGAAATTGGACTACTGTTGGTCGAGCGTCGAAGAAGGAGAGGCGGGAGGCGTGTCCGTAGGCAGAGAGAGAAGAGGAAATCGTGAGCCTCGGACTGAGAGTAGGGACTTTGAATGTTGGAACTATGCAAGGAAAAAGATAGGAGCTGGCTGACATGATGCAGAGGAGGAAGGTGGACATACTGTGTGTTCAGCAGACAAGGTGGAAAGGTAGAAAGGCTAAAAGCTTAGGAGCAGGGTTTAAACTGTTTTATAATGGTGTGGATGGGAAGAGAAATGGAGTAGGAGTCATCTTGAAGGAGGGGTTTGTCAGGAATGTTCTAGAAGTGAAAAGAGTGTCAGACAGAGTGATGAGTCTCAAGTTAGAAATTGAAGGCGTGATAGTCAATGTCAGTGCTTATGCCCCACAGGCAGGATGTAAGCTAGAAGAGAAGGAGAGATTCTGGAGTGAGTTAGATGAAGTGATGCAGAGTACCCCCAGAGGTGAAAGAGTGGTCATTGGAGCAGACTTCAATGGACATGTTGGTGCAGGCAACAGAGGGGACGAGGAAGTGATGGGTAGGTTTGGTATCCAGGACAGGAACACAGAAGGACAGATGTTGATCGATTTTGCAAAAAAGGATGGAAATGGCTGTGGTGAATACTTTCTTCCAGAAGAAACAGAAGCATAGGTGACTTATGAAAGCGGAGGTAAGAGCACACAGGTAGACTACATCTTGTGTGGCGAGGTAATTTGAAGGAAGTCAGTGACTGCAAAGTAGTAGTGGGTGAGTGTTGCCAAACAGCATAGGATGGTGGTGTGCAGGATGACACTGATGGTGAGAAAGGTGAAAAAGGCAAAGGTAGAGCAGAAGACAAAGTGGTGGAAGCTGAAAAAGGAAGAGTGTCGTGTTGTCTTCAAGGAGGAGTTGAAACAGGCTTTGGGTAGTCAGGAAGTGCTTCCAGAGGACTGGACAACCACAGCCAATGTGATCAGGGAGACCGGTAGGAGAGTATTTGGTGTGTCCTCTGGAAGGAAAGTAGATAAGGAAACTTGGTGGTGGAATGAGGAAGTGCAGGAGTGTGTACAAAGAAGAGGTTAGCCAAGAAGAAGTGGGACATTGAGAGGACCGAAGAGAGTAAACAGGAGTACAGGAGACACAGCGTAGGCGAAGGTAGCAGTGTCAAAGGCCAAACAGAGGGCGTATGATGACTTGTATGATAGGTTGAACAGTAAGGAGGAGAAAATGATCTATACAGGTTAGCACAGCAGAGAAATAGAGATGGGAAAGATGTGCAGCAAGTTAGAGTGATAAAGGACAGGGAAATGTATTGACTGATGACAGAAGTGTGCTGGGAAGATGGAAAGAAGAGTACTTTGAAGAGCTGATGAATAAGGAAAATGAGAGAAAAAGAGTAGAAGGGGTGACCGTTGAGGAGCAGGAAGTAGCAAAAGATTAGTAAGGGGAGAAGTGAGGAGGGCATTGAAGAGGATGAAGAGTGGAAAGGCAGTTGGTTCCTGATGACATACCAGTTGAGGTATGGAAGTGTCTAGGGGAGGTAGCAGTAGATTTTCTGACAAGAATATTCAACAAGGTCTTAGAAAGTGAGCAGATGCCAGAGGAATGGAGGAGAAGTGTGCTTGTGCCCATTTTTAAGAACAAAGGGCGATGTACAGAGTTGTGGCAACTACAGAGGGATAAAGTTGATGAGCCATACAATGAAGCTATATGGGAAAGAATAGTGGAAGCAAGACTAAGGGCAGAGGTCAGCATTTGTGAACAACAGTTTGGTTTCATGCCAAGAAAGAGCACCACAGATGCAGTGTTTGCTTTGAGGATGTTAATAGAAGTACAGAGAAAGTCAGAAGGAGCTGCATTGTGCCTTTGTGGATCTGGAGAAAGCATATGACAGGGTGCCGAGAGAAGAACTGTGGTATTGTATGAGGAAGTCTGGAGTGACAGAGAAGTATGTTAGAGTGGTGCAGGACATGTATGATAGATGTAAGACAGTGGTGAGGTGTGCTGTCGATTGTGACAGAAGAGTTCAAGGTGGAGGTGGGACTACATCAAGGGTCAGCTCTCAGCTTCTTGTTTGCTATGGTGATGGACAGGCTAACAGATGAGGTTAGACAAGAATCTCCATGGACTATGATGTTTGCAGATGACATTGTGATCTGTAGTGAGAGCAGAGACCAAGTGGAGGAAAATCTAGAGAGGTGGAGGTATGCCCTGGAAAGGAGGAGGATTGAAGGTTAGTCTTAGTAAGACAGAATACATGTGTGTGAACGACAAGGACCCAAGACGAACTTTGAGGTTACAGGGGGCAGAGATAAAGAAGGTGGAGGATTTTAAGTACTTAGGCTCAACAATCCAGAGCAATGGAGAGTGTGGAAAAAAGATGAAGAAGCGGCGTGCAGGCAGGTTGGAATGGATGGAGAAAAGTGTCCGGTGTGATGTGTGATAGGAGAGTATCGGAAAAAATGAAGGGAAAAGTGTACAAGACGGTGATGAGGCCAGCAATGTTGTATGGTTTAGAGACAGTGGCCGTGGGGAAAAGACAGGAGTCAGAGGTAGCAGAGATGAAAATGTTGAGGTCTCTTTGGGAGTAACGAGGATGGATAGGATCAGAAATGAGTACATCAGAGGGACAGCACATGTTAGATGTTTTGGAGACAAAGTCAGAGAGGCTAGATTGAGATGGTTTGGACATGTACAGAGGAGGGATAGTGAGTATATTGGTCGTAGGATGCTGAGGTTGGAACTACCAGGCAAAAGGCCCAGAGGAAGACCAAAGAGAAGATTTATGGATGCAGTGAAGGCGGACATGAAGGTCGTTGGAGTAAGAGTAGAAGATGCAGAGGATAGGGAGAGATGGAGGCAGATCATTTGCTGTGGCGACCCCTGAAGGGAACAGCCGAAAGGAAAAGAAGAAGAGGTGATGCCATCTGCATTTTGTTTCTGCCCCTTTCTATGTGTCTGTGCATGTATGTGTGTATCTCCAGATGTCCTTGTGGGCACTCGTTCTTCAAAATATCCAAACAGATTTCAAACAAATGTCCACCAGTTTCCCTCCACTAAAGCCTGGTAAAGGAAATGGTACAAGTTCTCAGATCACAGACAAAAGGTCAAGGCCACTTTTCATTGGCTTCTCCCTTATTCAATCTGCACTTAAAATGTAAATAAATCAAATCTAAGCACTGCGTAAAAACAGATCCCCATACATGCCTCCAACGATCGAGGTCCAAACCTGGCTTTGCTTTTCAGGGGATGTCCTCGTTCAGTAGTAATGCAGCCATGAGGCAGAGGGATCACGAACCAGTGTCTCTCCCCCTGATGCTGGTACAAAGCCCGGATAAATGCAGAGGGTTGCGACAGGAAGGGCATCCGGCATAAAACTTCTGCCACATTTCTCATGCAAATGATCAAAACAAAATTCATACCGGATCAGTCGAGGCCCGGGTTAACAACGACCGCCATCAGTGCTGTTAACCAACAGAGTGCTGGTGGAAATTGGACCACTGCTGGTCGAAGACGTCGAAGAAGGAGAGGCGGGAGGCGTGTCCGTAGGCAGAAAGAGAAGAGGAAATGCGTGAGTCTAGGACTGAGAGTAGGGACTTTGATTGTTGGAACTATGAACGATTAAGCTAGAGAGCTGGCTGACATGATGCAGAGGAGGAAGGTGGACATAATGTGTGTTCAGGAGACCAGGTGGAAAGGTAGCAAGGCTTGAAGCTTAGGAGCAGGGTTTAAGCTGTTTTATCACGGTGTGGATGGAAAGAGAAATGGAGTAGGAATCATCTTGAAGGAGGGGTTTGTCAGGAATGTTCTCGAAGTGAAAAGAGTGTCAGACAGAGTGATGAGTCTCAAGTTAGAAATTGAAGGCGTGATGTTCAATGTTGTTAGTGCTTATGCCCCACAAGCAGGATGTGAGCAAGAAGATTCTGGAGTGAGATTCTGGAGTGAGTTAGATGAAGTGATGCAGAGTACCCCCAGAGGTGAAAGAGTGGTCATTGGGGCAGACTTCAATGGACATGTTGGTGCAGGCAACAGAGGGGACGAGGAAATGATAGGTAGGTTTGGTATCCAGGACAGGAACACAGAAGGACAGATGTTGATCGATTTTGCAAAAAGGATGGAAATGGCTGTGGTGAAAACTTTCTTCAGAAAGAAACAGGAGCATAGGGTAACTTATAAAAGCGGAGTTAAGAGCACACAGGTGGACTACATCTTGTGTAGGCGATGTAATTTGAATGAAGTCAGTGACTGCAAAGTAGTAGTGGGTGTGAGTATTGCCAAACAGCATAGGATGGTGGTGTGCAGGATGACGCTGATGGTGAGGAAGGTGAAAACGGCAAAGGCAGAGCAGAAGACAAAGTGGTGAAAGCTGAAAAAGGAAGAGTGTCGTATTGTCTTCAAGGAGGAGTTGAAACAGGCTTTGGATAGTCAGGAAGTGATTCCAGATGACTGGACAACCACAGCCAATGTGATTAGGTAGACCGGTAGGAGAGTACTTGGTGTGTCCTCTGGAAGGAAAGTAGATAAGGAGACTTGGTGGTGGAATGAGGAAGTGCAGGAGTGTGTATAAAAGAAGAGGTTAGCGGAGAAGAAGTGGGACACAGAGAGGACCGAATAGAGTAAACAAGAGTACAGGGAGACACAGCGTAAGGCGAAGGTAGCAGTGTCAAAGGCCAAACAAGTATGATGACTTGTATGATAGATTGGACAGTAAGGATGGAGAAAATGATTTGTGCAGGTTAGCACAGCAGAGAAATAGAGATGGGAAAGACGTGCAGCAAGTTAGAGTGATAAAGGACAGAGAGAGAAATGTATTGACTGATGTCAGAAGTGTGCTGGGAAGATGGAAAGAGTACTTTGAAGAGCTGATGAATGAGGAAAATAAGAGAGAAAAAAGAGTAGAAGGGGTGACCATTGAGGACCAGGAAGTAGCAAAGATTAGTAAGGGTGAAGTGAGGAGGGCATTGAAGAGGATGAAGAGTGGAAAGGCAGTTGGTCCTGATGACATACCGGTTGAGGCATGGACGTGTCTAGTGGAGGTAGCAGTAGATTTTCTTACAAGACGATTCAACAAGGTCTTAGAAAGTGAGCAGATGTCAGAGGAATGGAGGAGAAGTGTGCTTGTGCCCATTTTAAGAACAAGGGAGCTGTACAGAGTTGTGGCAACTACAGAGGGATAAAGTTGATGAGCCATACAATGAAGTTATGGGAAAGAATAGTGGAAGCTAGACTAAGGGCAGAGGTCAGCATTTGTGAACAACAGTTTGGTTTCATGCCAAGAAAGAGCACCACAGATGCAGTGTTTGCTTTGAGGATGTTAATAGAGAAGTACAGAGAAGGTCAGAAGGAGCTGCATTGTGCCTTTGTGGATCTGGAGAAAGCATATGACAGGGTGCCGAGAGAAGAACTGTGGTATTGTATGGAGTGTAAGTCTGGAGTGGCAGAGAAGTATGTTAGAGTGGTGCAGGACATGTATAAGAGATGTAAGACAGTGGTGAGGTGTGCTGTCGGTGTGACAGAAGAGTTCAAGGTAGAGGTGGGACTGCATCAAGGGTCAGCTCTCAGCCCCTTCTTGTTTGCTATGGTGATGGACAGGCTGACAGTCGAGGTTAGACAAGAATCTCCATGGACTACGATATCTGCAGATGACATAGTGATCTGTAGTGAGAGCAGAGAACAAGTGGAGGAAAATCTAGAGAGGTGGAGGTATGCCCTGGAAAAGAGGGGAATGAAAGTTAGTCTCAGTAAGACAGAATACATGTGTGTGAACGACAAGGACCCAAGATGAACGATGAGGTTACAGGGGCAGAAAATAAAGCAGGTGGAGGATTTTAAGTACTTCGGCTCAACAATCCAGAGCAATGGAGTGTGTGGAAAAGAGATGAAGAAGCGCGTGCAGGCAGGTTGGAATGAATGGAGAAAAGTGTCCGGTGTGATGTGTGATAGGAGAGTATCGGCAAGAATGAAGGGAAAAGTGTACAAGACGGTGATGAGGCCAGCGATGTTGTATGGTTTAAAGACAGTGGCCCTGGGGAAAAGACAGGAGGCAGAGCTGGAGGTAGCAGAGATGAAAATGTTGAGGTTCTCTTTGGGAGTAACGAGGATGGACAGGATCAGGAATGAGTACATCAGAGGGACAGCACATGTTTGATGTTTTGAAGACAAAGTCAGAGAGGCTAGATTGAGATGGTTTGGACATGTACAGAGGAGGGATAGTGAGTATATTGGTAGTCGGATGCTGAGGTTGGAACTGCCAGGCAGAAGGCCCAGAGGAAGACCAAAGAGAAAATTTATGGATGTGGTGAAGGTGGACATGAAGGTCGTTGGAGTAAGAGTAAAAGATGCGGAGGATAGGGTGGGATGGAGGCAGATCATTTGCTGTGGCGACCCCTGTAGGGAACACCCGAAAGGAAAAGAAGAAGAAGGAGTCCTCATTCAGTAGTCTTGCCTGTCTTGTTACTTTAAATGTCTGTTTAAATCGACACTTTCGAGTTCCAGTCGCCTCCTCATCGTGCTTTCACTTCATGAACTCCAGGTGTAAATAAGTCCACATGCAAACAATGCGATTGGTGGGCGTAGTCCCCAAATAGATAAACTACAATTCACACGGGGTCCTGCGTAGTGGACCTTTCGAACAGAAGAAAAAGGTCAGAGATGGCAATATGGAGTCGACAAATCAAGGCAAAGTAAAATTTGAGTAGCAGCAGTAAGTATACATATTATCAGGTGGTGAGATCGTGGGAGGTGGGATGTGTGTAAGAAATATGCACATTTTTTTCTTCTGAAAGCGAAATGAAAGTCGACAGCATAGAGGACTCGAGAAGATGCTGGCTTCATCTGAAAGCTCGGAGTGTGGATCTCAGTAAGATAGGAAGGATACATCCCTTTTGAACACTTTTCAGCTTCATATAAACATAAAATATTTCACATTTTAATATTCTGTGTTTTGAAAGAAAAAGTATTCTGAGATCTCCCAGTGCAGCAAACTGGATTATGAAAGGCCAGCCATGTCGCTCACTGTGTGTGGTGAGAGGTATGTAAAAGAGCCAAAGCTGTCAATGTGTTTCTGCCCTGCATGGCCTGGCAAGCTGTCCAGGGTGTATCCCGCCCTCACCCAGAGCCCGTTGAGATAGGGGCCAGCCTCCATCCGACCCTCATTAAGTTTAACGGTTCAAAAAATGATGATGATGATGAAGAAGACTGATAACCTGCGATGGGCTGACGAGCTGTCAAGGTTGTACCTTGCCCTTGCCCAGAGTTGGCTGAGATGAACGCCAGGCTCCCAGCGGCCTTAATTAGGATTTAGCGGCTTTAGAATATAAATGAGTGAATGATGAATAATGAATGATTCTGTGTTCTGAGATCCAAAGCCAGTGTCATTGTTTAATGTAATGTAAAACAAGTGAAAGAAAAGTTGAGGGTTTTATTTTAATAAAGTGATAAATGTGGACATGAAGTGGGCCTGCAGGAGGAACCTGTCATGTGAAAACTTTTGTAATGAAGTTATGTTGTGTTTCTCTTACTTGTTTTATCACATGATAATACTGTATTTTTGTATCATGAGAAAATTTCCAGTTTCACTTGACACAGGCGGACATCGCAGATTACTAAAACCAACGATTTCAGGGGGCCTTTTTGAGTCGACTTCCAAGTCTCAAGTAGCTATCTCTATAAGCCCCTAGACAGAGTATACAGTAATAATGTCCGCGCCACCCTTGTGCAGTTCAGACCGAGCAATGTAATGATCAGGTGCTTTTATTAAAATCTGCCGAGTCAATACAGTATAGTATGACTTGGACCGTGGAATATTCAGAGTCCACTGCACATATTACATTAGAATTAGCTAACACATGATGTTTTGCAACATTTTTCCAACATTGCAGAAAGGTTGTAATTTAGTTATGTTACATATAACATTATGTGAACGTTGTAGAGATGTTACTGTGTAGCAAACGTTTACTGAAAACCTATATGTGACATATAATCAGTACGTTGTTCAGACTTTGCCTAAACATCCTACATCCTCAGCCTGTGTGAGGCCTGCCGCAGTAAACTGTGTGCATGCGTGTCAAGTCTCTGGTTTGGCGCACTTGCTTGAACAGAGAAAGAGATTTCTTTTCTTCAGGGGTCGCCACAGCGAATGAAGAAGGCTCGTTATTCTTAATCTTGGTCAACAATATTAAATTTCCTCTGAGATTTAACCGAAATCTGAGGCAAGATCACAAAGTAAAACATATGTACATAAAGCTACCTACACTTCACAGCCAGCTGAATGTTATAGATATGCTGATTACGCAGGATTAGGTAGGACTTCAAAGTTCTAAATTTAACTTGTTGGCTTCACTTAACAAGCATGTTATGATGTTTAAAACATTGAGAGGATAAGAAATGTGTTGCAACATGTGCCGTTAGTCTGATACATTTTTATATCTATATAAAAGTCTGATACTAGACCTAGAGTTTTGCACACTGATATTATTCACGTTAGTCCGGGATTTGGCTTGAGGCTTACGTAGAGTCTATAGACTATAGATGTTATGTCAAACTTTTACCTGAGAACCTATATATGCTGTCGGTGTGACAGAAGAGTTCAAGGTGGAGGTGGGACTGCATCAAGGGTCAGCTCTGAGCCCCTTCTTGTTTGCTATGGTCATGGACAAGCTGACAGACAAGCTTAGACAAGAATCTCCATGGACTGATGTTTGCAGATAACATTGTGATCTGTAGTGAGAGCAGAGAACAAGTGCAGGAAAATCTAGAGAGGTGGCGGTATGACATGGAAAGGAGAGGAATGAAGGTTAGCCTCATTAAGTCAGAATACGCGTGTGAATGAGAAGGACCCAAGAGGAACGATGAGGTTACAGGGAGCAGAGATAAGGAGGGTGGAGGATTTTAAGTACTTAGGCTCAACAATCCAGAGCAATGGTGAGTGTGGAAAAGAGGTGAAGAAGCGTGTGCAGGCAGGTTGGAATGGTTAAAGAAAAGTGTCCAGTGTGATGTGTGATTGGATGGTATCAGCAAGAATGAAAGGAAAAGTGTACACGATGGTGTTGAGGCCAGCGATGTTGTATGGTTTCGAAACAGTGGCCCTCAGGAAAAGTCAGGAGGCAGAGCTGGATGTAGCAGAGATGAAAATGTTGAGGTTCTCTTTGGGAGTAACGAGGATGGATAGGATCAGGAATGAGTACATCAGAGGGACAGCACAAGGGCGTAAGCTGGGGGGGGGTGTACATGGTGCACGTGCACCCCCCACAGCAGGAGTTGAGTTCCGCTGGACAAGAAATTATGTGTATTCACAATCTTATAAATAAACTTAATGACTGTTACTGAAGAGAAGGTCGGCGATAAATTCAGTATGCAGTAAAACGGAAACTGGAAATTAACACCGGAAGTTAACGTGTAACGGGCACTGGGCATGTGCAAGCCCAAGCTGACCAATCAGCAATCAATGACAAGTACCTACTTTCGCCTACCTCACAGTAAGCAATAATAGCTGAACATTGTCAATCAAACAAAGCGCGAGTGTGAGAATAAAGCACAGTTTGTTCTTCCCACTTCCTGTTCCTGCAAGTGTTAGAACACAAACACTGACACACAGATAATGAATGGCTAAAATAATCATAAGCCATACAGCCTGTACCTGCAGCCTAATGATCAGTACTTTTTTAAAATTAATAGTATGTCTTTGTGCTGTAAATACTAGTATGTATTAATATTTGTTTGTGCCTTTGAATCGATAAATAACTTTAGTTCAATTTGTTAATTTATTTAGCACATGTACTTGTAGATGTAATTTGAAATATATTTGAGAATGTTTTTGGTTGAACTATAATAATTGATTGCAGTTCACCCCTGTATAGACAGCCATTTTTTAAAGTTTATAATTCTACCAACGGGTGTACCTGGTTCCCCCAAAGTGCTGTGTAAAATAATTATTAAATTGATAAAATTGATAAAATGAAAGATTATGTGAAAGTGTTAAAGTGCAAATGTTGTAAAAAATAGATTTAATTGTTTTTGTAATTGAACTATAAATACATCTTTGTTAAATTGTAGTGTGTAGTGTAACTCTGGTGCATTGAGATTCATCAGTGTTGTATAATTGTATAACATCATTTATAAGACCTCTACGCCAATTTTAATCATGACCCAAATTATGTATATAATTGGGTATTCAGGTTGGTAACAGAGAATACCTCTTTAATCGGTTTGCTGACGATACCACATGTTTGCTAGATGGATCAGAGTGATGTCTTCAAGCCATTCTTCAAGTATTAATGTCTTTCGCCCATTTCTCAGGATTAAAGGTCAACATAGACAAAACCAGAATTATTTGGATTGGTTCCAAAAAACATTCAAAAATGAAACTTTGCTCATATTGGAGTCTGAACTGGGAACAGTGTAATTTTGATCTATTCGGCATAACATTTGACTTGGATATTGAAAATATGATTGATCTGAACTATAAAGATAAGATAAGACATTGCAACACCCTCATGTCAATATGGTCATCCCGGAATCTTACACCTTTGGGTAGAATAACTGTGCTGAAATCTCTAATTCTTCCTAAATTGAACCACCTCTTTGCCGCTTTACCTAACCCTCCTGATAAACAAATTGAGGACTTCGAGAAGAAATGCTTCCGATTCATATGGGGAAACAAACCTGAGAAAAGTTAAATGTGATCAACTAATATATATATATATATATATATATATATATATATATATATATATATATATATATATATATATATATATATATATATATATATATAAATGATATAAAATATTTCATAAAAGCTCCAAAAATTTCAGTGATCAGACGTTTTTGCAGTACTCAATCAAAATGGTGTAATCTTTTTTTCTGAAAATTTACGCAAAACTCGGGAGCGAAACTATTTTCAAGTACAATTATGGTAATTTTACAAAAGTGATCATTCTACTCGTTTGCAATAATTTCTCCAGTGATCTTCTCAATGCATGGTGGAACTTGATATCCAGACACGGGAAACAGATTCAGAAGAAAATATTGCTTCTCAAGTACTCTGGTATAACCACAACATCTTAATCGACCAAAAAACTATACTGTATTCTACCCTAAATGGAGAGAAAGTGGTGTTATATTTATCAATGACCTCATCAAATAGTCTGGAAAATTTGACTCCCATGTGTTTGAAAATAAGTATAAGATCTTCTTCCTCTTTTCCTTTCGGATTTTCCCTTCAGGGGTCGCCACAGCAAATCATCTGCCTCCATCTCACCCTATCCTTTGGATCTTCTTCTCTTATACCAGCTACCTTCATGTCCTGCTTCACTACATCTATGAATCGTCTCTTTGGCCTTCCTCTCGGCCTTCTGCCTTGTAGTTCCAACCTCAGCATCCTACTACCAATATACTCACTATCCCTCCTCTGTACATGTCCAAACCATCTCAATCTAGCCTCTCTGACTTTGTCTCCAAAACGTCTTACATGTGCTGTCCCTCTGATGTGCTCATTCCTGATCCTATCCATCCTCGTTACTCCCAAAGAGAACCTCAACATTTTCATTTCTGCTACCTCCAGCTCTGCCTCCTGTCTTTTCCCCAGGGCCACTGTTTCTAAACCATACAACATCACTGGCCTTACCACCGTCTTGTACACTTTTCCTTTCATTCTTGCCGATAGCCTCCTATCACACATCATACCAGACACTTTTCTCCAACCATTCCGACCTGTTTGCACACGCTTCTTCACCTCTTTTCCACACTCTCCACTTCTCTGGATTGTTGAGCCTAAGTACTTAAATTCCTCCACCTTCCTTACCTCTTCTCCCTGTAACCTCACCGTTCCTCTTGGGTCCTTGTCATTCACACACATGTAGTCTGTTTTACTGAGGATAACCTTCATTCCCCTCCTTTCCAGGGCATACCTCCACCTCTCTAGATTTTCCTCCACTTGTTCTCTGCTCTCACTACAGATCACAATGTCATCTGCAAACATCATGGTCCATGGAGATTCTTGTCTAACCTCGTCTGTCAGCCTGTCCATCACCATAGCAAACAAGAAGGGGCTCAGAGCTGACCCTTGATGCAGTCCCACCTCCAGCTTGAACTCTTCTGTCACACCGACAGCACACCTCACCACTGTCTTACATCTCTTATACATGTCCTGCACTGCTCTAACATACTTCTCTGCCACTCCAGACTTCCTCATACAATACCATAGTTCCTCTCTCGGCACCCTGTCATATACTTTCTCCAGATCCACAAAGGCACAATGCAGTTCCGTCTAACCTTCTCTGTACTTCTCTATTAACATCCTCAAGGCAAACACTGTATCTGTGGTGCTCTTTCTTGGCATAAAACCAAACTGTTGTTCACAAATGCTGACCTCTGCCCTTAGTCTAGCTTTCACTATTCTTTCCCATAACTTCATCGTATGGCTCATCAACTTTATCCCTCTGTAGTTGCCGCAACTCTACACGTCTCCCTTGTTCTTAAAAATGGGCACAAGCACACTTCTTCTCCATTCCTCTGGCATCCTCTCACTTGCTAAGACCTTCTTGAATGTTCTTGCCAGGAAATCTACTGCTACCTCTCCTAGACACTTCCATACCTCCACCGGTATGTCATCAGGGCCAACTGCCTTTCCACTCTTCATCCTCTTCAATGCCCTCCTCACTTCACCCTTACTAATCTTTGCTACTTCCTGGTCCTCAACAGTCACCTCTTCTAATCTTTTTTCTCTCTCATTTTCCTCATTCATCAGCTCTTCAAAGTACTCTTTCCCTGCACACTTCTGTCATCAGTCAATACATTTCCCTCTCTGTCCTTAATCACTCTAACTTGCTGCACGTCTTTCCCATCTCTATTTCTCTGCTGTGCCAGCCTGTATAAATCATTTTCTCCCTCTTTCCTTTCCAACCGAGCATACAAGTCATCATATGCCCTCTGTTTGGCCTTTGACACCGCTACCTTCACCTTACGCTGTGTCTCCCTGTACTCCTGTTTATTCTCTTCGGTCCTCTCAATGTCCCACTTCTTCTTAGCTAACCTCTTCTTTTGTACACACTCCTGCACTTCCTCATTCCACCACCAAGTCTCCTTATCTACTCTTCTTCCAGATGACACACCAAGTACTCTCTTACCTGTCTCCCTGATCACATTTGTTGTAGTTGTCCAGTCATCTGGAAGCACTTCCTGGCCACCCAAAGCCTGTTTCAACTCCTCCTTGAAGACAACACGACACTCTTCCTTTTTCAGCTTCCACCACTTTGTCTTCTGCTCTGCCTTTGCCTTCTTCACCTTCCTCACCATCAGCGTCATCCTGCATACCACCATCCTATGCTGTTTGGCAACACTCTCATCCGCTACTACTTTGCAGTCACTGACCCTTCAAATTACATCGCCTGCACAAGATATTGTCTACTTGTGTGCTCCTACCTCCGCTTTTATAAGTCACCCTATGCTCCTGTCTCTTCTGGAAGAAAGTATTTACCACAGCCATTTCCATCCTTTTTGCAAAATCTACCAACATCTGTCCTTCTGTGTTCCTGTCCTGGTTCCAAACCTACCCATCACTTCCTCGTCCCCTCTGTTGCCTGCACCAACATGTCCATTGAAGTCTTCCCCAATGACCACTCTTTCACCTCTGGGGGTACTCTGCATCACTTCATCTAACTCACTCCAGAATCTCTCCGTCTCTTCTAGCTCACATCCTGCCTGTGGGGCATAAGCACTAACAACATTGAACATCACCCCTTAAATTTCTCACTTGAGACTCATCACTCTGTCTGACACTCTTTTCACTTCTAGAACATTCCTGACAAACTCCTCCTTCAAGATGACTCCTACTCCATTTCTCTTCCCATCCACACCATGAAAAAACAGCTTAAACCCTGCTCCTAAGCTTCTAGTCTTGCGACCTTTCCACCTGGTCTCCTGAACACACATTATGTCCACCTTCCTCCTCTGCATCATGTCAGCCAGCTCTCTACCTTTTCCTGCCATAGTTTCAACATTCAAAGTCCCTATTTTCAGTCCTAGACTCATGCCTTTCCTCTTCTCTCTCTGCCTATGGACACGCCTCCCGCCTCTCCTTCTTTGACGTCTTCGACCAACAGTAGTCCAATTTCCACCAGCACCCTGTTGGTTGACAGCACTGATGGCGGTCGTTGTTAACCCAAGCCTCGACCGATCCGGTATGACATTCTTTGTCGTAACTCGCATATTTTATTTGGCATTTGTTTTACGCCGGATGCCCTTCCTGATGCAACCCTCTGCATTTATCCGGGCTTGGGACCGGCGTGAGGGAGAGACATTGGTTTGTGCCCCCCCTCACGGCTGCATTGAAAATAAGTATAAGATAAAAGTGAATTTTCTTGAATACGCAGGAGTTATTAATTCAATTAAAATATATATCAGTAGAAATGACATTAGTTTTGAGGCAATAAGGAAAAATGAGAATCCTGTATAGACAAGACAAACAAAAGGAAGTCAAGTGTTCTATAGGGCCTTAATTAAGACTAAAAAATTTCACAATCAGTATTGTTTTAAATGGAATAGTATAGTAGAGAAAGAAATAGATCCCATTTCTTGGCAACAATACAACCACATACCATTTCGCTCTTCAAAATATACTAATCTACAATGGTTCAATATCAATTTCTACATCATTTTCTACCCACAAACAGACTTTTAAAGATGAAATATGTCGAACAAGACCAATGTAGCTATTGTTCTGTATTCTTAGAAACTATCCCACATCTTTTTTTTCGATTGCAGCAAGGTTACTCTAATTTGACAAAAACTTGAAAGATAGCTTAACGTTAAATTAGATCTACAACTAAACTTCACTAAAGAACAAATCTTACTTGGTTTCGGCAGTAAAAATAATGATCCAATTAATGTGATTCTTATTCTTTTCAAAGCTATTATTTTCAGTCATAGAACAGCAAAACAAATGTCAACCTTTCAATTCTTACATCATAAGCTAAAACAATACTACGAAATGACAAAATATTCTGAAAAGATAAAATTGTCCATTGATAATTTTTTTAAGGTTTTGTCTATTTCTCATGTATCAATGGGAGTACATGTGTAAATAGCAAATATGGAAAAAATAATACAATTATATATTAAAAAAATTATGTATACTTCTGACCAACCACATTTTCTTAGGGTTACAAAAGTACGCAAAACAGTGTAAACACAAAGACCACAGAGACGACATATACACACTCAGTCTGCAGTTTGTAAACAATGAATGCAGCGTCATTGAATAATTACGTCAGCATACGTGTAAACTCAAAATGTGACTTTTTTTTTTTTTGGGGGGGGGGTGGAAAATGGAAAAAAAAACGTAACACGGATGAACGTACGTCGGGGAGTGTCTGTACTTCTATTACCAGCATGAGCAGTAGTAGTACTAATATTACTCGAGTAATAATTTTTTTCCAGCTGCACCTGTATGCAATGGATAACTACAAACAAAAGAAAAGACAGCTACAAGAATACAAGCGGAAATGGATATCAGCAAAACGTTCACCAGAAAAAGCTGTAAAACAGCAAGCTATTCCTCTTGATAAAAGCTCAAGTGATGAAAGTATTGACCATGAAGCCTCTTTAAATATTCTAACATATAAATAGAACGGCAGATCCTGCTTTGATCGTCATTCTTGTTCAAGTGAAAATGATTGTGAGAACATTGATAGGTGTGTTTCTAATGCTGATGGTGATAGCAGTTTCAATCACTGGGATGAAATTGATCAACATGTCACAGTCTCTTCCGATTCTGAAGGTTATGGGGAAGAGACACATAAAGATTTGCCAACTAGTTTGGCTTGTTGGGCAACAGACTTTCAAGTAAAGCACAATGCAATTGATGAAATTCCTAAAGTTTTGCTGCAGCATGGCCATCCAGATCTTCCATGTATAGCCAGAACATTGCTAAAAACAGTCAGAGATGTTGAGACAAAGACAGTATCTGGCCCCGAATATTTTTATTTTGGATTGCAGAAACAGATACAGCAACAACTTAACCAATACTTTCCAAGTGGAACAGAAGGAAGCATTGATCCATTGGAGTTGTCTTTGATTGTTGATTGTCTTCCACTCTTAAAGAGTTCAGGACAGTCTTTGTGGCCAGTTCTGTGTGCAATACTGTAGTTAATTTAAAACCAGTAAAAGTATTTCCAGTTGCATTGACACTTGCAACATCCACGCCTACAGACTTGGATTTTTTTGGCAGAAATGGTGCAAGATTTGAACAAGCTCTTGCTCACAGGACTACCCAGGGATCCAGTTAGAGTCTGTGTAGAATGTATTGTTTGTGATGCCCCGGCAAGGGCTATTGTGAAAAAAGTGAAGCAGTACTCAGGTTATAATGGGTGTGACAAATGCACTCAGCATGGAGATTGGTTTGGTAGAGTTACAAATGTGTTAGAAATGTGTTACAAACTGGGAGTTGTGCACAAATGAAAGTTTTAGAAGATAAATTCAATAGATCAGACAAAAACTGCTTGATCTAAAAAAGCATATTCCTACTAACTGCTTTGCCCGCAAGCTCCGCAGTTTGGTAGAAATAGACCGTTGGAAGACCACTGAATATAGACTGTTTTTGCTGTATACTGGGAAGATTGTGTTGAAGAATATTCTCAGATGAGACTTGTATCAGCATTTCATCTGCCTAAGCAAGGGCGTAGGCTGATCTGACCGTGGGGGGGTGCACATCTCAGTTGACCGGAACTCAAGTCCCAGGGGCTATATGCCTAAGCCTTAAAGGGGAAATGAAACGGCGACTAAATAAATTGGCAGTAGCTTAAGTATAGTTTATTGAAGCGATTGTGGCTTAAATTTTATATCATAAATAAACCATTGCACACACAGCGTTTTTTTTTTCTGTGCTTGTCGTATAAGTTATCGACCCGAAAGCTGCCATTGCTAAGTGCCCACCTACACAAAGTTACAGTGACTGGGTTGGTACAAAGTACCACATGAAAAATAGTGCTTGCTTATCACAGCATATTATATGATATAAACAACATGGAATCTCACGTCAACAACGCACATAGTTTTTCAGCAGAAGACGATTCATCTATTACTCTCAGAAGACGAATCAAATATTATAGTTCAACCAAAAACATTCTCAAATATATTTCAAACCACATCTGCAAGTACATGTGCTAAATACATTTACAAATTGAGATAAAGTTATTTATCTATTGAAAGGCACAAACAAATATTAATACATACAGTATTTACAGCACAAAAACATACTATTAATTTTATAAAAGTACTGACCATTAGGCTGAAGATACAGGCTGAATGGCTTATGATTATTTTAGCCATTCAGTCTCTGTGCGTCAATGTTTGTGTTGTAACACATGTGCAGGAACCGGAGGCGGACTAACAAATTGTGCTTTATTCTCACACTCGCACTTTGTTTGATTGACAATTTGATTTGATTGACAGCTATTATTGCTTATGATAATATGTGAGGTAGGCGAAAGTAGGGTAGTACTTGTCGTTGATTGTAGATTGGTCAGTTCGGGCTTGTACATGCGCATTGCCCATTACACGTTAACATCCGGTATACTTCCTGACTCCAGTAATGCGGAACTTATCTCGGACTTTGTCTTCAATAACAGTCATTAAGTGTATTTATAAGATTGGGAATACACATAATTTCTTGTCCAGTGGAACTCAACTCCTGCTGGGGGGGGGTGCACGTGCACCCTGTGCAGCCCCCCAGCCTACGCCCTTGCTAAGTGTTGCGATTTCATTGCTCATTTGCCCAGAAACAGTACAAGAGCATAATGAGTATGCCCAAGAACTTTTGAATTATTTGTGGATCAAAGTAGAGTACTATGTAGGAAAGAATTCCTATTGTACGATATACATTCACTTCTTCACCTGCTTGGAGAAGCAGCAGCACATGGTACTCTAGATGAATGTTGAGCAATCCCATTTGAAAGCTACATGCAGAAACTGAAACGATTGGTACGTTCTGGACGAAATCCTTTGGTACAAATTGTCAAAAGACTTGAGGAAATGGAGAATCTGTCAGAAAATCAAACTTTGACAATAACTCGTTCCTTCTGGAAGACCAAACAATGCTTTCATCCTGGATGGTGAAACTTACTGCGAGATTGTGAACATACACTATGGGAAAAGTGCCAGTAGTGATGAGCTCCACCTCTGTCGTCTTTATGAGAGGGTTGAAGCTCTGTTTGATTCATGTTGTGACTCAAGAATTATTGGAGCATACAATGGGCACGAAAGAACTGCACGCATGAAAGTTTGCGCAGCTGCTGATTTTAGACGGAAAGCTGTGTTAATCCAACATGATGGGGAGGGTAGTGTCACATTCCTGACAGTGTTGATATAGAAAGTGCTAAGAATGGCACCTCAAGATGATCATGATGACGATGATGATGAGGGTACTGATGCATGACAAAATGAAAATCCATATTATTTCTCCTGCAATGATAAGGGTTTCTAGGCATTATGAGTACTTTCTTTATGCATGTAATATTCAATTTATGTAAAATTTTGGGTGAAATAACTTGAAGCTTTTGCGTGTGAAAAAACTTAAATCTGTAGGTTAAAGTTTTTGTACCTGTATATAGTATGTACCTACATGTATACTGCTGTATTACATAATATATATTGTATTATATGTGATATATATATATATAAAAAATACTGGCCACATAAAGGAATTGTGCACACAAAAAAGTTATTTCACCTTAAAAACAGTACAACAAAGAAAGAATGATTTATATCCTTTAAATCCTGAATTATTGGCCCACAACAAAATGTGAAAAAACATGACTGCTGCTTGTGATGACGCTGTTAAAAGTTCATAAACGAATGTGGGGTCACACAACTAAGTCACAAAGTCAATAATGGGTATGGCCACCCCTGGCGTTTATCACAGCATGTGCTGCAACCTGCTGTTGGCTCATTCCTGCTCGAACCATACCAATGGCTTCATGATGTTGAGCATTTGTCAATCTTGGCATGTTGTGTATGTGCCTCCATATGGGAATTTGTGAACATTTGAGTGACCCAAGAACAGACTTTCCAGTGTGACAGTAATTTTTGAGTTTCATGTGCTGTTTGAAGTTGTACATGCTGCATGTGGTGTAACCCACTGCACATCCACAGACCGTCATCAATGACGTCACGTCGACTGGTGCTTTCATGAGCGGTTGTTTGACTCTACTACAGTACTTTACTGTGTTCGAACCTGACCTTACCATAAAAACTATATGTGCGTATATTTATAATTATTGTATGCACAGTTTTTTTTTTTATGTGGCCAGTATACTAGTATATAATGCTTTATGCATTAAATATGCATTATGTGTGAACTTTTGTAAAAAAAAAAAAAAAAAAAAAATGAAAATTGTGCTTGTAAAAAAAATTAAACAATAGGTTATGTTTAGCTCCTCTTTTACATAGTAAGAGGTATTGTTGTGACTCTAATGTCGTCCACATGACTGCACCAGGTTAAGGTAATGTTAAAGTTTTGGTAAAACTGTTAATGTATCTGCAGTTCAAAATTATTGCTCTACAGACACCACAGAGCATTATTATGGTAAAATTATTCAATTTGTAGTTTTACAAGCTAAAAAAATTAAATTTGAAGTTTAACTTATTATAAATTCTTAAAAATATTGAATTCTCTAAGCTTTTAACAATATAACATATTGATTGTATAAAACAGATATACGTCTGCACCTGCACATGGTGCTCTTGTCTAAATTTAAAACTTATGGCTATCTATACTGCTGTATTATTTGTCTTGTATTAGTTCTAAGAGTTTTCAGGCAATACATGTACATGCTTTAAGTTTGTATTATGTGATTTGTATTTATGAAAAGAAAATTTGCAGATGTGAAAAGAAAAATTTGAAAATTATTCACACTGAAAGGGGGAAAAAAAGCTTTTGTGTATGCTAATCCACCCACTGGTTTTAAGAGGGATTACTGTACTGCTGCAGCTTACATTTTAGTCGACCCAGACAAACTTTGGTAGCAGAGCTATCAATTGTTTATTTTGATTTACGTAAATGTAAATTTCACAGCCGTATTTTAATAATTTATTTATGAAAATAAGAATTTGTTTCAATTTTTCTAATTTGTTTTCCCCCGTCTTTTGCAGACCTTTGTAACCCTAAGCAAATATGGTTGGTCAGAAGTAAAAATGAATGAAAACCGTATCCAGAAAAGAAAGATTCACTGCTGGTGATTCACATCAGTGCAGGCTCAGTACTAAACAAGTTCAACGGTGCCCTTGCTCACTTAAAAGATCGGAAGTCCGTATAACCCAAGCGTTGTTTCAAGCAAGTAAACTACTTTTAGCAAGTAAACTGCTTTCAGTATTGAGCACCTCACATATTGTAAGTGTTGATTGGCTGTTTTAAGCTTCATGTAAAGTGAGTCGGCTCAGCTTCATGTAATGTGAATCAGCTGAGCTTCGTGTAAAGTGACCATCCGTTGACCATTGGAACCATTTGCAAGCCGAAAGATCGCATCATAGAGAATGCCAAAGGTTATATTTGATACTGTATTTGATATTTGATGAGTGAATTTGATTAAAATTTAGCAATTTGAAATTATTTTGCTTGAATTGAATTTATTTGAAATTAATGTTGGTATCATTTGATATATTTGATATTATTTTACAATGTTATGTTTATAATAATTGATTTAGTGGTGTTTTATGAGATATGGTAATGGTATTTATGGATGTATAGTACAGTATGAGCGCCATACGGTCACACGTCATACGTCATACGTCACTGTAACAACTTACGTTCCCTTTCAACTTACGTTCGGCTGTCCGGAACCAATTAAAAACATAAGTCGGGGAGCGTCTGTATACAACTGACTTTTTACATGTACGCACAATGTATGTAATTATTATTTCAAAGTTAATTGTATCAAAAAAAGAGTCTTCCAACTTTATAAACATAATGAGCTTCTCTACTGGTTGTATATATGATATTACTTTTATGACTTGTGACCATTTTTATATAATTTTATCTCTACTGTAAATTTTGTAAGGGCTATAGGCTGGGGCTATTCAACCCCAGATACCTCGAGTGTATGTTCAGGGTGAATAAAGTATTTATTAATGTTACTACTACACATTTTTGGTACATTCTTCATAATGTTTTTGCCACGTTCTTGATGACATTACTTGCAATGTTGCAGCAACGTTTTTGCCACATTCATCACAATTTCACTTGCAATGTTGCAGCAAAGTTTTTGGGAGTCTACAAATTTACGCCATTGCAACATTTTAGAACAGCGTTGTAACTTCTGTGTAATGTTGTTGGAACAGTGTTACAACGTAAAATTTTTCAGTCTTAATGAATCTATAGAAGTTTGTCAGCGAGTCCAGTGTACTATTAGAGACCTCGGGTATCACAGTGTAGTCTGTAAAATGATTAGAACTGTATTAGATAAAGATGCCATTTCAAAAGTTTTGGCAATTTTTAAAATTAATTAATTAATTTATTTATTTATTTATTTATTTTATTATTATTTTTTTAAATAAGATAAAATTTTAGAAAATAAAAAACTCATCTTGTTTTTTTTCTCAGAATGAACATTTTGTACAGTGTCTGGCTCTTGCACAGCATCACAGAACTCACAGCGATCCGAGGTTCTCAGCAGTGATACCGGAAGACCTTATAGCCTCCACATTAAGTGCTGCCCTTAATGAGTTAATTAGTTAAATTAAGTGTTACAGGTTCATGGAAACCTGGTTACAGACTCGTTGAGGAAGTATAGTAATACAATTTTAATGTTTCTATGTTTTCAGATTCACAGACATTTGTGTATTCACTGACTGGGTACAGAATTCTCTGACACAGTAGGCCCTTGACTATTCTCGGTTTTGCACTCACGGTTTGAGTATTCACGGACTGCCGAGCAACTCGCACATGATTCAAATTCAGCCAATGGCTGTCCTCCTTCCTGCTGATTGGTTGAGATGATGTAACGCCCCTTTTTCCTCATTTGCGCACAAGTTGTCAATCAGCCTTTTTTTTTTAGTGTGTTTTAATTATCAGTTAAAGGGATACTTTGGTCATAAAAGCCCATTCCTTTCACTATCGCAGATGAAATAATCGACCAAGTACAGCATACTTATGAACTATGACAAAGAAAAGTAATCACATTACAGAGTTTAGAAGCAATTAACCGAAGAAAATTTATATTCCTCGGGCGCAGCCATGGGTCTGTGACGTCACGTACTCCACAGTTTTGCATGTTTTGTTGTGTACAAATGCGCTATATCGTCTCCTTGTTTCTGCTCCAATAATGCCCTGTTGCATCGCTAAACACTGCAAAGTGTCTGACAAAAACAACCCCAGAAAGTCACACTTTCACAGACTGCCCACTGTGAAGAAACAAGTCCAAGCAGGAGATGATGCAGCTTCACTTTCTAACTGCTCAGAGCAAATTTATTCATCTACTTTCAGTGCCACGTCACTGTGGCGCGAAGCGGAGAGCCAATCCTTTCTGTGTGGGCGGGTCCGATACCTTGAAACTCTAATTTTATTGGACTCACATGCAGCAGTGTTTATGTGACAGGAAACGCGTCCCAAGTTTTGGCAATCAGCTGCTCTGCGGGTTGAAGTTTTTCCATGTCTGTCCTTTTGTGTTTGCTTGCCAGCTGTGCTTGGCTTCGTGGAAATGAGCCGATCAAAACGAGGGAAATTTATCTCTTTACTCAAACAACACGCGCAGTCTGTGGCTGTTGTTATAATCCAATAAAATTGGAGTTTGAAGCGCTCGGACCCGCCTACAGTGGAGTCCAGAAAGGATTGGCTCTCCGCTGCGTGTCACAGTGATGTGGAATCAAAAATAGATGTATAGATTCAGAAGATGCACATATCTGCATTATCCGGTGATAAGTATCTCTTCTTGTTCAAAAGTTCTGGATGGGTTCTTCCAGGCTCCTTCTCTTGACGTCCTTCATAGCACCAAAGCCGTACACAAGATAAATGGGTTTAACACCATCATATTAAAGTCCATGTGCTGGAGGATGCAATGCAGGTCATCATGCAATAGTCGTTCGTGCCAGCTCTTCCAGCTCATGACAGCAGAAATTCATCAGTGGGCATCTCAACGACAGTTTCCTCTGAAGTGCCTGAAGAGCAATAATCTGAATTGTTGTAAATCACTCTAGTATTAAAGTCTTTATCAATTATTATTCCAGTACAGTACCTAACTTAATGTTTAGAATGTTTGTGTGTGAGGTTTTATGTACAGTACTGTGGTGTAGCATGTTTAACCTTTTGTTTTTTTTATCCAATTTATTACACTTCATGTTCTTTTTTTGTTCTTTTGCTCTGGTCTGTATTTTTTGGGGACTTTGATTTTGATGGCTGTGCTCTCTAACTCTCCATGCTCTGGCTGAGGAGTCTGCCTGAGCTGCTTGGGCTGATTGCAGTAATTCACACCTGAATTCAGTCCTCTCATCTCCTCCAAATAAACACAAGCATGTTCACCTCTGCATTAAAGGATTAACTCGCATCACGTTCTTTCTTCAGTGTGTTCTCTAACTGTTTTCTCCCCGCTTCGGCTGAGGGGTCTGGCTGAGCTGCCCGTCTGATTGCAGTAGTTCACACCTGAATTCACTCTTCTCATCTACTCCCTATAAACAATAAACACAAACCGCACGCTCACCTCTGCGCCAGAAGATTGTCTCACGTCATGTCCCTGCTTCCTTGTGTTCTCTCTGGCTCCTGGTTCCAGTGTTTAATGTTGTTTGTGTTTTTCTTCATCATCAGTACAGTATTTAAAGTGTGGCGCTCTGCTTAAGTGCTTCCCCTTTGAATAATAAATCCACTCTGCTATCTCACACTGCCTCTTGCGTTCTGGGTCCGGCTGAAACTTCATTACGTCATTACATCACACTTTTATGTTCTTTATATATATATATATAGATGTAATATGATACATTGGGTTTTACTTCTGGGTACAGAACTCGCAGATTATCTTGATTCGCGGGAGGGACTGGAACCGAACCCCCGCGAATAACAGACCTACTGTATGTGTTTTTCTGGTGCTGAGATATTAAAAGTAACACGAATGTATGTTTTTTTCACTTTTACAGATACACACTCTTACCAGTTCTTCTACACCGCAGTCCCACCAGGAACAAATTTCCCAGAATTCACTGTTGTTGGTCTCCTAGATGGAGTTCCATTTGAGTATTATGACAGCAACATCAGAAGATACGTCCCAAAGACTGAGTGGATGAAAAAGAATGAAGAGCCAGAGTACTGGAACAGATTCACACAGCTGGAGCAGGGTAATGAGGAGATCAGCAAAGCCGGTGTGGTTACATTAATGCAGCGATTTAATCACACTCAAGGTGAACACACACACACACGCATATATGCATTCCTGCACACACTGCATTCTGTATGAGACACGTTATTTATTTCCTGCACTAATAAAATTTCTCTTTGATGACTTCATTCATTTTCCTTTGATATGAAGTTGGTGTTTGTCATGTGTTCGTCTGTCTGCCTGTATCTACAAACCGGATTCCAAAAAAGTTGGAACACTATACTAATTGTGAATAAAAACTGAATGCAATGATGTGAAAGTATCAAATTTCAATATTTTATTCCGAATCGAACATAGATGACAGGGTCAAACATTTAACTGATAAAATGTATCATTTTAAGAAAATATATGTTGATTTTTAATTTCATGGTGTCAGCAAATCTCAAAAAAGTTGGCACAGGTAGCAATAAGAGGCTGGAAAAATCAATTGCACGTATAACGAACGGCTGGAAGACCAATTACCACTAATGAGGTCCATTGGCAACATGGCTGAGTATAAAAAGAGCTTCTCAGAGTGGCAGTGTCTCTCAGAAGTGAAGATGGGTAGAGGATCACCAATTCCCCCAATGTTGTGCAGAAAGATAGTGGAGCAATATGAGAAAGGTGTTTCCCAGTGAAAAATTGCAAAGAGTTTGAAGTTATCATCATCTACAGTGCATACCATCATCCAAAGATTCAGAGAATCTGGAACAAACTCGAGGGTCAAGGCTAAAAAACCGTACTCGATGCCCGTGATCATCGGGCCCCTAAACAGCACTGTGCCACAAACAGAAATGCTACTGTAGGAGAAATCACAGAATGGGCTCAGCAATACTTCCAGAAATCATTGTCGGTGAACACAATCCACCATTGCTAGCTGAAACTCTACAGTATAAAGAAGAAGCCATTTCTAAACAGGACCCAGAAGCGTGGGCGTTTTCTCTGGGCCTGGGGTCATTTAAAATGGAGTGTGCCAAAGTGGAAAACTGTTCTGTGGTCAGATGAATCACGATTCGAAATTCTTTATGGAAAACTGGTACGCCATGTCATCCGGACTAAAGAGGACAAGGACAACTTGTGTTTTTATCAGCGCTCAGTTCAGAAGCCCGCATCTGTAATGGTATGGGGTTGCATCAGTGCATGTGGAATGGGCAGCTTGCACATCTGGAAAGGTACCATCAATGCAGAAAGGTATACTGTATTCATGTTCTATGAACAACATATGCTCCCATCCAGACGTTGTCTCCTTCAAAGAAGACCTTGCATTTTTCAGCTTGATAATGCCAGACCACATGCAGCATTAATTACAACAACATGGCTGCGTAGAAAAGGATCTGGGTGTTGACATGGCCAGCCTGCAGTCCAGATCTTTCACCTATGGAGAACATGTGGCGCATCATAAAGAGGAAGGTGCAACAAAGAAGGCCCAAGACAGTTGAACAGTTTGAGGCCTGTATTAGACAAGAATGGGACAGCATTCCTATTTCTAAACTTGAGAAATGTGTCTCCTCGGTCCCCAGATATTTGCATATTTTTGTAAAAAGAAGAGGAGATGCCTCACAGTGGTGAAAATGGCCTTGTCACAACTTTTTTGAGATTTGTTGACACCATGAAAATTACAATCAACACATTTTCCCCTTTAAATCATACATTTTTTCAGTTTAAACTTTTGACTCTGTCATCTATGTTCTATTTGGAATAAAATATTGAAAGTTGGTATCTCCACATCATCGGATTCAGTTTTTATTCACAATTCGTATAATGTGCCAACTGTTTTGGAATCTGGTTTATATTCCGTTACTGACCTTTCCCCCCTTTTTTCGGATTTCCCTCTATTTTCTCCCTAATTTGGTAGTATCCAATTCCCATCTATCAGGAATTACCTTCCCTATCACATGATACCACCAGCATCTTTTCGAACTGTGGCGCATGCACATGTGGGAACAGTTTAAAACACTCGGAGGGAAAACACTATCCGCCCTTGTACGAATGAGCTCACAGACCCCCATGATCGGCTGGCAATCACTGTGAGTACAAGGGCAGTGAGTGTATGCCATCCCTCCCTCCCATGAGATCTCGGCCATGAACTCCCGTCCATGGACGGCTGTGGCATTAACCCGGATCTGAACTTGCAATCTCCAGGTTAATTGTGGCACACCTTGTGGATGCTCCAACCGGGAGCCCCGTCACTGACTTGATGCTGATGAACGCTGTTATAAATATCCCGTCCATAGTTAGTGCAAAATCTAGGGCCTGTCAGCTGATTTGTGATCTTTTCAGACCAAAATGATAATTTAGTGTTAATCCGTTGAGGAATGTTTCTATTCAAGAGGTGAGTTTGGGAGAGTAATGCAGCCATGAGGCGGGGGGGCACTAACCAGTGTATCTCCCCCTTATGCCGGTCCCAAGCCCGGATAAATGCAGAGGGTTGCGACAGGAAGGGCATCCGGCGTAAAACTTCTGCCACATTTCTCATGGAAATAATCAAAACAAAATTCATACCAGATCGGTTAAGGCCCGGGTTAACAACGACCGTCAACAGTGCTGTCAACCAACAGGGTGCTGATGGAAAGTGAACTACTGTTGGTCGAAGACGTCGAAGAAGGAGAGGCGGGAGGCGTGTCCATAAGCAGAGAGAGAAGAGGAAATGCGTGAGTCTAGGACTGAGAGTAGGGACGTTGAATGTTGGAACTATGCAAGGAAAAGATAGAGAGCTGGCTGACATGATGCAGAGGAGGAAGGTGGACATACTGTGTGTTCAGGAGACCAGGTGGAAAGGTAGCAAGGCTAGAAGCTTAGGAGCAGGGTTTAAGCTGTTTTATCACGGTGTGGATGGGAAGAGAAATGGAGTAGGAGTCATCTTGAAGGAGGGGTTTGTCAGGAATGTTCTAGAAGTGAAAAGAGTGTCAGACAGAGTGATGAGTCTCAAGTGAGAAATTTAAAGGGTGATGTTCAATGTTGTTAGTGCTTATGCCCCACAGGCAGGATGTGAGCTAAAAGAGAAATAGAGATTCTGGAGTGAGTTAGATGAAGTGATGCAGAGTACCCCCAGAAGTGAAAGAGTGGTCATTTGTGCAGACTTCAACGGACATGTTGGTGCAGGCAACAGAGGGGACGAGGAAGTGATGGGTAGGTTTGGTATGTAGGACAGGAACACAGGACAGATGTTGATCAATTTTGCAAAAAGGATGGAAATGGCTGTGGTGAATACTTTCTTCAAGAAGAGACAGGAGCATAGGGTGACTTATGAAAGCGGAGGTAAGAGCATACAGGTAGACTACATCTTGTGCAGGCGATGTAATTTGAAGGAAGTCAGTGACTGCAAAGTAGTAGTGGGTGAGAGTGTTGCCAAACAGCATAGGATGGTGGTGTGCAGGATGACGCTGATGGTGATGAAGGTGAAAAAGGCAAAGGCAGAGCAGAAGACAAAGTGGTGGAAGCTGAAAATGGAAGAGTGTTGTGTTGTCTTCAAGGAGAAGTTGATACAGGGTTTGGGTAGTCAGGAAGTGCTTCCAGATGACTGGACAACCACAGCCAATGTGATCAGGGAGACCGGTAGGAGAGTACTTGGTGTGTCCTCTGGAACGAAAGTAGATAAGGCAACTTAGTGGTGGAATGAGGAAGTGCAGGAGTGTGTACAAAAGAAGAGGTTAGCTAAGAAGAAGTAAGACACAGAGAGGACCGAATAGAGTAAACAAGAGTACAGGGAGACACAGCGTAAGGCGAAGGTAGCAGTGTCAAAGGCCAAACAGAGGGCATATGATGACTTGTATGATAGGTTGGACAGTAAGGACGGAGAAAATGATTTATGCGGGTTAGCACAGCAGAGAAATAGAGATGGGAAAGACATGCAGCAATTTAGCGTGATAAAGGACAGAGAGGGAAATGTATTGACTGATGACAGAAGTGTGCTGGGAAGATGGAAAGAGTGCTTTGAAGAGCTGATGAATGAGGAAAATAAGAGAGAAAAAAGAGTAGAAGGAGTGACCATTGAGGACCAGGAAGCAGCAAAGATTAGTATGGGTGAAGTGAGGAGGACATTGAAGAGGATGAAGAGTGGAAAGGCAGTTGGTCCTGATGACATACTGGTTGAGGTATGGAAGTGTCTAGGGGAGGTAGCAGTAGATTTTCTGACAAGAATATTTAACAAGGTCTTGGAAAGTGAGCAGATGCCGGAGGAATGGAGGAGAAGTGTGCTTGTGCCCATTTTTAAGAACAAGGGTGATGTATAGAGTTGTGGCAACTACATAGGGACAAAGTTGATGAGCCATACAATGAAGTTATGGGAAAGAATAGTGGAAGCTAGACTAAGGGCAGAAGTAAGCATTTGTGAACAACAGTTTGGTTTCCTGCCAAGAAAGAGCACCACAGATGCAATGTTTGCTTTGAGGATATTAACAGAAAAGTACAGTGAAGGTAAGAAGGAGCTGCATTGTGCCTTTGTGGATCTGGAGAAAGCATATGACAGGGTGCCGAGAGAAGAACTGTGGTATTGTATGAGGAAGTCTGGAGTGGCAGAGAAGAATGTTAGAGTGGTGCAGGACATGTATGAGAGATGTAAGACAGTGGTGAGGTGTGCTATCGGTGTGATAGAAGAGGTCAAGGTGGAGGTGGGACTGGATCAAGGGTCAGCTCTCAGCCCCTTCTTGTTTGCTATGGTGATGGACAGGCTGACACATGGGTTTAGACAAGAATCTCCATGGACTATGACGTTTGCAGATGACATCGTAGTTTGTAGTGAGAGCAGAGAACAAGTGGAGGAAATTCTGGAGAGGTGGAGGTATGCACTGGAAAGGAGGGGAATGAAGGTTAGTCTCAGTAAGACAGAATACATGTGGATGAACGACAAGGACCCAAGGGGAACGGTGAGGTTACAGGGGGCAGAGATAAAGAAGGTGGAGGATTTTAAGTACTTAGGCTCAACAATCTAGAGCAATGGAGAGTGTGGAAAAAGGTGAAGAAGCGCATGCAGGCAGGTTGGAATGGATGGAGAAAAGTGTCCAGTGTGATGTGTGATAGGAGAGTATTGGCAAGAATGAAGGGAAAAGTGTACAAGACGGTGATCAGGCCAGCGATGTTGTATGGTTTAGAAACAGTGGCCCTGGGGAAAAGACAGGAGTCAGAGTTGGAGGTAGCAGAGATGTAAATGTTGAGGTTCTCTTTGGGAGTAACGAGGATGGATAGGATCGGGAATGAGCACATCAGAGGGACAGCACATGTTATATGTTTTGGAGACAAAGTCAGAGAGGCTAGATTGAGATGGTTTGGACATGTACAGAGGAGGAATAGTGAGTATATTGGTAGTAGGATGCTGAGGTTGGAATTACCAGGCAGAAGGCCCAGAGGAAGACCAAAGAGAAGGTTTATGGATGTGGTGAAGGCGGACATGAAGGTCGTTGGAGTAAGAGTAGAAGATGCAGAGGATAGGGTGAGATGGAGGCAGATCATTTGCTGTGGCGACCTCTGAAGGGAAAAGCCGAAAGGAAAAGAAGAAGAAGAAGGTGGGTTTGGGAGAGTCTTCACCTCGACTGTGTATTGGGCTTCTGGAAGTTGATACAAACGGTGTAAACCCTGCCCCTTGTGGTGTTTGAAAAAAGTTCTGCAGGAATAAAGAAGTGTTTTAGTCCTGGATGAAAGAATAGTGTGTGTTGAGATCAAAAGAAGATAATATATATAAAAATATATAAAATAAACACTCCATATAAAATACTTTTCTCTTTGTGCTTGATGTTTCAATTATAAACTTCATATTCTCACAAAAAGCAAAAAGTGGAGTCGAAATTTTGTGTATGTGCGTATGTGCGTGTGTGTGCGTGAGTCTGTGCTGTGTGTGAGTGTTTGCGTGACTGTGAGTGTGTGCGTGTGTGTGTGTGTGTGTGTGTGTGTGTGTGTGTGTGTGTGTTGATCGTGTAATGGACTGTGGTGCTGTCCAGAGTGTATATCACAATTGAATGAATAAATAAACCCACCTTAAATCCCTATACGTATTAAAAGTGATTTCGTCTCTGATTCTCCATAAAATCAGTTTCGTTAGGTTAGGACGTCAAAGTCCAGATCTGTTGCTGTCATTATCATGGTCCATTTGATTCCTCTCTTCTCTCTATCTGTGGAATTCTTCATAATTTAGTCCGTGGCCAGGATCAAGAGGAACGGCGGTGGGATGCAGCCCTGCTTCACTCCCATGCTGACATTGAAGGTGTCTGTGAGCTCTGTGTCACAGATCACCTGAGATTTGAAGTCACTGTAAGCATTTCAACAACCTGGACAAATTTTGCAGGGATTCCATAATGCTTCAGAATCTTCCCTAAGGATTCTCGGTGGATGCTGTCAAACGCCTTTTCCAAAGTCGATGAAATTGATGTACAGCGGCGTGTTCCACTCATCACTCTGTTCTAGAATCTGACGCAGAGTAAAGATGTGCTCCGAGCAGGATCACCTCGGGCAGAAACCTGCTTGTTGTGGTCGGAGGTCTTTCTCAAAAGCTGTAATCAGTCTTGTTAGTACAATTTTTCTGAAAATTTTGCTGGTGGGAGAAAAAAGGGTTATGCCCCTCCAGTTGATGCAATCTCCAAGATCTCCTTTTTGGGGCAACTTAAAGATGAGAACAGTTTTGCACGCTTCAGGGATCTGACATTCTATCCAAACCTGATGGAAGATCTCTGTCAGAATGGGAGTTGTCACATTTACACCTGCCTTCAACATTTCTGCTGTTACCCCATCTGCCCCTGTTGCTTTGCCGCTTTTCAATGCTTTAATTGCTGTTGTTACTTCAAGCTCCAAGCTCAGTGGATCAGTGCAAATGTCAAGAACTATATCTGCCAACTAGATGTCTGCTCACTGAGGGGCTCCAGTCTGTTCAAAACTGACTGGAAATGTTCCCTCCACCGCAGAAGTTTTTCCGCCTCTCTCTTAACAACCTTTCCATTCTTATCTTTCACTGGCACATCATTGTTCTTGAACCCATTGTCCAGCTGCTTGTTGATTTTCTACAGCATCTTTAGATCATATCTACCTACTGCTTGTTCTGCCTCATCTGCCAGTTTCTCGATGTAGTCCTTCTTGTCAGATCTTGTTATTTTCTTAATCTCTTTGTTCAGTTTTATATATCTTTTTCTGTGCTGCTGTTTCAGGCATTCAAATCTGGTGTTGTTGATCTTCTGTTTGGTTGACTTTCTCTCATATATCTTTTTCCAGGTTTCTTGTTTAATCCACTCTTTCTTCTTTTTTCATTGAAAGCCTAGTACTTTTTCTCCTGCTTCCCAAAGGGCCTGATTGAAGCTGTCTATTGTCATCTCCTGTTTTTCCCCTAGTGTCTGAAATCTGTTCCTCACTTCCACTGCAAAGGCTTGTTTTGTGAGTGTCTCATTCAGCCTGTCAGAGTCTAACCTCTGCTGCCATGCCTGTCTTCTTCGTGATTGACGCAATTTAAGGAAATGATGGCCAACACAGGGGTGTGATCATTAGCGATGTCCGCTCCTCTGTCGGCTCTCACATCCTAAAGAGAGCCTCCTTTATCGTAGTTTCTCTCCTTTATCGTTGATGGTACCAATTCCATGCCTGCCCATAACATGCCCCATTCCGGTGTCGTCACTGCCCATTTTTGCATTCAAGTGTCCGAGGATGAGCACCATGTCATGTGTATGGATGGACTCCATGGCTATTTGGAGCTGATCATAAAATGCGTCCTTGACTTTTGAATATGCGTCTTCAGTCGGTGCATAGCAGACTAGAACTGTCAGCTTGGTGCACTTGGAGTAGAGTCTTGCTTTCAAAAGTCTTGGTCCAAAAGGTTTCCATTCTGTCAATGCCTTGTCGGTCTTTCTTTTGAGGAGTGGTGCTACTCCCTCTTAGTGCTGGTCATCTGATCTTCCTGAGAAGATAATGATGTATCCAGACACCAGTCTTCTCTTTCCAGTGCTGGAACATCTGATCTCGCTGATCCCCAAGATGTCTAAGTTGTAGTTGTCAAACTCTTTGACTAGTTGGGGCAGCTTGCCAGTCTGGTACAGGGTTTGGATATTCCAACATCTCATCCTCATCTTCTGTTTCAACTTCAGTAAATCCACCATCGGGGTGCCAACTCCCTCTCGAGTTTGGCTGTCGTCCATCATCAGTCCAATCATCTGGTGTGCCTCATTATCATCGCCATTAAAGTTGGATACTCTAGAGTAGGTTTCTGTAACAAAGTTTTTTTAAGGGACAGGGTTGTTAGCCCTGTGCCCAACCCTCAATCTGGAGAACCGGTGGACCGCTTTTTGTCTGGCTTCTACCTGTTGACCTGTTTGGCATGGGTGGCCCTACCAGGAGCTTGAGCTCCATCCAACATAGCTCTTGGGGTCATTGAAGCACACAAGCTCTTTCATCACGGCAAGGTGGTGGTCCATGAAAGAGATGTCAGTAAGTTGTTCTAAAAACTTGTTCTGTCACCGCCTAAACTTTCTCTTCAGCTCATAAATGACAATAAAGAATCTGTTGGTAATCCTTTTCTCATGATTACACTGAGTTTAACATCTGAGTGATTAGATTAGTCAATAAAACATTGGAGCATTTTAACCAATTATCAAATAAAGAACTACTGACAGAGAATTAAAAATAAGTGTTACCATCATCCAACAGCTGAGTCGGACCTGGTTAAAAAAAACTTAAAAGGTTGGGGGTTCGACTGAGCCGTCTATGGCAAGACAATAACAGAACAAATCACTGCTGTTTAATATTTATAAATAAATATAATCTCAGATAAACACAAAATGAAGAGTCGAATTTAGTGGAATTGTTTAAGGTGTGTGTGTGTGTGTGTGTGTGTGTGTGTGTGTGTGTGTGTGTGTGTGCGCTTGCAGGCGTTCACACTGTACAGGTGATGTACGGCTGTGAGATTGATGATGACGGTACCATTAGAGGAAACAGACAGTATGGTTATGATGGAGACGATTTCATCAGTCTGGATCTGGAAACTCTCAGCTGGGTCGCTCCGACACCTCAAGCTCTGATCACCAAGAACAAGTGGGAAGCTGCAGGAGCTGAGGCTATTCAGCGTAAGAATTACCTGGAAAAAGACTGTATCACTTGGTTAAAGAGACACCTGTCGTTTGGAAAAGAGACTCTGGAGAGGAAAGGTGATCCACAGTGTTGGTTCTGATTTCACCGCTTCGAGAAAAAATCATGCAACACACTTCCAGCACGATTTAATCTTTTATAAAATATTTTCTAGCTGCTTTATTTATAAATGAATGTAATATTACCGTCTCCTTTTATCTTCACAGTTCGTCCCGAGGCATCAGTGTTCCAGAAACACTCGTCTTCTCCTGAGGTGGTGTGTCATGCTACAGGTTTCTTTCCTAAATCAGTGATGATCACCTGGCAGAAGGACGACGAGGACGTGCACGAGGACGTGGAGTTCAGAGAGACGTTACCCAACCAGGATGGAAGTTTCCAGAAGAGAAGTATTCTGAAAGTCCCAGCTGAGGATCTGCAGAAACACAACTACACCTGCGTGATTCAGCACAGCAGCTTGGGGGAGGAGTTAGTGCTGCCTGTGAGCGAGCGCCGAATCCTGAGAGGTCACAGAGACACTTTCCTCTAAAACTCCAGATTTACAGAGTGAAAGTGATTCATTACTGCAGCACATCATCAACACTCTGTACTCACTTCACAGGTGGAGGAGCTGGTGGAGCTACGGTTGGTATAATCATTGGTGTGATTGTGGTTATGCTGGTTCTGGTTGCTGTTGCCGTTGGGATTGTGGTGTGGAGGAAGAAGAAGAAGAAATCTGGTGAGTGTAAGGAGAAGATGTGAAGTTTAGAGAGAACAGATTTATACGTTTAATTCCTGAAAGGAGATTTAATGAATATTTTACTTCCGTTTAAACACAATTACTTAAAACATATTGAGTATTTCTGCAATGAGCTGTTGAGCTGTCCAGGGTATACCCTGCCCTCGGCTGAGATGGTCGTCAGGCCCCTCCCCACGACCCTAATTAGGATTAAGTGGCAGTAAATGAATGAATAAACAGTATTTATAATCCAGTCCAGAGTTTATAAGGTTCTGTTTATCTGTGTTTCAGGTTTCAGTCCTGTTCCATCCGTAGCCTGTAAGTTTCAAGTCACCACATGATTTTATTCAGTGTTTTATTCACTTTGTGATGATTTCAAATTTTTTGTTTGTTTTTTGTTTTTTTTCAGCCTCTGAAGGAGATTCCTCTAACAACTCTTGAAGTGTGACGGTGTGACGTCCTGCTGAAGTGAGAGAGGAAGATCTGATGATGTTTACAGTGGAATGTGCAATAAAATTGTGTATTAACTTTCAATCTCCGCTCTGACATCCTGTTTCTGTTCTGTTTTTATTTTTCTGAGCGTCAAAGAAATGGTGTTTTCTAAGAGATGAGGAATAGCACGCACACACACACACACACACACACACACACTTCCTGTGTATAATGTTGAAATATTTTTTGGTGTTTATGTGGAGGAGCTTTTATTGTGAATCTGGGGTTATTTTGGAAAAAATGCCATGTTTGGTAATTGTTAGGTTTTTATTATGATTATTTTTATGATGACAGTATGATGATTTATTTTAAGCTGTTTATTAATTGAAGTATTTGGAGTGTGTATAATTATCTTTATTCTGTACATGTGTGAGATTTGTGACTGGTTTTGTGGGGATGAGAAAGTGGGCGGAGCTTCAGATGTGACGGGTGTTGAAGAGATTGCAGTGTAAAAGAACAGGAGTGAAAACAATAATCACAAAAATCCCCATCACGCTCTACTCATGACTTTATTATTCAACTCTGATTAAAGTACAAAATAATCCATTCAACACATTTCCACATCTGTACCTCCCCAAATCTATCCCATAATCCCTCTGTCCTGCTACTGTAACCATCGGAAGGAATAATAAAGTGGATTTTCTTCACAGTTCTGACTTTTATTTTATAAATGTGTTCTTTTAAAGGATGTGATCTGAGTAACACACACGGATCGTGGTGGCCAGGTGGCACGGTGCTGCTATACTGATCCAGCAGGTCCAAGACCCACCATCACCGGTTATCAGTGCTGTTCCCCCAGTGGATCTAACTGGGTTGTCAAAGGCCGGCCATGTCTCTCACTGTCTGGGGTGAGAGGGAAGTATAAAACAACCATTTCTGCCTTTCGTCAAGAGGCGCCGCATAACCATCAGTGTGTTTCTGCCCTCAGACGCGTTCAACATAAATTCTTCTCGTTCTCAATAGAACTGAAAAATTGTTGACTGGACATAAAGCAATCACACACACACACACACACACACTCACATTGACTCACACTCAAACACACACACACACACACACACTCACATTAACTCACACTCAAACACGCACACACTATTCTGAAAGGTCTTGTAGGGTTGCCTTGTGTTTGTAAAATATATAAACAGTAAATATGTTAATTCCTGGCTTGTGTTCTTTACAATAATTTAAGAAACAAAACTAAGTAAGTCTTAAGTGTGGAGTTAAGAGTAAAATTTGTCCTGCTCTCCAGGTGGGAGGGGCAGATGCTGTGTCCCTTGTCAATCCCAGTGACAGCAGCCAATCATGTTGACGTATGTGGAAGAGATTGTTATATACTAGGGTAGAGTCATATTCTTAATTATGTGTAATATAAAAGGTGGTCATTAATCTAAATTGGCGGTCCTGCGTATCTTTGCTAAAATACTTATGTAATATATGTTTGCTGTATCTACTCACTGGTACACATTGGTGAGTCAGGGCTATTGATAGTTTCACACATAGATGCAATACAGTATGTTTAAGGATACATGTACTTTAAGGTAGTAGGGGTGTCAGACCTGTATGCGCGTGTACTGGTGGTATTGTACAATGCTTTGGGGTGTTGCGAAATCACAGGGGAGTGCTGCATCCTATAGAAAACAGTGGAAAGGGATGGAGTTGCGCAATCCAATGGAGGGGAGGAGCAACACAGACATGTAGGGGCTTGTCTGGGCTTGTCTGGGCTTGTTTAGGCTTGTACCAGAGAGAAAACAACTTGTTGGGGAAACCAGGACCACTTGGTTTTTTTGGGGAGATAGCTATCAAGGACTGAGGAGAAGGAGCAGCATTTCGAATCTGTAAGGGTTCATGGTGAATTCCAGGGCTGAACTGTCCTTCACTCAGGCAAAGACTTTTTGCTTTGCTATCTTGGATATTTGTGAGGACGATTCACAAGTGGATCCACGAAGGATCTCGGGAGGATTGTCCATTTTGTTTGGGCTGCATCTCCTCAGAAGTAGAAGGAGCAGCATTACGAATCTGTAAGGGTTCTTGGTGAATTCCAGGACTGAACTGTCCTCCACTCAGGCGAGGGCTATCCTGGATATTTTTTAGGATGACTCAAGAGTGGATCCACGAAGGATCTCGGGAGGATTGTCCATTTTGTTTGGCTGCATCTCGTCAGGAGTGGGATTTTTTTTTGTCACCAGAAGTGACTTTCTCAAGGATACCTGTCAAGACCTTGGTGTGTCCTGAGGAGATCCACTGAATGACTGTATGGACATGTACATGCATAAATTGCAGTTCGTCATTTGCAATCGAGTTTGGTGAGATCAATTCCCTCCACAGTGAACTCTATTTGGTGCTCACACCCAGAGTAGTTAGTTCTTATAATAAATGGTACCTGTGCACAACATTGTAACTGTATCATACCTTGTTTAATGGTTAATTATTTAAAAGACTATTTAAAGTTAGCCACCTTATTTGTTGGTAATTTACTTGGTAATTCTGTACGGGTTCTTTTGATATTCTTTGGTATTTTCCAATTGTAAGAATTTAAGAGGGCCACGAAACAGATAAACATTTCCTTTGTGTTTTACACTGGTTCCTGTGAATCAGAATAATAAGCAGTTTGCTCCTCACCCTCATCCACTGCTATTTGTGGTGCGGTGGAGAGACCTGCTGCTGTGATACACATGCAATTTTTAATATGATATAAATATACAGCAGTGACAAAGGTAATACTTATTCATCCTCAGATCTGTAGAGTGGTGGCCTGGTATTGCAGTAGTTCTCACGTCCACCACAGGTCTCGGTTGAATTCCCACTCTCGGATGTTTCTGTGTGCAGTTTGCAGGTTCTCTTTGTGCTTGTGTGGGTTTCCTCCAGTTTCCGGTTTTCTCCACCAGTCCAAAAAAATGCATAATATACTAACTGGCTGTTCCAAACTCCCCTTAAGTGTGAAAGTATATGTTTGTGTGAGTGTTGGCCCTGTGATTAGCTGACTGATCTGTCCAGGCTGTACTCTGCCCTCACCCAGAGTTGGCTGAGACAACTACTTCTACTGTACAACCTTCAGTTATTTCAATTTTTTTGTAATTCTTTTATTAATATGGTTCATTATTGTACATGCACTTTGAAGCTATTATGAAACTTTCACAGTTGATGTCCCTCGAGATATTAATCTCACCCTGATCAGTGATTTAACAAATGAACATTTTCAGCTGAATTTTGGTGTAAGAATAGTACTGTATAGTGACACGCAAAGCCTGCAGTGACCAGCTGCCCTACTGCACTGCAATTTAAATCAAGAGACAAAAAAACCCACAGCAGTCTGAAAAGCAATTCAATAAAACTTTTTGTCTTTTTGCTTGTTTGGTTTTTTTGTTCAAAATAATTTTACATTTATTAAAGATTGAATTGCGATTAGCAGAATTTATGCTGAGATTGTATGACCAAAGTGAGTATTATTCACCAATTACATAATCTATTGCTATTTGAGGATTTGTGCTAAATATCTTCCACATTACTCCAACCTTCAAGTTCAAATCAACATCTGTATATTTTATTTTCTTAAACGGTGAAAACAGGGCAGTGGTGGCCTGGTTGTAAAGTGCTGAAATGCCAATTCTAAGGTTGGGGGTTCAAGACCCACTGTCATCAGTTGTCACTGCTGTCCCCCTCAGTGCAGCTGACTGGGTCATCGAAGGCCGGCCATGTCTCTCACTGTCTATGGTGAGAGGTTCATGCAGAACACAGGTGACAAACTAATGCCACAAAGGGTCATGTGTTTTTTTGTTTCAACCAAGTAGCAGCACACCTGACTTTGCTCATTTGAACAACTGATTTGAGTCTTCAGGCAGTTGATTGGTCAGTCCCTGTACAGAGCACACAGCTTGACCAATCAACTGCCTGGAGACTCAAATCATTTGTTTGAATGAGCAAAGTGAGGTGTGCTGCTTCTTGGTTGAAACAAAAACCTGCAGACACATATCCCCTTGTGGCATGAGCTTCACACACCTGATGTAGAAGAACCACTGCTGACCTTTGACAAGAGTTGCTGCAGAGCCGTCAGCATGTTTTTGCCTTGCGATGGTCTGGCAAACTGTCCAGTGTGTACTCTGCCCTCTCCTAGAGTTGGCTGAGATGGGTGCCAGGCTCCCCACGATCCGAATAAGGATTCAGCGGTTTAGAAAATAAATGAATGAATAAATAATTAAAACAATTATTGAATACACTATTCTTACTGCAAAGTTTATGCATTTGTAAATAAGCTACACAACATTCTGTACTCTATTCATTCTTCATTCATACTCATAAATTCATAGTAAAGTAAAGAATAAAGAGGGAGAATAGGAGAGGACAAAGAATGCACCCCTGTGGTGTTCAGGATGAGAGTGGAGGAAATGTGTTCTATCCTGATGTCTGAGGTCTGTTGCTGAGAAAGTTCAGTGTCCAGTGAGCTCCCTAGGCCCAGATTGTCCAATTTCTGGACCAGTTTATGTGGTTGGACTGTGTTAAAAGTGGAGCTGAAGTCTACTAACAGCAACATCACAGAGGAGTTGCTGCTGTCCAGGTGTGTGAGGGCTGAGTGGAGAGCATTGTCTGTTGATCTGTTTGTTTGTAAACAGATGTAGATGGAGATCAGCAGGGACGGCAACCTTAATGTGAGACAAGATGAATCTCTAAAGACATTTGATGATGATGGGGGCAACTGCATGGTAGTTGGTCAGGCAGCTGTGTGCTATTCTTAGCCACTGGAATGATTGTGGCTGTTTTAAGGCAGGTGGGAACCATACATTGCAGCATCAAGAGGTTAAAGATGGTGATAAAAAACGGGGGGGGGGGGGGCGACGCTCCCCAAAGCTCCTTGATTTTAAGCATTTCAGAATGGGAAAAGGCTATTTCATGACACTGAAAAAGCTCTAGAAAGTTCAATTACTAATCTCCATATGCATACTGTAAACACAATAAACACTTTGATTCGGAGGACGCGAATCGGGTAAGATGGAGGCAGATGATTCGCTGTAGCGACCCCTGAAGGGAAAAGCCGAAAGGACAAGAAGAAGATTCTTAAAATAATCACACACTTTTATTTCACAAAAGTACATCCATTGAAAACATTAAAAGGCACAACATGGATGACAAATGCATATCTCCAGGCTCAAATCTACACCTGCACTGATCATAGCAACTGGTGAGGTCATATTAATCCTGAATTCTGATTGCTCCGAATCTGACTCCTCCCCTTTTCTACACATTCTGTCATTCATCTGAGAAGAAACTGTCGGTTTCGATCTGAAAACTTTTACCTGAAACCCTCACAAGGATGGAAATCCTTATATTTTTGGCGCTGTGTGTTTGTCTGGCGGCAAGCAGGTCAGTTTACTGGTTTATTAATAACTGCTTTATTCTCTTAATCCGTGAGGATTATTAGTGATTCATTCTAAGTCAGTCACATTTCTTTCTAAACACTGAACAATATGTTTAATATTTACCGAATGTAAGAGTTTCATATACAGTCGGAGTGTGGAGATTAATTATTCAAATCCAGCGACACATTTCCACACAGAAATGTTTATTACGTCTAAAATCTACCTCAGAAACCACATTCACCAAAGAATTACTCACCGAACCTGATATTTATTCTTTATTTATATAAAAGCTTCCCTTAAACTCATATTGCAGGAAAAACAGCAAAATAAAACGATTTAATATTATCAGAAAAATGCCAATATCAGCACCATTTGAATAGAATTTGATTTATTGATTGATATAATTTTGATCTTGAGTAAATTCCCCATTGAAAACAGGCTGTTGGATTGTTTTGAAGTGTGAAAACTAACATAAGCTTAAATAATGGTGAAGTTTAATAAAACAAAAGTTTACAGGATTTGTTCAATTATAATCTAATTGTCGATATTAACAATTAATAATAACAACAATAATAACAATAATATTAAAATGTGTATACAGAGACAGAAATAAACAAGATGAAGTTAGTTTCATGTCTGACTTGAAGGAGTTGAGTTCACCTGGCTATTGATGACGTAGTCATTTCGGGGGCGTGGTTTACTAAATAACAGATGTACATCCTGGAGTACAGTACTGGATTTTGTTTGGAAGATCAAAGTAAATTTGTGTAAGTTGTAGAATATTGTCTTTGCAATACTTACTTTTATTTGAGTATTTTTCCCCATTATTAGAAATTCTTTTCGTCCAGTTTTTGTAATGATGTGAGAAACAGATCTCAATCTGTCAGTTGATTAATGACAAACACGAATGATGATTGATGTGTTGGGGCAGTAACACATATAACCAGCAGAGGGCCTCGCCTTCTGAACAGGGGCTGGACTGTGGTGATTTTGAAGGATTTGGTGGTGACGACATCTGCATTTTGTTTCTGCCTCTTTCTGTGTGTCTGTGTATGAGTGTGTGTGTGTGTGTGTGTGTGCAGCTACAGATGTCCTTGTGGGCACTCGTTCTTCAAAATATTCAAAAGATTTCAAACAAATGTCCACCAGTTTCCCTCCACTAAAGCCTGGTAAAGGAAATGGTACAAGTTCTCAGATCATAGACAAAAGGTCAAGGCCACTTTTCATTGGCTTCTCCCTCATGCAATCTGCGCTTAAAATGTAAATAAATCAAATCTAAGCGCTGCGTAAAAGCAGAGCTCCCGATACATGCCTGCAACGATTGAGGTCCACACCTGGCTTTGCTTTTCAAGGGATGTCCTCTTTCAGTAGTCTCGCCTGTCTTGTTACTTTAAATGTCTGTTTAAATCGACACTTTCGAGTTCCAGTCGCCTCCTCACTGTGCTTTCACTTCATGAACTATTTATTTGAATAAAGTGATAAATGTGGACATGAAGTGGGCCTGGAGGAGGAACCTGTCATGTGAAAACTTTTGTAAGGAAGTTATGTTGTGTTTCTCTTACTTGTTTTTTCACATGATAATACTGTATTTGTGTATCATGAGAAAATTTCCAGTTTCACTTGACACAGGCGGACATCGCAGATTACTAAAGCCAAAGATTTTAGGGGGCCTTTTTGAGGCGACTTCCAAGTCTCAAGTAGCTATCTCTATAAGCCCCTAGATAGAGTACACAGTAATAGTGTCCGCGCCACCCTTGTGCAGTTCAGACCGAGCGATGTAATGATCAGATGCTTTTATTAAAATCTGCAGAGTCAATACTGTTTTGCAGGACTTGGACTGTGGAATATTCAGAGTCCACTGCACATATCACATTAGAATTAGCTAACACATGACGTTTTGCAACATTTTAACAACATTGCAGAAAGTTTGTAATTTAGTTATGCTACATATAACATTATGTGAACGTTGTAGAGATGTTACTGTATATCAAACATTTACCGAAAACCTATATGTGACGTATAATCACTACATTGTTCAGACTTTGCCTAAACATCGTACATCCCCAGGCTGTGCGAGGCCTGCCACAGTAAACTGTGTGCATGCGTGTCAAGTCTCTGGTTTGGCGCACTTGCTTGAACAGAGAAAGAGATTTCTTTTCTTCTGGGGTCGCCACAGCGAATGAAGAAGGCTCGTTATTCTTAATCTTGGTCAACAATATTAAATTTATTCTGAGATTTAATCGAAATCTGAGGCAAGATCACAAAGTAAGACATATGTACATAAAGCTACCTACACTTCACAGCCAGCTGAATGTTATAGATATGCCAATTACGCTGGATTGGGTAGGAGTTCAAAGTTCTAAATTTAACTTGTTGGCTTCACTTAAAAAGCATGCTATGATGTTTAGAACATTGAGAGGACATGAAATATCTTGCAACATGTGCCGATAATCTAATACATTTTTATATCTATCTAAAAGTCTGATACTAGACCTAGAGTTTTGCACACTGACATTATTTACGTTAGTCTTAGATTTAGCTTGAGGCTTAGGTAGAGTCTATAGACTATAGATGTTATATCAAACGTTTACCGAGAACCTATATATGCTGTCGGTGTGACAGAAGAGTTCAAGGTGAAGGTGGACTGCATCAAGGGTCAGCTCTGAGCCCCTTCTCGTTTGCTATGGTGATGGACAAGCTGACAGACGAGGTTAGTCAAGAATCTCCATGGACTGATGTTTGCAGATGACATTGTGATCTGTAGTGAGAGCAGAGAACAAGTGGAGGAACATCTAGAGAGGTGGAGGTATGCCCTGGCAAGGTGGGGAATGAAGGTTAGCCTCAGTAAGACAGAATACATGTGTGTGAAGGAGAAGGACACAAGAGGAACGGTGAGGTTACAGTGAGCAGAGACAAGGAAGGTGGAAGATTTTAAGTACTTCGGCTTAACAACCCAGAGCAATGGAGAGTGTGGAAAAAAGGTGAAGAAGCGTGTGCAGGCAAGTTGGAATGGTTGGATAAAAGTGTCCGGTGTGATGTGTGATAGGACGGTATCGGCAAGAATGAAAGGAAAAGTGTACAAGACGGTGATGAGGCCAGCAATGTTGTATGGTTTAGAAACAGTGGCCCTCAGGAAAAGACAGGAGGCAGAGCTGGAGGTAGCAGAGATGAAAATGTTGAGGTTCTCTTTGGGAGTAACGGGGATGGATAGGATCAGGAATGAGTACATCAGAGAGACAGCACAAGGGCGTAGGCTGGGGGGGGTGTGCACAGGGTGCACGTGCACCCCCCACAACAGGAGTTGAGTTCCGTTGGATAAGAAATTATGTGTATTCACAATCTTATAAATAAATTTAATGACTGTTAAACAGCCTGTATCTGCAGCCTAATGCTCATTACTTTTATCAAATTAACAGTATGTCTTTGTGCTTGTTTCTCGGGGACTGAACATTTTCAAGCAGTATGGTCCGAAGTGCAAACCAAGCCTCTGAGAACTCCGCCTGGGCGGTTAGCATTGAGCTGCCATAGCATATTAGCTCATGATAGAAGTTGACCGAAGCTGAAGCTGCTCATAGCTGTAGTAGGAACAATTTGACTCTGAGAACTCCACGACGTTGCCCTCTGGGTAGCGCCATATTGGACACGTCACTCCAAAACGTCACTCCAAGTTCAATGTAAAAGGACATGAAGCGTAATAAAGTTTATCCTTTTGGTATCATTTGTTAAACATGCAACAGAACAAAATCTCACGCACAAACATTCTCAGAATTAACTTAAGTACTGTACTGGAATAATAATTGAAAAAGACTTTAAAACGAGTGCTTTACAACAGTATATGCTGTATAATGTTTATATTTTATCATCAATAAAAATAAGAGAAATAATTAAAAAGTTTTCCTGAATCATGACTATATTTTACTACATTAATACTGTATTAATGAGTAAGACTGTCTATGTAATGTGTTTAAGAAGCATATTTTAGCGCATGTAATAGATACATAGTATTTTACTTCCGGCTGCTCATTCGCGCATGTGACGTGATACATGAGGTTTTACTTCCAGATACAGACCTCGCGGATTATCTCGATTAGCGGGAGGGCTCGGAACCGAACCCCCGCAAATGTCGAGGGCCTACTGTAATAATAATAATAATAATAATAATAATAATAAGCGGAAGCACCAGAAGAGAAGATCTGATTAAAAGTGTTTGTGTTGTACTGGTGCTCAGCTCTGTAATTACAATAAATTTAAATGAGAATATCATTAAATTAAATGTACATTGTGTAAATAATTTTACTCACAGTCAGGATGCTTGTTCTGTACTTTTTGTGTAAAGTTTAAGGATTATATGTTTCCAGATTTCCGACATTTGTTTATTCACTGACCGTGTACAGAATTCTGATGTTTTAATTGTAAACAGAATTCAGTGGAAGAGTTTTAATAACAGTATTATTTGGTTATATGTGTTTTTACATTTTTACAGATACACACTCTTACCAGTACTTTGAGACCGCAGTCCCACCAGGAACAAATTTCCGAGAATACACTCTTGTTGGTCTAATCGATGGAGTTTTGTTTGAGTATTAAGACAGCAACATAACAAAGACTGAGTGGATGGAAAAGAATGAAGTACCAGAGTACTGGGACAGAGCCACACAGCTGAGTCAGGGTAATGAGGAGATAAACAAAGCCAATGTGGTCACACTATTGCAGCGATTTAATCACACTCAAGGTAAACACACACACACACACACGCGCGCACTAATGCACTGCTGCTCATACATTTTTCCTGCTGGTTCTGGAATCGACCCCATGACCTTTCGGTCCCAAACCTGTTCCTCTCACAATTAAGCCTCCATTGGCTCAAGTATATGATACTGTTCTGTGCTGATGGGAAACCATCAACATATTTATAAATAAATATGACTGTAAATGTGTTTATTGGTGTATTTTAATCTTAATGCAGCCGTGAGGGTGGGGCACAAGCCAGTGTCTCTTCCTCACGCCGGTCCCAAGCCCAGATAAATGCAGAAGGTTGTGTCAGGAAGGGCATGCGGCATAAAACAAATGCCAAATAAAACATGCGAGTCATATCAAGAAGATTCATACCGGATCGGTTGAGGCCCGGGTTAACAACGACCACCATCAGTGCTGTTAACCAACAGGGTGCTGGTGGAAATTGGACTACTGTTGGTCGAAGACATCGAAGAAGGAGAGGCAGGAGGCATGTCCGTAGGCAGAGAGAGAAGAGGAAAAGCATGAGTTTAGGACTGAGAGTAAGGACTTTGAATGTTGGAACTATGACAGAAAAAGGTAGAGAGCTGGCTGATATGATGCAGAGGAGGAAGGTGGACATACTGTGTGTTCAGGAGACCAGGTGGAAAGGTAGCAAGGCTAGAAGCTTAGGAGCAGGGTTTAAGCTGTTTTTTCATGGTGTGGATGGGAAGAGAAATGGAGCAGGAGTCATCTTGAAGGAGGGGTTTGTCAGGAATGTTCTAGAAGTGAAAAGAATGTCAGATAGAGTGATGAGTCTCAAGTTAGAAATTGAAGGCATGATGTTCAATGTTGTTAGTGCTTATGCCCCACAGGCAGGATGTGAGCTAGAAGAGAAGGAGAGATTCTGGAGTGACTTAGATGAAGTGATGCAGAATACCCTCAAAGATGAAAGAGTAGTCATTGGGGCAGACTTCAGTGGACATGTTGGTGCAGGCAACAGAGGGGACGAGGAAGTGATGGGCAGGTTTGGTATCCAGGACAGGAACGCAGAAGGACAGATGTTGGTAGATTTTGCAAAAAGGATGGAAATGGCTGTGGTGAAAACTTTCTTCCAGAAGAGAGAGGAGCATAGAGTGTTTATAAAAGTGGAGGTAGGAGCACACAGGTAGACATCTTGTGCAGGCGATGTAATTTGAAGGAAGTCACTGACTGCAAAGTCGTAGTGGGTGAGAGTGTTGCCAAACAGCATAGGATGGTGGTGTGCAGGATGGCGCTGATGGTGAGAAAGGTGAAGAAGGCAAAGGCAGAGCAGAAGACAAAGTGGTGGAAGCTGAAAAAGGAGGAGTGTTGCGTTGTCTTCAAGGAGGAGTTGAAACAGGCTTCGGGTGGTCAGGAAGTGCTTCCAGATGACTGGACAACTACAGCTAATGTGATCAGGGAGACATGTAGGAAAATACTGGGTGTGTCATCTGGAAAGAGAGGAGATAAGGAGACTTGGTGGTGAAATGAGGAAGTGCAGGAGTGTGTACAAAAGAAGAGGTTAGCAGAGAAGAAGTGGGACATTGAGAGGACCAAAGAGAGTGAACAGGAGTACAGGGAGACACAGCGTAAGGCGAAGGTAGCGGTGCCAAAGGCCAAACAGAGGGCGTATGATGACTTGTATGCTCGGTTGGAAAATAAAGAGGGAGAAAATGATTTATACAGGTTGGCACAGCAGAGAAATAAAGATGGGAAGGATGTGCAGCAAGTTAGAGTGATAAAGGACAGAGAGGGAAATGTATTGACTGATGACAGAAGTGTGCTGGGAAGATGGAAAGAGTACTTTGAAGAGCTGATGAATGAGGAAAATGAGAGAGAAAAAAGAGTAGAAGAGGTGACTGTTGAGGGCCAGGAAGTAGCAAAGATTAGTAAGGGTGAGGTGAGGAGGGCATTGAAGAGGATGAAGAATGGAAAGGCAGTTGGTCCTGATGACATACCGGTGGAGGTATGGAGGTGTCTAGGAGAGGAAGCAGTAGATTTCCTGACAAGAACATTCAACAAGGTCTCAGAGAGTGAGAGGATGCCAGAGGAATGGAGGAGAAGTGTGCTGGTGCCCATTTTTAAGAACAAGGGAGATGTGCAGAGTTGTGGCAACTACAGAGGGATAAAGTTGATGAGCCACACGATGAAGTTATGGGAAAGAATAGTGGAAGCAAGACTAAGGGCAGAGGTCAACATTTGTGAACAACAGTTTGGTTTCATGCCAAGAAAGAGCACCACAGATGCAGTGTTTGCCTTGAGGATGTTAATGGAGAAGTACAGAGAAGGTCAGAAGGAGCTGCATTGTGCCTTTGTGGATCTGGAGAAAGCATATGACCGGGTGCCGAGAGAAACTGTGGTATTGCATGAGAAAGTCTAGAGTGGCAGAGAAGTATGTTAGTGTGGTGCAGGACATGTATGAGAGATGTAAGACAGTGGTGAGGTGTGCTGTCGGTGTGACAGAAGAGTTCAAGGTGGAGGTGGGACTGCATCAAGGGTCAGCTCTGAGCCCCTTCCTGTTTGCTATGGTGATGGATAGGCTGACAGACGAGGTTAGGCAAGAATCTCCATGGACTATGATGTTTGCAGATGACATTGTGATCTGCAGTGAGAACAGAGAACAAGTGCAGGAAAACCTAGAGAGGTGGAGGTATGCCCTGGAAAGGAGGGGAATGAAGATGATGAAGGGGAATGAATGCTTTAGTAAGACAGAATACATGTGTATGAATGCCAAGGACCCAACAGGAACGGTGAGGTTACAAGGAGCAGAGATAAGGAAGGTGGAGGATTTTAAGTACTTAGTCTCAACAATCCAGAGCAATGGAGAGTGTGGAAAAGAGGTGAAGAAGCGTGTGCAGGCAGGTTGGAATGGTTGGCGAAAAGTGTCCAGTGTGATGTGTGATAGGAAGGTATCGGCAAAAATGAAAGGAAAAGTGTACAAGACGGTGTTGAGGCCAGCGATGTTGTATGGTTTAGAAACAGTGGCCCTGGGGAAAAGACAGGAGGCAGAGCTGGAGGTAGCGGAGATGAAAATGTTGGGGTTCTCTTTGGGAGTAACGAGGATGGATAGGATCAGGAATGAGCACATCAGAGGGACAGCACATGTAAGATGTTTTGGAGACAAAGTCAGAGAGGCTAGATTGAGATGGTTTGGACATGTACAGAGGAGGGATATTGAGTACATTGGTAGTAGGATGTTGAGGTTGGAACTACCAGGGTGAAGGCCCACAGGAAAACCAAAAAGATGATTCATGGATGTGGTGAAGGAGGACATGAAGGCAGTTGGTGTAAGAGAAAAAGATGCAGAGGACAGGGTGAGATGGAGGCAGATGATTCGCTGTGGCAACCCCTGAAAGGAAAAGCCGAAAGGACAAGAAGAAGAAGAAGAAGGGGTAAATCATTCTTGTAATATTTAATCAGAACTCGGATATATTTTTATTTACATAGATATTGAACAGATCATAAAGATGATTTCACCCCTCAGTATTTCTTACAGCCATCACATAAGTGAGGAAGCAGTGAACAATGGAGTAAAAAAACAAAACACGAGATTCTCACGGCAATCTACAGGACAGACGACTCTGATTATTGTAGTCTGATTATTCTGATTGTTGTATTAAATCATATATCGTGTGTTTGACAGATTTGTTGGAACTCTGTTCGATAACACTGCTGATGAAAGGTTTGAGTAAAAAGTGACCGATGTTCCCATAGCGTCCCTGCTCGTCTGATGGAGTGAATTGTGGTATCACCGGAAATAAACTACGGCGCCGTTTCACACATGTTGTGGATGTGAAGCCTCCCCAGACCGCTGCAATTTAGATGCTGCTGTCTTGTGAACATGGTGTTGAGATAACCTTGTTTTTACCCCCTCAGTGGCCAGAAAAAATGTCCATCCTGTTAAATATCACATACGCATCCTGAACATTAATCAGATTCAATACATTCTTCACACACAGGATAAAAATGCCATGTTCAAAAAGTTCTCTTGTTATTGCCATATTATGATCCTACACAAAGCGGGGCAGTGGTGGTCTAGTGGATAGGGCGCAGGATTGCTGATCCTAAGGTTGGGGGTTCATGTCCCCACAGGGTTGTCACTGTCCACACAGTGCAGCTAACTGGGTTATCAAAGGCCGGCCATGTCTCTCACTGTCTATGGTGAGGTTCATGTAAAAGAACCGCTGCTGACTTTCGTAAAGAGGAGCTGCAAAGCCGTCAACGTGTTTCTGGCCCTTGCTGAATGGTTGTATCAGGAAGGGCATCCGACAGAAAAACCCATCAAACGCCAAATCAAACGTGCGAATCAGGTAATTCACTGTGGCGAATCCTGAGAACGGGAAAACGCCGAAAGGAAAAGAAGAAAAAGATCCCACACAAAAATACATCAAACACATCGAGTGTGTGTGTGAGTGTGTGTGTGTGTTTGTGTGTGTGTGTGTGTGTGTGTGTGTGTGTGTGTGTGTGTGTGTATGCTCACTTTAGACAAGTTTAAGTGCAGAGGTTAAGTTTGCCATGTGGGATTAATACAGGAAATGAAAATAAAAATATAAATTGAGATTTTCTGTTGGATTGTTGATGTTAATCCGAGACAGGTCTGTGTTTGTTGGACAAAATCAAGTACAACAGATTCTGATCAGGTTAAAACTCCTCGCTATTCTGTTTTCACATTTCTATCAGAACACAATATAATATTATTTCCTAGATTAATTAAATAAATAATTATTTGGACATTTTTCTGATAGCATTTGATTTTTTTAAAGTGATTGGACAGAAACGTTGTCCAGAGATGTGAGTGAACCGGTGGATGGTTCTGAGTGTTTCACACTTTGCACACCGATCCAAGGGGACGGCGGCGTTTTCCTTCATTCCGACTCGGATTGTTCACACAGTTACTGGATTGTTCAGGCGTATTCCACACAGAAAGAGACTTTTTCCCGAAATCGAATAACTGTGGACTCAGTTACTGTGTCACAGTTGTTTGAAAGTGTAAACACTGAAATAAAGGAAGTAGTGCAGGAAGTCACGTGAGGTGAGGACGGGGGTTCGGTCCTGCGCTGCTCAAGTGTTTCGATTGGTTCATGAAGTTAAATGAAACCTCATTGGGTGAATCCCAGGTTACGCCGGCGCTGGAGCATCGTGGTTCCCACGTGTGGTTCACAGTGCAGTCCTGACTTTCTGGGTTTCCATTGGGCTTTCCGGTTTCCTTCTGCAGTCCAAACACTTTCACTTTAGGCCAATCGGCTGTTCCAGGTTGCCCCAGGATGTCAGTGTGAGTGTTAATGGGTGTGTGTGTGTGTGTGTGTGTGTGTGTGTGTGTGTGTGTGTGTGTGTGTGTGTGTGTGTGTGCGCTGATCGTGTGATGGATGTGGTGCTGTCTCGGGTGTACCCGCCTTCACTCAAAGTCGGCTGAGATAGGATCCAGTCTCCCCTAACCCTAGAAGGGTAAAAGATTGAAGAATGAATAAATAAACCCACCTTAAATCTTTATTTGTATTAAAAGTCTTTTCGTCTCTGATTCTCTATAAAATCAGTTTCATCAGGTTTCTGTACATTGAAAATATTCATTCCTTCATTATCCTGTTCAGGGCCACTGGGAACCTGGAGCCCATTCCAGCACAACCATGACAAGGAGTAGGGTACACACACACACACACACACACACACACACACACACACACACACTCAGAACTGAGCAGTTGAGGGTCACGGTTCTCACAGCGCTTCTGGTCAGTAAATGAACAGTCAGTAGTTGACGACATGAATCACTGACCCAAAATTGGTCCCGTCGTGTTTGCGGCTGTGTTGTGCATGTTGAATAATCCTGTGCTGTTTATTGCAGAATGTTCAGTGATTTGTCGGTACTCAGCTGTTGTGATTAAAATCTCAAACTTGTTCGGTCACTGCCTGAACTTTCTCTTCCGCTCATGAGTGATAATAAAGAATGTGTTGGTAATCCTTTCCTCGTGATTACACTGAGTTCACACAGCCCAGTGATTAGATTAGTCATTAAAACATTGGAGCAGTTTCACCAATTATCAAATAAAGAACAACTGACAGAGAATTAAAAACAAGTGTTACCATCATCCAACATCTGAGTCACATCTGGTTAAAAAAAAAGTTAAAAGGTCGGGGGTTCGACTGAGCCGTCTATGGCAAGACAATAACAGAACAAATCACTGCTGTTTAATATTTATAAATAAATATCATCTCAGATAAACACAAAACGAAGAGTAGAATTTAGTGGGATTGTTTAAAGTGTGTGTGTGTGTGTGTGTGTGTGTGTGTGTGTGTGTGTGTGTTCACACAATACAGAGGATGTGCGGCTGTGAGATCAATGATGACGGCACCACTCGCGGATACATACAGTAAGGTTATGATGGAGAAGATTTCATCAGTCTGGATCTGAAAACTCTCAGCTGGGTCGCTCACGAGACCTCAAGCTCTGATCACCAAGAACAAGTGGGAAGCTGCAGGAGCTGCGGCGAAATACTGGAAGAATTACCTGGAGAAAGACTGTATCGATTCATTAAAGAGACACCTGTCGTTTGGAAAAGAGACTCTGGAGAGGAAAGGTGATCCACAGTGTTGGTTCTGATTTCACCGTTTTGAGGAAAAATCATGTGACACACTTCCAGCACGATTTAATCTTTTATAAAATATTTTCTCGCTGCATTATTTATAAATGAATGTAATATTCATGTCTCTGTTTATCTTCACAGTTCGTCCTGAGGCGTCAGTGTTCCAGAGACACTCGTCTTCTCCAGAGCTGGTGTGTCATGCTACAGGTTTCTTCCCCAAATCAGTGATGATCACCTGGCAGAAGGACGGCGAGGACGTGCACGAGGACGTGTGTAAGAACTTTCTCAGTAGAAGTTCCTAGTTAAATCTGCACGATCTGGATTCCTGTATCTCAACGTCTGAGAGCGCTCCGGGAGCAACAGACAACGAACCACACGAGTGAAATCAGTCTGGTTTATTCATCAGAAGCTCATAGTACAATGTGAGCGGGGGTTATTTATACATGAACACAGAGTAGGAAAAAAACAATGTGGTTAACACCCAGTAAGAGTTAACATTAGGCGAGTAAGCATGGACTTCTTTATCACCCTGCAACTGTCCTTGGACGGTTTCAGGTTTCATTATCTACATTCCTTCTACTCCCGCAGGATCTTTCACATGGCCTCACATTGCCATAAAAAAGGGGTTTTTTTTCTACTGTTTAGAGGTAAAACTCATATTAAAACCTGAGGTTACTAAAGTTCAACGGATGTACAGAGACAAATGAAAAAATACTAGTTCTTATACGAGCATTCATTGTTGGGCTGGGTTAAACGTCAGTCACCCAGGATCCAGGATCCGAGGCCGCGCATTTACAAACCCAGGGGCACAATTACATCAAAATTCTTACAACGTGGAACTCAGAGAGACGTTACCCAACCAGGATGGAAGTTTCCAGAAGAGAAGTATTCTGAGAGTCCCAGCTGAGGATCTGCAGAAACACAACTACACCTGCGTGATTCAGCACAGCAGCTTGGGGGAGGAGTTAGTGCTGCCTGTGAGCGAGCGCCGAATCCTGAGAGGTCGAAGAAACGCTTTCTTCTAAAACTCCAGATTTACAGAGTGAAACTGATTCATTACTGCAGAACATCATCAACACTCTGTACTCACTTCACAGGTGGAGGATCAGGTGGAGCTACAGTTGGTCTCATCATTGTTGTGATTGTGGTTCTCCTGGTTCTGGTTGCTGTTGGGATTGTGGTGTGGAGGAAGAAGAAGAAATCTGGTGAGTGTAAGGAGAAGATGTGAAGTTTTGAGAGAACAGATTTATACTTTTAATTCCTGAAAGGAGATTTAATTAATATTTTACTTCTATTTAAACACAATTACTTAAACATACTGAGTATTTCTGCAATGAGCTGTTGAGCTGTCCAGGGTGTACACAGCCCTCGGCTGAGATGGGCGCCCAGCCACTCCATAGGAACCTGATTCAGATTAAGTGGAAGAAAATGAATGAATAAACAGTATTTATAATCCAGTCCAGAGTTTATAAGTTTCTGTTTATCTGTGTTTCAGGTTTCGATCCTGTTCCATCCGGATCCTAGAAGTGAATCTTTATGATCCAGAAATGAGGTTTAAAATCACCGCATGATTTATTATCAGTGTTTCATTCACTTTGTGATCATTTCAATGGTTTTCAGCCTCTGAAGGAGATTCTACCTTCAACAAATCTTAGTGTGACAATGTGACGTCCTGCTGAAGTGAGAGATGAAGATCTGATGATGTTTACAGTGAAATAAAATCATGCGTGAATTGAAAATCCAACAAAACAATCTGTACTAACTTTCAATCTCCTCCGACACACTGTTTATTTTCTTGTTTTATTTTTCGGAGAGTCGAGGAAATGGTGTTTTCTAAGAGATGAGGAACAGCACAGTGAATCTGGGGTTCTTTGGTGAAAAATGGGATTTTAGTGATTGTTAGGTGTTTATTATGATTATATTTATGATGATGATTTATTTATTTTAAGCTGTATATAGATTGTTGTTTTATGAGTATGTATGATGATCTTTATTCTGTACAGGTATGAGATATTTTCCTGTAAAATTAAATCCAGATAATGAGATCAGAACATGATTAGATTTCATTTCCATCTTTCAGATTTTAATCCAGTCATATTTTTCTCACTCAAAGTTAATGGAATTGATTTGTGGGTATGAGACAGTGGGCGGAGCTTCAGATGTGACGGGTGTTGAAGAGATTGCAGTGTAAAAGAACTGGAGTGAAAACAATAATCACAAAAATCTCCATCACGCTCCACTCATCACTTTATTTATTATTAAAGTACAAAATAATCCATTCAACACCTTTCTACATCTGTACCTCCCCAAATCTATCCCATAATCCCTCTGTTCTGTTCCTGTAACCATTTGAAGGAATAATCAAGTGGATTTTCTTCACTGTTCTGATTTTTATTTTATGTGTTCTTTTAAAGGAAGTGATCTGAGTAACACACACACGGGTCATGGTGGCCAGGTGGTACAGTGCTGGTAGAGTATACTGATCCAGCAGATCCAAGACCCACCATCACCGGTTATCAGTGCTGTTCCCCCAGTGGATCTAAAACTGGGTTACCAAAGGCCGGCCATGTCTCTCACTGTCCGGGTTGAGAGGGAAGTAAAACAACCATTTCTGGCTTTCGTCAGGAGGCGCCGCATAACCATTAGTGTGTTTCTGCCCTCAGACGCATTCAACATAAATTCTTCTCGTTCTCAATAGAACTGAAAAATGTTGGATAAAGCAATCACACACACTCACACATTGACACAGACACACACATATTGACACACACACACTATTCTGAAAGGTTTTGTAGTGTTGCCTTATGTTTGTAAAATATATAAAAAATTAAATAATGTTCATTCCTGGCTTGTGATCTTTATAATAATTGTAGAAATAAATCTAGGCGGGTCTAAAGTGGAGTTAAGAGTAAAATTTGTCCTGCTCTCCAGGTGGGAGGGGCAGATGCTGTGTCCCCTGTCAATCCCAGTGACAGCAGCCAATCATGTTGATGTATATGGAAGGGGATTTCCTTTGTGTTGTCCACTGGTTCCTGTGAATCAGAATAATAAGCAGTTTGCTCCTCACCATCATCCGCTGCTATTTGTGGTGCGGTGGAGAGACCTGCTGCTATGATACACATTTTTAATATGATATAAAATATACAGCAGTGAAAAAAGTAATATTATTCATCCTCAGATCTGAAGAGTGGTGGCCTGATATTGCAGTAGTTCTCACGTCCACCACAGGCCTCGGTTGAATTCCCACTCTCGGATGTTTCTGTGTGCAGTTTGCAGGTTCTCTCTGTGCTTGTGTGGGTTTCCTCCAGTTTCCGCTTTTCTCCACCAGTACAAAAAAAAATACACATTCGACTAACTGGCTGTTCCAAATTGCCCCTAAGTGTGAAAGTATATGTTTGTGTGAGTGTTGGCTCTGTAACTATCACAGTTGATGTCCTTTGAGCTATTAGTCAGTTCTCATATGATCAGTGATTTAACAAATGAATATTTTCAGCTGAATTTTGGTGTAAGAATAGGACTGTATAATGACACGCAAAGCCTGCAGTGACCAGCTGCCCTACTGCACTGCAATTTAAATAAAGAGACAAAAAACCCACAGCAGTCTGAAAAGCAATTCAATAAACTTTTTGTCTTTTTGCTTGTTTGTTTGTTGTTCAGATTAATTTTACATTTATTAAAGATTGATTTGCCATTTGTAGAATGTATGTTGAGATTGTATGACCAGAGTGAATATTATTCACCAATTTCAGAATCTATTGTCAGTTGAGTCTTTGTGCAAAATATCTTCCACATTACTCCAACCTTCAAGTTCAAATCAACATCTGGATATTTTATTTCTGAAACGGTGAAAACAGGGCAGTGTTGGCCTGGTTCTAAGTCTCTGAATTGCTGATTCTAAGGTTGGGGGTTCAAGCCCCACTGTCATCAGTTGACCTGAATAAGGATTCAGCGGTTTAGAAAATAAATGAATACATAAATAATTAAAACAATTATTGATTACACTATTCTTACTGCAAAGCTTTATGCATTTGCAAATAAGCTACACAACATTCTGTAGTCTATTCATACTTCATTCATACTCTTAATATGAAATAAAGTACGTATAGTAAAGAATAAAGAGGGAGAACAGGAGAGGACTAAGGACACACCCCTGTGGTGTTCAGGATGAGAGTGGAGGAAATGTGTTCTCTCCTGATGTCTGAGGTCTGTTGCTAAGAAAGTTCAGTGTCCAGTGAACTCCCTAGGCCCAGATTGTCCAATTTCTGGACCAGTTTATGTGGTTGGACTGTGTTAAAAGTGGAGCTGAAGTCTACTAACAGCAACATCACAGAGGAGTTGCTGCTGTTCAGGTGTGTGAGGTCTGAGTGGAGGGCATTGTTTGTTGAACTGTTTGTTTGTAAACTGATGTGGATGGAGATCAGCAGGGACGGCAAACTTAATGTGAGACATAACAAATCTCTCAAGACATTTGATGATGTTGGGGGTTGGGGCAACTGGATGGTAGTTGGTCAGGCAGCTGTGTGCTATTCTTAGCCACTGGAATGACTGTCTCTGTTTTGAGGCAGGTGGGAACCATACATTGCAGCATCACGAGGTTAAAGGTGGTGATAAAAAAAAAACCCCGCTCATTGATCTGCACATGCTTCAAGTAGCCTTCCTGTTACTCTGTCGCTCCTCTGTGGAAGAACAGGGCAGGTGTGTGCCTCGTTGGTCAAATCAAGCGAACAACTGGTTGTGAACATTGTGCCTCACTGTAAAACCAGGGTTACTTACTGTGAGGTTTTTGTGTGCAGCTCCAGGTGATTTTCAAGGATATCAGTCACAAAATGGTAAACAGAATTGATCAATTGAATGAAGAGAAAACTTGGGGTGTTTTTCAAAGACTTAGAAACCTTAACATGTCAACATAAACGATGTTCTCACTTCAGTTGAATCTCATTAAACTTTTTTTAAACGTGTTTTTGCTTAATATGGGCCCAACCCATGAACCCCAAGTTTGGAACAAAGTGATGACCCAAAAGTGCACTGTGTGTGATTTTTCACTGAAGCTGGCCACAATTTTGACTGAAACTGACCATATTAAAGCAATATGATGGAATTCTGCTTTGATCCATGGCCGCGTTCACACCCACATATCAGAGCATTTACACCCAGATATTACATAAAATATGTAAAATATTCCCAAAAATGATAAAATTCAGTCTCACTTAATATGTGATGCATTGCATCCCAGCATTCACATATTAATAAGACTCTAATGTAACCAAACGAGTGTTTTCCTGCAAAGTTAAAAAGTAAAATGACACACTGTACACCAGTGACCTTTACTATATATAGAAGGGGCCTGACCTCAGGTTGGTGGGAGGAGATATACGAGGCACTATGCATGTGCAATGCACAACTTCTATTTCTGTAGACAGAGGCTGGCAGATTCTATTGTTGTGGAACATTTCAGATGGAACAGTGCAGCACATAAATGACAGAATCAGAGAAAAAAATGGGAAAATTGCATGAAACAGATGATACAAGCTTCAGAGTCTAAAAATTGGAAATCGCCATCACTGATGGAATAATCTGAAATTTGCTGATGGCATGAAGGATGGAAACTGGGATGTTCTCACTGTGTCAGTTATGAAGTAAAAAGCTCAAATTTAAAAAATTGTTTATGCTGCATTGTAGATGTACTGTATGTGCACATGTGTGACATGAAAAGGTTATCGAAGCCAAATTCTGTTACTTACCTCTGCCAACAGGGCACTTGGTTTGGGATATAGCTATGAACGACTGAGGAGAAGCAGCATTTCGAATCTGTAAGGGTTCTTGGTGAATTCCAGGACTGAAGTGTCCTTCACTCAGGCGAGGACTTTTTGTTTTGCTATCCTGGATATTTGTTAGGACGACTCAAGAGTGGATCCACGAAGGATCTCTGGAGGATTGTCCATTTTGGTTGGCTGCATTTCCCCAGGAGTGTTTTTTGTCACTAGAAGTGACTTTCTCAAGGATACATGTCAAGATCTTGGTGTGACGTGAGGGGATCCACTGACTGACTGTATGGACATGTACATGCATAAATTGCAGTTCTTCATTTGCAATTGAGTTTGGTGAGATCAATCCCCCACAGTGAACTCTATTTGGTGCTCACACCCAGAGTAGTTAGTTCCTATAATAAATGGTACATGTGCACAACATTGTAACTGTATCATACCTTGTTTAATAGTTAATTATTTAAAAGATTATTTAAAGTTAGCCACCTTGTTTGTTGGTCATTTACTTGGTAATTCTGTACGGGTTGATATTCTTTGGTATTTTCCATTTGTAATGATTTAAGAGGGCCACATAACAGAAATTGGGGGCTTGTCCGGGATATTTCCTGTAAGAACTCTCTCAGAAGAAGCTCTCATGTAAACCTGCACGGTCTGGATTCCTGTATCTCAACGTCTGGGAGTACTCCAGGAACATAGGACAACAAACCACGCGAGTGAAATCAATCTGGTTTATTCATCTGCTGCTCATAGTACAATGTGAGCGGGGGTTATTTATACATGCACACAGGGTAGGAAAAAACAATGTGGTTAACACCCAGTAAGAGTTAACATTAGACGAGTAAGCATGGACTTCTTTATCACCCTGCAACTGTCCTTGGACAGTTTCAGGTTTCATTATCTACATTCCTTTTACTCCCGCAGGATCTTTCACATGGCCTCACATTGCCATAAAAAGGGTTTTTTTTTTTAATACTGTTTAGAGGTAAGACTCATACTAAAACATGAGGTTACTAAAGTTCAACGGATGTACAGAGACAAATGATAAAATACTAGTTCTTATACGAGCATGCATTGTTGGGCTGGGTTAAACGTCAGTCACCCAGGATCCATGATCCGAGGCCGCGCATTTACAAACCCAGGGGCACAATTACATCAAAATTCTTACAGTTTCCCCTCTTTTATACTATTACAAAGAGTATAACAATATGAACAGAGTCTTTTCTTGATATTAGATAAAGTGGTGTTGGCGTGCAAGCTGACAGGATCTAGGGACATCGGAGGACCGCGGTTGACCGGGACCGGTGCTTGAAGGGCGGGCTGAACCCCATCGCCCTTCGCCCACTATCTCGGGATCCTCGTAACATCCTTCCACCCTAGTCAAGCTCTACACACGTGACATGGCCCGATAGATGTCATCCTCTCGGTTAGGCAGCCGGGTGTATCTGGGTTCGCTGAAGGAGCTAGCCAGGGTCCAAATACGATCCATTAGGCACCTGAAAATACAGGGCCCGAACACGCAAACCAACAACAAACATACACATACAGGAACAATCATAGCAACATAAGGCGTCAGCCATCCAAAAAGCGAGTGAAACATACTCCAGCCCCATCCGTGTTCCGAAACCTCATCCAGATGCAAATCTGTGGCTACTTTCTTCATTTCAGCAATTTGGGTCGCGATTAGACCGTGTTCTTCATAGTTAGCTGGAACGTAGGTGCAACATTGATCTCCTACGACGGCGCAGACCCCTCCCTCTTTGGCTAATAAAATGTCGAGAACCATTCTATTTTGCACAGTGGTTAATCTGAGGGCGGTTAATTCTTGTCTTACTCCTTCTATAGCCAAATTAGTGGCATTGACAAATGTTACCAAGCGATAATGAGTTACTTCTATCTGGTTCCATAATTGAGTTACCCCATACTGGGGAAACATACTTTCCCAAAATTTGTTCCATTTACTGTTCAGTCGGTGTTCTGGCGGCGGAAAAAGGGCTATACCCAATAAGCGATGTTAAAAGGTGTGATACTTATATGTCTATGTCAGGTCTGATCCGTTGGGAGGTGCTTTTCCCCTCTTAAGTGATATATATCTCCGGACCTGGAACAGAGGTAATACAAATGGACAACATCATAGTCACACAATACAAATAATACTTCATTGTGGGCTTTTCTTCAGTCTGTTAGCATGGATCCACTGTGGAAAGAGGTCAGTTAGTACGGCGGTACGAGTAACAGTGAGTATCTCCGTGGGCTCACTGTAAGGAGTGTCTCCCAAAGAGGAATTTAGTTTTGCAAATTTCTTGACCAGCACCTTGTCTCCTACCTTGAAGGCATGAGTGCTTGCATCGGCCGGGACCGAAGTATTCTGATTAGTGCGTTCCCAATAATCATTTAGGACCTTAACAAGGCCCACGGCATACTCGCTCATGTGTATATCAAGATCTTCCGTCCCCAAAGCCTGTTTTCCCTTCCTCCAAGGTGCGGGAAAGGGTCTCCCCATTACCACTTCGTAAGGGGATAAATTCCCTTAGGCCACCTGCGAGGTCATCCGCAGATCCGCTAGGACCACAAGCAGCACCGAAACCCAATTCCTGGATCCGGTGGCGTGCATTGCTTTTCGTAATTTCCCTTTAATTGTTCTGTTTGTTCGTTCCACGATTCCGGAGGACTGAGGGTGATATGGGACATGGAAACGCCAATTGATCTTTAGCTCTTGGGCCAACAGTTGAGTGACTTTTGAGGTGAATGGTGTGCCTTTGTCCGAATCAATACCCAACGGGAGGCCATATCTGGGAATAATTTCCTGTGATAACTTTTGAACCACTACTCGGGCGTTTTCGTTCCCACACGGGAAAGCTTTGACCCACCGGGAAAATTTGTCCACGATAACCAGTAGATATTTAAAGGGACCCTGCCGGGGCATATGGGTAAAGTCTATCTGCCACTCCTGGAAGGGAGTATCTGGTTTCGGCAGATGCTGATGTGATGCGTGTGGTTTGGACACATTGTTCTGTGCACAAATCAGGCATTTTTCCAGAATGCTGTGTACCGTAGAGGCTAGTTGTCGTATACAAAAATCTTTTTCCGTATCTGTCACCACCCCTCTTCGACCGCGATGTGTAGGCCCGTGAAACTCGCGGACGAGGAAAGTAAGGCAGTGCGTGGGCAGGCATAAACGACCAGTCGAATCGAGTAGAATGCCGTCACTTGAGGGCTGAGAGCCCTGCGAGGACCAAAAATCAGTGTCTTCTATGGACGCCGAGGACTGAAGGGATTTCAGATCCAAGTCAGGGAGGAGGGCGCTAAGCATGTGTGAAGTTGACACCAGCGCGGGCTGCAGGAACGGCGGCATGGAGCCGAGCGAGGCAGCCTGTTTAGCCGCGCGATCAGCCAAAGAATTACCTCGTGCCTCATCAGTGTGGTCAGAGGAATGACCGCGGGTCTTTACAATCGCTAAACGGAGCGGGAGATTGCAGGACACAATAAGGTCCTGGACCAAAGTAGAATGTGAAATGGGCTTACCGTCAGCAGCAGTGAAACCACGAGATTGCCACATACGGCTGAAATCATGCGCCACCCCGAAAGCGTAACGAGAGTCAGTGTATATAGTAGCATCCTGGTCGGAGGCGAGAGTGCATGCCCGAGTGAGCACATATAACTCCGCTGCTTGAGCGGAATTAAAGGGGAGCGAGTACGCTTCCAAAACTTGGTCCGGTAAGGAACATACCGCGTAGCCGCAGAGGAACAATCCGTCGGAGGGTTTCGAGCATGACCCATCTACAAACAGAGAGAGACCTGTCGAGAGAGGCGTGGATAGTAAGTCGGACCTAATACTGGTGTTATGGACAATGGTGTCCATGCAGTCATGTTCCAACGGTTCGCAGTCATCTTGAGCATTAAGCAGGCGCTGTAGGGCCTGGGCCACGTTATCTAGGGAAGAGGAACAAGAGATGGTTAGATTATCAGTAGCACAAAGGATGGTCTCGTAACCTGAGCGACGTTGAGAAGACATGTGTTGTGTAGACAGAGTATTAAGGATATGTCTAACCTGATGGCTGGTGTGTAAAACGAGTGGATGAGAGAGCACTAATTTTTCTGCTTCGAGAACTAACACCGCAATGGCAGCGACAACGCGGAGACAAGCAGGTAAACCCTGAGCCCCAGTATCTAGAGTTTTGGAGAGGAAAGCACAAGGCCTAAGTCCCCCCCCGTGGTCCTGCGCCAAGACTCCAGAAGCCGTGCCGGCCTGGTGAGCGACGTAGAGATGAAAGGGTTTGTTGTAATCCGGGAGCCCGAGAGCCGGCGCGGAGCATAGGGCCGACTTCAGGGCTTTGAATGCGTCCAGCATGTCCTCAGTCCAGACCAAGGGTTGAAGGGTTGTGAGCCACGGCAGAGCGTAAACGTTTGTCATAAAAGGAACAGTCCGGGATCCATTGTCGGCAGTAGTTAATGAGGCCCAGGAAAGCCAGGAGCGCTTGTTTAGTGGCAGGCTTCTGAGTGTCCACTATTATCTTGACGCGATCCTGAGTAAGGCGTTTTATCCCGTGAGAGAGTTCGTAGCCCAGATATATCACAGTGGGGAGACAGAACTGTAACTTGGGCTTGGAGACCTTGAAACCCTTTTTTTCCAGTAAGAGGAGCAGTTGAACGGTTGCATCGAGACACAGTTCATAAGTTAGGCCGGACACCAGGAGGTCATCAGCATAAGAGTGAATGCAGGAACCTACGGGAACGTCAAGAGACCCCAGTGCATCCCTAACTGCAGCCGAGAAAACGGCAGGAGAGTCAATAAATCCTTGAGGTAATCTAGTCCATGTGTACTGTCGCTGCCGGTGTGTGAAAGCGAAGAGGGGTTGTGTGCTGGGCTCAACAGGGATACTAAAAAACGCTGAGCACAGGTCGATTACGGAGAAATGGGTGTGATCGCAAGGAATAGAAGCCATAATAGAGGGCACGTCCGGAACGACCGGCGAAACCGGAATGATGAGCTCGTTAATTTTTCTGAGGTCCTGTGTCAGATGCCAGGAACCGTCCGGCTTGGGAACCGGGTTCATAGGAGTGTTATAAGGGCTTGTGCACGGCACGATGATACCCTGTTCCAGAAGAGAAGCCAAAATAGTGTCGATACCCAACATTTTTTGAGGCGATAAGGGGTATTGTCGGATGTACATGGGCGAAATGTGCTTCACGGTAGCTTCATACGGGACACAGTCCACACAACCCACGTCATTCTTATGTTCTGCCCAAAGATTGGTGGGCAGCGTGTCGAGTACAGGGGGCGAGGTGGAACTCACCACGCACGCCGAATTAACATTAAAGGGCAAGGGCTGCGCTTGCAATGACAACAGAGAAACGGAGGTGTCGCACGTTTGGATGGTCATGCTCGAACCTTGGAAAGAGATTTGGAACCCCAGAACACTCATGAGGTCGCGGCCTAGTAAATTAAAAGGGCATTCGGACATATATACAAAGGAGTAGGATATTTGCAATTTATCAAGCGTAGGGTCATCAGGAAAACATAAAAGAAGGGGCGGCGTATATGGGGAGGAGAAGGGGACCCCATCTATTCCCACAGAGCTGGTAGACCTGGAAGATACAGCACCCTGATAGTCCCTGCCTAAAGAAGATAGGGTTGCACCGCTATCGATAACAAAAAGATATTCTACCCCTTCTAGAACAATAGGAAGGAGGGGAAGATTCTCATTGCAGGGTGAATTAAACACTAGGTGCATTAAGCTACAGGTCACGGGGTCCCTACTCCGCGGGCATCCCTATTCGTGCTCCCGCGGGTACGGCCGTGTTGGCGCTACGCCTGCGGAATCTGAGTGGGGGCGAGACAAATTATCTCCTTGGTGGGTCCGAGAGGCAGAAATACATTCGTCTCTCTGTTTCTTTCTACACTCTTTTTTCCAGTGCCCTTCCTTACCACAATAATGACATTTTCCGGTCTTTCTATACGAATCCCTTCTCTTATTCTTATCACGAGGGCCCTGGGGGGCCACCGCCAGCAGAACCTTATTCTTCACATTCAATAGTCCATCTGATTCTAACATACGAACCCTTTCTCCGGCAGTTCTAACGATGAGACGTTGACGATCTGTGAAATGCGGTTTAAGTGCGCTCTGGACTTCTGGGAGACAATTACTTAAAAAACTGGACATGAACATAGAGTTTGCCGCTTCGGTATCAAGAGGAAACCCTCCTACATGACGCCAAGTTTCAGTAAAGCGATTCCAAAATACCGAGGTTAGTTCGCCTCACTTCTCCTTGCAATTGGTCACGTGTGAAAGATCACAAGCTCCCTGCCGTCGGGAGACTAGATAAGCCGTAAATTGCGCGCGCAGGGCTGTTAATGCAGTGGGATTATTTCTCCAATAGAGCGAGGAACGATAACGAGTCTGATGACGCCCATCTTCCCCCCCGTCCTCTTCTATTTTTTCTTTTTTTTTCTTTTCCTTACTCACTAATTTAGGTTTGGGGACACTCTGAGTCACCTTCTTGGGCTCGAAGAGCTTTTTAAGTTGTAACCAATACGAGCACATTTCATACCATTTTTCATAAGCCTCCTTCATGTATTCATGATCCCAGGAGGGGTTGCCCAATCCATCATAAATCATGCGATGCGCGGATGTCAGAAATCCTGCATCAAAAGTCCCATTTCGAGGAAAGTTTGGTACTTGGTCAAGTCCCTCTGTCCATCCGGCTAGATTACTAAGCCATGGTTCAGTATAATAAGCAAGACCACATTTATTCATCCATTCCTTGGGGGTTTCCCCGGGATTAGGCTTTGGGTAGGAATTTCCCATTGTTTACCCTCTAACAAAAATAAAAAATACGTTGGCATACAGGAATACACGTGCACCTTTTGTATAGCGCTCTTCCCAGTTATAGCAACTGAGGATAAACCGTCCCAGTTATAGCAACTGAGGATAACCGTCCGTTCTAGAGAAGGGGATAAACCGTCCCTTATAAAAAGGGGATAACAGACACTCAGATACTGCTAACCAGGTAGTCAAACAAATCTTGTCTTACCTGATCAGGAGTATCACGTCGGGGTCACCAAATTGTAAGAACTCTCTCAGAAGAAGCTCTCATATAAACCTGCACGGTCTGGATTCCTGTATCTCAACGTCTGGGAGTACTCCGGGAACATAGGACAACAAACCACACGAGTGAAATCAATCTGGTTTATTCATCTGCTGCTCATAGTACAATGTGAGCGGGGGTTATTTATACATGAACACAGGGTAGGAAAAAACAATGTGGTTAACACCCAGTAAGAGTTAACATTAGGCGAGTAAGCATGGACTTCTTTATCACCCTGCAACTGTCCTTGGACGGTTTCAGGTTTCATTATCTACATTCCTTTTACTCCCGCAGGATCTTTCACATGGCCTCACATTGCCATAAAAAGGGTTTTTTTTTTTATACTGTTTAGAGGTAAGACTCATACTAAAACATGAGGTTACTAAAGTTCAATGGATGTACAGAGACAAATGATAAAATACTAGTTCTTATACGAGCATGCATTGTTGGGCTGGGTTAAACGTCAGTCACCCAGGATCCATGATCCGAGGCCGCGCATTTACAAACCCAGGGGCACAATTACATCAAAATTCTTACATTTCCCAAACATTGTCAGAGGTCCTGAAAGCATTGTTGAAGGTGTTTATGATCTGAACTTTGAAGTTCTTGTAAATTACCAAATTGGTGCTTCCAAATTTATTGTTCTTTGAATTACTGATTAACCAACACACAAGACACCATGAGTACCACTGAGTTTGATGCAGCAGCATTTGTTGGGAGTTTCGAAAATAACTTTGATTTGGGGCCAATGGACAAGTTAAAGAAAACAGAGTTAGTACTGCTAGCAAAACATTATGGGGTTGATGTTAAGACGTCAATGAGGAAATCAGAAGTTAGAAATGCTTTGGTTAGATACTTGGTAGATGAGGAACTCTTAGATGAGTCTTGTCTATATACTATTCAAGAAGTTGGTTTAACAGAGCTTAGGAAACTAGAACTTGGGCATGAGTTTAGGTGAAAAGAATTAGAAATTCAGAAAGAGAAAGAACTACAACAATTAGCAAGGGAGAGTGAAGAGAGGGAAAGGCAAGCTGAGATTGAAAGGGAAGACAACGAAAGGCAGGCACAACTTCAAATTAGAATGAAGGAACAAGAGATTGAAAGTTCTAAGACTAAACCAGCTCCAACTGAGACACAGTTTAATGCTAGTAGGGAGGTTCGGCTTGTTCCACCATTTTAGCAAAGGGGTGTAGACAAGTATTTTCGGCATCTTGAAAAGGTAGCTGCTAGCATGAAGTGGCCCAAGGTATCATGGACAATTTTGTTACAGAGTGTGTTGAAGGGTAAAGCTCAGGAGGTGAATTCAGCTTTGTCAGTTGAACAATGTGCAGATTATGAGGTAGTTAAGGGGGTCATTCTGAAGGCATATGAGTTAGTTCCAGAGGCTTATAGGCAGAAGTTCCGTCAGTATAGGAAGCAGGATAATCAAACTTATGTAGAGTTTGCTAGAGAAGTAGAAGAAATGTTGGATAGGTGGTGTTCTTCAAAGGAGGTTGACAGGGATTATGATAGATTCACACAACTTATTCTCATTGAACAATTTAAACAGTGTTTGCCAGGGGAGCTCAAGACTCATTTAGAGGAACAGAAAGTTAGTGAGTTGCATGAAGCTGCTATCAGTGCCGATGATTATCACACACACAAAACTTCTTTCCGCAAGTCAGGTGGTAACTATTTCTATGATAAACATAACTTTGGTCAGAATAGGGTTCAAGGAGTATCTGATTCCAGTCAGTCAAGACGAGGGTCTACTACTAGAGAGGAGTCAGGCACAGGCTCTACTTCCTGAGCAAGTGCAGGCTCATGCCTCCTATGTTACTATTGTAAGAAACCAGGTCATATTATGTCCGAATGTTCACTTCTTGAGAAGAAGAATAAATCTCAGTCTGCTTCCAATGCACTTACTGTAGGTAAGGCACAGGTACTTAGGTTTCCTAAACAGAAGAAACCAGCGGTTAAATGTTCCATACAGGAGGAGCTTCATGAAGGGTATAGGCCATTCGTGTCAGAGGGATTTGTTTCACTGAGTAGTGATTGTTCTAGTCCACAGCCCATTAAGATCCTCAGGGACACTGGAGCTTCTCAGTCTTTGATGTTAGAGGGTGTGTTGCCTTTGTCTCAGAAGACCTCAACTGGTACTCGTATTTTAGTACAGGGGGTAGAATGTGGTTTTGTAAATGTACCTCTATACCGAGTAAATTTAAAATCAGACTCAGTTTCTGGGATGGTTACTGTTGGTGTTAGGCCTTCTCTTCCTGTTGAGGGTGTGTCATTCTTACTTGGTAATGACTTAGCTGGTGGCAAGGTTACAGCTAGTCCACAGGTGACAGAGAAACCTGATGCATCTGATACCGTGTTACTGGAACAAGAGTTTCCAGAGTTATTTCCTGGTTGTACTGTTACTCGTGCTATGGCTAAGAAACAGTCAGCTGAGGGTGAGGATGATTTTAATTTAGCTGAGACTTTTATGGTCCATCCTGAGGTCGCCAGTGTTCCTTCGGGTAGGAATAGTGAAGAGCAGGTCACCGAAGTTTCTGGGGGTAGAAAACAGCTCATTCTGGAACAGAATAAGGATCCTGAGGTTGCTGCATTAGGCAAAAAGGCTGTTAGTGAGGATGAGTTAGATACTTATCCTATTAGTTACTTCCATAAAAATGGTGTATTGATGAGGAAGTATAGGCCTTCAGCTGTAACGGCTGATGAGGAGTGGAAAGTTTTGTATCAGGTTGTTGTTCCTTCTTCATACAGGAAAGAAATTCTCTCTTTGGCTCATAATTCTGCAATGGCAGGTTATTTAGGGGTTAACGAAACCTGTGATTGTATTCTTCGTCATTTCTTTTGGCAAGGTTGGCGTAAGAATGTGGCAGAGTACATTAAAATACTTTAAAGTACTTTAAAGTTGGTAAACCAAATCAAAATATTCCAAAGGCTCCACTGAGACCTATTCCAGCATTTGAGGAACCATTTAGTAGGGTGATCATAGACTATGTAGAAGGGTTATGGGAAGAAGATGGAGGGGAAGCTGGCTTGGAACAACGTGTGGGACGTCTGGAGAGGATTAACGACTATATCTGGATTTGGGCAGAGTGTCAGATGGACAGCTGATGTTGACTAGCGCTGGGCGGATGAATTAAACTGTTACTTCAACAGGTTTGATTCTTCCCCCTCTGCCCCCCTCCCTGTTCCCCACTTTTCACACGTCTGTAGACCAGCGGATACCTCCTATGCCAACTCTACAACCTGAGCCTCAGCCTGGAGAAGGTTCCTGTCCTGTGGAAGACCTGTGTGGTCCTGGTTCCTAAAACAGCTCAAGCCAAGGAACCAGCCCACTACAGACCTGTCGCCCTGACCTACCACCTCATGAAGACCATGGAAAGGCTCCTCCTCGACCACCTCCGCTCTGTGGTGAGCCCCACCCTAGACCCGCTGCAGTTCGCCTACAGGCCCAACATCGGGATAGAAGACGACGTCATCTACCTTCTGCAGCGGGCGCTCACCCACCTGGAGATCGCCGGTAGCGCTGTGAGGGTCATGATCTTTGACTTCTCCAGCACCTTCAACACCATCAGGCCGACGCTTCTGCGGGGGAAATTGGAGGATGGACATCTTGCTGCCTGGATCATCAACTACCTCACTGACCATCCACAGTACGTGCAGCTGCGTGGCTGTGAGTCAAAGGTGGTAGTCTGCAGCACGGGGGCACCCCAGGACACTGTCCTCTCACCTTTCCTTTTCACCAGCTACACCTCAGACTTCACATATAACACGGACAGCTGCCACCTCCAGAAGTTCTCTGACGACTCCTCCATCGTGGGCCGTGTGTCAGAGAGGAACGAGCTGGAGTACCGGTCAGTCATCGTCGACTTTGTGGACTGGTGTCAGCGCAAGCACCTGTGCTTGAACACTAGGAAGACGAAGAAGATGGTGGTCGACTTCAGGAGAAGCACACAAACACACTCACTGGTTAACATCCAGGGACAGGACATTGAGACAGTTTCAAGTACCTTGGCGTTCACCTCAGCAATAAACTGGACTGGTCCCACAACACTAACACCCTGTAAAAGAAGGGCCAGAGTCGCCAGGACTTAAGTCCTTCGGAGTATGCAAACCTCTGCTCAGGACATTTTATGACTCTGTGGTAGCCTCTGCAATCCTCTACGCTGCTGTCTGCTGGGCCCCGGGCAGCACAGAGCAGGACAGAAAGAGACTGAACAAGCTGGTCAGGAGGGCCAGCGCTGTCCTGGGCTGCCCACTGGACTCTGTGGAGGAGGCGGGTGAGAGGAGGATGGTAGCCAAGCTCACATCAATCATAAACAACAGCTCTCACCCACTGCACCACACTGTAGAGAAGCTGAACAGCTCCTTCAGTGAACGACTGAGACATCCTCAGTGCAGGAAGGAGCGCTACCGCAGGTGTCAGACTGTACAACGCCACTTTATAACTGTCTGTGAATTAACCGGTTATGTGTAATAAAAAAACCCCATGCACTTTAATCAACCACATCTACCCCACTGTAACTGTGAACCATATCAATCCATCTACTCTGCCCTCAGATACATGTACACTTGTATATCAGCCAGTCTAAAAAGATTTTTTATTGTATATTATTTTTATACATTTCCTGGCCCTTCTCAAAAATTAGTGTATTGTGATAAAGTTCATTATTTTCTGTAATGTACTGATAAATTTTAGACTATCATATATTTTAGATTCATTACACACAACTGAAGTAGTTCAAGCCTTTTATTGTTTTAATATTGATAATTTTGGCAAAAAAAGTAAAGAAAAACCAAAAATCAGCATATTTCATCTGACCATTAAAAAAAAAAAAGAAGTGTTTTTAATACAAAAAAAGTCAACCTTAAAATAATTATGTTCAGTTATGCACTCAATACTTGGTCGGGAATCCTTTCGCAGAAATGACTGCTTCAATGCGGTGTGGCATGGAGGGAATCAGCCTGAGGCCCTGCTGAGGTGTTATGGAGGCCCAGGATGCTTCGATAGCAGCCTTAAGTTCACCCACTTTGTTGGGTCTGGTGTCTCTCAACTTTCTCTTCACAATATCCCACAGAGTCTCTATGGGCTTCAGGTCAGGAGAGTTGGCAGGCCAGTTGAGCACAGTAATACCGTGGTCAGTAAACCATTTAGCAGTGGTTTTGGCACTGTGAGCAGGTGCCAGGTCGTGCTGAAAAATGAAATCTTCATCTCCATAAAGCTTTTCAACAGACGAAAGCATGAAGTGCTCCAAAATCTCCTGATAGCTCGCTGCATTGACCCTGCCCTTGATAAAACACAGTGGACCAACACCAGCAGCTGACATGGCACCCCAGACCATCACTGACTGTGGGTACTTGACACTGGACTTCAGGCATTTTGGCATTTCCTTCGCCCCAGTCTTCCTCCAGACTCTGGCACCTTGATTTCTGAATGACATGCAAAATTTGCTTTCATCCGAAAAAAGTACTTTCTTCTGCCGCTGTTTCTGGTTCAAAAATGGCTTGACCTGGGGAATGCAGCACCTGTAGCCCATTTCCTGCCAACGCCTGTGCACAGTGGCTCTGGATGTTTCTACTCCAGACTCAGTTCACTGCTTCCACAGGTCCCCCAATGTCTGGAATTGGCCCGTCCCCACAATCTTCCTCAGGGTCCCGTCACCTCTTCTGGTTGTGCAGCGTTTTCTGCCACACTTTTTCCTTCCCACAGACGTCCCACTGAGGTGCCTTGATACAGCACTCTGGGAACAGCCTATTCGCTCAGAGATTTCTTTCTGTGTCTTATCCTCTTGCTTGAGGGTGTCAATGATGGCCTTCTGGACAGCAGTCAGGCTGGCAGTCTTACCCATGATTGCGGTTTTGAGTAATGAACCAGGCTGGGAGTTTTTAAAAGCCTCAGGAATCTTTTGCAGGTGTTTAGAGTTAATTGGTTGATTCAGATGATTAGGTTAATAGCTCGTTGAGAGTACCTTTCCATGATATGCTAATTTCTTGAGATAGGAATTTTTGGTTTTCATGAGCTGTATGCCAAAATCATCAGTATTAAAACAATAAAAGATCTGAAATATTTCAGTTGGTGTGCAATGAATCTAAAATATATGAAAGTTTAATTTTTATCAGTACATTACAGAAAATAATGACCTTTTTCACAATATGCTAATTTTTTGAGAAGGACGAGTATATATATATATATATATATATATATATATATATATATATATATATATATATATATATATATATATAAATATTTTATTGTTCTGTTCTAATTAACTCAAGGATGTTACTTTACCTTTCTGAGCTACTTTGCATCCCCTACTGACAGTACTTCAAGAGCCTGTAACAGTAAATTTCTCCATTGTGAGATTAATAAAGCTGTATCTTATCTTATCTTAAAACCTGAGCAGGGTGCATTCAGATTTTGCACGGACTACAGAAAAGTCAATTCCGTCACGAAGACAGATTCATATCCTATTCCAAGGGTAGATGATTGTGTCGATAGGGTAGGGTCAGCGAGGTTCGTGAGTAAGTTTGACCTTCTGAAAGAATATTGGCAGGTACCACTTACGGAAAGAGCTAAAGAGGTTTCTGCGTTTGTCTCTTCAAATGGACTTTTCCAGTATAAAGTGATGCCGTTCGGTATGAAGACTTCTCCCACTATGTTCCAACGTCTGATTAATCAGGTTATCCAAGGTTTGAAGGGTTGTTCTGCATACATTGATGATATTGTAATCTGCATTGATACTTGGTCAGAATATGTACTGCAGGTGAAATCACTCTTTGAGAGGTTGAGTGAGGTGAAATTGACAGTAAACTTAAAGAAGAGTGAATTTGGCAAGGCACAGGTTGTGTTCTTAGGACATGTAGTTGGTCAGGGTCAGGTTAGAACAGTGCAAGCTAAGGTCGAGGTGATTGCTCAGTTTCCAGTTCCATCTAGTACGCGTGAACTTAGAACTTAGAAGATTTCTAGGATTGGCTTGATTCTATCGCAGATATTGTCAGAATTTTGCAAGGATAGCTTCACCCTTGACTAATATGCTCAGCAAGAAGACAGGTTTTGCTTGGAATAGTCAGTGTCATAGAGTAGAGTTCAGGAGTTGATGCTAGTGATATTGGGGCAGGTGCAGTGTTGTTGCAGGAAGATGAGGATGGTGCAGAACATCCCATTTGCTATTTTTCAAAGAAGTTCAATACATGTCAGATAAATTATTCCACTCTGGAGAAAGAAGCTTTAGCTTTAGTGTTAGCTTTGCAACATTTTGAAGTGTACTTAGGTAGTGCACCAGGATCAGTCGTGGTATACACAGATCACAACCCACTCACATTCATAAGCAAAATGAAAAACAGGAATCAAAGATTGCTTAGATGGAGTTTGTTTTTGCAGGAGTTTAATTTAGACATACAACATGTTCGGGGAAAGGATAATCTCATTGCGGACACATCCAGGATAAAATAGGAAGTACACATAGCTCTTAGAGTTGGTAGATATGACTAGACACGAGTAAAGAAAGCCTTCATGTTATTGCAGCTTTCTTTCTTTAATGGCGGAGGATTGTAACATACTAGGGTAGAGTCATAGTGATTGGCTTTAATAACTGTCTTAATTATCTTCTTCTTCTTCTTCTTTTCCTTTCGGCTGTTCTCTTCAGGGGTCGCCACAATGAATCATCTGCCTCCATTTCACCATATCCTCTGCATCTTCTTCTCTTACACCAACTGCCTTCATGTCCTCCTTCACCACGTCCATGAATCGTCTTTTTGGTCTTCCTCTAGGCCTTCTGCCTGGTAGTTACAACCTCAGCATCCTACTAACAATATACTCACTATCCCTCCTCTGTACATGTCCAAACCATCTCAATGCCTCTCTGATTCTGTCTCCAAAACATCTCACATGTGTTGTCCCTCTGATATGCCCATTCCCGATCCTATCCATCCTTGTTACTCCCAAAGAGAACCTCAACATTTTCATCTCTGCTACCTCCAGCTGTGCCTCCTGTCTTTTCCCCAGGGCCACTGTTTCTAAACCACACAGCATCACTGGCCTCAACACCGTCTTGTACACTTTTCCTTTCATTCTTGCCAATACCTTCCTATCACACATCACACCGGACACTTTTCTACAACCATTCCAACCAGCCTGCACACGCTTCTTCACCTCTTTTCCACACTCTCCATTGCTCTGGATTGCTGAGCCTAAGTACTTAAAATCCTCCACCTTCCTTATCTCTGCTCACTGTAACCTCACCGTTCCTCTTGGGTCCTTGTAATTCATACACTTGTATTCTGTCTTTCTGAGGCTAACTTTCATTCAGCTCCTGTCCAGGACATACCTCTACCTCTCTAGATTTTCCTGCAGTTGTTCTCTGCTCTCACTGAAGATCACAATGTCATCTGCAAACATCATAGTCCATGAGGAATGTTGTCTAACCTCGTCCTGTCCATCACTATAGCAAACAAGAAGGGGCTCAGAGCTGACCCTTGATGCAGTTCTACCTCCACCTTGAACTCTTCTGTCACACTGACAGCACACCGCACCACTGTCTTTCATCTCTCATACATCATCTCCTGCACCACTCTAACATACTTCTCTGCCACTTCAGACTTCCTCATGCAATACCAGGGTTCCTCTCTCGGCACCCTGTCATATGCTTTCTCCAGATCCACAAAGGCACAATGCACCTCTTTCTGACCTTTTCTGTACTTCTCTATTAACATCTTCAAGGCAAACACTGCATCTGTGGTGCTCTTTCTTGGCATGAAACCAAACATGTTCACAAATGCTGTCCTCTGCCCTTAGTCTAGCTTCCACTATTCTTTCCCATAACTTCATCATATGGCTCATCAACTTTATCCCTCTGTAGTTTCCACAACTCTGCACGTCTCCCTTGTTCTTAAAAATGGACACCAGCACACTTCTCCTCAATTCCTCTAGCACCCTCTCACTCTCTAAGACCTTGTTGAATTTTCTTGTCAGGAAACCTCTCCTAGACACTTCCATACCTTCACCGGTATGTCATCAGGACCAACTGTCTTTCCATTCTTCATCCTCTTCAATGCTGTCCTCACTTCACCCTTACTAATCTTTGCTACTTCCTGGTCCTCAACAGTCACCTCTTCTACTCTTTTTTCTCTCTCATTTTCCTCATTCATCAGCTCTTCAAAGTACTCTTTCCATCTTCCCAGCACACTTCTGTCATCAGTCAATACATTTCCCACCCTGTCCTTAATCACTCTGACTTGCTGCACGTCCTTCCCATCTCTATTTCTCTGCTGTGCCAACCTGTATAAATCATTTTCTCCCTCCTTACTGGCCTCCTTACTAGGTTGCTAGCATACAAGTCATCATACACCCTCTGTTTGGCCTTTGACACCGCTACCTTCGCCTTACGCTGTGTCTCCCTGTACTCCTGTTTACTCTCTTCTGTCCTCTCTATGTGTTGGTCAATTGTGTTTTATCAAGGGCAGAGTCAATGCAGCTAGCTATCAGGAGGTTTTGGAGCTTTTTTTGGATTTTGACTTTTTTGTATGAAAAACACTTTTTATTATTGGTCAGATGAAATATGCTAATTTTTTGAGAGAGGAATTTTTGGTTTTTCTTTACTTTTTTGCCATTAGTAAAACAATAAAAGGTTTGAACTACTTCAGTTGTGTGTAATGAATCTAAAATATATGAAAGTCTAATGTTTATCAGTACATTACAGAAAATGATGAACTTTATCACAATATGCTAATTTTCTCCTGTTTACTCTCTTCAGTTCACTCAATTTCCCACTTCTTCTTAGCTAACCTCTTCCTTTGTACACACTCCTGCACTTCCTCATTCCACCACCAAGTCTCCTTATCTACCTTCGTTCCAGATGACACACCAAGTATTCTCCTACCGGTCTCCCTGATCACATTAGCTGTAGTTGTCCAGTCATCTGGAAGCACTTCCTAACCACCCAAAGCCATTTTCAACTCCTCCTTGAAGACAACCCGACCCTCTTCCTTTTTCAGCTTCCACCTCTTTGTCTTCTGCTCTGCCTTTGCCTTCTTCACCTTCCTCACCATCAGCATCATCCTGCACACCACCATCCTATGCTGTTTGGCAACACTCTCACCCGCTAGTACTTTGCAGTCACTGACTTCCTTCAAATTACATCGCCTGCACAAGATGTAGTCTACCTGTGTGCTCCTGCCTCCACTTTTATAAGTCACCCTATGCTCCTGTCTCTTCTGGAAGAAAGTATTTACCACAGCCATTTCCATCCTTTTTGCAAAATCGATCAACATCTGTCCTTCTGTGTTCCTGTCCTGGATACCAAACCTGCCCATCACTTCCTCGTCCCCTCTGTTTCCTGCACCAACATGTCCATTGAAGTCTGCCCCAATGACCACTCTTTTACCTCTGGGGGTACTCTGCATCACTTCATCTAACTCACTCCAGAATCTCTCCTTCTCTTCTGGCTCACATCCTGCCTGTGGGGCATAAGCACTAACAACATTGAACATCACGCCTTCAATTTCTAACTTGAGACTCATCACTCTGTCTGACACTCTTTTCACTTCTAGAACATTCCTGATAAACTCCTCCTTCAAGATGACTCCTACTCCATTTCTCTTCCCATCCACACCATGAAAAAACAGCTTCAACCCTGCTCCGAAGCTTCTAGCCTTGCTGCCTTTCCACCTGGTCTCCTGAACACACAGTATGTCCACCTATCCTCCTCTGCATCATGTCAGCCAGCTCTCTACCTTTTCCTGTCATAGTTCCAACATTCAAAGTCCCTACTTTCAGTCCGAGACTCATGCCTTTCCTCTTCTCTCTCTGCCTACGGACACGCCTCCCGCCTCTCCTTCTTTGACGTCTTCAACCAACAGTAGTCCAATTTCCACCAGCACTCTGTTGGTTAACAGCACTGATGGCGGTCGTTGTTAACCCGGGCCTCGATCGATCCGGTATGTCATTTTTTCTTGTGATTCGCATATTTTATTTGGCATTTGTTTTACGCCGGATGCCCTTCCTGACGCAACCCTCTGCATTTATCCGGGCTTGGGACCGGCGTGAGGGAGAGACACTAGTTTGTGCCCCACCCTCATGGCTGCATGAGCTGCGACTGGCTTCATTATTTGATATGAATTCACGATCATGGCCCAAAGCAGACTGCTTTGAGTAGCTGTGCCGTGCTGTACAAACCATCAGAAGCATCAAAAGAAAAAACAACAACAACTAGCAGGTGCTTGGGGGCATTCCTGGTTGTCCACTGGTAATTGTCTACCAAAGGTGGTCCAAGGAAGGACAACCAGTGAACTGGCAAGTGAACTCCGAAGGATCAGTGTTCCTCCTGGGGAGTGAAGGCAAGTACAAACTGCTGAAGCTGTTAATTCTGGATATGATGGAAACAAGAACATGCAGTGGAGTGTATTTTGCAGTGTGTGAGGCCGCCGAGTCACAGATCAGCCCAGTGGTGTTAATGTTATTGCTGATCAGTGATCACCTCTGCCAAATCAAACATGCGAATCAGATGATTTGCTGTGGCAACCCCTGAAAAAGATGAATTGAAAAGGAGAAGAAGGTGGGTTTATAAATATATTTTATTTATGTAGTTTTATTATTCGTTTTAATACAATTTTAACCATAGAGTCTAGTCATGTGAACTCTGAGCTGAGCAAAGTGTTGTGTAACTCCATCTGGCACATGCAAGGCATGCATTGAAAAACTTTAATGGTCCGTTTCAAAACTCATTTAAAGTTGACATGTATACTACAAAGAAAAAACAAATACAAAATTAATTGTGATTTTTCCATTTTAAAGCAACAACCGCGAGTGCTTGTCATTCAAGCATTATTCACTCAGAATAATGTTTATTTCCCTGATAATGGACCAATAAGATTGCGCTGTTCCTGTCTTCTTCTTTTCATTTTGGCTTTTCCCTTCAGGGGTCGCCACAGCAAACCATCTGCCTCCGTCTCACCCTATCCTCTGTATCTTCTACTTTTACTCCAACGACCTTCATGTCCTCCTTCACCACATCCATAAATCTTCTCTTTGGTCTTCCTCTGGGCCTTCTGCCTGGTAGTTACAACCTCAGCATCCTACAACCAATATACTCACTATCCCTCCTCTGTCCATGTCCAAACCATCTTAATCTAGCCTCTCTGACTTTGTCTCCAAAACATCTTACATGTGTTGTCCCTCTGATGTACTCATTCCTGATCCTATCCGTCCTCGTTACTCCCAAAGTTAACCTCAACATTTTCATCTCTGCTACCTCCAGCTCAGCCTCCTGTCTTTTCCCCAGGGCCACTGTTTCTAAACCATACAACATTGCTGGCATTATCACCGTCTTCTATACTTTTCCTTTTGTTCTTGCCGATACCTTCCTATCACACATCACACCGGATACTTTTCTCCAACCATTCCAACCAGCTGCACACGTTTCTTCATCTCTTTTCCACACTCTCCATTGCTCTGGATTATTGAGCCTAAGTACTTAAAATCCTCCACCTTCCTTATCTCTGCTCCCTTTAACCTCATCGTTCTTTTTGGGTCCTTGTCGATCACACACGTATTCTGTCTTACTGAGGCTAACTTTCATTCCTCTCCTTTCCAGGGCATAGCTCAACCTCTCTAGATTTTCCTGCACTTAATCTTTTTTTATGCATTGTCCTAACCTCAGCATTAGCAGCTGGGCCACCAGTCACTTGGTGGGATGCTGATGTTGAGCACTGAGGAAGGTGTTGACTTCACATTTGAATTTTTGCCTGTCATGTGTGGTCACAGTTTCTTCAGGTAGACTATTCCACAATCTTACTGCGGCTGGAAGAAAAGACCTCAGGTAGCTTGTTGTTGATGAGCGGGGGCATTCTAGTGTTGCTGAGTGCTGAGCACTGGACTGTCTGGTCACACGTCCTGCTGGTTTAGGCTGAGGGTAGGGCATTTAGTAGGGCAGGGGCTTCTTTGTGGTACATACAGTGGAGCAGTGTTAGTGCTCCCACATTTCTACGTTGTTCCAGAGGCTGAATTTGCATTGAATCCAGGTCACCTGGCTTAGATCCTATTATTTTGATCGCTCTTCTTTTATGGTATCAAGCCATGATAATGATGTACGAGAGGCACCCATCCAGACCGATGAGGCATATTCTGGACCTCACCATACTCTTATATATCATAGCTCTCTGGTCAGGATTCAGGCACCTGGACACTCTTCTTAGGAGTCCCAAGCAACAGCCAATCTTTAGCCATCTTTTTCACAATGTGGGTCCATGTGAGGTCCTTGCGTATGGTAATTCCGAGTAACTCCACTTCATCCACCTCTGCTAGGATGGCGTCCATGAAATGGAGGTTGGGGTGGTTCCCTTCTGCATTTTTCAGTTGACTGACTGTGATGCTTGTCCACTATGCTGCTCCGAAAGAGGACATTCCATTTCGTTGCCCATTTCTGGATTTCATTCAGGTCTCCATTTAAGCTTTTCGCTGCTGTGGCTCTGTGTTTCCTATCTTTAATGATGCTTAGAACTGAGGAGTCATCTGCATATAGGATAGCTTTGTTCTAAATTATGTCAGTAAAATCGTCAATGTAAATGATGAATAGTAATGGGCCCAGTATTGACCCCTGGGGTATGCCTGCATTGATTGGCTTAGCACTTGAGGTAGTCTTAAGGTCACCTTAAGTACTCTGTCAGCTAGGTAATCCTCTATCCATCTCAGCAACATGCCTTTTATACCAATGGCTTCTAGTTTTGCAATTAAGCCTTTATGCCAGACACAGTCAAAGGCCCTGCTTATGTCCAGGCAGATTAACCTACCTTCTTGCTGCTTGTCTAATGCATTCTGCAGGTTCTGTGCAACATATGTCAGTGCATCTACAGTTGAATAGCCAACTCTGAAGCCGAATTGATTGTCTGATATTAGCCGGTGCTTGCATATGTATTTCCACAGGGCATGGTTTATGAGACTCTCCATCACTTTACTAATAATGCTCAGGAGAGAAACAGGCCTATTGTTGTTAGGGTCAGTTAATTCTTTTTTTTTTTTGTAGCATGGTATGACATATGCAATTTTCCATTGCTTCGGCATATATTGCTTATCATGAAGCAGCTGAAAGAGTCTAGCTAAAGGCTTTGCCAGTTCTGGTGCTGCCTGTTTAAGGACTCTGGCAGGTATGGAGTCTGGACCAGTGGCTTTGTCTGTATTTAGCTTTATAAGTTCTTTCTTGACATGTTTTGGCCAGAACACCACCTTTTAGAAGCTGGATTTAGGCTTTTTGAATATAGTGGGCGTTTCTTTTTCATTATCCTTTTGCGGAATTGTAGATTTCTCTGCAAATATCTCAGCGAAACATTCCGCTTTCTCTACAGATCGTATGTATGTCTGGTTATTAAGGCTTAGCAGTGGGATATCACATTTACCACCTTGATCCATGAGTCGCTTGGCAGTCCACCACCAGCATTTGCTTCCCATCTTAAGACCTGTAGTCATTTTGTCTTTTAGACAATTCTAATAATCATTTCTTGCCTTGCGGGACACAGGTGAACCGTTCCGGGTTTGATTGTATATGAAATGATTTTCTGGGGTCATATTTGCTTGGTACTGTCGCCAGGCTTTACCAGTACAATGTCTGATTTTGGTTCTTCTTGTGCCATTTTTAAGATCAGGTGATCTTTATTTGCTTTAAGGCCTTTGATGTTTGAATACCACATTGTCATTTTCCAGATTCACGGTCCATTTGTCTTGCATGGGTCAGTATCCGAGTTATCCATCCAGGTATATTTTTTGTATGCTTTTCTTGTTGCGGTAAGTGGGGTAGGGGGGCTAACCCTTAGTGAAGTCTTGCAACACACACACACCCCATACGGACCAAGGGGTTGTAAGCCAAGGTCCACAGTCCTTTGGTGTAGAGGTAAAGGTCATTTTCTGTGTGTGGACCATCTCCCCAGATGGCCTCCCCTTCTCTGCTCTCACTACAGATCACTATATCATCCGCAAACATCATAGTCCATGGACATTCTTGTCTAACCTCGTCTGTCAGCCTGTCCATCACCATAGCAAATAAGAAGGGGCTCAGAGCTGACCCTTGATGCAGTCCCACTTCCACCTTGAACTCTTCTGTCACACTGATAGCACACCTCACCACTGTCTTACATCTCTCATACATGTCCTGCACAACTCTAACATACTTCACTGCCACGCCAGACTTCCTCATGCAATACCACAGTTCCTCGGCATCCTATCATATGCATTCTCAAGATCCACAAAGGCACAATGCAGCTCCTTCTGACCTCTGTACTTCTCTATTAACATCCTCAAAGCAAACATTGCATCTGTGGGACTCTTTCTTCGCATGTGTAAAAGTGTATCACAATATCATGTTCTCTGGTGCACATACTGCTTTATATAATTGCAGAATGGTGCTTTATTTCTGTGTTTTGCTATACTTAAAGGCTTGTTGAGAATAATCAAATGGAATGCTTAAAGGGGGCCATTCATGTCTGTTGTAAAAGTGCATGATGGGTACCTGTGCCACACCGAGACCTTCACTGTCAGGGTGACCCTCAACAGACCAAATAGTTTCTAGTTGTAAATAACTCCGAGGTCAGGAGGTGAAGGTTTATGGGGGCTGGGATGCGTCTGGGGTCACCCCAGATTTATTGCATCTTGTTGAGATAATAACGCATCAAAAGACCCAATCATAAATTCCAGAAGGAGGAACCTGGTCTGCAGCCCTTAAAAGCACCTCCAGCGAGGGAGACCTCAGACCTCAACTAGCGTGTCTTTTAGGCATGTTTGTTGGGTCTCCGTCCTTTGCAAACGACGCAATAAAGCTTCTCATATTCAACTCAAAACCAGTCTCCAGTCGTCTTCTTCCACATTCAACGGATCCTAACAGTTTTGGGGGCTCGTCCGGGATGTGGTAGAGGAACGTGAGTTGAGGAAATTTGACCCAAACTTTTTCCTCGTGAACCAAGGAGAAGGACACAGGCCGGCAATCACTGACAGGTAAGCAGAACCTGTTTAAATCGAACTCTGCATATTGACTAAACTAAAAACTGTGTCCTCTCTGGAAGTTTGAAGGAAAAGGATAAAAAGAGTTGTATGAGAACCTAATTTTAAGGTTAAAGGTAAAGGAAATGGAATAAAAGGTTAAAGGTAAAGGAAATGGAATAAAAGGTAAAGAGATTTAAGAGTGAACATAGACGCGCCTTGGAGGTGGCGTGCCCTCCCGGTCTCTAACGAGGGGCCGTGGTAAAGGCTGGGTTGGAGTCCCGGGGGATTGAAGGCTCCCCAAAGTACCACGTCAGTGCTATATAAAACTGTATCTCGTAGTCGGGTGAAAGGCCCTCAACGGATTAGCCGTTGAAAGCATGCGTCTATGCGGGTGAAAGGCCCCCAATACGCGGAGGTATTGGAAGCATTAATAATTGGGTGAAAGGCCCTCAACGGACTAGCCGTTGAAAGCATTGGTAAATGGGTGAAAGGCCCCCAATACAGGAGATATTGGAAGCATTGAAGAGATTAATCGAGTGTGATATTAATTGTATTGTTTTCTGTTTTATGTGTGTTGTGTGGCCACGTGCGTGACGTTAATTGTATTGTTTTCTATTCCATGTATGTATTGTGTTGCAACGTGTGCTGTGTGTGAGGGAAAGTGGGAAGTGGGAAGAATAAAATTCAGAGGTGTCGAGAGGGACGCTGACGTTTGACAGTGTCTTAGCTGGGCAGAGAAGCAGACAGAGGAAACCTAGCGGTGTTAACATAATCTGTCTGTGCGGTGGAAACCTAACGGTGACAACACAAGCCGCCTGCCGTGGTTAATTGGGTCATTCGCTCAGCCTAGCACTGACAGACTGACTGGCTGTGAACGTCTAAAGAGTCCCGATCCGGGAGAGTGAACGGGTGTACCCGCGCTCTCTGGCCTCTGAGTTAAGAAAAATGGAGGGTGAATTTGATAAAGAAATAAATGAACGGGGGCTAGGTCATGAACCCCTGAAGCCATTATATGCACAGATTGAGAACACCTTGAAATCAGTGGCGCTAAAGAGCACACTGAAACAGAAAAATAAAGTTGTAGATGAAGCCAGACGAAAGCTGCATGAGCTGGTGACGTCTAAAAGTAAACAGTTGGGGGACAGTGGCCACTTAGGATCCTGGTTATGGGAAAAGGTTAAAGAATACTCAAAAAAAAAAAAAAAAAAAAAAAAAAAAAAGAGCAGGGAGAGAAGGCGAATTTAATGTCTAGACCCAAGTTGAAAAAAAAAAAAAAATGCAGCCATGAGGCGGGGGGGGGCACTAACCAGTGTCTCTCCCCCTTATGCCGGTCCCAAGCCCGGATAAATGCAGAGGGTTGCGACAGGAAGGGCATCCGGCGTAAAACTTCTGCCACATTTAAAAATGCAAATGATCAAAACAAAATTCATACCGGATCGGTCGAGGCCCGGGTTAACAACGACCGCCATCAGTGCTGTCAACCAACAGGGTGCTGATGGAAATTGGACTACTGTTGGTCGAAGACGTCGAAGAAGGAGAGGCGGGAGGCGTGTCCGTAGGCAGAGAGAGAAGAGGAAATGCGTGAGCCTCGGACTGAGAGTAGGGACTTTGAATGTTGGAACTATGCAAGGAAAAGATAGGGAGCTGGCTGACATGATGCAGAGGAGGAAGGTGGACATACTGTGTGTTCAGGAGACAAGGTGGAAAGGTAGAAAGGCTAAAAGCTTAGGAGCAGGAGTTTAAACTGTTTTATAATGGTGTGGATGGGAAGAGAAATGGAGTAGGAGTCATCTTGAAGGAGGGGTTTGTCAGGAATGTTCTAGAAGTGAAAAGAGTGTCAGACAGAGTGATGAGTCTCAAGTTAGAAATTGAAGGCGTGATAGTCAATGTTGTTAGTGCTTATGCCCCACAGGCAGGATGTAAGCTAGAAGAGAAGGAGAGATTCTGGAGTGAGTTAGATGAAGTGATGCAGAGTACCCCAGAGGTGAAAGAGTGGTCATTGGAGCAGACTTCAATGGACATGTTGGTGCAGGCAACAGAGGGGACGAGGAAGTGATGGGCAGGTTTGGTATCCAGGACAGGAACACAGAAGGACAGATGTTGATCGATTTTGCAAAAGGATGGAAATGGCTGTGGTGAATACTTTCTTCCAGAAGAAACAGAAGCATAGGGTGACTTATGAAAGCGGAGGTAAGAGCACACAGATAGACTACATCTTGTGTAGGCGATGTAATTTGAAGGAAGTCAGTGACTGCAAAGTAGTAGTGGGTGAGAGTGTTGCCAAACAGCATAGGATGGTGGTGTGCAGGATGACACTGATGGTGAGAAAGGTGAAAAGGCAAAGGTAGAGCAGAAGACAAAGTGGTGGAAGCTGAAAAAGGAAGAGTGTCGTGTTGTCTTCAAGGAGGAGTTGAAACAGGCTTTGGGTAGTCAGGAAGTGCTTCCAGAGGACTGGACAACCACAGCCAATGTGATCAGGGAGACCGGTAGGAGAGTATTTGGTGTGTCCTCTGGAAGGAAAGTAGATAAGGAAACTTGGTGGTGGAATGAGGAAGTGCAGGAGTGTGTACAAAAGAAGAGGTTAGCCAAGAAGAAGTGGGACATTGAGAGGACCGAAGAGAGTAAACAGGAGTACAGGGAGACACAGCGTAAGGCGAAGGTAGCAGTGTCAAAGGCCAAACAGAGGGCGTATGATGACTTGTATGATAGGTTGAACAGTAAGGAGGGAGAAAATGATCTATACAGGTTAGCACAGCAGAGAAATAGAGATGGGAAAGACGTGCAGCAAGTTAGAGTGATAAAGGACAGAGAGGGAAATGTATTGACTGATGACAGAAGTGTGCTGGGAAGATGGAAAGAGTACTTTGAAGAGCTGATCAATGAGGAAAATGAGAGAGAAAAAAGACAAGACGGGGTGACCGTTGAGGAGCAGGAAGTAGCAAAGATTAGTAAGGGAGAAGTGAGGAGGGCAGTGGAGAGGATGAAGAGGGGAAAGGCAGTTGGCCCTGATGACATACCAGTTGAGGTATGGAAGTGTCTAGGGAGGTAGCAGTAGATTTTCTGACAAGAATATTCAACAAGGTCTTAGAAAGTGAGCAGATGCCAGAGGAATGGAGGAGAAGTGTGCTTGTGCCCATTTTTAAGAACAAGGGCGATGTACAGAGTTGTGGCAACTACAGAGGGATAAAGTTGATGAGCCATACAATGAAGCTATGGGAAAGAATAGTGGAAGCAAGACTAAGGGCAGAGGTCAGCATTTGTGAACAACAGTTTGGTTTCATGCCAAGAAAGAGCACCACAGATGCAGTGTTTGCTTTGAGGATGTTAATAGAGAAGTACAGAGAAGGTCAGAAGGAGCTGCATTGTGCCTTTGTGGATCTGGAGAAAGCATATGACAGGGTGCCGAGAGAAGAACTGTGGTATTGTATGAGGAAGTCTGGAGTGACAGAGAAGTATGTTAGAGTGGTGCAGGACATGTATGATAGATGTAAGACAGTGGTGAGGTGTGCTGTCGGTGTGACAGAAGAGTTCAAGGTGGAGGTGGGACTACATCAAGGGTCAGCTCTCAGCCCCTTCTTGTTTGCTATGGTGATGGACAGGCTAACAGATGAGGTTAGACAAGAATCTCCATGGACTATGATGTTTGCAGATGACATTGTGATCTGTAGTGAGAGCAGAGACCAAGTGGAGGAAAATCTAGAGAGGTGGAGGTATGCCCTGGAAAGGAGGGGATTGAAGGTTAGTCTTAGTAAGACAGAATACATGTGTGTGAACGACAAGGACCCAAGAGGAACTTTGAGGTTACAGGGGGCAGAGATAAAGAAGGTGGAGGATTTTAAGTACTTAGGCTCAACAATCCAGAGCAATGGAGAGTGTGGAAAAGAGGTGAAGAAGCGCGTGCAGGCAGGTTGGAATGGATGGAGAAAAGTGTCCGGTGTGATGTGTGATAGGAGAGTATCGGCAAGAATGAAGGGAAAAGTGTACAAGACGGTGATGAGGCCAGCAATGTTGTATGGTTTAGAGACAGTGGCCCTGGGGAAAAGACAGGAGTCAGAGTTGGAGGTAGCAGAGATGAAAATGTTGAGGTTCTCTTTGGGAGTAACTTGAGGATGGATAGGATCAGAAATGAGTACATCAGAGGGACAGCACATGTTAGATGTTTTGGAGACAAAGTCAGAGAGGCTAGATTGAGATGGTTTGGACATGTACAGAGGAGGGATAGTGAGTATATTGGTCGTAGGATGCTGAGGTTGGAACTACCAGGCAAAAGGCCCAGAGGAAGACCAAAGAGAAGATTTATGGATGCAGTGAAGGCGGACATGAAGGTCGTTGGAGTAAGAGTAGAAGATGTAGAGGATAGGGAGAGATGGAGGCAGATCATTTGCTGTGGCGACCCCTGAAGGGAACAGCCGAAAGGAAAAGAAGAAGAAGACCCAAGTTGAAAAAAGAAGGTGGAGGAAATGGAGAACGCACCACAGGGCTGGATGGATCTCGCGGTCTGCTGGCAGAGTGTCACGCATCTTCACTATCTCCAGTTGAAGGAGACGAACCCGAAAGTCAAAGGAGCGGTAACAGCACCTGACACTGCACCTACGCGCCCTCCACCATACGCACCCCCGACACCCAGCGTTAACAGTGTAGATCACACTCTGTATATCACCTCGGGCTCTCTACGAACTGAGGGCGGCGAGATTTGCGAGCGCCCGCGCGCACCATCCCCGCCGATTGCAGACACACCCACCCCCGATCATGCACACACACCGACCGTCCACCGAGAAGGGGAGGCAGCGCTATTAATAAAAGTGCGGATAGAATAAATTACATCCACTATAATGTTCAAAAAAACTAGACAATTGGACACAGACAGGTTTTAAAGCAGTACAGAGTCAATTAGCAGCAACGTCACTAAAGGCTTTTCAAAATCCACTGCACTAGACATGTTATTAGCAGAGAAAGGAGGTGTATGCGCAATGTTCGGGGAACAATGTTGTACTTTTATTCCAAACAACATTGCATCAGATGGAAGTTTAACACGAGCAATAGAAGACCCAAAATCTCTTAATAAAAAGATGAAAGAACATTCGGGGGTAGATATATCCATATGGGATTCATGGTTCAGTGTGTTCAGAAAATATAGTCCCCTTGTATCATCTGTATTAAAATCTGTGTAGTTTTTGCAGCTTTTTTACACTCTGTGGTTGTTGTTGTTGTATTCCATGTTTATGTTCTATGCTGAATCGACTCATCGTCACTGCCCTGGGTTTTAAGATCCGGAATGCTACTAAAAAAGATAACATTTCTGTCGGAGTGTAAACAGTTCCGAATGAAATTAATGAATTTACGAATCTAAAATGTGTTTGAAGTGTTAGTAAATGATATCTTTTGTTTGAGCTGTGATAAACAGGAGGGAAATGTTAGAATAATTGTATGAATTATCACAGCTCTAACCTGTTTTGTTACTCGATAAGTATAAACGTTGGAAACTGCTTGTTGAGGTATTTTGCAGAAACATCTCTATCTCCATGGGGGGCAGCCAAGTGGAAACAACCTTGAAGTTCTCACACAACAACAGGACGACTCCCTAACTGCAGCTGGATAGAGAGCTGAAATGAACATTCTAAACTAGACAAAGTAGATAAGCACAGAACAATGATGGTTATGATGCTGATTTACATGCACCCCTCCCCTCTAGGAAATCAATAGGACATGTGTAATTAGAAAAAGTAAAGAGACAGTTAAATTCCGTGGGAAGAGAAAAAAAAAAAAAAAAAAAAGTGAATGAGCTCGGTTTATTAGGGAAAGAAGGGAGGGACGGACTCCCCTGTCTATAGACTGAACAGCCGTGGATGAATGAACGTGTGTGTGAATGGAGGATGTAATCCTTGATTAACCTCCTCATATAAACAACTGTGGGATCAATATGAGTTTTTGTTGATGCAGAGTCAAGAACCCTCCGCCTGAAAAGGTAGAAGCTTGAGGGTTACCACAGAAATAATTAATCGTTGTCCCATAGGAAAAGATAAACCAGTGTTAGGACACCCTTGGTGCAACAAACCACTGGTCCAAATTGGGTTAAAATGGGGGGTAAAAACAGTAAACCTAGAGATGAATTGGAATGTGGAGATTGGAAAGCAGTAGAAAAACAGGCACCTGATAGAAATAAATATTTAGATTTATGGGTTAGTAAGTATGGATTCAACGGACAGTTAAAGGTAACAAAATTAATAGAATTACAGGGAGCTATTAGACGGAACTGTAAAAATAATACAGAAAAAGAAAGCATTCTGATTACAAGTGGATGACAGGCCAACAGGGGGCCAAACATTTGCAATACACCGGAAAAATGGTCTGCATGGTGCAGGACAAGAAAGAGTAATGCAGCTGGATGGACTGAAGGGCTCCCTCAGATTCCAAGCTATCCCCGCCGAGGGACATTTGATGCCAGATATTTGACTTCGCCCATAGAATGATTTGGGAGGGAATACTCAGGTGCTCTCTCCTCTCGGTCAACTAGCTTTGTGGGTATTGATGGGGTTCCTTTCTCGTCACAGCTTACACCCCCACTCCCTCTGCGTTGTCCCGACGACCCCTCTCTCGATGCATTATAAATCACTTATTTTTGTGTATATGCAGGAATGTCCGTTTAATTTACCCGGTCATGATCTTATGAGTCTCCTCGGTTTACAAATTTCTTTTCATGGTTCGAGCATGATCATCTCCACGTCAGAATCTCTGTCCCCTTTTTTGATTGCAATAACCTCCTGTGAATTACCTTTTAATGTTAACGCAGCATGTGCAGTGAGTGAGGTGGCAGAGCAGTGTTCGCCCCTGGATCAACTGCCCAGGACATTATGGGTCGAACATAAGAATGATGTGGGCTGCGTCAATTGTACTCCTTATGAGGCTAAGCGTCCCTGTAGAACCAGACACTCGGCCTGTTTGCATTTACACATGGGCAGCAGCAGTACACCTGGACACACCTCTCACAGGGTTTCATTGATTCTCCCGCGGTGTTTGCCACCGTTGTACGGGACGCACTAGGGTGCTTTGTTCCCCCTGATGGTTCCTGTGTCCACTCCTATGCAGATGACTTCGGCATCAAGCTCCGTGATCTGTTTTCAAGCCACACTCGCTGTCCTTCAGCTCTCTCGGGTCTCAAAGAAATTGAGCCAAGATCGTGTCAAGATCAACATCAACACCCAGCGACCAGCTACCAAGCATGCCTTACTTGCTTTCCTGGGGTTGATCAAGTACTGCAGGCAGTGGATCCCAGACTGCTCTCTCTATGACAAGTGCCTCCGGTCCGCAATACACCACACGGACCCACTCCAGCAACCACTCGTATGGACTGAGGACATGCAAAATGCCTTTGCAGCCCTCAAAACGGCCCTCTGCTCGTCTCCAGCTCTGGGCCTGGCGAACTATGAACTGTCATTCCACCTCTACGTTGCTCACCAAGGGGGAACTGCCTCTGGGGTGTTGGCTCAGGAGCATGGCGGGGGGATGAGGCCCTGTGCTTTCCTTTCAAAACACTAGACACTGTAGCTCAAGGTTTACCTGCGTGTCTTTGTGCTGTGGCTGCCTGTGCGTTAATGGTTTTAGACGCCGAGAGGATCGTCTTGTCGCACCCTTTGATTTTACTCTCACAACATCAGGTCCAACAGATCCTACGAAATTTAAATACACAACACATGTCCTAACAGCGCAGGTCAGGATACGAGGTCAATTCTATGCGCCATTGATAACCTCACGATTAAATCTACTTCTTCTCTTGATACCGTGGCTCACGCCTTACAGCGTCTGCTTAATACTCAAAATGACTGTGAGCCCTGTCCTCACGACTGTTTGCAAGAAATTGTTGTTGCTACAAGTATTAGGTCTGATTTGTGTTCTACACCTTTACCTACAGGTGAGGCTCTGTTTGTGGATGGGTCATGCTCTAAACCTGCCGACGGTACCTTTCACTGTGGATATGCCGTCTGCCGCCTTTCAGATATAGTGATCGAATCTCATTCACTCCCCTTTACGTCTGCTCAAGCTGCAGAATTGTTTGCTCTTACTCGCGCGTACATCTTATCTGCTGACCAAGAGGTAGACAGATGCTTAACATGCACACAGAATAATTCTTCTAAGCCGCTGGCAGTGTATCAACATCTGCCACAACCAAATACACCATTCCAGGAATGGCAAATTGATTATACCCACATGCCAAGACAGAGACCATACAAATATCTATTGGTAATGGTTGATAAATTCTCACTCTGGGTGGAAGCTTTCCCATGCAGCAATGAGAATGCTAGAGTGGTGGTTCAGAAATTGACACAAGAAATTATCCCGCGATATGAAATTCGGTGGGACTAGACTCGGACAGAGGGATCCCCTTCACGCCCAAGGTATCCCAACTGCTCGCAACAGCACACACTTGACTCCACACGAACTACAGACCGGTAGACCATTTCCTGGACCACACACAGTACTGGATACTGATGCACGAAACCTAACCCATAAACAATACTGTCGTGAATTGCAAAGTCTCGTTGCAGCCTTTTCAGATCAAGTGAGGGAGCAGCACCAGGCATCTACCGGCAGCCTTTCAGACACAGAGTGGGTCCTCCTGAAAGTCCTCAAGCGAAAATGGACGGAGCCAAGGTGGACAGGACCCTACAAGATCAAAGAGCGCACCTCGCACGCCGTCCGGCTGGACAGCAAGGGCGACACCTGGTATCATTGGAGCCAGTGCGCAGCGGCAGAAGCTCCCAACAGATCACTCGTCAACACACACAGGGACCTGTGTGAAGCAGCAACCTCGTTACCGGCCGGTGACGAAGAAAAGACCACCAACAGCGCAGGGCAGAATAATCCCTGGGTGGCAAAAGGGGGTGAGGTAGTCTAACCCTCACCCTCACGGCAAGGCGGAGGAACAACGCGCCCCTGCAACAAGTAGCGTGCCAAGCTACCAACGCAAGTTTGAAGAGTGTTATTCCAATTATACTGTTTTTAATCATATTGTACTGTGCTTTTGCTCTGAGTTGTGTGACAAAGAGTATTGAAGGTTGTAAGCTCTTTAAGGTGTAGCGCGTGACCCTCCCTTAAATACAGTGAAGAATTTACTCTGTCATATTGAAGGTTTAGCTTGCTAGTTTCTACATGGAAGGTAAAGCCAGATGGGGTCTCTCCTCGGGTCCACTAATGTGTATTTCTTTTTTAGTCACCTTGTTGGTAGTGCTCCCCATCCTGTGGGTACTTGACCCGCCCCTTACTCCCTCGCAGAACGATCAAACCACCGCAGCCCACAGCAGACGCCGATGATTAGTCACATACACTAGATTCACCTCGCGCAGCCTGGACAAGTGCCTGGTCAAATATGGAGGTATAGAGATTAAGTACGTCAAAGGCACTAAAGCCACATTTATTTTTGACCTTTGTGCCGTTATAAACTGCGCAGGTAAGAACACCACGTGGCAGGGTTACGACATCTATCTCTGTGCGGCCTTGAGTTATGCGGCGCATGCCTGATGGTGCCCTTTCTGGGGGAACGTTATAGCGTACACCGGGGCATGGACACCGGAAGGCCATACCGCCGAGAGATTACGCGGACGAGTTACAATACAGCGCGAATTTCACATAAGCCAGAATCCTATCTCCCTGTCCATCAATAACATGTACACCTGTCTCGGGGAACGAGCGGATCAGTGGGGTCTCCGGGGTTGTATTGGGGGCAAATGCATCATCACTCTAGGAGTATCGATATCTGGATCCGACCCCTTGGGCCTCATCAAAATTACTCTGGTGGACCCTCTCAAAGTCACAACTTTGAAATCACATTCACCCAAGTACCCAGCGATTAATGCGACCCTTTCCCCTCAAATGGACGGCGTAAAGGTTCATGATTTTTCAAAAGATTCCCCGATTCAGATTATTCGGATCACTATTGTACCAGCCTCAGCATCCGACCTAGTAGGTGTCCTTTCACGCACACGTGTAAAGTCCATCACCTCGTTCGACATTAAGCACACGCACCGGTCGATTCCCGCGCTTGGGAAGCAAGGCTTTCAAGGGTCTCCCACTTATATCGATGCAATCGGCGTTCCTCGCGGCGTACCGGACGAATACAAATTAGTAGACCAGATTGCGGGTGGGTTTGAATCTTACATTTGCTGGTGGTGCACTATCAACAAGAATGTCGATAGGATCAATTATATTCACTATAATGTTCAAAGCTTGACCAATCTCACCAGGGATGCCGTGGAAGGATTGGCAGCCGAGCTCAGGGCCAATTCACTTATGACATATCAAAACCGCATGGCTATAGATTTTTTACTTAGTGCCCATGGGGGCGTTTGCTCCATGTTTGGGGAAGAGTGCTGCACCTTTATACCCAATAACACCGCGCCAGATGGGTCTGTCATGAAAGCCTTGGACGGGCTGCGGACTCTGGCCACCGAACTGAGGGAACACTCAGGTGTTGGTAATGTTATACTTGATTGGCTGGACAGACACTTTGGTAAGTGGAAAGGTTGGATCGTTTCAGCTGTTATATCCATCATCTCGGTGGCCGGATTCCTTGCCCTGTGTGGGTGCTGCTGCATCCCCTGCATTCGTTCCCTATGTATTAGGTGCATCTCATCCACTCTGGAAAAAGGGGGCTCTCTTCCTCCCCCTCCATATCAATTTCCTCAGTTGTTAGCCGAGTCGGAAGCTCTCCTTTCGCCGGGGTCTCTGGTAGATGAGGTCGCACTTAGAGCCCAGTTCTGATTAGATTTTACTATGGGCAATTTTGCATGCAGTTAGAGTTTTTATAGACATCATATTTGCTTAGATCTTCACGGACTTCATAATTGTCTTTTATATAGCCTTTCTATTTGCTTGTGTACGTTTTCTCCGCTGTTCTATTTTTGTTATGAATGGTTCCTTGGTTGATCTCCTAAAGGAGATCAAAAGGGGGAATTGTAAAAGTGTATCACAATATCATGTTCTCTGGTGCACATACTGCTTTATATAATTGCAGAATGGTGCTTTATTTCTGTGTTTTGCTATACTTAAAGGCTTGTTGAGAATAATCAAAGGAAATGCTTAAAGGGGCCATTCATGTCTGTTGTAAAAGTGCATGATGGGTACCTGTGCCACACCGAGACCTTCACTGTCAGGGTGACCTTCAACAGACCAAATAGTTTCTAGTTGTAAATAACTCCGAGGTCAGGAGGTGAAGGTTTATGGGGGCTGGGATGCGTCTGGGGTCACCCCAGATTTATTGCATCTTGTTGAGATAATAACGCATCAAAAGACCCAATCATAAATTCCAGAAGGAGGAACCTGGTCTGCAGCCCTTAAAAGCACCTCCAGCGAGGGAGACCTCAGACCTCAACTAGCGTGTCTTTTAGGCATGTTTGTTGGGTCTCCGTCCTTTGCAAACGACGCAATAAAGCTTCTCATATTCAACTCAAAACCAGTCTCCAGTCGTCTTCTTCCACATTCAACGGATCCTAACACATGAAACCAAACTGTTGTTCACAAATGCTGACCTCTGCCCTTAGTCTAGCTTCCACTATTCTTTCCCATAACTTCATTGTATGGCTCATCAACTTTATCCCTCTGTAGTTGCCACAACTCTGCACGTCTCCCTTGTTCTTAAAAATGGACACCAGCACACTTCTCCTCAATTCCTCTGGCACCCTCTCACTCTCTAAGAACTTGTTGAATTTTCTTGTCAGGAAACCTCTCCTAGACACTTCCATACCTTCACCGGTATGTCATCAGGACAAACTGTCTTTCCATTCTTCATCCTCTTCAATGCTGTCCTCATTTCACCCTTACTAATCTTTGATACTTCCTGGTCCTCAACAGTCACCTCTTCTACTCTTTTTCTCTCTAATTTTCCTCAATCATCAGCTCTTCAAAGTACTCTTTCCATCTTCCCAGCACACTTCTGTCATCAGTCAATACATTTCCCTCTCTGTCCTTAATCACTCTGACTTGCTGTACATCCTTCCCATCTCTATTTATCTGCTGTGCCAACCTGTCTAGATAATTTCTCCCTCCTTACTGTCCAACCTAGCATACAAGTCATCATACGCCCTCTGTTTGGCCTTTGACACTGCTACCTTCGCCTTACGCTGTGTCTCCCTGTACTCCTGTTTACTCTCTTCTGTCCTCTCAATGTCCCATTTCTTCTTAGCTAACCTCTTCCTTTGTACACACTCCTGCACTTTCTCATTCCACCAATAAGTCTTCTTATCTACTGACCTTCCAGAGGACACACCAAGTATTCTCCTACCTGTCTCAATGATCACATTAGCTGTAGTTGTCCAGTCATTGGAAGCACTTCCTTACCACCCAAAACCTGTTTCAACTCCTCCTTGAAGACAACATGACACTTCCTTTTTCAGCTTCCACCACTTTGTCTTCTGCTCTGCCTTTGCCTTTTTCATCTTCCTCACCATCAGCGTCATCCTGGACACCACCATCCTATGCTGTTTGGCAACACTCTCACCCACTACTACTTTGCAGTCACTGAGTTCCTTCAAATTACATCGCCTACAAAAGATGTAGTCCATCTGTGTGCTCCTACCTCCGCTTTTATAAGTCACCCTCTGCTCCTGTCTCTTCTGGAAGAAAGTATTCACCACAGACTTCTGGTGTCTGGTGAAGCCTGTAGAATGCGCTGTTTAGCACAATAACATCTCAAAAGTGTTTAAAGGAACTTTAGACTTTCCACACACTGGCACGCACACACACACACACACATACACACGGAAGGACTTTCCATTCTAACAACAAGAGATAAAACTTTATACTCTACACGAGATAAACAATATATTTGCACCAATGCTTAGTTAATAGCTCGTAAATTTTGAAGCACAGATATTACGTACACAAACCTAGTGGTTTTGAGTGAGTGTGTGTGTGTGTGTGTGTGTGACAGTATCACTATCTTCCTATTGGATGAAGGGAGACCGATATCTCCACTTTACTCTCACTTTCTGTTTAATTTAATAGGGCAGTGGTGAAGGCTCCAGGTTGCTAATCTGAAGGTGGCCGGTTCAAGCCTCAGCATCACCTGCCACTGCTGGGTTCTTGACCAAGACCCTTAACCCTCAATTGTTCAGTTGTAGAAAAAATATAAAAATGTAAGTCACTCTGGGTGCTGCCAAATGCTGTAAATGTAATTTGAATAGTTCACAAATGCTGTTATGCTGATTTTAATTTCCTAATTTTTACATTTCTAATAATATTTTCCCTAGAAAATATGACATATTTAAATGTTCAGTGGTTGGTCGTTCTGTGGTTTGCACTGTCGTATCACAGCAAGAAACTCCTGGCTTCATATCTCACAGCCGACTGTGGTCTTAAAATGTGCTCATTAACCCACTGGGGATAAAATCAATTCAGCATGAGTGTGAATATAAGTGTCAATGATTGTTTGTATTTGTGTCAGGCCTGGTGACCTGTTGAACCTACGCTATCATAGACTGGTAACTTGTTCAGGGTGTACCCTGCTTCTTGGTTCAAATCAGCTGGGATTGGTTACAGCTTCCCTCACGGAGAAGTTGTAAAAGTAATGGGTGGGTAAATTATTCTTTGAAGTTTAAGTCTTTCGTGAGGTAGATCTCCAGGAACAGGGTCAATGAGCACCACTCGAGAGATGGCTGTCTGACAACAACAAATCATCAGACTGGGTCAGAATGATGTAGATCATATTTACCCTTTTCTGATGGATGATGTGATTGTTGTCAAAAGTTGCTGGTTGCATCTGTGTGATTTTATGTACAGCACGACTTCTACATGATCGACTGATTAAACCATTGATTGCTAACAGGTTTAGAAATACATTGTGTGAGGATTAGGGTGTGTGTAACGTGAACATTCTTCCTGAGGGCTGGACCAGTTCAGGGAAATTTCTCTTCTGGACATAGAAGGAAAGATATTTTGGTCTGTAGTAGCAAAGAGAATCACCACCTTTCTCCTGATTAATCACTACATTGACACCAGCGTGCAGAAGGGAGGCATCCCAGGCCACTCAGGATGTCTAGAGCACACAGCAGCGACAAGCCAGCTGATCAAGGAGGCCAAGAAAAACAAGAGTAACTTATCAGTAGTGTGGCTAGACATTGCCAAGGCCTACCCTAGCATACCTCATCTACTAATCGAGAAAGCACTGCAGCAGTACCATGTTCCAACAGAGGTCGTGCAGTTGGTCATGAATCATCTTACCAACATCAAGATGCGATTTACAGTGAACAACTTCACAACAGGCTGGCAGAGACTTGAGAAGGGAATTATGGCAGGGTGTACCGTTTCAGTAACACTATTCGTGGCAGCCATGAACTTGCTCCTCAAGGCAGGAATCAGCCAGTGCAGAGGTCCCAAGGCTGACGATGGCACCAGGCACCCATCTTGCAGAGCCTTTATGGACAACATCACTATCATGACAGAGTCACCAGCAGGAACCCGTTGGATTCTCTCAGCCCTTGAAAAGATGGTGAACTGGGCTAGAATGAAAATCAAGCCACCCAAGTCAAGGAGCCTCACTGTTACCAAAGGCCAGCTTGGATCACATGTTTTCATTATCCAAGATGAGAAGATTCCCACAATCCAGGATGAGAGCATTAAATGCCTGGGCAAATGCTTTGACCAGTCATTGGGAGACATAGAAAACAGCAGAGATGTCCAAAAAGTGCACAAGAAGTGGCTTCAAACAATAGATGGAAGTTATCTTCAAGGCCGCTTCAAAGCATGGTGCTTCCAGAACGGCATTATCCCTAGACTGCAGTGGCCATTCCTGCTCTATGACATGGCCTTCTCTACAGTAGAGTCAATGGAACGACTGTGCAGCAGATTTCTGCGTAAGTGGCTAGGGGTTACACCAAGCTACAGTACTGTAAATCTTTACAGCAGGTCAGCTAAGCTAAGTTTGCCTCTGTCATCTGTGATTGAAGAATTCCAGACTGCAAAAGTTAGGGCCATTTCTACCCTACGTTTGTCCAAGGACACAGTAGTGCAGCAAGCAGGGGAAACTGTGAAGACTAGTAGAAAATGGAATTCTCGCAAAGCAGTCCAAGTGGCAGAGGAGGACCTGCGTCATCAAGAGCTGGTGGGAACAGTTTGCAAAGAAAGATTAGGTCTTGGCAACTACGAGGGTAATCGATGGAGCACAGCAGATGACCGAACAAGAAGAGATATGATTGTGCAACAAACTAGAAAAGAAGCGGAATACACCAGGTTTGTCAGAGCAGTGGGGTTAGGAAGCCAAGGCAGCTGGACCAAATGGGAATCAGCCATCCAGTGTCCATTCACATGGAAGGAACTGTGGAATACTGATCAAGGACAGCTCAGCTTCCTACTACGTGCTGTGTCAGACCTGCTTCCTACGCTTTCTAACTTGCGGATTTGGGGAAAAGAGGAGGACGCCTCATGCTCTCTGTGTAAAGGAAACAACTGCTCCCTGAATCACATCCTCTCAGCATGTCCTAAAGCTCTGGGAGAGGGGAGGTACCGATGGAGGCATGACACTGTCTTAAGAGAGATTGCCATAGTGGTGAACCAGCGCAGAGTGGAAGTCAAGCATCAAAGTATCCAGGATACAGGAAAACCCATCCAGTTCCTGAAAGAAGGAGAGATGAAGACCAAGCCTAGCAAGCCTGCAACTAGAGGCTCAGTCCTGTCGTCATCCTCTGACTGGCAGCTTCTTGTGGATGTGCAGAGGAAGTTGAAATTTCCAGAAGATATAGAAGTTACTCAGGTGCGTCCAGATATGCTGCTACTATCCCGAGAAATGAAAACCATCCACATAATCGAGCTTACAGTTCCCTGGGAGGATAGACTTGACATCTCACACGAACTGAAAGCGGCAAAATACCAGGACTTGGGAGATGAAGCTTGTATGAAAGGGTGGAAAGCAAGCCTGATGCCAATAGAGGTTGGATGCAGGAGTTTTGTTGCAACATCTACAAGAAACTTCCTGCACAAGATAGGTCTTACCCCTACCGCCACAAAGAAGGCGATAAAGACCATAGCTGCTTCAGCAGAGACATGCTCAAGGTGGCTATGGATCAAGATGAGAGAGAATTGGACCACAGTCAATTACCAGTAAGGAGAGTAGTGTGTAGATGCACGTTAGAAGACCTCAACAATCAACCAGAAGCCAGCCTGCAGGTGGAGACAGTCTTTTGTCTTTGCTGTCCCACTCAGGTGAAGCGTACAGGTTTCGGGGAGAAACGCTAAAGACCCTGAGATACCTGCTGATGATGCAGACTAGGCACGAAGAAACAACAACCACAAGCTGCTGATTATAAAGACGCTAATCAAGCTTTGAGTAACGTAGCATCATGAATCGATGTTTAAAACATAGTATACATGTAGGTAAGCTACCAATGTAAACTGAGAGATATAGAAACAGTAAAGCATATTAATAGGTTGGGTTCAGCCCTTCAGTTCCATGTTGCTACTTTCAATTTTAGCAGTTAATATGTTGAATAATGAAAATAAAATTAAGAGGAAACCATCAGAGAGAAATCGTATTCCAACAATCTAAGGATAGATGAAGGAAAAAAGGACTGGTCTGGTGAACACACGCATCCACAAACCACATATTGGGGATACTCGGACATATACATGCTCTGCCTGACCTGAAGATGAAGTTGAACTTGCAATTATGGAATTAGATGGAAAGTGCCTTTCTGTTTAAATGTAACGAGTTTCATCACATCACATTACTTTAGTTCAGTTATCCTTAGCCTTCAAATGTCGAGTAATAATCACCTGAACTATATGAAAGGACGTAACTTGCAGTTAGGACAGTATTCACTCGTGGACTGTGGACAGACAAACACAAGTTCCTGTTGACAGAAAATCTGCCCATCACAGGAACTCCTGAGTAGCTCACATGAAAAGTAATTCATCTGTTCTGAAGGTCATGCTTCAATAATTTTAGAGATTTTTCCTGCAGGTACGAAGAGTTTATTTTCAGTGTTTCACGAAACAATCCGTTGTTCTCTGCTGTTACTCTATTTTAATTTTTAGCAGTGAATGTACTGAAATATAATGTTACTGCATATCATATAAAGAAAGTTATAAGGTTTATTAATTAATTTATTTTTCTGTTAATATTGGTGAATGTTGTAAAAAAAATGTGGGTAAATAAATAAATGAATAAGAAAGAAAACCAGAAATTGTTTGGACCCTGCGCAGCTCTGTAGTGGCATGTCCCCCTCACAGCAAGAAGGTCCTGGGTTCAATTCTCTGCTCAGGGGTTTCTGTGTTGAGTTTTCATGTTCTCTTCGTAGATGCATGAGTTTTCCTCCGGGTACTCCGGTTTCCGTCCAAAGTCCAAAGTCCAAAATCATGCCAGTCGGCTGAATGGCTGTTCCAATGTGTCCCTTGGTTTTACTCTCAATGGTTGTGTAAGTGTTAGTTTTGTGATGGGCTTGCGAGCTGTCCAGGGTGTACCCCACCTTCGCAAAGAGTCGGCTGAGATGGGAGCCAGCCTCCCCTCGACTCTAATTAGGATTAAGCTTCTTAAAAATGAATGAATGAATGCTGGGGACTACTGAGAGCTGCTGCTTAAAACAGCACGTAACACAATAAACACTTTAAATGCAAAATTAAAATTAAGTTTTTATGAATTAATTAAAGCTATTTTAATTCACAACACATTTTATATCACAAAAGTACATCGGTTGAAAACATTAAAAGGAACAATATGGACGGGAAATCCACATCTCCAGTCTCCAATCTACACCTGCACTGTTCATGATTACAAAGCAACTGGTGAGGTCATATTACTGCTGACTTCTGATTGGTCCCAATCTGACTCCTCCCCTGTTCTGGACAAGCCGCTGAGGCGGTTCATCTCTGAGGAAGTTGAATGTGCTCTGTCGTGTTAGGGGAGAAACTGTCGGTTGAGATCTGAAAACTTTTCCCTGAAACCCTCACAAGGATGAAAGTCCTTATATTTTTGGCGCTGTGTGTTTATCTGGCGGCAGCAGGTCAGTTTACTGGTTTATTAATAATTTATTTATTCTCTTAATCTTTGAGGATTATTAGTGATTCATTCTAATTCAGTCACATTTCTTTCTAAACACTGAACAATATGTTTAATATTTACCGAATGTAAGAGTTTCATATACAGTCGGAGTGTGGAGATTAATTATTCAAATCCAGTGCACACCAGTGCTGGTGCCATTTTCTTGCCAGGAACCTGTTCCCTAGGACACCGAACTTGAGGCGCACATCCGAGTCTGGAGAGAAAATCAGAGTCACCCCAGAATGCAATTTGAATTCAGATTTTTATTTATTTTATTTTTTAAAGGTAATTTACACACATGACACTTGAGTTCATGGGCCTTATGAGGACTTCTGCAGATGCGTGTTTGTGTCCGTGTCTTTTAAAAATATATATTTATGTAAACTCAGGGCCTGAACATTGTAATTTTTATTATTTTGATATATGCTGTATTAATCCTGCGAGGGAAAGTGGAAGGCTGTTGGCTCTGCATTTAAACCATATACTCTCCACAAGGTTCTCCGTGGTCCCCCCCCAACGTGCCGCTAACTGGGTTATCAAACACGGGCCATGTCTCTCACTGTCTATGATGAGAGGTTCATGTAAAAGAACTATTGCTGACTTCCGTCAAGAGTAGCTGCAAAGGCATCAGTGTGTTTCCGTCCCTTGCTCAAGGGTTGTGTCAGGAAGGGCATCCAACATAAAAAACTATTTCAAATCAAACATGCGGCTGTGTCGACCCCTGAAAAAGAAGGGAAAAGAAGACACACATAAGTAAGCAGTGAGCACACACACTCGGAGCCATAGGCTGCCATGCATGGGGCACCTGGGGATCAGTTGGTGGTGAGGTGCTTTTCTCAAGGGCATTTCAGCAATGCATAACATCTTTCCGATTGTTTTGTAAATCGACCCATGTTGATATGGAATAACTCCACTCAGGTTAGGGTGGAGTCTGCAATGCTTTCGAATTGTTCTTGAGTAACTCGAGAACCACTAAAAGTCACAGGAACCCCGGTCCTCATAATGTCATATTTATTGTAGACCAACATAAAAATACCACAGAAAGCGATGCTGAAGTGAGTCCATCGTGACGAACAGGCATGACACTGCACTGGCTGCGTGTGAAATATGCTTATCAGTGAATGTATTGTACACCAGCGATTGCAGTGATGTCATATCCTGGGTCACAAGGTGCAGTGGCCATATTGGTCGGCAAAAAAGCCAAATGGAACCTTGACGGCATGCCAGCCAGATGTTGTGGCGTGAATCGCAGTCAGTCGCCAGTTTAAAGGCAGTGCGCTGAATTATTCATGTTATCTGAAGCGTTTGTAAAGGCGGCCGGACTGGTTGAAGGACATGAAGCGTGTAACATATGTAAAAACATCAGAATCTTGAAACCTATAAGTCACAACTTGTGTGCAGTGACCAGTTCATGTCAGGTGAGAGATAAACGTGGCTTAGTTCCAAATGCCATGATTCAGTCACAGGAACCTTTCTCCTGATTGCATAACACCAGCCCCACCCCGACAAAGTTGGCTTTGTGTTGATTCCTTAATTTTGCTATTTATATCAGCCTCTACATTATTATTATTATTATATTTTGGATATACAGTATTATTACTTTTTGTTGATTTATTTAATATTTCCTGTGCATGCATTACTCCATTAAACTTCTCAGTCATTTAAGCATCAAGCAATTTCACAGGTCATTGGCTTCTCTCCAATTCAATCTGCGCTTAAAATGTAAATAAATCAAATCCAAACACTGAGTAAAAGCGGAGCTCCTGATACACGTCTCCAACGACTGAGGTCCAAATCTGGGTTTGCTTTTCAGGGGATGTCCTCGTTCAGTATTCTCACCTGTCTTGTTAATTTAAATATCTGTTTAAACCCACACTTTCGAGTCAGACCGCCACAGTCGCCTCCTCACTGTCCTTTCACTTCATGAACTCCACAGATAAATAAGTCCACATGCAGACAACGCGATTGATGGGTGTAGTCTCCAAATAGACAAACTACAATTCATACGGGGTCCTGCGCAGTGGACCATTCGTACAGAAGATGAAGGTCAGAGACGGCGATATGTAGTCGACAAATCAGGGCAACATACGGTTTGAGTGGCAGCAGTAAGTCTACATATTATCAGGTGTCATGTCATGTCATGTCGCTCACTGTGTGTGGTGAGAGGAATGTAAAAGTACCAAAGGTGTCAATGTATTTCTGCCCTACAATGGCCTGGCAAGTGTCCAGGATGTACCCCTCCCTTGCCCAGAGTTGGTTGAGATGGGTGCCTGCCTCTCCACAACCCTAATTAGTCTTCAATGGTTCAGAAAATGATGATGATGAATGAGGTGCTGTGACAGTCTGACGAGCTGTCCAGGTTGTACTCTGCCCTTGCCCAGATTTGGCTGAGATGGGCACCAGCAACCTATGTGACCTTAATTAGGATTAAGCGGCTTAGAAAATGAGTGAGTGAGTGAATAATAAATGATTCTGTGTTCTGAGATCTGAATCCAGTGTCATTGTTTAATGTAAATGTAAAAGAAGTAAAAGAAAAATAAGAGTTTGATTTTTAATACTGTGATGAATGTGGACATGAAGTGGGCCTGCAGGGGGAACCTGTCATGTGAAAACTTCTGTAATAAATTCAGGTTGTGTTTCTCTTACTGTTCTTTTCTTTTACTTGATAATACAGTATTTGTGAATCATGGGAAAAATTGCCAGCTTCATTTGATACAGGCTGATCATGAGGCGGGGGGGGGCAATAACCAGTGTCTCTCCCCCTTATGCCGGTCCCAAGCCCGGATAAATGCAGAGGGTTGCGACAGGAAGGGCATCCGGCGTAAAACTTCTGCCACATTTAAAAATGCAAATGATCAAAAGAAAATCCATACCGGATCGGTCGAGGCCCGGGTTAACAACGACCACCATCAGTGCTGTCAACCAACAGGGTGCTGATGGAAATTGGACTACTGTTGGTCGAAGAAGGAGAGGCGGGAGGCGTGTCCGTAGGCAGAGAGAGAAGAGGAAATGCGTGAGCCTAGGACTGAGAGTAGGGACTTTGAATATTGGAACTATGCAAGGAAAAGATAGGGAGCTGGTTGACATGATGCAGAGGAGGAAGGTGGACATACTGTGTGTTCGGGAGACCAGGTGGAAAGGTAGCAAGGCTAGAAGATTAGGAGCAGGGTTTAAGCTGTTTTATAATGGTGTGGATGGAAAGAGAAATGGAGTAGGAGTCATCTTGAAGGAGGGGTTTGTCAGGAATGTTCTAGAAGTGAAAAGAGTGTCAGACAGAGTGATGAGTCTCAAGTTAGAAATTGAAGGTGTGATGGTCAATGTTGTTAGTGCTTATGCTCCACAGGCAGGATGTAAGCTAGAAGAGAAGGAGAGATTCTGGAGTGAGTTAGATGAAGTGATGCAGAGTACCCCCAGAGGTGAAAGAGTGGTCATTGGAGCAGACTTCAATGGACATGTTGGGGCAGGCAATAGAGGGGACGAGGAAGTGATGGGCAGGTTTGGTATCCAGGACAGGAACACAGAAGGACAGATGTTGATAGGAGAGTATCGGCAAGAATGAAGGGGAAAGTGTACAAGACGGTGATGAGGCCAGCAATGTTGTATGGTTTAGAGACAGTGGCCCTGGGGAAAAAACAGGAGTCAGAGTTAGAGGTAGCAGAGATGAAAATGTTGAGGTTCTCTTTGGGAGTAACGAGGATGGATAGGATCAGAAACGAGTACATCAGAGGGACAGCACATGTTTGATGTTTTGGAGACAAAGTCAGAGAGGCTAGATTGAGAAGGTTTGGACATGTACAGAGGAGGGATAGTGAGTATATTGGTAGTAGGATGCTGAGGTTGGAACTACCAGGCAAAAGGCCCAGAGGAAGACCAAAGAGAAGATTTATGGATGTGGTGAAGGCGGACATGAAGGTCGTTGGAGTAAGAGTAGAAGATGCAGAGGATAGGGAGAAATGGAGGCAGATCATTTGCTGTGGCGACCCCTGAAGGGAATAGCCGAAAGGAAAAGAAGATTTCATACAGGCTGATATCGCGGATTACTAAAAAGATATCAGGGGGCCTTTTTAGGGCGACTTCCAAATCTGAAGTATCTCCCTCTACAAGCCCCTAGATAGGGTACAGAGTTATAGTGCAGTTCATACCAAGTGATGTAATTATCTATCAGGTGCTTCTATTAAAATCTGCCGAGTCAACACAGCAGGATATGGACTGTGGAATATTCAGAGTCCACTGCACGTATTACATTAGAATTAGATGTTCAGTTTTGATGAATCTACAGAAGTCTGTCAGCGAGTCCAGTGCACTATTGTAGACCTCTGGCATCATAGTCCAGTCTGTAACAGAGGTCAGGAACCTTTTTGACTCAGAGAGCCAAAAAAAAATAAATAAATAAATAAAATCTAATCCTCTGAGAGCCAAATATATTTTTTTAATACTGAGACCAAAAATTCATCTCATCTCATCTTCTTCCGCTTAGTCCAGGGTCGGGTCGCGGGGGCAGCAACCTTAGCAAAGAGGTCCAGACATCCCTCTCCTGAGCTACTTCCTCCAACTCTCCCGGGGGGACACCGAGGCGATCCCAGACAAGCCGAGAGATATAGTCCCTCCAGCGTGTTCTAGGTCGACCCCGGGGTCTCTTCCCGGTTGGACATGCCCGAAACACCACACCAGGGAGGCGTCCGGGGGGCATTCTGACCAGATGCCCGAGCCACCTCAACTGGCCCCTCTCAATGCGGAGGAGCAGCGGATCTACTCCGAGCTCTCCCCGGATGGCGGAGCTTCTCACCCTATCTCTAAGGGAGAACCCCGCCACCCGGCGAAGAAGGCTCATTTCAGCCGCTTGTATCCGTGATCTTGTTCTTTCGGTCATTACCCAAAGCTCGTGACCATAGGTGAGGGTTGGAACGTAGATCGACTGGTAAATTGAGAGCTTCGCCTTGCGGCTCAGTTCCTTTTTCACCACGACGGACCGGTACAGGCACCGCTTAACAGCAGAGGCTGCAGCGATCCGTCTGTCGATCTCTCGCTCCATCCTTCCCTCACTCGTAAACAAGACCCCAAGATACTTAAACTCCTCCACTTGGGGCAGGACCTCATTCCCGACCCGGAGGGTGCATTCCACCATTGTCCGACTGAGAACCATGGCCTCGGACTTGGAGGTACTGATCTTCATCCCGGCTGCTTCGCACTCAGCTGCGAATCGCTCCAATGAGAGCTGGAGGGCCCGACTTGATGAAGCCAAAAGGACAACATCATCCGCAAAAAGCAGAGACGATATCCGATGGCCACCAAACCAGAACCCCTCATCGCCTCGACTGCGCCTAGAAATTCTGTCCATGAAAATTATGAACAGAATCGGTGACAAAGGACAGCCTTGGCGGACTCCAACTCCCACTGGAAACGAATCCGAGCTGCTGTTACCAATACGGACCAAACTCTGGCTCCGGTGATACAGCGACCGAATAGCTCGTAGCAACGGATCCGGAACGCCATACTCACGGAGTACGCCCCACAAGATCTTTCGAGGGACACGGTCGAAAGCCTTCTCTAAATCCACAAAGCACATGTGGACAGATTGGGCAAACTCCCATGCCCCCTCCAGAATCCTGTGGAGCGTATAGAGTTGGTCAAGAGTGCTGCGGCCAGGACGAAAACCACATTGTTCCTCCTGAATCCGAGGTTCGACTATCGGTCGGATCCTCCTCTCTAGTACCCCTGCATAGACTTTCCCAGGTAGGCTGAGGAGTGTAATTCCCCGATAATTGGAACACACCCTCCGGTCCCCCTTCTTAAAAATTGGGACCACCACCCCAGTTTGCCAATCCAGAGGTACAGCCCCCGATGACCACGCGATGTTGCAGAGACGTGTCAACCAAGACAGTCCTACAACATCCAGAGCCCTGAGATATTCCGAGCGGATCTCGTCCAACCCCGGAGCTCGACCACTAAGGAGCTTTTTGACAACCTCAGTGACCTCCACTCCAGTGATGGGCGGACCCTCACCCGAACCCCCAGGGTCTTCCTCTTCCACGGAGGGCGTGTTGGTGGGATTGAGAAGGTCCTCAAAGTATTCCCTCCACCTCTCAACAACATCCCCAGTCAAGGTAAGCAGCTCCCCACCTCCACCGTAAACAGTGTTTGTGAAGAACTGCTTCCCCCTCCTGAGGCGTCGGATGGTGGCCCAGAACCTTTTTGAGGCCAACCGATAATCACTCTCCAGGCCCTCACCGAACTCCTCCCACGCCCGAGATTTTGCATCTGCGACAGCCTCGGCTGCAGCACGTTTGGCCTGCCGGTACCCGTTTGCTGCCTCAGGAGTCCCACAGGCTAATAAAACCCGATAGGCCTCCTTCTTCAGCTGGACGGCCCCCTTCACCGCAGGTGTCCACCACCGGGTTCGGGGATTACCGCCACGACAAGCACCGGCGACCTTACGGCCACAGCTATGGGCTGCCGCCTCAGCAATGGAGGCACGAAACATGGCCCATTCGGATTCCATGTCCCCCGCCTCCTCCGGAACGTGGTTGTAGCTCTGCCGGAGGTGGGAGTTAAAGGCCTCTCGGACAGGGGGCTCCGCCAAACGTTCCCAGCAGACCCTGATCACACGCTTGGGCCTGCCAGGTCTGGAAGGCAACCTCCCACACCACCGAAGCCAACTCACCACCAGGTAGTGATCAGTAGACAGCTCAGCTCCTCTCTTCACCCGAGTGTCCAGAACATATGGTCGCAAGTCCGATGACACGACTACAAAGTCAATCATCGAACTGCGACCTAGGGTGTCCTGATGCCAAGTGCACTTATGGACACCCTTATGTTCGAACATGGTGTTCGTGATAGACAAACTATGACGAGCACAGAAGTCCAACAACGACACACCATTCGGATTCAGACTGGAGAGGCCGTACCTACCAATCACACCCTTCCAGGTCACACTATCATTGCCCACATGGCCCTTCTTGTACAGGGCGTTGGTGTTGTGGGACCAGTCCAGTTTATTGTTAAGGTGAACACCCAGGTACTTGAAACTGTCCACTGTCTCAATGTCCTGTCCCTGGATGTTCACTAGTAAATGTGTGTGTGTGTGTGTGTTTGAGTGCTTCTCCTGAAGTCGACCACCATCTCCTTCGTCTTCCTAGTATTCAAGCACAGGTGGTTGCGCTCACACCAGTCCACGAAGTCGACGATGACCGACCGGTACTCCAGCTCGTTCCCCTCTGACACACGGCCCACGATGGCGGAGTCGTCCGAGAACTTCTGGAGGTGGCAGCTGTTTGTGTTATATATGAAGTCCGAGGTATAGATGTTAAAAAGGAAGGGTGAGAGGACGGTGCCCTGCGGTGCCCCCGTGCTACAGACTACCACCTTTGACTTACAGCTCGCAGCCGCACGTACTGTGGACGGTTAGTAAGGTAGTCAATAATCCAGGCAGCAAGATGCCCGTCCACTCCCACGTCCTCCAGCTTCCCCCGCAGGCGCGCTGGCCTGATGGTGTTGAAGGCGCTGGAGAAGTCAAAAAAACATGACCCTCACAGCGCTGCCGGCGATCTCCAGGTGGGTGAGTGCCCGCTGCAGAAGGTAGATGACGGCGTCTTCTACTCCGATGTTGGGCCTGTAGGCAAACTGCAGCGGGTCTATGGTGGGGCTCACCATAGAGCGGAGGTGTTCAAGGAGGAGCCTTTCCATGATCTTAATGAGGTGGGAGGTCAGGGCGACAGGTCTGTAGTGGGCTGGTTCCTTCGCTTGTGCTGTTTTGGGAACCGGAACCACACAGGAGGTCTTCCAGAGGACTGGAACCTTCTCCAGGCTGAGGCTCAGGTTGTACAGGTAGCATAGTACCACACAGAGCTGGTCTGCGCAGGTCCTCAGCAGCCTGGGACTGATGCCATCAGGTCCTTCAGATTTCCTCTGATTTAGTCGCCTCAGCTGTCTCCTCACCTGGTCTGATGTGAGGGAGAGGGGGGGCTGGGGTGGGCTGCAGAGGGAGGGGGATGTGTCTGTCGGGCTGTAGCAGTCAAGTGAAGTTGGCCTGGGGAGGGAGGTGTCAGCTGGTCTGGAGACGTGTGAAGAGGGAGGGGAACGGGAGGGTTGCAGAGGGGAGGGGGAGAATCAAACCTGTTGAAGTAGCAGTTTAGTTCATCCACCCAGCGCTGGTCACCATCAGCTGTCCCTCTGACACTCTGCCCAAATCCAGACATGGTCTTTAGTCCTCTCCAGACGTCCCGCACGTTGTTCTGAGCCAGCTTCTCCTCCATCTTCTTCCCATAGTCCTTCTTTGCCCTCCTGATCCTCCACTGGAGCTCACGCTGGACCTTCTTCTGCTCCTCTCTGTCCCCGAGATGAAAGCCCTCTTTTTCTGGTTCAGGAGGACTTTGAGCTCAGGGGTGACCCATGGGTGGTTGTTGGAGAAGCACCGTACTCTCCGTGTTGGCACGGTGCTGTCCACGCAGAAGTTCATGTAGTCGGTGATACAGTGTGTGAGGCCGTCGATGTCATCACCAAAGGAGTTACAGAGCATGCTCCAGTCTGTGGTCTGGAAACAGTCCCTAAGCCTCTCGTTGGTCTCCTCGGTCCACACTTTCACAGACCTCTTCTGTGCAGGTTCCTTTCGCACCCTGGGTGTGTATTGGGGGAGCAGGTAGACCAGGTTGTGGTCTGATCGTCCCAGTGGGGGGAGGGGAGGAGCTGTAAGCGTCCTTCACATTTGCATACAGTAAGTCCAGTGTTTTATTGTCTCTTGTGGCGCACTTCACCTATTGCGTGAACGTCGGAAGAGAGGCGGAGAGAGGGGCGTGGTTAAAGTCCCCGCTGATCAGAATCATGGCGCGGGGGGTGACGAGTCTGTGTCTGATTAACGGCGCTGTGTAGACGCTCACACGCGGCCGCCGCATCAGCCGAGGGCGGAATGTACACGCAAAACACAATCACGTGTGAAAACTCCCTCGGTAGATAATATGGCCGCGTGCTTACCGCGAGCAGCTCTAGGTCCCGCGTGCACAGCTGCTCCTTCACGTGCACGTTTGCCGGGTGGCACCATCGTTCATTCACATAGACCGCCACACCCCCTCCTTTCTTCTTACCGCTCTCCGTTACACTCCGATCTGCACACGCGAGTGTAAATCCGTTAAGAGAAACCACAGAGTCCGGTGTGAGTTCATTCAGCCACGTCTCCGAGAAACACATGAGGCTGCAGTCCCGGTACTGCCTCTGCTGCCGGGTCAGCGCCGCCAGCTCCTCCGTCTTGTTGGCGATCGCGCGGACATTTCCCATGATGACAGAGGGAACACATGTCCTCCGTGTCTTTCGTCCCCCTCTGCAGCCTCTCCTTTTCCTCCGTATTTCCAAAGGAACAACGGGCTTTTCCGCGTGAAGGAGGGTGGGGGCGCGCAGGCCGAGGAGGGTCTCACGTGTGTAAGACCTGCGTTGCTCAGAGCCGTCGGTGAATGAGTTTCCTGACGCCGATCCAAAAGTGAAAATAAAAGTGCACAGAAGAACAAAAGCATCATGAAAGTATGTTTTCCAGATGCAGGATTGAAGAAAGAAAAAGAAAATTTGAAAAAAGATAAAGAAACACGCCTATATACAATAGAAAAGAGAAAAAAAAGAAAAAGAAACTGAAGAGCTCCTGTAACTGGCTGCAGGTCACCCGGCGCCATCTTGAAAAAGAAATTAATTTCATGAAATTTTTATATGTAATGATTAAACACAAACATAGGGGAAAATACAAAATTACACACATGTCGTCTAAGATTTAATAATGTAATGTAAATGAAATCTTCAATGAAAAACTAATGAACTATGAAGTGTAAACTAATAACATATCAAAAATAAGGTTGGCTAAAGTAAAGTATTAATTGTAATATTTCTCTTTTTTTGAAGTTTTATCCAAATAATTCTTCATAATTGTCTTTGCTGATAGATGGCATGTATCATATGCAGCAACCTTGCAACTACACAATTAGTTCACAAATCTACTCAAAAAGATGGCAAGTATCCTGTGCAGCAACCTTGCAACAACACATGGAATTACAAACTGAAACTTATTAACAATTTTAACCATTTTAACTAAATCTACACTCAACTAAATTAGTGAATGAAAACATCATCTGAGTAAGTTTCACAACCTTTAGTTTTTAAGTGCGTGTATGTATCTGATTTTACGGTAAAGGATCTTGCAGCCAGAAGCAGAAAGAGAAGCTGCATGTTTATGTAAAAGACACAGCCAATGGCATTTGCTCGCGGAAATTACATCCTTAAAAAATAATAAAAATAATAAAATTGGGAAATAATTGTATTAATGCGTGAGATTTTAGACACCTTGCATGAGAGATTGAGGAGGAGATGAAATGCTTGAGTCTCATGCTAGATGCGTGAGAGTTGATTATGGTCCCAAGGCAATCAGCTGGTCTGCAGGTTGAAGTTTTTTCATTCTGTCCATTTGTGTTTTGCTTGCCAGCTCTGCTTGGCTTCTTGCACATGAGCTGATCAAAACAATGGAAATTTACCTCTTTACCCAAAAACAACTCAGGCAGGCTGTTGCATATAATCCAATAAAATTAGAGTTTCAAGGTATCGGCCCCGCCCACACACTGGAGTACAGAAAGGATTGGCTCTCCGCTGTGCACCACAGCGACAAGTGGCATTCAAAATAGATGTATAGATTGAAATGTGTGAGATTTATTTATGTTTTTGTTTTATTTGATGTTTTTTTTTTTCTGTATTTTTATTTAAAGGACAGCGAAATTATGTATTAGTTATTCTATTAATAAAGGCCACCTGATGTATCTGAGAGCCAGATGCAGTCATCAAAAGCGCCACATCTGGCTTGCGAGCCATAGGTTCCTGACCCCTGGTCTATAAAATGATTAGAACTGTATTGGATAAAGATGCCATTTCAAAAGTTTTGTGTTGTCCTCCTTTCTCCTGATTGCTTGAGTTGATGTCCCGCCCCTTTTTCCTCATTCACGCACAAGTTGTCAATGAGCCTCTTTTTTTTTGTGTGTAATTTAATTACCAGTTAAGCTCAATGATACCACTCAAACGCTGTGCATCCTCTCTAGCTAAGCGATAGAAAACGCTGGATGTCTCTTCTGAAGAAATAAGACTTTCTCCTGAGAAACGGAGACGGTTTTCTCTGAACTGTTGTATTAAAATCTTTTTCAATTATTATTCCAGTACAGTACCTCAGTTCATGTTTATGCGTGAGATTGTATGTTCTGTAGCATATTTAACAAACGATACCAAAAGGATAAACTTTATTACAGTACTCTTCATGTCCTTTTACATTGAAGTTGGAGTGACGTCTCCAAGATGGCGCTGCCCAGAGGACGACAATGTGGAATTCTCAGAGTCAAATTGTTTCTTTGTTCGTTTTTATTTGTTGTTTTGTTTGTTCATGTTTTGCACTATGCTTGTCTATGACCGGTCGACTCTACTACAGCTATAAGATCGGAGTATTTTCGGGCGTGTATAACTAAGCAGAGCTAATATGCTATGGTAGGCAGCTCGATGCGAGCCACACACCAGCTAACAAGAGGCCCAGGTGGGAAGGGGCCGAACGACGACTCCGGCGCTTGGGATTGCAGGGGATGAAGGCCGTGTAGCCAGCTGGTATGATCACCTATCGGATGTACTCTCCTCGAGCCATGTTTCACAGAAGCATAGTCCTGTAGATCCCTCTGTGCTGCAATCTGAGCATGAAGCTCGTCCATCTTGTTTCACAGGGACTGAACATTTTCAAGCAGTATGGCCGAAAGTGCTAACCAAGCCTCTGAGAACTCTGCCTGGGCGATTAGCATTGAGCTCCCATAGCATATTAGCTCATGATAGAAGTTGTTGCGTGCTTAGTTGCCCGAAGCTGAAGCTGCTTATAGCTGTAGTAGGGTCGACCAATCATAGACATGCATAGACAAACATTCTCAGAATTAACTTCGGTACTGTACTCGTTGTCTTTTGAATAGAACATATCTGATTAAGTCTGCATTTCTCATATTGGATACACACATGAGTTTCATGGTGTATATGTGTATATATATATATATATATATATATATATATATATATATATATATATATGTATATGTGTATGTATATGGGGCAGTGGTGGTCTAGTGGTATAGAGCGCTGGATCGCTGATCCAAAGGTTGGGGGTTCGAGTCCCACTCTCCACAAGGTTGTCACTGTCCCCCCTCCCAGTGCAGCTAACTGGGTTAACAAAGGTGGGCCATGTCTGTCACTGTCTATGGTGAGAGGCATGTAAAAGAACCATTGCTGACTTTCGTAAAGAGTAGCTGCAAAGTCGTCAGCGTGTTTCTGTCCCTTGCTAAAAAGGGTTGTGACAGGAAGGGCATCCGACGTAAAAACCTCTGCCAAATCAAACGTGCGAATCAGATGATTCGCTGTGGCGACTCCCGAGTAAAAGGGAAAAAGCTGAAAGGAAGACAGACTGTACTGAAATAATAATTGAAAAAGACTTGAAAACGAGTGCTTTACAGCAGTATATGCTGTATAACGTTTATATTTTATCATCAGTAAAAATAAGAGTAAAAATTAAAAAGTTTTTCTTAATCATGACTATATTTTACGACATTAATACTGTATTAATCAGTAAGACTGTATGGAGAATGTGTTTAAGAAGCATATTTTAGCGGATGTAATAGATAAACAGTATTTAAGGGCTCGGAACCGAACCCCCTCGAATGTCGAGGGCCTACTGTAATAATAATAATAGTAATAATAATAGTAATAATAATAAGCGGAAGCACCAGAAGAGAAGATCTAATTAAAAGTGTTTGTGTTGTACTGGTGCTCAGCTCTGTAATTACAATAAATTTAAATTAGAATATATTTAAATTAAATGTATATGACTGTGTGTTTTTACACTTTTACAGATACACACTCTTACCAGTACTTTGAGACCTCAGTCCCACCAGGAACAAATTTCCCAGAATACACTGTTGTTGGTCTAATCAATGGAGTTCCGTTTGAGTATTATGACAGCAAAAGCAGAAGGTACATCCCAAAGACTGAGTGGATGGAAAAGAATGAAGAGCCAGAGTACTGGGACGGATCCACAAAGCAGAATCAGGTTAATGAGGACATCAGAAAAGTAGACGTGGTCACACTAATGCAGCGATTTAATCACACTCAAGGTAAACACACTCTCTCTCTCTCTCTCACACACACACACTCACACACATTCACACTCACTCTCTTTCTTTCTCTCTCTTTCACACACACACACACGCACACACACACGGCATTGTGTATGAGACATGTTATTTATTTCCTGCACTAATAAAAATTCTCTTTGATGACTTCATTCATTTTCCTCGGGTGGAAGATGTTGAGAGCGAAGCTCCGAAGCCCAGTAGAAGTGGAACATGAAGTTTGCGTCTGTCGTGTGTTCTGTATGTCTATATCTACATGTCCTCATGTCTGTCTGTATCTATCCCAGCACTGTCCATTTTTTCCCTTTTTTCGGACAACCCCCGCATTTTCTCCATAATTTAGTTTTATCCAGTTCCCACCCATCAGGTTTTACCTTCCCTATCACATGACTTCCACCGACCATGGAGGGGTGAAAGCATGCACATGCACACGCCCACTGTGACATTCAATGCCTGCCACTCGCATCTTTTCGAACTGTAGCGTATGCATATTTGGGACAGTTTAACACACTCGGATGAAAAACACTATCCGCCCCTTGTACGAATGAGCTCACAGACCCCCATGATTGGCTGGCGATCACTGTGAGTGAAAGGGAAGTGAGCGTATGCCATCCCTCCCTCCTGTGAGAGCTCAGCCATGGACTCCCGGCCACGGACAGCTGTGGCATTAACCCGGATTTGAACTTGCGATCTCTGGGTTAATAGTCACACACCTTGTGGATGCTCCACCTGGGAGCCACATCACTGACTTGATGCTGATAAACGCTGTCATAAATATCCCGTCCATCGTTAGTGCAAAATCCAGGGGCTGCCAACTTATCTGTGATCTTTTCAGACCAAAATGATAATTCAGTGCAAATCCGTTGAGAAATGTTTTTATTCAGGAGGTGGGTTTGGGGGAGTCTTCACCTCGACTGTGTTGGGTTTCTGGTGGTTGATACAAACACTGCCCCCTTGTGGTGTTTGAAAAACCCTGCAAGAATAAAGAAGTGTTTTAATACACTGTATATAAAAATATATAAAATAAACACCCCAGATAAAATACTTTTCTGGTTGTGCTTGGTGTTTGAACTGTAAACTATGACATCACAAAAAGTGGAGTCAAAATTGAGAAATTTACAGGGACAAGCTCACAGTTTGGTGGCACGGTGGTGTAGTGGTTAGCACATCTGCCTCACAGGAAGCACGTCCTGGGTTCAATTCCCAGCCTGGGCGTCTCTGTGTGGAGTTTGTATGTTCTCCTCGTGCTTGGTTTCTTCCGGGTACTCTAGTTTCCACCCGCAGTCCAAAAACATGCACATGTGAATAATTGTGTGAGTGTTGGCAGTGCGATGGCCTGGTGAGCTGTACTGTACAGGGTGTATTCCGCCCTCGCCCAGAGTTGGCTGAGATGGGTTCCAGCCTTTCCATGACCCACATTAGGAATAAGGGGTTCAGAAAATGAATGAAAAAAGTTCAGTTCTTTCTTTAAGTCCATGTTGTATCAAAGCTGTGTCGATACGGTGTCATGTGCACCTGACATTTTGTGTGTGTGTGTGTGTGTGTGTGTGTGTGTGTGTGTGCGCGCGCGCGCATGATAACGAGAGATGGACCTTAGCTCAACTTTTATCATTAGTTACATTATTATTACTGTTAGAATGTCTGTAGTATAAATATAATCATTAATAGTAAGTGTACAGCACTGATAAAGGGGATCAATGATAATAATCGTGATGGAATATCACACGGAGTCATTCGTGGTGTCAAATGTAGCTCTTACATCAACGTCAGTAGCATTTATACCTCACACTGACACCGACAAGAGGTTTGAGGGAACTAAAGTGTAATGGATCGCAAGGAGCATCTGCACAATTTTTAAATTAAGAATTTAGTTATTTATCTGAAATCCACATTCAATCATCATTATTATAATATACAGTACTGTATTCATCACAAAATGGACATTTATGGCTCTGTATTTAACCAAAGTGAGCACACGTGCGTATACACACACGCACTTCTGCTCACACATTTTCCTGCTGGTTCTGGAATCGAACCCGTGACCTTTCAATCCTAAACCCGTTCCTCTAACAATTAAGCCTCCACTGGCTCAAGTACAGTGGTATGAAAAAGTATCTGAACCTTTTGGAATTTCTCCCATTTCTGCATAAAATCACCATCAAATGTGATGTGATCTTTGTCAAAATCACACATGAAAAAAAGTGTCTGCTTTAACTAAAACCACCCAAACATTTATAGGTTTTCATAGTTTAATGAGGATAGCATGCAAACAATGACAGAAGTGGGGAGGAATAAGTAACTGAACCATCACATTTAATATTTTGTGCCCCCCCCCCCCCCCCCCTGACTTCTCAGTCACTGACTTCCTTCGAGTCACTGACTTCCTTCAAATTACATCGCCCACACAAAATGTAGTCTACCTGTATGCTCTTATCTCCGCTTTCATAAGTGACCCTATGCTCCTGTTTCTTCTTGAAGAAAGTATTCACCACAGCCATTTCCATCCTTTTTGCAAAATCGATCAACATCTGTCCTTCTGTGTTCCTGTCCTGGATACCAAACCTGCCCATCACTTCCTTATCCCCTCTGTTTCCTGCACCAACATGTCCATTGAAGTCTGCACCAATGAGCACTCTTTCACCTCTGGGGGTACTCTGCATCACTTCATCTAACTCACTCCAGAATCTCTCCTTCTCTTCTAGCTCACATCCTGTCTGTGGGGCATAAACACTAACAACATTGAACATCACACCTTCAAGTTCTATCTTGAGACTCATCACTCTGTCTGACACTCTTTTCACTTCTAGAATATTCTTGACAAACCCCTCCTTCAAGATGACTCCTACTCCATTTCTCTTCCCATCCACACCGTGATAAAACAGCTTAAACCCTGCTCCTAAGCTTCTAGCCTTGTTACCTTTCCACCTGGTCTCCTGAACACACAGTATGTCCACCTTCCTCCTCTGCATCATGTCAACCAGCTCTCTACCTTTTCCTGTCATAGTTCCAACATTCAAAGTCCCTACTCTCAGTTCTAGGCTCATGCATTTCCTCTTCTCTCTCTGCCTACGGACACGCCTCCCGCCTCTTCTTCTTTGACGTCTTCGACCAACAGTAGTCCAATTTCCATCAGCACCATGTTGGTTGACAGCACTGATGGGCAGTCATTGTTAACCCGGGCCTCGACTGATCCGGTATGAATTTTGTTTTGATCATTTGCATTGGAAATGTGGCAGAATTTTTACGCCGGATGCCTTTCCTGTCGCAACCCTCTGCATTTATTCAGGCATTGGACCCGCAAAAATCGGTAAATAAATGACTGTAAATCTGCTTGTTGGTGTATTTTAATCTCGGAGTTTAAAAGACTGGAGTAAATAATTCTTGTAATATTATTTAATCATAACTCGTATATATTTTTATTTACATGGATATTGAACAGATAAAGATAATTTCACCCCTCAGTATTTCTTCCACGATTTCTTACAGCCATCACATGAGCGAGGAAGCAGTAAACAATGGAAGTAAAAAAATAAACATCCCATTCACGTTGTGTAAACACGAGATTCTCACGGCAAACTACGGGACAGACGACTCTGATTATTGTAGTTTTTCTTAAATCACACATCGCGTGTTTGACAGATTTGTTGGAACTCTGTTCGATAACACTGCTGATAAAAGGTTTGAGTAAAAAGTGACCGATGTTCCCGTAGCGTCCGTGCTCGTGTGACGGAGTGAATTGTGGTGTCACCGGAAATAAACTACGGCGCCGTTTCACACGTGTCGTGGATGTGGAGCCTCCCCAGACCGCTGCCATTTAGATGCTGCTGTCTTGTGAACATGGTGTTGAGATAACCTTGTTTTTACCCCCTCAGTGGCCATAAAAATGTCAATCCTGTTAAATATCACATACGTGTCCTGAACATTAATCAGATTCAATACATTCTTCACACACAATAAAAATGCCATCTGCAAAAAGTTCTTTGTTTTTCCGTATTATGATCCCCCACAAAATATCCCAAAATACATCAAACACATCGAGAGAGTGTGTGTGTGTGTGTGTGTGTGTAAACACGTGGGTGTGCGCGCGCGCCTGTGTGTAAACACGTGGGTGTAAACACGTGGGTGTGTGTGGACGCGTTTGAGAGAAAGTGTCTGTGTGTATATGTGTGGGTGTGTGTGTGCGTGAGAGAGAGGGAGAGTTTGTGTGCGTCTGTGTGTATACACGTTTGGGTGTGTGTGAGTGAGTGAGTGACAATGCATGTGTGTGTTGGGTGTGTTCGTGTGTGTGTGTGTATGCTCACTTTAGACAAGTTTAAGTGCAGAGGTTAAGTTTGCCATGTGGGATTAATACAGGAAATGAAAATAAAAATATAAATTGAGATTTTCTGTTGGATTGTTGATGTTAATCCGAGACAGGTCTGTTTGTTGGACATCCTCAGTGCAGGAAGGAGCGCTACCGCAGGTCGTTCATTCCCACCGCTGTCAGACTGTACAACGCCACTTTGTAACTGTCTGTGAAAATACCGGTTATGTGCAATAAAAACCCCGTGCACTTTAATCAACCACATCTACCCCACTGACTGTGAACCATATCAACCCATCTACTCTGCCCTCAGATACATTACACTTTAATATAGGCCAGTCTATAAAGTTGCTCCATTCTTTTCTTTTCTTTTATTGTTTATTAATTTATACTATTTATGTATCTATTTATTTATTTACTTATATAATATATATGTATGTGTGTATGTTTGTATTTGTATCTATTTTTGCACCCCCTACTGATGGTACCTCAAGAGCCTGTAACAGTGAATTTCTCCATTGTGAGATTAATAAAGCTGTATCTTATCTTATCTTATGAAATCAAGTACAACAGATTCTGATCAGGTTAAAACTCCTCGCTATTCTGTTTTCACATTTCTAGCAGAACACAATATGATATTATTTCCTTGGTTAATTAAATAAATAATTATTTGGACATTTTCCTGATACCGTTTCAGTTTTAGTTTTTTGGGTTTTTTGTTTTTTAAAGTGATTGGACAGAAACGTTGTACAGAGATGTGAGTGAACCAGTGGATGGTTCTGAGTGTTTCACACTTTGCACACCGATCCAAGGGGACGGCGACGTTTTCCTTCATTCCGACTCGGATTGTTCACACAGTTACTGGATTGTTCAGGCGTATTCCACACAGAAAGAGACTTTTTTCCTGAAAGTGAATAACTGTGGACTCAGTTACTGTGTCACGGTTGTTTGAAAGTGTAAACACTGAAATAAAGGAAGTAGTGCAGGAAGTCACGTGAGGTGAGGACGGGGGTTCGGTCCTGCGCCGCTCAAGTGTTACTATTGGTTCATGAAGTTAAATGAAACCTCATTGGGTGAATCCCACGTTACGCCGGAGCATCGTGGTTCCTATGTGTGGTTCACAGTGCAGTCCTGAATGTCTGGGTTTCCATTGGGCTTTCCGGTTTCCTTCTGCAGTCCAAACACTTTCACTTTAGACTAACCGGCTATTCCAGATCGTCCCTAGGTGTCAGTGTTTGTGTGTGTGTGTGCGCGTGTGATGGATGTGGTGCTGTCCAGGGTGTACCCGCCTTCACTCAGAGTTGGCTAAGATAGGATCCAGAGCTCCCACAACCATAGAAGGGTAAAAGATTGAAGAATGAATAAATAAACGCACCTTAAATCTTTATTTGTATTAAAAGTTTTTTCGTCTCTGATTCTCTATAAAATCAGTTTCATCAGGTTTCTGTACATTGAAAATATTCATTCATTAATTATCCTGTTCAGGGTCCCATTCCAGCACAACCTTGAGTAGGGTACACACACACACACACACACACACACACACTCAGAACTGAGCAGTTGAGGGTCACGGTTCTCACAGCGCTTCTGGTCAGTAAATGAACAGTCAGTAGTTGACGACATGAATCACTGACCCAAAATTGGTCCCGTCGTGTTCGGTCACTGCCTGAACTTTCTCTTCCGCTCATGAGTGATAATAAAGAATGTGTTGGTAATCCTTTCCTCGTGATTACACTGAGTTCACACAGCCCAGTGATTAGATTAGTCATTAAAACATTGCAGCAGTTTCACCAATTATTAAATAAAGAACAACTGACAGAGAATTTAAAACAAGTGTTACCATCATCCAACATCTGAGTCACATCTGGTTAAAAAAAAAGTTAAAAGGTTGGGGGTTCGACTGAGCCGTCTATGGCAAGACAATAACAGAAGAAATCACTGCTGTTTAATATTTATAAATAAATATCATCTCAGATAAACACAAAACGAAGAGCAGAATTTAGTGGAATTGTTTATATTGTGTGTGTGTGTGTGCAGGTGTTCACACAATACAGAGGCTGTATGGTTGTGAGCTTTATGATGACGGCACCACGAGAGGATACAGACAGGACGGTTATGATGGAGAAGATTTCATCAGTCTAGATCTGGAAACTCTCACCTGGGTCGCTTCAACACCTAAAGCACTGTTCACCAAGTACAAGTGGGAAGCTACTGGAGCGAATGCTTTATACTATAAGAATTACCTGGAGAAAGAGTGTATCGATTGGTTAAAGAGACACCTGTCATTTGGAAAAGAGACTCTGGAGAGGAAAGGTGATCCAGTGTTGGTTCTGATTTCACCGTTTCAAGAAAAAATCATGTGACACTTTCAGCATGATTTAATCTTTTATAAAATATTTTCTCGCTGCATTATTTATAAATGAATGTAATATTACTGTCTCTGTTTATCTTCACAGTTCGTCCTGAGGCGTCAGTGTTCCAGAAACACTCGTCTTCTCCAGAGGTGGTGTGTCATGCTACAGGTTTCTTTCCCAAATCAGTGATGATCAACTGGCAGAAGGACGCCGAAGACGTGCACGAGGACGTAGAGCTCAGAGAGACGTTACCCAACCAGGATGGAAGTTTCCAGAAGAGAAGTATTCTGAAAGTCCCAGCTGAGGATCTGCAGAAACACAACTACACCTGCGTGATTGAGCACAGCAGCTTGGGGGAGGAGTTAGTGCTGCCTGTGAGCGAGCGCCGAATCCTGAGAGGTCGGAGAAACACTTTCCTCTAAAACTCCAGATTTACAGAGTGAACCTGATTCATTACTGCAGCACATCATCAACACTCTGTACTCACTTCACAGGTGGAGGATCAGGTGGAGCTCTGATTGATCTCATCATTGGTGTGATTGCGGTTCTGATTTTGGTTGCTGTTGGGATTGTGGTGTGGAGGAAAATGAAATCTGGTGAGTGTAAGGAGATGATGTGAAGTTTTGAGAAAACAGATTTATACTTTTAATTCCTGAAAGGAGATTTAATGAATATTTTACTTCTGTTTAAACACAATTACTTAAACAAACTGGGTATTTCTGCAATGGGCTGCTGAGCTGTCCAGGGTGTACACTGCCCTCGGCTGAGATGGTCGCCAGGCCCCTCCCCGCGACCCGAATTAAGATTGTGTCACAGAAAATGAATGAATAAACAGTGTTTATAATCCAGTCCAGAGTTCATAAGGTTCTGTTTATCTGTGTTTCAGGTTTCAATCCTGTTCCATCCGGATCCTAGAAGTGAATCTTTATGATCCAGAAATGAGGTCACATAATTTATTATCAGTAATTCATTCACTTTGTGATCATTTCAATGATTTTCAGCTTCTCAGGGAGATTCTTCCTCTAACAGCTCTTAAAGGCCATGTTTCTCACTGTCTGGGGTGAGAGGGAAGTATAAAAGAACCATTTCTGACTTTCGTCAAGAGGCGCCGCATAACCATCAGCGTGTTTCTGCCCTCAGTTCTGAATAGAACTGAAAAATTGTTGACTGGACATGAAGCATTCACACACACACACACGCTCATATTGACTCTCACACACACTATTCTTAAAGGTCTTGTAGCGTTGCCTTGTGTTTGTAAAATATATAAAGATTAAATAATTTTCATTCTTGGCTTGTGTTCTTTATAATAATTTAAGAAACAAATTTCGCCAGGTCTTCTGTGGAGTTCAGAGTAAAATTTGTCCAGCTCTCCAGGTGGGAAGGGCAGATACTCTGTCCCCTGTCAATCCCAATTACAACAGCCAATCATGTTGATCTATGTGGAAAAGGATAGACATTTCCTTTGTGTTGTCCACTGGTTCCTGTGAATCAGAATAATAAGCAGTTTGCTCCTCATCCGCTGCTATTTGTGGTGCTGTGGAGAGACCTGCTGCTGTGATACACATTTTTAATATGATATAAATATACAGCAGTGAAAAAGGTAATATTATTCATCCTCAGATCTGTAGACTGGTGGCCTGGTATTGCAGTAGTTCTCACGTCCACCATAGGCCTCGATTTAATTCCCACTCTCAGATGTTTCTGTGTGCAGTTTGCAGGTTCTCTCTGTGCTTGTGTGGGTTTCCTCCAGTTTCCACTTTTCTCCACCAGTCCAAAAACATGCATAATATACTAACTGGCTCTTCCAAATTGCCCCTCAGTGTGAGCACACAGCATGACCAATCAACTGCCTGGAGATTCAAATTATTTGAATGAGTAAAGTCAGGTGTGCTGCCTCTTGGTTAAAACAAAAACCTGCTGCCACATGTCCCCTTGTGGCATGAGCTTCACATGCCTGATGTAGAAGAACCACTGCTGACCTTTGACAAGAGTTGCTGCATAGCCGTCAGCATTTTTCTGCCCTGCGATGGCCTGGTGAGCTGTCCAGGATGTACTTTGACCTCTCCCAGAGTCAGCTGAGATGGGTGCCAGCTCCCCCACGACCTGAATATGGAGACAGCGGTTTCGAAAAGAAATTAATGAATAATTAAAACAATTATTGATTACACTATTCTTACTGCAAACCTTTTTGCATTTGTAAATAAGCTACACAACATTCTGTACTCTATTCATACTTCATTCATACTCTAATATGAAATAAAGAATAAAGAGGGAGAACAGGAGAGGACTAAGGACACACCCCTGTGGTGTTTAGGATGAGAGTGGAGGAAATGTGTTCTATCCTGATGTCTGAGGTCTGTTGCTTAGAAGGTTCAGAGTCCAGTGAGCTCCCTAGGCCCAGATTGTCCAATTTCTGGCTCAGTTTATGTGCTTGGACTGTGTTAAAAGTGGAGGTGAAGTCTACTAACAGCAACATCACAGAGGAGTTGCTGCTGTTCAGGTGTGTGAAGGTTGAGTGGAGAGCATTGTCTGTTGACCTGTTTGTTTGTAAACTGATGTGGATGGAGATCAGGGACGACAGCCTTAATGTAAGACATAACGAATCTCTTAAGACATTTGATGATGTTGGGGGCAACTGGATGGTAGTTGGTCAGGCAGCTGTGTGCTATTCTTAGCCACTGGAATGATTGTGGCTGTATTGAGGCAGGTGGGAACCATACATTGCAGCATCAAGAGGTTAAAGATGGTGATAAAAAAGCCCCGCTCATTTATCTGCACATGCTTCAAGTTCCCTTTCTTTTACTCTTTTTGAACCAGCAGCTTTCTTCATGTTGAATCTGCACAGGGTGGTTCAGATCTGGTGCTGCTGCAGCTGGATGGGGTCATCGCTCCTCTGTGGAAGAGCAGGGCAGGTGTGTGCCTCGTTGGTCAAATTGAGTGAACAACTGGTTGTGAACATTGTGTCTTACTGTAAAACCAGGATTAATCACTGTGAGGTATTTGTGTGCAGCTTCAGGTCATTTTCAAGGATACCAGTCACAAAACCGCAAACAGAATTGATCAATTGAATGAAAAGATACTTGGGGTGTTTTTCGAAGACTTAGAAACCTTGACATGTCCACATCAACTATGTTGTAACTGCTGTAGAATCTCAATAAGCTTCTTTTAAACATGTTTTTGCTTAATATCGGCCCAACCCATGAAGCCCAAATTTGGAACAAGGTGGTGAACCAAAAGTGCACTGTGTGGATTTTTCACTGAAACTGGCCACAATTTTGACTGAAACTGACCATATTAAAGCAATATGACGGCATTCTGCTTTGATCCACGGCCGCATTCACACCCACACATCAGAGCATTTACACCTAGATATTACCGAAAACATGGAAAATATTAGCAAAAATGATAAAATTGAGTCTCACTTAATGTGTGATGCATTGCACCCCAGCATTCACACAGGGAACAGTGTCAGACCCCAGTTGAACAAAACTGTGTTGTTTAAACACCAATCGGACTAAAGACCCCCCAGTGCAGCTAACTGGGTTATCAAAGACAGGCCATGTCTCTCACGGTCTGTGAGGGCTGACTTTCGTAAAGAGTAGCTGCAAAACCGTCAGTGTGTTTCTACGACCTGGAGAGGGATGGCTCCGCCAGGCCAAATCAGCCCAAGTCTCACCATGAAGGCGCCCCAACAACATCCTCGGATGTTAAGGGATAAGTGAAGAAGTGGAAGGACTAAAGACAGAATGGTGGTTTCTTAACTAATCTGTCACCTTTTATGCAAGTAGGGAAGGTCACTTTAGGAACTTCTTATAAGGAGACCAGTTGTGTTTTCCCCTAGACTGGTACTGAGATGGCATGTGCATGCATTGTACAGATGTTCGGCCATTGTGCATAAAGATCCCAGGTGAACTTGTACCTATAGCTAAAATGAGTTAAATGTTAACATGACAAGCATGTATGTAACTTTTCTGTTATTGTGTATACTGTATCTGTGATCAATAAAAAAAGTATCCTGTTGCTACTGCTCATTTATATGATATAATATTACATGTGTAGCTTAACTGTAAGTGTCTGTGGTTATAAATGTGTAGTGCCATTTTGTTACAAAAAGTGTCCGAAAAATTCTTTGTCATTTGTGGAACATATCAATTGAAATCCCTGCTCCACCATACTGTACGAAGACAAGAGAGGTGGGCGTGGCAGTTGACATGTTTGGCATGAGGAATATTATTAAGGAATATTATTATTATTAATTACTATTATGTGTCGATGTATCTTCCAAACCTTCCTGGGCATGCTGCAAATGTTTACATTATATTCATGTTTCTTGGGATCCAAAATATCCGAAGTATTTACATTTATCGCATCGTTTTCCATATCGATGTGCGTCTGCTTACCAGCTTTTTGCCCTAACCGGAAGTCAAAGCCAACTGACCACGTCCGCATGCATAATATACAGAGCACGCGGTCTAGTCTTTCTATCACGTCATTGACACCTGCATTGTTCACAGCAACTGGGAGGTCATATCAATCCTGACTTCTGATTGGTCCGAATATGACTCCTCCCCTTTTCTGTCCATTCTGGGGAAAAAACTGTAGACTTCGAGCTGAAAACTTTTACCTGAAACCCTCACAATGATGGAAATCCTTTTGGCGCTGTGTGTTTATCTGGCGGCAGCAGTTCAGTTTACTGGTTTATTAATAACTTATTTATTCTCTTAATCTGTGAGGATTATTAGTGATTCATTCTAATTCAGTCACATTTCTTTCTAAACACTGAACAATATGTTTAATATTTACCGAATGTAAGAGTTTCATATAGTCAGAGTGTGGTTTGGACATGTACAGAGGAGGGATAGTGAGTATATTGGTAGTAAAATGCTGAGGTTGGAACTACCAGGCAGAAGGCCTCGAGGAAGACCAAAGAAGAGATTTTTGGATGTGGTGAAGGAAGACATGAAGGTCGTTGGAGTCAGAAAAGAAGATGCAGAGGACAGGGTGAGGTGGAGGCGGATGATTTGCTGTGGCGACCCCTGAAGGGAGCAGCCGAAAGTAAAAGAAGAAGAAGAAGAGTGTGGAGATTAGTTATTAAAATCCAGCGACACATTTCCACACAGAAATGTTTATTACACCTAAAATCTACCTCAGAAACCACATTCACCAAAGAATTATTCGCCGAACCTGATATTTATTCTTTCTTCTTCTTTCGGCTTTTCCCTTCAGGGGTCGCCACAGCAAACCATCTGCCTCCATCTCACTCTATCCTCTGTATCTTCTTCTCTGACTCCAACTACCTCCATGTCCTCTTTCACCACATCCATAAATCTTTTCTTTGGTCTTCCTCTCGGCCTTCTGCCTGGTAGATCCAACCTCAGCATCCTACTACCAATATATTCACTATCCCTCCTCTGTACATGTCCAACCCATCTCAATCTAGCCTCTCTGACTTTGTCTCCAAAACATCTTACATGTGCTGTCCCTCTGATGTCCTCATTCCTGATCCTATCCATCCTCGTTACTCCCAAAGAGAATCTCAACTTTTCATCTCTGCTACCTCCAGCTCAGCCTCCTGTCTTTTCCCCAGGGCCACTGTTTCTAAACCATACAACATCGCTGGCCTCAACACCGTCTTGTACATTTATCCTTTCATTCTTGCCGATACCTTCCTATTACACATCACACTAGATACTTTTCTCCAACCAAGTTTGTTACATAGCCTAACCACTCTATGACTGAAGAAACGTTTTATTGTATTCGTCCTACAGTACTTGGTTGGAAGATGGTACTCGTGTCCTCTTTTGATGTGGTTTCCAGCTAGAGGGAGGAGATCCATAGAGTCTCTGTAAATATTGTGAGTGTACTTATAGGTCTTGATCATGTCCCCGCTCAATCTCCGGTATTGCAGGCTTGGGATATGTAGTTTTCTCAGTCTGTCTTCATATCGAAGGTCTTTTGTTTCGGGTATCAACTTTGTCATTGTACACTGTACTTGTTCTAGAAGGTTCTTATCTTTTTGCAGTTTTGGTGACCAGGCCATGTTGCAGTACTCTAGGTGGGGCCTCACTAAAGCTGTATACAATAGCCTGAGACATTCGGAGTCCAAATGCTGGTAAGAACGTCTTATAAGTCCCACTATCCTGTTAGCCTTATTTAACCAAAGAGACGATTCATGGATGTGGTGAAGGAGGACATGAAGGTCGTTGGTGTAAGAGAAGAAGATGCAAAGGATAGGGTGAGATGGAGGCAGATGATTCGCTGTGGCGACCCCTGAAGGGAAAAGCCGAAAGGAAAAGATGATGATCCTGTTAGCCTTATTTACTTGTTTCTCAATGGTTGTGAAAAGTTAAGCTCTGGGTCTATGTTGACTCCTAAATCTTTCTCAAGAGTTGTCTCCTCCAGAATACTGGTCCCTGACTGCCCCTGCATGGTGTACTTATACTTAGGGTTGTTCTTACCTATATAAAGTACTTTACATTTGTCTGTGTTGAAACAGAGTTGCCACATGTCTGCCCATGTTTTAAGATGGTTAATATCTCTTTGCAGGATCTCCTTGTCTGTGTATTGATCAAACCTTCTATACAGCTTTGTATCATCCACAAACATCTCAGTAGGTGAAACCGTGGAATCAGGGAGATCATTAATATATACAACAAACAGGGCAGGTCCAAGGACACTACCCTGTGGTACACCACTTGTCACCTTTCCCATGTGGAGCTTGATCCATTCACCGTCTCACACTGTCTTCTGTCACTGAGGAATGCTTATACCCATCTGTGGACTTTACCTTTTATACTGTAGCCTGACAGCTTAGATAGAAGTTGCTCATGTGGGACTGTGTCGAAGGCTTTTGCAAAGTCAAGGTAGATGCTGTCTGTTGGTACTCCCTCATCAGGATCAGGATCAGGAATGAGCACATCAGAGGGACAGCACATGTTAGAGGTTTTGGAGACAGTCAGAGAGGCTAGATTGAGATGGTTTGGACATGTACAGAGGAGGGATAGTGAGTATATTGGTAATAGGATGCTGAGGCTCGAACTACCAGGCAGAAGGCCTAGAGGAAGACCAAAGAGACGATTCGTGGATGTGGTGAAGGAGGACATGAAGGTCGTTGGTGTAAGAGAAGAAGATGCAAAGGATAGGATAAGCTGGAGGCAGATAATTTGCTGTGGCGACCCCTGAAGGGAAAAGCCGAAAGGAAAACAAGAAGAAGATTCCAGTACAGTACCTAAGTTCATGTTTATGCGTGAGATTTTATGTTCTGTAGCATGTTTAAAAAACGATACCAAAAGGATAAACTTTATTACAGTACTCTTCATGTTCTTTTACATTGAAGTTGGAGTGATGTCTCCAAGATGGCGCTGCCCAGAGGGCGACGTCGCAGAGTTCTCAGAGTCAAATTGTTTCTTTGTTCGTTTTAAATGTTTTATTTGTCGTTTTGTTTGTTCATGTTTTGCACTATGCTCATCCACGACCGGTCGACTCTACTACAGCTATAAGATCGGAGTATCTTTGGGCGTCTATAACTAAGCAGAGCTAGCATGGTATTAGCGGACGTAGCACGCTATTAGAAGACCTAGCATGCTATTAGCAGACCTAGCATGCTATGGTTTGTTTTGTTTTATTTGTTGTTTTGTTTGTTCATGTTTTGCACTATGCTCATCTACAACGAGTTGACTCTACTACAGCTATAACATCGGAGTATCTTCGGGCGTGTATAACTTAGCAGAGCTAACATGCTCTGGTAGGCAGCGAGCCGCATCCCAGCTAACAAAGAAGCCGAGGCGGGACTCTGGCGCTTGGGATTGCAGGGGATGAAGGCCGTGTAGCCGGCTGGTATAATCGCCTTATTGGATGTACTCTACTCGAGCCATGTTTCACAGAAACAGTCCTGTAGATCCCTCTGCGCCGCAATCTGAGCATGAAGCTCGTCCTCCTTGTTTCGCAGGGACTGAACATTTTCAAGCAGTATGGCCGGAAGTGCTAACCAAGCCTCTGGGAACTCAGCCTGGGCTTAATGCTAGCTGGGGTGCGGTTAGCATTGAGCTCCCATAGCAGCTCACGATAAAAGTTGTTGCGTGCTTAGTTGCCCGAAGCTGAAGCTGCTCATGCCGTAGTAGGGTCAACCGATCATAGACGAGCATAGTGCAAACCATGAACAAACAAATAAAACAATTTGACTCTGAGAACTCCGACGTTGCCCTCTAGGTAGCGCCATCTTGGACACGTCACGCCAAGTTCAATGTAAAAGGACATGAAGCGTATTCTCAGAATTAACTTGGGTACTGTACTGGAATAATAATTGAAAAAGACTTTAAAATGAGTGCTTTACAACAGTATATGCTGTGTAATGTTTATATATTTTATTATTAAATATTTTCTTACTAAAAGTTTTTCTTAATCATGACTACATTAATACTGTATTAAGGAGTAAGACTGTCTGTAGAATGTGTTTACAGAACTCGCGGATTATGTCGATTCACAGGAAGGCCCGGAACTGTACCCCGCAAATGTCAAGGGCTTACTGTATCTTATCTTATACATCATCAGATCTTCATCTCTCACTTCAGCAGGACGTCACAGCCTCACACTTTAAGAGCTGTTAGAGGTACAATCTCCTTCAGAGGCTGAAAGAAAACCCCAAGAAACAAACAAAAAATTTGAAATCATCACAAAGTGAATAAAACACTTAATAAAATCATGTGGTGATTTTAAACTTACAGGATCTGGATGGAACAGGATTGAAACCTGAAACACAGATGATGGACAGAAACTTATAAACTCTGGACTGGATTATAAATACTGTTTATTCATTCATTTTCTGTGACACCTAATCCTAATTAGCATCGCGGGGAGGGGCCTGGCGACCATTTCAGCCACGGGCAGGGTACACCCTGGACAGCTCATAAGCCCATTGCAGAAATACTCAGTATGTTTAAGTAATTGTGTTTAAATCGAAGTAAAATATTCATTAAATCTCCTTTCAGGAATTAAAAGTATAAATCTGTTCTCTCGAAACTTCACATCTTCTCCTTACACTCACAGATTTCATCTTCCTCCACACCACAATCCCAACAGCAACAGCAACCAGAACCAGAAGACCAGCAACTACACCAACGATGATACCAATCGGAACTCCACCTGATGCTCCACCTGTGAAGTAAGTAGGGGTGTCATTGAAAACCTATTATTGGTATCGATATATTGATAAAAAAATTTTCAGATGTATTGATACATTAGAATATTGCTGTACTGTTCTATAAATTCATTAAATACAAGGGCGTAGGCTGGTCTGACCGTGGGGGTGCACATCTCAGTTGACCGGAGCCTAAGCCTTAAAGGGGAAATGAAACGCCGACTAAATAAGTTGGCGATAGCTAAAGTATAGTTTATTGAAGCGATTGTGGCTTAAATTTTACATCATAAATAAACCATTGCACACACAGCGGTTTTGTTTTATGTGCTTGTCATATAAGTTATCGACCCGAAAGCCGCCATGGCTAAGTGCCCGCCTACACAAAGTTACCGTGACATCACCGGGTTGGTTCAAAGTATCACATGAAATATAGTACATGCATCTCACAGCATATTATATGATATAAACAACATGGAATCTCACGCCAACAACACGCACAGTTTTTCAGCAGAAGACGATTCATCTATTACTCTCAGAAGACGAATCAAATATTATAGTTCAACCAAAAACATTATCAAATATATTTCAAACTACATCTGCAAATACATGTGATAAATACATTTACAAATTGAGCTAAATTTATTTATCTATTCAAAGGAACACACAAATATTAATACATATTTACAGCACAAAACTATTAATTTTATAAAAGTACTGGCCATTAGGCTGCAGATCCAGACTGGATGGCTTATAATTATTTTAGCCATTCATTCTCTGTGCATCAATGTTTGTGTTCTAACACATGTGCAGGAACCGAAGGCGGTACGAACAGACTGTGCTTTATTATCACACTCGCACCTTGTTTGATTGACAGTGTTCAGCTATTATTGCTTACTGTTTGTTGATTGGTCAGCTCGGGCGTGCACATGCGCAGTGCCCGTTACACGTTAAATTCCGGTTTACTTCCTGATTCTAGTCATGCGGAACTTATCTCCGACTTTCTCTTCAACAACGATCATTTTCTTTCTTTCTTTCTTTCGGCTTTTTACCGTTCTCGGGAGTCACCACAGCGAATCATCTGATTTGCACATTTGATTTGGCATAGTTTTTACGTCGGATGCCCTTCCTGTGACAACCCTTTTAGCAAGGGACAGAAACACGCTGATGGCTTTGCAGCCTACTCTTTACGAAAGTCGGCAATGGTTCTTTTACATGCCTCTCACCATAAACAGTGACAGACATGGCCCACCTTTGATAACCCAGTTAGCTGCCCTGGGGGGGCAGTGACAACCCTGTGGGGTCTCGAACCCTCAACCTTAGGATCAGCAATCCTGCACTCTATCCACTAGACCAGGGGTCGGCAACCTTTGCCATTCAAAGAGCCATTTGGACCCGTTTTCCACATTAAAGAAAACACTGGGAGCCACAAATCCTTTTTTGACGTTTTAAATCAAATCACACTGCATGTAATGTTTTTCCCCTTTTTCCTTCATGTTAATATAAAATAACAATATGTTACATTGATTTAAACGACTGCAGAGACCATTACATTACAATTCTGTTTGCAACAAAAACATTTAGATTAAAAAAATTGCCAGCCTCCCATGACCCGAATTAGAATTAAGCGGTTCAGAAAATGAATGAATGTGTACGAATGCTTCTTGTGTTTTTATAAAGAAAAGAATATCCATCCCACGAAGCGCGGGACGGGCTGCAGCCAGATGTGTAACGGGTTGGGTTGCCAACCTCACCAATCACGCCCTTCGTGGGATCTTCTTTTCTTTATTCGTTATATTAATGTTGTTTTGTCATAGTTTTAATTTACAAAAATGACACCAACACAGAAAAGTATTTGAAGACTTATTTTAAGAAGGAGCCTGCTCAACATTCTTTTAAATAAATATTAATGCTTAATGCTGCACTGACCGACCCATTCTCAGAGTGGATACTGAACCACAGTGAGGACAGTTATTTAATCTGGAGATTGCTGTGTATAAACAAATCTCATCCACATCTCTTCCTTCAGCTGTGATTTCTGTTCCTGAATTACAAACCCCGGTGGCAGAAAAAAATCTCTCTCTCACCGCACTGCTGCTTGCCATGAGCTCTTTTAGGGCTCTTTTATATTTATTTGGTGTGGGCGGGGTGATTTTGTGTGTGTGTTCTTGTGTTCTTGTGGACACACACAAAATCACCCCGCCCACACAAATAAATATCCGCCCACATCTGTGACTCTTAATTTTCATCTATGTAATTTTCAACCCGAAAAGAGCATTGGAAGGGTACCCAGATCATTCAGGTGAAAAAAAACCTAGATTGGACATTACTGTTTCAATTCTGAAGTGGGGCCATCTTGGTGGGATCACATGACTGTTTAAGACTTAAAGCAAGGTGGCTCACGAAGATGGCTCCAATTCAGAATTGGAATAGTAATGTCCACTCTAGGTTTTTTTTCTTTTCTTTTGATTATCAGTGATTGGTGGGAACAGGTGGAAGGTGTGGCTATTGTTTGGTTGAAGTAAAAACCTGCACCCACACCGGCCCTTTTGCTGTGTGAGTAACTAAGCACTTTGTGGTGCACCAGTCAGCCACCGTAAAGCACAACTTTATTTTGAAAAGCCATGGAGCCGCACCAGAAAGGTGAAAGAGCCGCATGCGGCTCCGGAGCCGCGGGTTGCCGACCCCTGCACTAGACCATCACTGCCCCACCATCTGTGAGTGAGTCATTAAGTTTATTTATAAGATTGTGAATACACAATTTCTTGTCCAGCGGAGACAAGAACAGACCAAGATATATTACAGTAGTTTGTATAATGCATTGAATATTTTATAATAAAGTGACCAATTACGAAAGCCAAATCCGGAATAAAAGGCAGGAAATAGTTTTCCACCGACAAGATTTTAATTAACATTTTTTTGTATTTAACAAATCTACAAACACTTGTCAATTAAAAAGTTTAAGAGATATGTATTTTTACAATTCATAATTATTATGCAAGAAGATGCACATATCTGCATTATCCGGTGATAAGTGTCTGTTCTTGTTAAAAATGCTCACCGCTGTTGAGAACATGTGCTCTGAGGGCACACAAGAAGCAGAGACGTACCATTTACCCTACAGAGAGGCGGACGTACCATTTACCTTACAGAGAGGCAGGACGTACCATTTACTATACAGAGAGGTGGGACGTACCATTTACCATACAGAGAGGTGGGACATACCATTTACCACACAGAGAGGTGGGACATACCACTTACTATACAGAGAGGTGGGACATACCACTTACTATACAGAGAGGCGGGACCATTTACTAGGGGTGTCATTGAAAATGAAACGTGCAAATCTGATGATTCGCTGTGGCGACTCCCGAGTGAAAGGGAAAAAGCCGAAAGGAAGACAGACAGAGGTGGGACGTACCATTTACCACACAGGAGCTGGGACGTACCATTTACCATACAGAGAAGTGGGACATACCATTTACAATACAGCAAGGTGGGACGTACCATTTACCACGCAGAGAGGTGGGACGTACCATTTACTAGGGGTGTCATTGAAAATGGCATTTACTACAGATGCTGTCATGAACACAGAAAGCTCTAACGTTAGAAGTATCGATATCCCTTTGATAGGTATCGATTATCGATCGACATAATTATATTGGCGATATATCAATATTCTGATTGTCAATGACATCCCTAGAAGTGAGTACAGAGTTGATGATGTTCTGCAATAATGAATCACTTTCACTCTGTAAATCTGGAGTTTTAGAGGAAATCATTTCTCCGACCTCTCAGGATTCGGCGCTCGCTCACAGGCAGCACTAACTCCTCCCCCAAGCTGCTGTGCTGAATCACGCAGGTGTAGGTGTGTTTCTGCAGATCCTCAGCTGGGACTTTCAGAATACTTCTCTTCTGGAAACTTCCATCCTGGTTGGGTAACGTCTCTCTGAACTCCACGTCCTCGTGCACGTCCTCACTGTCCTTCTGCCAGGTGATCATCACTGATTTGGGGAAGAAACCTGTAGCATGACACACCAGCTCAGGAGAAGACGAGCGTCTCTGGAACACTGACGCCTCGGGACGAACTGTGAAGATAAACAGAGACAGTAATATTACATTCATTTATAAATAAAGCAGATAGAAAATATTTTATAAAAGATTAAATCATGCTGGAAGTGTCACATGATTTTTTTCTTGAAACGGTGAAATCAGAACCAACACTGTGGATCACCTTTCCTCTCCAGAGTCTCTTTTCCAAACGACTCGTGTCTCTTTAACCAATCGATACACTCTTTCTCCAGGTAATTCTTCCACTGAATAGCAACTTCTGCAGTTTCCCACTTGTACTTGGTGATCAGAGTTTGAGGTGTCGGAGCGACCCAGCTGAGAGTTTCCAGATCCAGACTGATGAAATCTTCTCCATCATAACCATACTGCGTGTATCCTCTAGTGGTACCGTCATCATCGATCTCGCAGCCGTGCATATTCTGCCATGTGTGAACACCTGCACACACACACACACACACACACACACACACACACACACACACAAACAATTCCACTAAATTCTGCTCTTCGTTTTGTGTTTATCTGAGATGATATTTATTTATAAATATTAAACAGCAGAGATTTCTTCTGTTATTGTCTTGCCATAGACGGCTCAGTCGAACCCCCAACCTTTTAACTTTTTTTTTAAACCAGATGTGACTCAGATGTTGGATGATGGTAACACTTGTTTTTAATTCTCTGTCAGTTGTTCTTTATTTGATAATTGGTGAAACTGCTCCAATGTTTTAATGACTAATCTAATCACTGGGCTGTGTGAACTCAGTGTAATCACGAGGAAAGGATTACCAACACATTCTTTATTGTCACTCATGAGCGGAAGAGAAAGTTCATGCAGTGACCGAACAACTTTGAGATTTTAATCACAACAGCTGAGTACCGACAAATCACTGAACATTCTGCAATAAACAGCACAGGATTATTCAACATGCACAACACCGCTGCAAACACGACGGGACTAATTTTGGGTCAGTGATTCATGTCGTCAACTACTGACTGTTCATTTACTGACCAGAAGCGCTGTGAGAACCGTGACCCTCAACTGCTCAGTTCTGAGTGTGTGTGTGTGTGCCCTACTCCTTGTCAAGGTTGTGCTGGAATGGGCTCCAGGTTCCCAGTGGCCCTGAACAGGATAATTAATGAATGAATATTTTCAATGTACAGAAACCTGATGAAACTGATTTTATAGAGAATCAGAGACGAAAAGACTTTTAATGCGAATAAAGATTTAAGGTGGGTTTATTTATTCATTCTTCAATATTTTACCCTTCTAGGGTTGTGGGAGCTCTGGATCCTATGTCAGCCGACTCTGAGTGAAGGCGAGTACACCCTGGACAGCACCACATCCATCACACACACACACACACACACACATTAACACTCACACTGACACCTAGGGACGATCTGGAACAGCTGGTTAGTCTAAAACAGGGGTGTCAAACTCATGCCACAAAGGGCCATGTGGCTGCAGGTTTTTGTTTCAACCAAGCAGCAGCACACCTGACTTGGCTCATTCAAACAACTGATAAGAATCTTCAGGCAGTTGATTGGTCAATCTGTGTGCTCTGTCCAGAAACTGACCAATCAAATGCCTGAAGACTCTTATCAGTTGTTTGAATGAGCCAAGTCAGGTGTGCTGCTGCTTGGTTGAAACAAAAACCTGCAGCCACATGGCCCTTTGTGGCATGAGTTTGACATCCCTGGTCTAAAGTGAAAGTGTTTGGACTGCAGAAGGAAACTGGAAAGCCCAATGGAAACCCAGACATTCAGGACTGCACTGTGAGCCACACGTGGGAACCACGATGCTCCGGCGCCGGCGTAACCTGGGATTCACCCAATGAGGTTTCATTTAACTTCATGAACCAATAGTAACACTTGAGCGGCGCAGGACCGAACCCCCGTCCTCACCTCACGTGACTTCCTGCACTACTTCCTTTATTTCAGTGTTTACACTTTCAAACAACCGTGACACAGTAACCGAGTCCACAGTTATTCACTTTCGGGAAAAAGTCTCTTTCTGTGTGGAATACGCCTGAACAATCCATTAATTGTGTGAACAATCCGAGTAGGAATGAAGGAAAACGCCGCCATCCCCTTGGATCGGTGTGCAAAGTGTGAAACACTCAGAACCATCCACCGGTTCACTCACATCTCTGTACAATGTTTCTGTCCAATCACTTTAAAAAAAAAACTCAAACGCTATCAGAAAAATGTCCAAATAATTATTTATTTAATTAATCGAGGAAATAATATTATATTGTGTTCTGATAGAAATGTGAAAACAGAATAGCGAGGAGTTTTAACCTGATCAGAATCTGTTGTACTTGATTTCAACAGAGAAACACAGACCTGTCTCGGATTAACATCAACAATCCAACAGAAAATCTCAATTTATATTTTTATTTTCATTTCCTGTATTAATCCCACATGGCAAACTTAACCTCTGCACTTAAACTTGTCTAAAGTGAGCACACACACACACGCACGCACACGAACACCCCCCCCACACACACACACACACACACACACACACACCCACTTGTTTACAGACACATGTGAACACACACACAAGAGGTGTTTGATGTATTTTTGGATATTTTGTGTGGCATCATAATACGGAAATAAAAAGAGAACTTTTTGCAGATGGCATTTTTATTGTGTGTGAAGAATGTATTGAATCTGATTAGTGATATTTAAAAGGATGGACATTTTTTTCTGGCCACTGAGGGGGTAAAAACAAGGTTATCTCAATACCATGTTCACAAGACATCAGCGTCTAAATGGCAGCGTTCTGGGGAGGCTCCACATCCACAACACGTGTGAAACGACGCCGTAGTTTATTTCCAGTGGCACCGCAATTCACTCCGTCACACGAGCACGGACGCTACAGGAACATCAGTCACTTTTTACTCAAACCTTTTATCAGCAGTGTTATCGAACAGAGTTCCAACAAATCTGTCAAACACACGATGTACGATTTAAGAAAAACTACAATAATCAGAGTCGTCTGTCCCGTAGTTTGCCGTGAGAATCTCGTGTTTACACAACGTGAATGGAATGTTTATTTTTTTACTTCCATTGTTTACTGCTTCCTCACTCATGTGATGGCTGTAAGAAATCTTGGAAGAAATACCGAGGGGTGAAATCATCTTTATTATCAGTTCAATATCCATGTAAATAAAAATATATACGAGTTATAATTAAATATCACAAGAATTATTTACCCCAGGCTTTTAAACTCCGAGATTAAAATACACCAATAAGCAGATTTACAGTCATATTTATTTATAAATAAAATATATTGATGGTTTCACATCAGTACAGAACAGTATCATATACAATACTTGAGACAGTGGAGGCTTAATTATGAGAGGAACGGGTTTGGGACCGAAAGGTCATGGGGTCGATTCCACAACCAGCAGGAAAAATGTGTGAACAGCAGTGCGTATATGTGTGTGTGTGAATACACGTGTGCTCACTTTGGTTAAATACTGAGCCAAAAATGCCCATTTTGTGATGAATACAGTACATTTGTCTGTCTTCCTTTCGGTTTTTTCCCCTTTTACTTGGCAGTCGCCACAGCGAATCATCTGATTCGCACGTTTGATTTGGCAGAGGTTTTTAAGTCGGATGCCGATGAATACAGTACATTAATAGTGGCTAGATTGAGATGGTTTGGACATGTACAGAGGAGGGATAGTGAGTATATTGGTCGTAGGATGCTGAGGTTGGAACTACCAGGCAGAAGGCCCAGAGGAAGACCAAAGAGAAGATTTGTGGATGCGGTGAAGGCGGACATGAAGGTCGTTGGAGTAAGAGTAGAAGATGCAGAGGATAGGGTGAGATGGAGGCAGATTATTTGCTGTGGCGACCCCTGAAGGTAACAGCCAAAAGGAAAAGAAGAAGAATACTGTATATTATAATAATGATGATTGAATGTGGATTTCAGATAAATAACTAAATTCTTAATTTAAAAATTCTGCGGACGCTCCGTGTGGTCCATTCCAGCTCAGTTCCCCCGAACCTCTTGTCAGTGTCAGTGTGAGGTATAAATGCTATTGATGCTGATGTAAGAGAGACATATGACACCATGAATGACTCCGTATGATATTCCATCACAATTATTATCATTGAACCCCTTCATCAGTGCTGTACACTTACTATTAATGATTATATTTAAACTACAGACATTCTAACAGTAATAATAATGTAATTAATGATAAAAGCTGAGATAAGGTCCATCTCTCTTTATCATGCACACGCGCGAACACACACAGACACACGCTCGCACATGCACACAGATGTGCATGAGCACACAGACACACAATGGCAGGAACACATCACACCGTATCAACACAGCTTTGATACAACATGGACTTAAAGAAAGAACTGAACTTCTTTTATTCATTCATTTTCTGAACCCCTTATTCCTAATGAGGGTCATGGGAAGGCTGGCACCCATCTCAGCCAACTCTGGCGAGGGTGGAATACACCCTGAACAGCTCACCAGGCCATCGCACTGCCAACACACACAATTATTCACATCTTGGGACATACTGTGCATGTTTTTGGACTGCGGGTGGAAACTAGAGGACCCGGAAGAAACCTGCACAAGCACGAGGAGAACATACAAACTCCACACAGAGACGCCCAGGCTGGGAATTGACCCCAGGACGTGTTTGCTGTGAGGTGGATGTGCTAACCACTATGCCACCGTGCCGCCAAACTGTGAGCTTGTCCCTGTAAATTTCTCAATTTCGACTCCACTTTTTGCTTTTTGTGATGTCATAGTTCATAGGTCAAACATCAAGCACAACCAGAAAAGTATTTTACCTGGGGTTTTTATTTTATATACTTTTATATACAGTGTATTATCTTCTTTCAATCTCAACACACACTGTTCTTTCATCCAGGACTAAAACATTTTTTATTCTTGCAGGGTTTTTTAAACACCACAAGGGGGCAGTGTTTGTATCAACCGCCAGAAACCCAACACAGTCGAGGTGAAGATTCCCCAAACCCACCTCCTGAATAAAAACATTTCTCAACGAATTTGCACTGAATTATCATTTTGGTCTGAAAAGATCACAAATCAGTTGGCAGGCCCTGGATTTTGCAAAAATATTTATCACAGCGTTCATCAGCATCAAGTCAGTGATATGGCTCCCGGGTGGAGCATCCACAAGGTGTGCGACTATTAATCCGGAGATCGCAAGTTCAAATCCGGGTTAATGCCACAGCTGACCGTGGCGGGGAGCCCATGGCTGAACTCTCACAGGAGGGAGGGATGGCATACGCTCTCTCCTTTCACTCACAGTGCTCGCCAGCCAATCATGGGGGTCTGTGAGCTCATTCGTACAAGGGGTGGATAGTGTTTCCCATCCAAGTGTGTTAAACTGTCCCCAAATATGCATACACCACAGTTCAAAAAGATGCGGGTGGCAGGCATGTGCATGCTTTCACTCCTCCATGGTCGGTGGAAGTCATGTGATAGAGAAGTAAATACCTAATGGGTGGGAATTGGATACGACTAAATTAGGGAGAAAATGGGGGAAATCCGAAAAAAAAAGGGGGGGGGGGGGGGCGGTGCCGGGAGAGATACAGACAGACATGAGGATATGTAGATACAGACATACAGAACACACAACAGACACCAACTTCATGTTCAACTTCTACTGGGCTCCGGAGCTTCGCTCTTAACATCTTCCACCCGAGGAAAATGAATGACGTGATCAAAGAGAATTTTTATTTGTGCAGGAAATAAATAACATGTCTCATACAGAATGCCGTGTGTGTGTGTGAGTGTGAGAGAGAGAGAGAGAGAGAGAGAGAGAAAGAGTGTGTGTGTGTGTGTGTGTGTGTGTGTTTACCTTGAGTGTGATTAAATCGCTGCATTAGTGTGACCACAACATCTTTGCTGATCTCCTCATTACCCTGACTCAGCTGTGTGGATCTGTCCCAGTACTCTGGTTCTTCATTCTGTTCCATCCACTCAGTCTTTGGGATGAACCTTCTGATGTTGCTGTCATAATACTCAAACAGAACTCCATCGATTAGACCAACAACAGTGAATTCTGGGAAATTTGTTCCTGGTGGGACTGCGGTCTGAAAGTACTTGAAAGAGTGTGTATCTGTAAAAGTATAAAAACACACATTCATGTTACGTTTAATACTTCAGCAACAGAAAAACACACATAACCAAATAATACTGTTATTAAAACTCTTCCACTGAATTCTGTTTACATTTAAAACATCACAATTCTGTACCATCAGTGAATAAACAAAAGTCTGTCAATCTGGAAACATATAAGCCTTAAACTTTACACAAAAAGTAGAGAACCAGCATCCTGACTGTGAGTAAAATTATTATTTACACAATGTACATTTAATGTAATGATATTCTCATTTAAATTTATTGTAATTACAGAGCTGAGCACCAGTACAACACAAACACTTTTAATCAGATCTTCTCTTCTGGTGCTTCCTCTTATAATTATTACTATTATTATTATTCTTATTATTACTACAGTAGGCCCTAGGCATTCGCAGGGGTTCGGTTCTGAGCCCTCCCGCTAATCGAGATAATCCGCGAGCTCTGTATCCGGAAGTAAAACCCCATGTATGACGTCATATGCGCGAATGAGCAGCCGAAAGTAAAATACTATGTATCCATTACATGCGCTAAAATATGCTTCTTAAACACATTCTATAGACAGTCTTACTCATTAATAGAGTATTAATGTAGTAAAATATAGTAATGATTAAGGAAAACTTTTTATTGGTGAGAGGTTCATGTAAAAGAACCATTGCTGACTTTCGTAAAGAGTAGCTGCAAAGTCGTCAGCGTGTTTCTGTCCCTTGCTAAAAAGGGTTGTGACAGGAAGGGCATCCGACGTAAAAACCTCTGCCAAATCAAGCGTGCGAATCAGATGATTCGCTGTGGCGACTCCCGATTAAAAGGGAAAAAGGCGAAAGGAAGACAGACAGACTCACTCTTATTTTTGTTGATGATAAAATATAAACATTATACAGCATATACTGTTGTAAAGCACTCGTTTTAAACCATTTTTCAATTATTACTCCAGTACGGTACTGAAGTTAATTCTGAGAATGTTTGTGCGCGAGATTTTATGTTCTGTAGCATGTTTAACAAATGATATACCAAAAGGATAAACTTTATTACGCTTCATGTCCTTTTACATTGAACTTGGAATGACGTGTTCAAGATGGCACTGCCTAGAGGGCAACGTCCCAGAGTTCTCAGAGTCAAATTGTTTCTTTGTTCGTTTTAATTTGTTTTATTTGTTTGTTCGTGTTTTGCACTATGCTTGTCTATGATTGGTTGACCCTAGTACAGCTATGAGCAGCTTCAGCTTTGGCAGCTAAGTACGCAGCAACTTCTATCGTGAGCTAATATGCTATGGGAGCTCAATGCTAACCGCCCAGGCGGAGTTCTCAGAGGCTTGGTTAGCACTTCCGGTCATACTGCTTGAAAATGTTCAGTCCCTGTGAAACAAGATGGACGAGCTTCATGCTCAGATTGCAGCGCAGCGGGATCTACAGGACTGTGTTTCTGTGAAACATGGCTCGAGGCTAGTACACCCGATAAGGCGATTGCACCAGCCAGCTACACGGCCTTCATTCCCTGCAATCCCAAGCGCTGGAGTCGTCGTTTAGCCCCTTCCCGCCTGGGCTTATTGTTAGCTGGGGTGCGGCTCGCATTGAGCTGCCTACCATAGCATATTAGCTCTGCTTAGTTATACACGCCCGAAGATACTCCGATCATATAGCTGTAGTACTGTCTACCGGTCATAGACGAGCATAGTGAAAAACATGAACAAACAAAATAACAAATAAAACAAATTAAAACGAACAAAGAAACAATTTGACTGAGAGCTCTGTGACGTCGCCCTCTGGGCAGCGCCATCTTTTAGACGTTACTCCAACTTAAAAGTAAAAGGACATGAAGAGTACTGTAATAAAGTTTATCCTTTTGGTATCGTTTGTTAAACATGCTACAGAACATAAAATCTCACGCATAAACATGAACTTAGGTAGTGTACTGGAATAATAATTGAAAAAGATTTTAATACAATAGTTCAGCGAAAACCGTCGTTTCTCAGGAGAAAGTCTTATTTCTTCAGAAGAGACATCCAGCGTTTTCTATCGCTTAGCCAGAGAAGATGCATAGCATTTGAGTGGTATCATAGAGCTTAACTGGTAATTAAAACACCCACAAAAAAAGAGGCTCATTGACAACTTGTGCGTGAATGAGGGAAAAGGCGCGGGACATGAGCGTAACCAATCAGAAGAGGACAGCCATTGGCTGAATTTGAATCTCGTGCCGGTTGCTCGGCAGTCAGCGGATACTCAAACCGTGGGTGCAAAACCACGAATTGTCGAGCGCATACTGTATTACTATTCGTTTATTATTATTTTACAGGGATCCCTCACTTTCCACGCTTAATTGGGACTGAGAGCCCCACGCAACTATTGAAATCTGCGAAGTAGGATCACCCCCCCACACACTGACGTATACGTACATGTATATGATATCAATAAATACATATTCAATGCTTTAAATGCTTATAATAACAATTACACATTAAAAATAATGCATAAGATGTAAATAAAATATAAATATGCACACAGACACGCACCTCACATAAAAATGTAAGTAGTTTTGATGGGAGATTTTGGGTTGTTTTTTGCTTTGTGTTGGTTTAGGGTTTTTTTTTTGTATAATTGGCCTGGTTTTTGTGGCATTTTCCTCCAAGTTTTCCGCTATTCTTCCTTAAATGTTATTACTTTTTAATTCGATATATATATATATATATATATATATATATATATTTTTTTTTTTTTTTTTAAACCGCGATGCACTGAAGCCGCATGAATTGAAACATGAAGTAGCGAGAGATCCCTGTATTACTATACTGTACTTCCTTAGCGAGTCTGTAGCCAGGTTTCCATGAACCTGTAACATGTAATTTAACTCATTATCTCATGACCATCTCTTCCTGACTTGAAGTGGGAGTGACGGAAAAGGAAATGCACTAAAGCGTAGAGGAGAGGAGGTCCTCAGGTATCACTGCGAGAACCTCGGATCACTTTGAGTTCTGTGATGCTATGCAAGAGTCAGACACCATACAAAATGCTCATTCTGAGAAAAAAAAACAAGACTAGTTTTAGTTTTTCTAAAATTTAATGTTATTGAGAGGAGGGGGGCTTTTGAAATGGCATCTTTATCTAATACAGTTCTAATCATTTTATAGACCAAGGGTCAGGAACCTATGGCTCGCAAGCCAGATGTACATTTGATGACTGCATCTGGCTCTCAGATAAATCAGGTGGCCTTTCTGAATAGAATAACTATTTAATAGAATAATACATCATTTTGCTGTCCTTTAAATAAAAATGAAGAAAAAAAAACATCAAATAAAACAAAAACAAATAAATCTCACACATTTCAATCTATACAACTATTTTTAATTGCACTTATTGCTGTGGTGCACAGCGAAGAGCCAATCCTTTCTGTACTCCAGTGTGTGGGCAGGGCCGATACCATGAAACTCTAATTTTATTGGATTATATACGACAGCCTGCACAAGTTGTTTTTGAGTAAAGAGGTAAATTTTCCTCGTTTTGATCAGCTCGTGTGCAAGAAGCCAAGCAGAGCTGGCAAGCGAAACACAAATGGACAGAATGAAAAAACTTCAACCCGCAGACCAGCTGATTGCCTTGGGACCATAATCAACTCTCATCTCCTCCTCAATCTCTCACACAAGGTGTCTAAAATCTCACGCATTAATACAATTATTTCCCAATTTTATTATTTTTTAAATTTTTTAAGAATGTAATTTCCGCGAGCAAATGCCATTGGCTATGTCTTTTACGTAAACATACAGCTTCTCTTTCTGCTTCTGGCTGCGGGATCCTTTACCATAAAATCAGATACATACACGCACTTAAAAAATAAAGGTTGTGAAACTTGCTCAGATGATGTTTTCATTTACTAATGTAGTTAAATGTAGATTTAGTTAGAATTGTTAACATTGTTAATAAGTTTCAGTTTGCAATTCCATGTGTAGTTGCAAGGTTGCTGCATATGAGACATGCCATCTATCAGCAAAGACAGCAATGATTATTATGAAGAATTATTTGGATAAAACTTCAAAACAGAGAAATGGTACAATTAATACTTTACTTTAGCCAACCGTATTTCTGATATAGGTTATTAGTTTACACTTCATTTTCATTCGTTCTTTTATTGAAGATTTCATTTACATTACATTATTAAATCTTACAGACGACATGTGTGTAATTTTGTATTTTTCCCCTATGTCTGTGTTTAATCATTACATATAAAACTTGAATGAACTGGCTTAAAAATCACTCTTAAAAACACTGAAAACCAAAATTTTCTGGGAAGCTTTGCCCCCCTATACCCCCCACCACCACAGCGTCGCCCTGGACCTGACCAGGGGCTGCGCCCCCTGGACCACTGCCTCTCATTTTTTATTAATCTTAGGGGTTGACAGCTATGTGGGACGTGCTTCCTGTCACAAACACTGCAGCATGTGAGTCATATTGACCACTTTTGGCTCCAGATGCGCATGCGAGCGGTCCTGCTCATACCTGAAAAGCATCAAGACCAACCTGCGGTCACATAATAGATGGAAGCCTAAACGCCTGCATGAAGCTGAACCTCACCCCGTATCAACCAGACTACAAAGCTATCAGCAAAACCATGCAGCACCAGAAGCATTAATAGTAAGACGTACTTTTCTTATTAATAAATAACTTCGTTATGACAATGTCGTTTAAAATAAATTCAGATTCGTATTATTTGCTGTGGCGACTCCCGAGTAAAAGGGAAAAAGCTGAAAGGAAGACAGACAGACAATTATACTGTAAAATTGTTGGTCTCAGTATTAAAAAATATATTTGGCTCTCAGAGGATTAGATGTTATTTTTTTTTTTTGGCTTTCTTAGTCAAAAAGGTTCCCGACCCCCGTTACAGACTGGACTGTGATGCCTGAGGTGTACAATAGTGCACTGGACTCGTTGACAGACTTCTGTAGATTCATCAAGAGTGAACATCTAATTCTAATGTAATATGTGCAGTGGACATATTATAGATTATTACATCGCTCGGTGTGAACTGCACTATAACTCGGGGCTTGTAGAGGGAGATACTTTAGATTTGGAAGTCTCCCTAAAAAGGCCCCCTGATATCTTTTTAGTAATCCGCAATATCCACCTATATCAAATGAAGCTGGCAATTTTCCCATGATTCACAAATACTGTATTATCAAGTAAAAGAACAGTGAGAAACACAACCTGAATTTATTACAAAAGTTTTCACATGACAGGTTCCCCCTGCAGGCCCACTTCATGTCCACATTCATCACAGTATTAAAAATCAATCCCTTAATTTTCCATTCACTTGTTTTACATTTACATTAAACAATGACACTGGATTCAGATCTCAGAACACAGAATCATTAATTATTCACTCACTCACTCATTTTCTAAGCCGCTTAATCCTATTAAGCTCACATAGGTTTCTGGTGCCCATCTCAGCCAAATCTGGGCAAGGGCTGAGTACAATCTGGACAGCTCGTCAGCCTATCACAGCGCCTCATTCATCATCATCATCATTTTCTGAACCATTGAAGACTAATTAGGGTTGTGGAGAGGCAGGCACCCGTTTCAACCGACTCTGGGCGAGGGTGAGGTACATCCCGGACACTTGCCAGGCCATGGTAGGGCAGAAACACATTGACAGCTTTGGTTCTTTTACATTCCTCTCACCACACACAGTGAGCGAGATGACGCCTGAGAATATGTAGACTTACTGCTGCCACTCAAACTGTATGTTGCCCTGATTTGTCGACTCCATATCGCCGTCATGAACCTTTATGTTCTGTTGGAATGGTCCACTGCGCAGGGCCCCGTATGAATTATAGTTTATCTATTTGGAGACCCTGCCCACCAATCACGTTGTCTGCATGTGGACTTATTTACGTGTGGAGTTCATGAAGTGAAAGCACAGTGAGGAGACGACTGTGGCGGTCTGACTCGAAAGTGTTGGTTTAAACAGATATTTAAATTAACAAGACAGGTGAGAATACTGAACGAGGACATCCCCTGAAAAGCAAACACAGATTTGGACCTCAGTCGTTGGAGACGTGTATCAGGAGCTTCGCTTTTACTCAGTGCTTGGATTTGATTTATTTACATTTTAAGCGCAGATTGAATTGGAGAGAAGCCAATGACCTGTGAAACTGCTTGATGCTTAAATGACTGAGAAGTTTAATGGAGTAATGCATGCACAGGAAATATTAAATAAATCAACAAAAAGTAATAATACTGTATATCCAAAATATAATAATAATAATAAAAATAATAAGACGTAATAATAATGTAGAGGCTAATATAAATAGCAAAATTAAGAAGCCAACACAAACCCAACTTTGTCGGGGTGGGGCTGGTGTTATGCAATCAGGAGAAAGGTTCGTGTGACTGAATCATTGCGTTTAGAATTTATCCCACGTTCATCTCTCACCTGACATGAACTGGTCACTGCACACAGGTTGTGACGTCTTGGTTTCAAGATTCTGATGTTTTTACATATATTACACATTTCATGTCCTTCAACCAGGCCATCCGCCTTTACAAACTCTACAGATAACATGAATAATTCAGCGCACTGCCTTTAAACTGGCGACTGATTGCAATTCACAGCACAACATCTGGCTGGCATGCCATCAAGGTTCCATTTGGCTTTTTTGCCAACCAATATGGCTACCGTGTGACCCAGGATGTGACATCACTGCAATCGCTGGTGTACAATACATTCGCTGAATAAGCATAGTTCATACTCAGCCAGTGCAGTGTCACGTCTGTTCGTCACAATGGATTCAAAATTCAGCGTCGCTTTCTGTGGTATTTTTGTGTTGGTCTCCGATAATTATGACATCATGAGAACCGAGGTTTCGGTCACTTTTCGTGGTTCTGGAGTTACTCAAAAACAATTCGAAAGCACTGCACACTCCACCCTAGCCTAACTGGAGTTATTCCATATCAACATGGGTCAATTTTCAAAATAGCAGGAAAGATGTCATGCATTGCTGAAGTGCCCTTGAGAAAAGCACCTCACCACCAACTGATCCCCAGGTGTCCCATGTGTGGCAGCCCACCGCTCCTAGTGTGTGCACTCACTGCTTACTTGTGTGTGTCTTCTTTCTTCTTTTCTCCTTCTTTTTCAGGGGTCGACACAGCCACATGTTTGATTTGGCATGGGTTTTTACGTCGGATGCCCTTCCTGACACAACCCTTTATCAAGGGACTGAAACACACTGATGGCTTTGTAGCTACTGTTGACGGAAGTCAGCAATGGTTCTTTTACATGAACCTCACACCATAGACAGTGAGAGACATGGCCCGTGTTTGATAAACTAGTTAGCTGCACTGGTAGGGGGGCCCAGTGACAGCCTTGTGGAGAGTATATGGTTTAAATGCAGTGCCAATAGCCTTGGACTTTCCCTCGCAGGATTAATAGAATATATATCAAAATAATGTATTGACTGATGACAGAAGTGTGTTAGGAAGATGGAAAGAGTACTTTGAAGAGCTGATGAGTGAGGAAAATGAGAGAGAGAAAAAAAAGAGTAGAAGAAGTGACCATTGAGGAGCAGGATGTAGCAAAGATTAGTAAGGGTGAAGTAAGGAGGGCACTGAAGAGAAGAAAGAGTAGAAAGGCAGTTGGACCTGATGACATACCTGTGGAGGTATGGAACTGTCTAGGAGAGGTAGCAGTAGATTTTCTGACAAGAACATTCAACAAGGTCCTTGAGAGTGAGCAGATGCAGGAGGAGTAGAGGAGAAGTGCGCTGGTGCCCATTTTTAAGAACAAGGGAGATGTGCAGAGTTGCGGCAACTACAGAGGGATAAATTTGATGAGCCATACGATGAAGTTATGGGAAAGAATAGTGGAAGCAAGACTAAGGGCAGAGGTCAGCATTTGTGAACAACAGTTTGGTTTCATGCCAAGAAAGAGCACCACAGATGCGGTGTTTGCCTTGAGGATGTTAATAGAGAAGTACAGAGAAGGTCAGAGGGAACTGCATTGTGCCTTTGTGGATCTGGAGAAAGCATATGACAGGGTGCCAAGAGAAGAACTGTGGTATTGCATGAGGAAGTCTGGAGTGGCACAGAAGTATGTTAGAGTGGTGCAGGACATGTATGAGAGATGTAAGACAGTGGTGAGGTGTGCTGTCGGCGTGACCTTCTTGTTTGCTATGGTGATGGACAGGCTGACAGACGAGGTTAGGCAAGAATCTCCATGGTCTGATGTTTGCAGATGACATTGTGATCTGTAGTGAGAGCAGAGAACAAGTGCAGGAAAATCTAGAGAGGTAGAGGTATGCCCTGGAAAAGAGAGGAATGAAAGTTAGAAAATCAGAATACCTGTGTGTGAATGAGAAGGACCCAGGAGGAACGGTGATTTTACAGGGTGCAGAGATAACGAAAGTGGAGGATTTTAAGTACTTGGGCTCAACAATCCAGAGCAATGGAGAGTGTGGAAAAGACGTGAAGAAGCGTGTGCAGGCAGGTTGGAATGGTTGGAGAAAAGTGCCCGGTGTGATGTGCGATAGGAGAGTGTCAGCAAGAATGCAAGGAAAAGTGTACAAGACGGTGGTGAAGCCAGCGATGTTGTATGGCTTAGAAACAGTGGCGCTGAGGAAAAGGCAGGAGGCAGAGCTGGAGGTAGCAGAGATGAAAATGTTGAGGTTCTCTCTGGGAGGAACGAGAATGGATAGGATCAGAAGTGAGTACATCAGAGGCACAGCCCATGTAAGATGTTTTGGAGACAAAGTCAGAGAGGCTAGATTGAAATGGTTTGGACATGTACAGAGGAGGGATAGTGAGTATATTGGCAGTAGGATGCCGAGGCTGGAACTACCAGGCAGAAGGCCTAGAGGAAGACCAAAGAAGAGATTTATGGATGTGGTGAAGGAAGACATGAAGGTCGTTGGAGTAGGAGAATAAGATGCAGAGGACAGGGTTAGGTGGAGGCCAATGATTTGCTGTGGCGACCCCTGAAGGGAACAGCCGAAAGGAAAAGAAGAAGATATCAAAATAATAAAAATTACTATGTTCAGGCCCTGAGTTTATATAAATATATATTTTTATTTTGTTTTACATTATAAAGAAACAAGCCCCTGTAACCCACTTTTATTGTGTGCTTAAACTGTGGCCTTGATCTTTGACCTTTTCATTCACTGTAGACTAGGTTGTGGGCAATTTAGTCATGCATAATTGTGAATAGTGGTGAATTATTGGACAAAATTCTTGCAGGCACACAGAACGCACAGTGGGCACAAAATTGTTCTGCGATGACCTCAAGTGGCCTTGACCTTTTATCTATGATCTGAAAACTTGTACCAGTTTGTCAGGCTTTCATGGGAGGAAACTGGTGGACACTTGATTAAAATCTGTTGGGATATTTTGAAGAACGAGTGCCCACAAGGACATCTGGACCTACACACACATGCATGGACACACGGACAGGGCAGAAACAAAATGCTGATGGTGCCACCACCAAATTCTTCAAAATCACCTTCCATATACAGTTGGGGGCTGTGGTGGTCTAGTGGTATCGGGCGCTGGATCGCTGATCCAAAAGGTTGGGGGTTCGAGTCCCACTCTCCACAAGGTTGTCACTGCCCCCCCCAGTGCAGCTAACAGGGTTATCAAAGGCAGGCCATGTCTCTCACTGTCTATGGTGAAAGGCATGTAAAAGAACCATTGCTGACTTTCTTAAAGAGTAGGCTGCAAAGTCGTCAGCGTGTTTCTGTCCCTTGCTAAAAGGGTTGTGACAGGAAGGGCATCTGACGTAAAAACCCATGCCAAATCAAACGTGCGAATCACATGATTCGCTGTGGCGACTCCTGATTAAAAGGGAAAAAGCCGAAAGGAAGACAGAGACCTTCCATATTCAGTACAGTCCCTGTTCAGAAGGTGAGGCCCTCTGCTGGTTATATGTGTTACTGCACCAACACATGCAATCAGTGTTTGTCATTTTGATTTAACTAATGGCTAACACGAGTGATGACAAGATGTGTTACTCCCCAACTACAAGAATTTCTAATGAGGTGAAAAAAATAATCAAAGTAAGTATTCCAAAGACAATATTCTACAACTTACAAAAATATACTTCAATATTCTACACAAAATCAAGTACAGTAGGCCCTTGAAATTCGCCGGGGTTCGGTTCCGGGCCCTCCCGCGAATCGAGATACTCCGCGAGTTCTGTACCTGCATGTCACATGCGCGAATGAGCAACTGGAAGTAAAATACTATGTATCGATTGCATGCGCTAAAATATTCTTCTTAAACACATTCTATAGACAGTCTTACTCATTAATTCAGTATTAATGTAGTAAAATGTAGTAATGATTAAGAATTTTTTTTCAATTTTTACTGTTATATTTATTGATGCTAAAATATAGACATAAAATATAGACATTTATGCATACGCATAAAACACCTTTCAGTGAATTCTCTATTTAACATACAGCACTGTACTTTTCAAAAATGCCCACTAGAGGAACGTACTGTATTGCATTAGGCATGACATGACTGAATTCAGGTACAGTATTAACTGCATTAAGTCCGAGCAGCTCAGCCCCCCCATCCAGAGCCGGAGTATGAAACAGAGTTTTAGAGTGATAGAGTAAGAGAGCGTTACAAACCAAAGAAGCGGTGATGTTGATGTGAGTTAATCCTCTGGCGCAGAGGTGAGTGTGCTTTTGTTTATTGGGAGTAAATGAGAATAGTGAATCCAGGTGTGTGTGCTCCGAGCAGCTCAGCTACGCCCCTCAGGAAGTAAACAGTTAGTGAGAGGCACAGTGCCAAAATCAAAGTCCCCCAAAACACAGACCAGAACAAAAAGGACATAAAAGAACAAGGAATGTAATAAATTGGATACACAAAACAAAATGAGAAACATGCGACACCACAGTAAATAAAATATAACACACAAACATTTTAAACATTACCTTAGGTCATGTACTGGAATAATAATTAAAAAAGACTTTAATAGTGGAGTGTTTTACAACAGTTCCTCTTCAGCAATGATGTGACTTCAGAGGAAACTGTCGTTTCTTCCGAAGAAAGTTCAATTTCTTCAGAAGAGACATCCAATCTCATTACCTTTTTCTGGTGCTTAAGCAGGCGTTTGAGTGACATCATAGAACTTAACTGGTAATTAAAACACACTAAAAAAGGCTCATTGCCAACTTGTGCGCGAATGAGGAAGGGGGGGCGTTACATCACCTCAACCAATCAGCAGGAAGGAGGACAGCCGTTGGCGGAGTTTGAATCACGTGCGAGCTGCTCGGCAGTCCGTGAATACTCAAACCGCAAGTGCAAAACCGCGAATAGTCAAGGGCCGACTGTACTGTACAGTACTCTAGAATTTACATCTGTTATTTAATAAACCCCGCCCCCAAAACGACTACGTTATCAATAACCAGGTAAATTCAACTGCTGCATGTTAGAAACAAAACTAACTTCATCCTGTTTATTTCTTTCTCTGAATACAACATTTTAATACTATTCGGCCGTGAGGCTGAACCCGGTACAAGCTCTGCTCCTATGTCTCGCACTTCTGTCAATGTTTTCTGTCAAAAAGTCGGTATGTCTTCTCATGTACACTTTTTGGGCGTTACTATACCTTAGAGCAAACTCAGCAGCCACTGTTTCATCCGTGATCTCATCGTGACCTGCGGAGATTCTAGCGATAAACAACTCGTCTGGATATCCGACCTCCTGGAGACACAAGCAAGACAGGAGGAAGCGACAAGCCGGCGTCCTTTCCAGGTTCAAGAAGCGCCCGTACCGGTCACCTTTACCGGCTCTGCTGCTGACAAACATGAGATCCATCAGAAACAAAATTGACGAACGCTTCCTTCTCCTCCAAAATAACAAGGACTATAAAGACTGTTCTGCCATCTGCCTGACCGAGACCTGGTTTGACCACACTGTGCCAGGCCGAGCGGTAACCCAGCCTGGCTTCTCACGCTACCGTGTCGACAGGTCAGTCAAGCTATGCACAAAAAGTAAAGGTGGTGGTATTTGGTTTTTTTTGATCAACCAACGCTGGTGTAGCAACACGACCGTACTAAACACGATGTTCCCCACAATTGGATACATCAGCGTCAAATGCAGGCCCTCCTACCTCCCAAGAGAATTTGCTTCCGTTATACTGATTGGCATTTACATCCCACCATCGGCTAAAGCCAACTTAGCCATCACGAAGCTAGCTACCGACATATCATTCGTTGAAAACTCTCATCCTGACGCAGCAGTCCCTGTAATCGGTGATCTTAATCACACCAATTTGTCCACCAAACTCCCTAGCTATATTCTACAAGTCACATGTCCTAGTAGAAGCACTAACACACTGGACCATTTCTACGTTGCCATCAGTGATGCTTACTGAGCTTTCCCAAAGGCTCTGCTGGGAAGGTCCGACCACGGCATGCTGCTCCTCATCCCAAAATATAGACAAAAACTTAAATCCACAAACACCATGTCCAAAACAGTCAAGTCCTGGTCCAAGGCAGCCGTTGATACCCTGAGAGGCTGCTTCGAATGCACTGATTGGGATGTATTCAGTGCAGGTGTGAACTGCTTCGACGTGCTCACGGAGGTGGTGACGTCATACTTTAACTTCTGTGTAGATTTGTGCATCTCAACGAAAACTGTGATGATCTTCTTTTACTTTCGGCTGTTCCCATCAGGGGTCACCACAGCAAATCATCCGCCTCCATCTCACCCTGTCCTCTGCATCTTCTTCTCTTACTCCAACGACCTTCATGTTGTCCTTCACCACATCCATAAATCTCTTCTTTGGTCTTCCTCTAGGCCTTCTGCCTGGTAGTTCCAATTTCAGCATCTGACTGCCAATATACTCACTATCTCTCCTCTGTACATGTCATAACCATCTCAATCTAGCCTCTCTGACTTTGTCTCCAAAACGTCTTACATGGGCTGTCCCTCTGATGTACTCATTTCTGATCCTATCCATCCGCATTACTCCCAGAGAGAACCTCAACATTTTCATCTCTGCTACCTCCAGCTCTGCCTCCTGCCTTTTCCTCAGTGCCACTGTTTCTAAGCCATACAAAATCGCTGGCCTCACCACCGTCTTGTACACTTTTCCTTTCATTCTTGCCGATACTCTCCTATCGCATATCACACCGGACACTTTTCTCCAACCATTCCAGCCTGCCTGCACACGCTTCTTCATCTCTTTTCCACACTCTCCATTGCTCTGGATTGTTGAGCCAAAGTACTTAAAATCCTCCACCTTCGTTAGCTCTGCCCCCTGTTCCTCCTGGGTCCTTCTCATTCACACAGAGGTATTCTGATTTTCTGAGGCTAACCTTCATTCCTCTCCTTTCCAAGGCGTACCTACACCTCTCTAGATTTTCCTCCACTTGAGCTCTGCTCTCACTGCAGATCACAAAGTCATCTGCAAACATCATAGTCCATGAAGATTCTTGCCTAACCTCGTCTATCAGCCTGTCCATCACCATAGCAAACAAGAAGGGGCTCAGAGCTGATCCTTGATGCAATCTCACCTCCACCTTGAATACGTCGGTCACGCCAACAGCACACCTCACCACTGTCTTACATCTCTCATACATGTCCTGCACTACTCTAATATACTTCTCTGCCACTCCAGACTTCCTCATGCAATACCTCAGTTCTTCTCTTGGCACCCTATCATATGCTTTCTCCAGATCCACAAAGGCACAATGCAGTTCCCTCTGACCTTCTCTATTAACATCCTCAAAGCAAACATTGCGTCTGTGATGCTCTTTCTTGGCATGAAACCAAACTATTGCTCACAAATGCTGACCTCTGCCCTTAGTCTAGCTTCCACTATTCTTTCCCATAACTTCATCATATGGCTCATCAACTTTATCCCTCTGTAGTTGCCGCAACTCTGCACATCTCCCTTGTTCTGAAAAATGGGCACCAGCACACTTCTCCTCCATTCCTCCGGAATCTGCTCACTCTCTAAGACCTTGTTGAATGTTCTTGTCAGAAAATCTACTGCTACCTCTCCTAGACACTTCCATCCCTCCACAGGTATATCATCAGGACCAACTGCCTTTCCATTCTTCATCCTCTTCAGTGCCCTCCTCACTTCACCCTTACTAATCTTTGCTACTTCCTGATCTTCAATGGTCACCTCTTCTACTCTTTTTTTTCTCTCTCATTTTCCTCATTCATCAGCTTTTCAAAGTACTCTTTCCATCTTCCCACCACACTTCTGTCATCAATTAATACAGTTCCCTGTCTGTCCTTTATCAATCTAACTTGCTGTACGTCCTTCCCATCTCTATCTCTCTGCTGTGCCAACCTGTATAGATCATTTTCTCCCTCCTTACTGTCCAACCTATCATACAAGTCATCATACACCCTCTGTTTGCCCTTATCCACTGCGACTTTCACCTGACACTGTGTCTCCCTGTACTCCTGTTTACTCTCTTCGCTCCTCTCAATGTCCCACTTCTTCTGAGCTAACATCTTTCTTTGTGCACACTCCTGCACTTCCTCATTCCACCACCAAGTCTCCTTCTCTACTCTCCTTCCAGAGGACACATCAAGTACTCTCCTACCTGTGTCCTTGATCACATTTGCTGTGGTTGTCCAGTCATCTGGAAGCACTTCCTGACCACCCAAAGCCTGTTTCAATTCCTCCTTGAAGACAACCCGACCCTCTTCCTTTTTCAACTTCCACTACTTTGTCTTCTGCTCTGCCTTTGCCTTCTTCACCTTCTTCACCATCAGTGTCATCCTGCACACCACCATCCTATGCTGTTTGGCAACACTCTCACCCACTACTACTTTGCAGTCACTGACTTCCTTCAGATTACATCGTCTGCACAAGATGTAGTCTACCTTTGTGCTCCTAGCTCCGCTTTTATAAGTCACCCTATGCTCCGCTCTCTTCTGGAAGAAAGTATTCACCACAGCCATTTCCATCCTTTTTGCAAAATTGATCAACATCTGTCCTTCTGTGTTCCTGTCCTGGATACCAAACCTGCCCATCACTTCCTTGTCCCCTCTGTTGCCTGCACCAACATGTCCATTGAAGTCTGCACCAATGACCACTCTTTCACCTCTGGGGGTACTCTGCATCACTTCATCTAAGTCACTCCAGAATCTCTCCTTCTCTTTTAGCTCACATCCTGCCTGTGGGGCACAAGCACTAACAACATTGAATATCACGCCTTCAATTTCTAACTTGAGACTCATCACTCTGTCTGACACTCTTTTCACTTCTAGAACATTCCTGACAAACCCCTGCTTCAAGATGACTCCTACTCCATTTCTCTTCCCATCCACACCATGATAAAACAGCTTAAACCCTGCTCTAAAGCTTTTAGCTTGCTACCTTTCCACCTGGTCTCCTGAACACACAGTATGTCCACCTTCCTCCTCTGCATCTTGTCAGCCAGCTCTCTATCGTTTCCTTGCATTGTTCCAACATTCAAAGTCCCTACTCTCAGTCCTAGACTCATGCCTTTCCTCTTCTCTCTCTGCCTATGAACACGGCTCCCGCCTCTCCTTCTTCGACGACGTCAACGAAAACTGTGATAACATACAGCAATAACAAACCTTGGTTTACAAAAGACATTTTACTCATATGCATGAAAAAGAACTCTGCTTTTCTTAGCGGAGACAAGGAGTCATACACCACTGCCAAATATCAATTGAGGTCTGCAACCAGGAAAGCCAAATCAAGCTATGCAATAAAGCGTGAACATCATATCACATCAAACAATATCCGATATGTATGGAAAAAACTAAAGGTCATGACAGATTACAAAAAAACCCTCCATTCCACCTGACACCGATACAGACCTTCCAAACAAACTAAATGAGTTTTATGGGAGGTTTGAACAGTCCCCAGTCCCCCCTCACTTCTCATTCAGGAGGAAGAGGTGAGGAACGTCTTCAAGAAAACTAACAAGGGGAAAGCTCAGACGGGATCACCCCAGCTGTTCTCAAGCACTGCGCAGCTCAACTGGCCCCAATATTCACCACTATCTTCAATATGTCCCTCCGCCACTGTACAGTTCCACAGTGTTTCAAGGTTTCATCCATAATCTCTGTTCCAAAATCACCGAAGATCTCATGTCTCATTGATGAACGAATCGCCCTAACATCTGTGGTCATGAAGTCGTTTGAACACATCATCCTCAACCAACTGAAGTCATCCATTACCCCCCTGCTTGACCCTCATCAATTTGCTTACCGTGCCAACAGGTCTGTTGAGGATGCCGTCAACCTGTCTCTCTACCACATCCATCCTCGTTACTCCCAAAGAGAACCTCAACATTTACATCTCTGCTACCTCCATCTCAGCCTCCTGTCTTTTCCCCAGGGCCACTGTTTCTAAACCACACAACATCACTGGCCTCATCACAGTCTTGTACACTTTTCCTTTCATTTCAAAAAAGTTATGTAAAGTTATGTGGCCCATGTGCCAGATTTGGAAATGGCTTTCATTAGTGCCATGATATTCCTTCATGTTAGGGGTCCAGCACCAGAAGGTGAATTGTCAAACAGGTCAGTGTATTTCATACAAAGAGTATTGTATACAAAGAGTTGCTGGCATGGGGGTGCAAGCAACCCAGTAACTAAGTAACCTTATATGTATGCCTATACTTCACTCTGTACGGCACTCATTGGGTGTTTCAGATAAACAGGGTTTCACCAAATATCGCCATTTTTTTATATATATATATATATATATATATATATATATATATATATGGGGCAGTGGTGGTCTAGTGGTATAGGGTGCTGGATCGCTGATCCAAAGGTTGGGGGTTCGAATCCCACTCTCCACAAGGTTGTCACTGTGCCTCCCAGTGCAGCTAACTGGGTTATCAAAGGCCAGCCATGTCACCCACTGTCTATGATGTGAGGCATGTAAAAGAACCATTGCTGACTTTCGACAAGAGTAGGCTGCCAAGTCGTCAGCGTGTTTCCGCCCTGCGATGGCCTGGCGAGCTATCCAGGGTGTACTCTGCCCTTGACCGAAGTTGGCTGGGATGGGCACCAGCCTCCCCACGACCCAAATTAGGATTAAGCGGTTACAGAAAATAAACTGAATATATATTCACACACACACACACACACACACATCTTACAACTCGATTCCTCATTTGAATTTTTTTCTGCAATTGGCTATACGACTGACAACGGTGTTACATCACAATGACTTTGAACCCCGGTGAAGAGAAGCCAACATGTCCGTGCGCTCAACAAGGAATGCCATATAGAAGAAAAGGAAATGTGGTCTTATAAATAAACCACCGACATCACGCGTTGTTTAAAAGTTAATAATAAAGTATCATGGCTATTTTTTGAATGCTGTAAATTTTGGGTACAGGTGCCCTATAATAAATGACTCTGATTCTATTATCAGTATTATTATTGTTATTCTTATCAATTGTTCATATCTACAATGAGTTCATAATCTTGTAAAATCTTGTAAACTTTTGTTTTATTAAACTTAAACATTATTTAAGCTTATGTTAGTTTTCACACTTTAAAACAATCCAACAGCCTGTTTTCAATGGGGAATTTATTCAAAATCAAAATTATATCAATCAAAGCACCAAATTATATTCAAATAGTGCTGATATTGGCATTTTTCTGTAAATATCAAAAGGATTTATTTTTATTTTGCTGTTTTTCCTCTTATACATATGTGTTTAAGAGAAGCTTTTATAAGAATAAAGAATAAATATCAGGTTCGGTGAGTAATTCTTTGGTGAATGTGGTTTCTGAGGTAGATTTTAGACAGAGTAAACATTTCTGTGTGGAAATGTGTCGCAGGATTTTAATAATTAATCTCCACACTCCGACTGTATATGAAACTCTTACATTCGGTAAATATTAAACATATTGTTCAGTGTTGAGAAAGAAATGTGACTGAATTAGAATAAATCACTAATAATCCTCACAGATTAAGAGAATAAAGAAGTTATTAATAAACCAGTAAACTGACCTGCTGCCGCCAGATAAACACACAGCGCCAAAAATATAAGGATTTCCATCCTTGTGAGGGTTTCAGGTAAAAGTTTTCAGATCGAAGTCGACAGTTTCTCTCCAGTCACGACAGAGCACATTCAACTTCTTCAGAGATGAACCGCCTCAGCGGCTTGTACAGAGCAGGGGAGGAGTCAGATTGGGACCAATCAGAAGTCAGGAACGATTTGACCTCACCAGTGCAGGTTTAGATTGGAGACTGTAGATGTGGATTTGTAGTCCATGTTATTCCTTTTAATGTTTTCAACGGATGTACTTTTGTGATATAAAGTGTTGTGAATCAAAATAGATTTAATTAATTAATAAAAAAATTATTTTAATGGAAAAATTTAAGTGTTTATTGTGTTACGTGCTATTTTAAGCAGCAGCTGTCAGTAGTCCCCAGCATTCATTCATTCATTAATTCATTTTTAAGACGCTTAATCCTAATTAGAGTCGAGGGGATGCTGGTGCCCATCTCAGCCGACTCTTAACGAAGTGGGGTACACCCTGGACAGCTCCCCAGCCCATCACAAAACCAACACTTACACAACCATTGAGAGTAAAACCAAGGGACACTTTGGAACAGCCAATCAGCCGACTGTGCATGATTTTGGACTTTGGAAGTAAACCGGAGAACCCGGAGGAAACCCATGCAATTACAGAGAGAACATGAAAACTCAACACAGAAACCCCTGAGCAGAGAATTGAACCCAGGACCTTCTTGCTGTGAGGTGGACATGCCACTACAGAACTGCCCCGGGTCCAAACAATTTCTGTCTTTCTTTCTTATTCGTTTATTTATTTACACACTTTTTTTTTTTTTTACAACATTCACCAATATTAACAGAAAAATAAATAAATAAACAAACCGCATAACTTTCTTTATATAATTTGCAGTAACATTATATTTCAGTACATTCACTGCTGAAAATTAAAATAGAGTAACAGCAGAGAACAACGGATTGTTTAGTGAAACGCTGAAAATAAACTCTTCGTACCTGCAGGAAAAATCTCTAAAATTATTGAAGCATGACCTTCAGAACAGATTTTTTTCATATGAGCTATGCAGGAGGTCCTGTGATGGGCAGATTTTCTGTCAACAGGAAATCGTGTTTGTCTGTCCACAGTCCATGAGTGAATACTGTCCTCAAGTGCAAGTTACGTCCTTTCATATAGTTCAGGTGATTATTACTCGACATTTGAAGGCTAAGGATAACTGAACTAAAGTAATGTGATGTGATGAAACTCGTTACATTTAAACAGAAAGGCACTTTCCATCTAATTCCATAATTACAAGTTCAACTTCATCTTCAGATTAGGTGGAGCATGCATATGTCCGAGTATCTCCAATATGTGATGCATGGATGCGTGTGTTCACCAGACCAGTTCTTTTTTCCTTCATGTATCCTGATATGGAATACAATTTCTCTCTGATGGTTTCCTCTTAATTATATTTTCATTATTCAACATATTAACTGTTAAAATTTAAAGTATCAGCATGGAACTGAAGGGCTGAACCAAACCTATTAATATGCTTTACTGTTTCTATATCTCTCAGTTTACATTGGTAGCTTTCCTACATGTATACTACAGGAAGAATGTTCACGCTACACACACCCTAATTACTTTTACAACTTCTCCGTGAGGGAGGCTGCGACCAATCCCAGCTGATTTCAGCCAAGAAGCAGGGTACAGCCTGAGCAAGTTATCAGTCTATGATAGCGTAGGTTCATCAGGTCACCAGGCCTGACACAGACACAAACAATCATTCACACTTACATTCACACTCACGCTGAATTGATTTTATCCCCAGTGGGTTAATGAGCACATTTTAAGACTGTAGGAGGAAACTGGAGCTTTACACAGATCAGGCCACAGTCGGCTGTGAGGTATGAAGCCAGGAGTTTCTTGCTGTGACACGACGGTGTAAACCACTGAACTAACAACCACTTACAGGGATAATAACATTTAAACATGTCTTATGAGAAATTAGGAAATTAAAGTCAGCACAGCAACATTTGTGAACTATTCAAATTACATTTACAGTATTTGGCAGACACCCAGAATTCATTTTTCATTTCATTTTCTGTAAACGCTTCATCCTAATTAGGGTCGCGGGGAGGCTGGTGCCCATCCCAGCCAACTCAGGGGGAGGGCAGCGTACACCCTGGATAGCTCGCCAGGCCATCGCAGGGCGGAAACACGCTGACGGCTTTGCAGCCTACTCTTGTCGAAAGTCAGCAATGGCTCTTTTACATGCCTCACACCATAGACTGTGAGAGACATGGCCGGCCTTTGATAACCCAGTTAGCTGCACTGGGGGCAGGGGCAGTGACAACCTTGTGGAGAGTGGGACTCGAACCCCGAACCTTTGGATCAGCGATCCAGCGCCCACTAGACCACCACTGCCCCCTACACCCAGAGTGACTTACATTTTTGTATTTTTTCTATAACTGAGCAATTGAGGGTCAAGAACCCAGCAGTGGCAGCTGGTGATGCTGCGGCTTGAACCGACCACCTTCAGATTAGCAACCTGGAGCCTTCACCACTGCCCGATTAAATTAAATAGAAAGTGAAACTAAAGTGGGGATATCTGTCTCCCTTGATCCAGTTGTGTGTGTGTGTGTGTGTTGTGTGTGTGTGTGTGTGTGTGTGTGTGTGTGCCAGTGCGTGGAAATTCCCTGCAAGTTCCCTTTAAACCAGAATACTTTTGAGATGTTATTCTAGTGGTATAGGGCGCTGGATCGCTGATCCAAAGGTTGGGGGTTCGAGTCCCACTCTCCACAAGGTTGTCACTGTCCCCCCAGTGCGGCTAACTGGGTTATCAAAGGCGGGCCATGTCTCTCACTGTCTATGGTGAGAGGCATGTAAAAGAACCATTGCTGACTTTCGGAAAGAGTAGGCTGCAAAGTCGTCAGCGTGTTTCTATCCCTTGCTAAAAGGGTTGTGACAGGAAGGGCATCCGACGTAAAAATCTCTGCCAAATTAAACGTGCGAATCAAAATGATTCGCTGTGGCGACTCCTGAGTAAAAGGGAAAAAGCCCAAAGGAAGACAGACTTTTGAGATGTTATTGTGCAAAATAGCGCCTTCTACAGGCTTCACCAGACACCAGAAGTCTCATCATCCACAAATAACACAGTATCCAGGAATAGCACAATAAAGGTCAGTGGTGGTCTAGTGGTACAGGGCACTGGATCGCTGATCCAAAGGTTGGGGGTTCAAGTCCCTGTTGTCACTGTCCCCCCCAGTGCATCAAACTGGGTTATCAGTGGCTGGGCCATGTCTCTCACTGTCTATGGTCAGAGGTTCATGTAAAAGAACCATTGCTGACTTTCGTAAAGAGTAGGCTGCAAAGTCGTCAGTGTGTTTCTGCCCCTTGCTAAAGGGTTGTGACAGGAAGGGCATCTGATGTAAAAACCTCTGCCAAATCAAATGCGTGAGTCAGATGATTCGCTGTGGCGACTCCTGAGTAAAAAGGGAAAAAGCCGAAAGGAACACAGAGTGAGAGGAACAGCACAATATTATTAGTCCATTATCCTGAGTGAATAATGCTTGAATTAAAATGAAAAGCACTCCTGGTTGTTGCTTGAAAATGGAAAAATTTTGTTTTTTCTTTATCGTTTCATTTCAACTTGAAATGAGTTTTGAAACGGACCATTAAAGTTTTTCAATGCTTGGCTTCGTGTGTCAGATGGAGTTACACAACACTTTGCTCAGCTCAGAGTTCACATGGCTAGACTCTATGGTTAAAATTGTATTAAAACTAATAATAAAAATACATAAATAAAATATTTTTATAAACCCACCTTCTTCTCCTTTTCCTTTCATCTTTTTCAGGGGTTGCCACAGCAAATCATCTGATTTGCATGTTTGATTTGGCAGAGGTGATCAATGATCAGCAATAACATTAACACCACTGGGCTGATCTGTGACTCGGCGGCCTCACACGCAGCAAAATACAATCCACTGCATGTTCTCGTTTCCATCATATCCAGAATTAACAGCTTCGGCAGTTTGTACTTGCCTTCACTCCCCAGGAGGAACACTGAGCCTTGGGAGTTCATTTGCCAGTTCACTGGTCGTCCTTCCTTGGACCACCTTTGGTAGACAATTACCAGTGTACACCAGGAACGCCCCCAAGAACCAGTCGTTTGGCCATCACAGTTTTTCAAGTCACACAGATCCTCATAATTTATTTTCTGGCTTTAATCTGTTCACTCACACAGCCCACTCATTGGTAATGAGATAATATTCGATCGACCTGTCAGTGAGTGAGTGAGTGATTGCTTTTCATCCGGCCAACCATTTTTCAGTTACAGTCCGGGTACCTTCAGATCAATAAGCCGACAATCCATCACCGGGCCACCACTGCCCTCGCCTGTCAGTGCTTATAATGTTATGGTTTATCAGGGTATACTGTATACTGAAAAGTGTTCTTATTAAGATGGGAAAATCAGTCAGAAGGATAATGTCTCATCAGTACAGTGATAACTGAAATAAAATTTTGGGGCATCAAACTCATTCCACAAAGGGCCATGTGGCTGCAGGTTTTTGTTTCAAACAGCAGCACACCTGACTTGCTCATTTCAACAGACGATTCGGGTCTTCGGGCAGTTGATTGGTCGATCTATGTGCTCTGTACCGAGACTGACCAATCAACTGCCTGAGACTCAGATCAGTTATAAACGAGCAAAGTCAGGTGTGCTGCTGCTTGGTGGAAACAAAGACCTGCAGCCACATGGCCCTCTGTGGCACCAGTTTGGCACCTGTGAACTGGTGGATAAACTGTTCAGACACACAAACAAACACACAAGTGCAAAGATGTTTAGTAAAATTTTTAGAATATTTCAAGGTGTACATGATCGAACTGCATAACTTTAAATGTTAACAGGAGAAATCTCCCTACAGTGTGATGATACACAGCTTTACACCGACTCTTCATTCCTCCAGCGACCTGCTGTTTCTGCAGTGCAACCAAACTCCAACTCATCGAGAAGCACAGAAACAGGGCCTGGGAGGACTTCAACCTCTTCAGCTGGGGTGGGTGTGTGTGTGTGTGTGTGTGTGTGTGTGTGTGTGACGTCATTAAAGTCTGAAGAGCATCAGATGAGTTTGATCTGTAATCTTCATATTTGGTATGAATTAAAGTTCAGTTCTAGAGCCGAGGGAGTTTACGGGGTGGAGAAGAGATTGGAAAACACCAGGCACTCGTCAGTCCATCAGAATTAAAAACTCAATCCAAAGCCCCATTCCGTCCCCATTCGTTACAATAAGCAGCACGGTTCATCGTGTTCGTTATATATTTACACATAGAAGAAAGAACAGAAGTAATTCAGACAGATGAGTGAATACAGACCGGACACCTTCTCAAACTCCGTTCAAATGCAAACACAAGTTCATCAAGCTGCAGTGATTCCCAAACCCGGGTTCACCGCACACCACCACAAAACCCTTCATACTGTATCTGCTCCACATCAGTCACATGACACCATTAACTCCCAGGTTATGATGGGACAATGTGTATAATACTGTACACAGTAAAACAGCTACAGTGTTGAGATGAGAAAGAACTGCAGGCATCACACACACACACTTTCTCCATGAACCTCTCACCATAGACGGTGAGAGACATGGCTGGCCTTCGATGACCCAGTCAGCTGCACTGAGGTGGACAGCAGTGACAACTGATGACAGTGGGGCTTGAACCCCCAACCTTAGAATCGGCAATCCAGAGACTTAGAACCAGGCCAACACTGCCCTGTTTTCACTGTTTCAGAAATAAAATATACAGATGTTGATTTGAACTTGAAGGTTGGAGTAATGTGGAAGATATTTAGCACAAAGACTCAACTGACAATAGCTTCTGTATGTGGTGAATAATATTCACTCTGGTCATACAATCTCAACATACATTCTACAAATGGCAAATCAATCTTTAATGAATGTAAAATTAATTTGAACAACAAACAAACAAGCAAAAGGACAAAAAAGTTTTATTGAATTGATTTTCAGACCGCTGTGGGTTTTTTTGCCTCTTTATTTAAATTGCAGTGCAGTAGGGCAGCTGGTCGCTGCAGACTTTGCGTGTCACGATACAGTACTATTCTTACACCAAAATTCAGCTGAAAATGTTCATTTGTCAAATCACTGATCATATGACAACTGACTAATAGCTCGAGGGACATCAGCTGTGATAGCTTCACAATAGCTTCAAAGTCCACATACTGTAATGTGTTTCAGGTATTTGTTGTGATAAAGATTTCGGTTGGGCACCAGTAGGGGGCGATGACGCATGGAGTTGTTTTGTTTGTTAATTGAATTATCTCAGATGAAGATGGGTGTGGAGAACACTGATTGGATAACGAGTTTCAGGTGAAGAGATGTTTGCTTTATATGGGCTTGTGAAACTGAACCTGAGGAGATCATTGCGAGGTCCTGATTGTGTAGTCCATGCTCTGGAGGAGAATCTCCACAGACTCCTGCTGCTTTTGGCTCAACGCTCTATACATGCTCGGATTGTGGGAAGGACTTCACAAGGACTGGGAATTCCAAACGTTACCAGGTGTCCACTCGAGAGAGAACATTTACGTCACGAGTGAGAAACCAGAGCAAGTGTTACCAGCAGGAAGAGTGAAAGGCCTGTTCCGAGTAATGCACAGCGAAGAATCCATGAACGGTGGATGAGTCGCTGTATGATGTACAACGTTGGGCCGGTTTGTGAAATACTTATGCAATGTTCTCTAGACTTTAAAATGCAGATGCCTGCAGGATCAAATGGAACTAAACAGGAAACATCTGACAAATCTTTATGGAGCTCGTATGATAAAGCATCCTACTGGGCTTTTGGTGATGCTGAGTGAAGTGTCCAGGTGTCAGGTCAGACTGTCATTCTATGCGAGTTCTCATGTGCTGTAATTGTATTGCTTAGCATGTTGTAATGTTATGATTGTTTCAGGAGTAATTTTTTTTTTTTTCATCCAGCCAGTATTACGGGATCAAACAGTTTGGTTGGCTCAGAGACTGATCACGATTGTGTCGGCCATTGACATGACATACCGTAATAAATGAACCATATTAATAAAAGAATTACAAAAAAGTTGAAGTAACTGAAGGTTGTCCAGTAGAAGTTTATTATGCAGGACTGGAAAAAATAATAAATAACAAAAAAATCCACAATGCTGTGTGAGGAATGAACAGAGGCTTCTTGACAGGATTCATTCATTTTTGGAACCACTTAATCCTAATTAGGGTCACAGTGAGGCTGACACCCATCTCAGCCAACTCTGGGTGAGGGCAGTGTACAGCCTGGACATATCAGTCAGCCAATCGCAGGGCCAACACTCACACAAACATATACTTTCACACTTAGGGGAAGTTTGGAACAGCCAGTTAGTATATTATGCTTTTTTTTTTTTTTGTACTGGTGGAGAAAAGTGGAAACTGGAGGAAACCCACACAAGCACAGAGAGAACCTGCAAACTGCACACAGAAACATCCGAGAGTGGGAATTAAACCGAGGCCTGTGGTGGACGTGCAAACTACTGCAATACCAGTCTACAGATCTGAGGATGAATAATATTAGCTTTTTCACTGCTGTATATTTATATCACATTAAAAATGTGTATCACAGCAGCAGGTCTCTCCACCGCACCACAAATAGCAGCGGGTGAGGAGCAAACTGCTTATTATTCTGATTCACAGGAACCAGTGGACAACACACAGGAAATGTTTATCCTCTTCCACATACATCAACATGATTGGCTGCTGTCACTGGGATTGACAGGGGACACAGCATCTGCCCCTCCCACCTGGAGAGCAGGACAAATTTTACTCTTAACTCCACTTTAGACCCGCCTAGATTTATTTCTTCAATTATTATAAAGATCACAAGCCAGGAATGAACAGTATTTAATCTTTATATATTTTACAAACATAAGGCAACGCTACAAAACCTTTCAGAATAGTGTGTGAGTCAGAGAGTGTGTGTGTGAATGCTTTATGGCCAGCCAACATTTTTTCAGTTCTATTGAGAACGAGAAGAATTTATGTTGAATGCATCTGAGGGCAGAAACACACTGATGGTTATGCGGCGCCTCCTGACGAAAGCCAGAAATGGTTGTTTTATACTTCCCTCTCAACCCGGACAGTGAGAGACATGGCCGGCCTTTGATAACCCAGTTAAATCCACTGGGGGAACAGCACTGATAACCGGTGATGGTGGGTCTTGGACCTGCTGGATCAGTAGACCAGCACCGTACCACCTGGCCACCACGACCCGTGTGTGTGTTACTCAGATCACTTCCTTTAAAAGAACACATTTATAAAATAAAAGTCAGAACAGTGAAGAAAATCCACTTTATTATTCCTTCAAATGGTTACAGGAACAGAACAGAGGGATTATGGGATAGATTTGGGCGGTACAGATGTAGAAAGGTGTTGAATATTTATTATTAAAGTCCAAAATAATCCAAAGTCATGAGTGGGGCGTGATGGAGATTTTTGTGATTATTGTTTTCACTCCAGTTCTTTTACACTGCAATCTCTTCAACACCCATCACATCTGAAGCTCCGCCCACTGTCTCATACCCACAAATCAATTCCATTAACACTGAGTGAGAAAAATATGACTGGATTAAAATCTGAAAGATGGAAATGAAATCCAATCATGTTCTGATCTCATTATCTGGATTTAATTTTACAGGAAAATATCTCAGACCTGTACAGAATAAAGATCATCATACATACTCATAAAACAACAATCTATATACAGATTAAAATAAATAAATCATCATCATAAAAATAATCATAATAAACACCTAACAATCACTAAAATCCCATTTTACACCAAATAACCCCAGAGTCACAATAAATCTCCTCCATCCAAAAAACAACAAATATATATATATATATATATATATATATATATATATCAAAATTAAACATAGGAATAGTGTGTGTGTGCTGTCCCTCATCAGTTCATTTTCTGTAACCACTTAATTCTAATTAGGGTCACGGGAAGGCTGGCGTCCATCCCAGCCAACTCCAGGCGAGGGCAGACTACTCCCTAGACAGCTTACCAGGCCATCGCAGGGCGGAACCAGGCCATCGGCTTTGCAGCTACTCTTGTCGAAAGTCAGCAATGGTTCTTTTACATGCCTCACACCATAGACAGTGACAGACATGGCCTGCCTTTGATAACCCAGTTAGCTGCACTGGGGGAGGACAGTGACAACCCTGTGGTGAATGGGACTCGAACCCCCAACCTTTGGATCAGCGATCCAGCGCCCTATACCACTAGAACACCACTGTCCCGCTGTTCCTCATCTCTTGGAAAACACCATTTCCTCGACTCTCCGAAAAATAAAACAAGAAAATAAACAGTGTGTCGGAGGAGATTGAAAGTTAGTACAGATTGTTTTGTTGGATTTTCAATTCGCGCATGATTTTATTTCACTGTAAACATCATCAGATCTTCATCTCTCACTTCAGCAGGACGTCACATTGTCACACTTCAAGAGCCATTAGAGGTAGAATCTCCTTCAGAGGCTGAAAACCATTGAAATGATCACAAAGTGAATGAAACACTGATAATAAATCATGTGGTGATTTTAAACCTCATTTCTGGATCATAAAGATTCACTTCTAGGATCCGGATGGAACAGGATTGAAACCTGAAACACAGATAAACAGAAACTTATAAACTCTGGACTGGATTATAAATACTGTTTATTCATTCATTTTCTGCAATTTAATCCTAATCAGGGTCGCGGGAAGGGGCCTGGCGACCATCTCAGCCGAGGGCTGTGTACACCCTGGACAGCTCAGCAGCCCATTGCAGAAATACTCAGTATGTTTAAGTAACTGTGTTTAAACAGAAGTAAAATATTCATTAAATCTCCTTTCAGGAATTAAAAGTATAAATCTGTTCTCTCAAAACTTCACATCATCTCCTTACACTCACCAGATTTCTTCTTCTTCCTCCACACCACAATCCCAACAGCAACCAGAACCAGAACCAGGAGAACCACAATCACACCAATGATGATATCAACTGTAGCTCCACCAGCTCCTCCACCTGTGAAGTGAGTACAGAGTGTTGATGATGTTCTGCAGTAATGAATCACTTTCACTCTGTAAATCTGGAGTTTTAGAGGAAAGTGTTTCTCCGACCTCTCAGGATTCGGCGCTCGCTCACAGGCAGCACTAACTCCTCCCCCAAGCTGCTGTGCTCAATCACGCAGGTGTAGATGTGTTTCTGCAGATCCTCAGCTGGGACTTTCAGAATACTTCTCTTCTGGAAACTTCCATCCTGGTTGGGTAACGTCTCTCTGAACTCCACGTCTTCGTGCACGTCCTCGCCGTCCTTCTGCCAGGTGATCATCACTGATTTGGGGAAGAAACCTGTAACATGACACACCAGCTCTGGAGAAGAAGAGCGTCTCTGGAACACTGACGCCTCGGGACGAACTGTGAAGATAAACAGAGACAGTAATATTACATTCATTTATAAATAATGCAGCGAGAAAATATTTTATAAAAGATTAAATCGTGCTGGAAGTGAGTCACATGACATTTCCTCAAAACGGTGAAATCAGAACCAACACTGTGGATCACCTTTCCTCTGCAGAGTCTCTTTTCCAAACAACAGGTGTCTCTTTAATGAATTGATACAGTCTTTCTCCAGGTAATTCTTCTGCTGAATAGCAATTCCTGCAGCGTCCCACTTGTTCTTGGTGATCAGAGCTTGAAGTGTCGGAGCGACCCAGCTGAGAGTTTCCAGATCCAGACTGACGAAATCTTCTCCATCATAACCGTACTGACCGTATCCTCTCGTGGTGCCGTCATCATCGATCTCACAGCCGTACATCTCCTGTACTGTGTGAACACCTGCACACACACACACAGACACTAACTCACTCACACACACACACTCTCTCAAACACATGTGCACGTACACATACACACACACACTCGATGTGTTGATGAATTTTTGGATATTTTGTGTGGGATCATAATATGGAAATAAAAAGAGAACTTTTTGCAGATGGCATTTTTATTGTGTGAAGAATGTATTGAATCTGATTAACGTTCAGGACGCGAATGTGATATTTAACAGGATGGACATTTTTTTCTGGCCACTGAGGGGGTAAAAACAAGGTTATCTCAGCACCATGTTCACAAGACAGCAGCATCTAAATGGCAGCGGTCTAGGGAGGGTCCACATCCACGACACGTGTGAAACAGCGCCGTAGTTTATTTCCGGTGGCACCACGATTCACTCTTTCACACGAGCACGGACGCTACGGGAACATCGGTCACTTTTTACTCAAACCTTTTATCAGCAGTGTTATCAAACAGAGTTCCAACAAATCTGTCAAACACGCGATGTACAATTTAAGAAAAACTACAATAATCAGAGTCGTCTGTCCCGTAGTTTGCCGTGAGAATCTCGTGCTTACACAACGTGAATGGAATGTTTATTTTTTTACTTCCATTGTTTACTGCTTCCTCACTCATGTGATGGCTGTAAGAAGTCGTGGAAGAAATACTGAGGGGTGAAATTATCTTCATTTATCTGTTCAATATCCATGTAAATAAAAATATATACGAGTTATGATTAAATATCACAAGAATTATTTACCCCAGGCTTTTAAACTCCGAGATTAAAATACACCAATAAGCAGATTTACAGTCATATTTATTTATAAATAAAATATATTGATGGTTTCACATCAGCACAGAACAGTATCATATACTATACTTGATCCAGTGGAGGATTAATTGTTAGAGGAACTGGTTTGACACCGAAAGGTCAAAGGGTCGATTCCAGAACCAGCAGGAAAAATGTGTGAGCAGCAGTGCGTGAGTGCGTGTGTGTGTGTGTGAATACATGTGTGTGTGCGTGTGTGTGTGTGCACGTGTGCTCACTTTGGTTAAATACTGAGCCATAAATGTCCATTGTGTGATGAATACAGTGCTGTATATTATAATAATGATGATTGAATGTGGATTTCGGATAAATAACTAAATTCTTCACTTAAAAATTCTGTGGACACTCCATGCGGTTAATTCCAGCTCAGTTCCTCCGAACCTCTTGTCAGTGTCAGTGTGAGGTATAAATGCGACTGACGCTGATGTAAGAGATACATATGACACCATGAATGACTCCGTATGATATTCCATCACGATTATTATCATTGAACCCCTTCATCAGTGCTGTACACTTACTATTAATGATTATATTTAAACTACAGACATTCTAACAGTAATAATTATGTAATTAATGATAAAAGCTGAGATAAGGTCCATCTCTCTTTACCATGCGCGCACGCGCACACACACACACACACACACACACACACACACACACACACACACATGCGCACACACACTCAATGTCAGGTACAAATGACACCATATCGACACAGCTTTGATACAACATGGACTTAAAGAAAGAACTGAACTTTTTTCATTCATTTTCTGAACCCCTTATTCCTAATGAGGGTCATGGGAAGGCTGGAACCCATCTCAGCCAACTCTGGGTGAGGGTGGGATACACCCTGAACAGCTCACCAGGCCACCGCACTGCCAACACTCACAATTATTCACATCTTGGGACATACTGTGCATGTTTTTGGACTACGGGTGGAAACTAGAGGACCCGGAAGAAACCTGCGCAAGCATGAGGAGAGCATACAAACTCCACACAGAGATGCCCAGGCTGGGAATTGAACCCAAGACATGCTTAATGTGAGGCGGACGTGCTAACCACTATGCCACCGTGCCGCCAAACTGTGAGCTTGTTAAACCCTGTAAATTTCTCAATTTCGACTCCACTTTTTGCTTTTTGTGATAGATTTTGTGTCATAGTTTATAGTTCAAACATCAAGCACAACGAGAAAAGTATTTTATCTGGGGTGTTTATTTTATATATTTTTATATAGAGTGTATTAAAACACTTCTTTATTCTTGCAGGGTTTTTTCAACACCACAAGAGGGCAATGTTTGTATCAACTACCAGAAACCCAACACAGTCGAGGTGAAGACTCCCCCAAACCCACCTCCTGAATAAAAACATTTCTCAACAGATTTGCACTGAATTATCATTTTGGTCTGAAAAGATCACAGATCAGTTGGCAGCCCCTGGATTTTGCACTAACGATGGACGGGATATTTATCACAGCGTTCATCAGCATCAAGTCAGTGATGTGGCTCCCCGGTGGAGCATCCACAAGGTGTGCGACGATGAACCCGGAGATCGCAAGTTCAAATCCGGGTTAATGCCACAGCTGTCCGTGGCCGGGAGTCCATGGCTGAGCTCTCACAGGAGGGAGGGATGGCATACGCTCTCTTTCCTTTCACTCACAGTGATCGCCAGCCAATCATGGGGGTCTGTGAGCTCATTCATACAAGGGGCGGATAGTGTTTTCCCTCCGAGTGTATTAAACCGTCCCCAAATATGCATGCGCCACAGTTCAAAAAGATGCGGGTGGCTGGCATTGCATGTCACAGTGGGCGTGTGCATGTGTATGATTTCACTCCTCCATGGTCGGTGGAAGTCATGTGATAGAGAAGGTAATACCTGATGGATGGGAATTGGATAAAACTAAATTAGGGACAAAATGGTGAAATCTGAAAAAAGGGAAAAAACGAACGGTGCCGGGATAGATACAGACAGACATGAGGACATGTTGATACATACAGAGCACACGACAGACACAAACTTCATGTTCCACTTCGACTGGGCTCTGGAGCTTCGCGCTCAACATCTTCCACCCGAGGAAAATGAATGACATCATCAAAGAGAATTTTTATTAGTGCACGAAATAAATAACATGTCTCATACAGAATGCTGTGTGTGTGTGTGTGAGAGAGAGAGAGAGTGTGTGTGTGTGTGTGTGTGTGTGTGTGTGTGTGTGTGTGTGTGTGTGTGTGTGAGAGAGAGAGAGTATTTACCTTGAGTGTGATTAAATCGCTGCATTAGTGTGACCACGTCTACTTTACTGATCTCCTCATCACCCTGACTGTGGTGTGAAAGTACTGGTAAGAGTGTGTATCTGTAAAAGTGTAAAAACACACATTCATGTTACGTTTAATCCTTCAGCAACAGAAAAACACATATAACCAAATAATACTGTTATTAAAACTCTTTCACTGAATTCTGTTTACATTTAAAACATCACAATTCTGTATACGGTCAATGAATAAATAAATGTCTGTGAATCTGGAAACATATAAGCCTTAAACTTTACACAAAAAGTAGAGAACCAGCATCCTGCCTGTGAGTAAAATTATTATTTACACAATGTACATTTAATTTAATGATATTCTCATTTAAATTTATTGTAATTACAGAGCTGAGCACCAGTACAACACAAACACTTTTAATCAGATCTTCTCTTCTGGTGCTTCTGCTTATAATTATTATCATTATTATTATTATTATTATTATTATTACTTTTGTTATTATTATTACTATTATTAGTTTATTATTATTTTACAGAGATCCCTCACTTTCCGCGGTTAATTGGGACCGAGAGCCCCACACAAGCATTGAAATCCTCGAAGTAGGATCAACACCCCCCACTGACGTATACGTATGGCATTTTCCTTAACTTTTCCCCCTATTCTTCCTTAATTTCCTTATTTTTTGAATTCGATAATTTTTTTTTTTTCTTCTTCCAAAAACCACGATGCACTGAAGCCGCATGAATTGAAAGGAGAAGTCGTGAGAGATCCCTGTATTACTATACTGTACTTCCTCAGCGAGTCTGTAGCCAGGTTTACATGAACCTGTAACACGTAATTTAACTCATTATCACATGAACATCAATTCAGCGTCACTTTCTGTGTTATTTTTATGTTGGTCTACGATAATTATGACATCATGAGGACCGAGGTTCCTGTGACTTTTAGTGGTTCTCGAGTTACTCAAGAACAATTCGAAAGCACTGCACACTCCACCCTACCTAACTGGAGTTATTCTATATCAACATGGGTGGATTTACAAAACAGCAGGAAAGATGTTATGCATTGCTGAAGTGCCCTTGAGAAAAGCACCTCACCACCAACTGATCTCCAGGTGCCCTATGCGTGGCAGCCCACCGCTCCTAGTGTGTGTGCACTCACTGCTTACTTGTGTGTGTCTTCTTTCTTCTTTTCGCTTCTTTTTCAGGAGTCGACACAGCCGCATGTTTGATATGGCATGGGTTTTTACGTCGGATGCCTTTCCTGACACAACAAGGGACAGAAACACGCTGACGGCTTTGCAGCTCCTCTTGACGGAAGTCAGCAATGGTTCTTCTACATGAACCTCTCACCATAGACAGTGAGAGAAATGGCCCGCATTTGATAACCCAGTTAGCTGCACTGGGGGGGGGGACATGGAAAACCTTGTGGAGAGTATATGGTTCAAATGCAGAGCCAACAGCCTTCCACTTTCCCTCGCAGGATTAATACAGTATATATCAAAATAATAAAAAATACAATGTTTAGGCCTTGAGTTTATATAAATAAATTTTTTAATTAGTTGTACATTATAAAAAAACACAACCCCCTGTAACCCACTTTTATCGTGTGCTTAAACTGTGGCCCTGATCTTTGACCTTTTCCTTCACTGCCTACTAGGTTGTGGGCATTTTAGTCATGAATAATTGTGAATAATGGTGAATTATTGGACAAAATTCTTGCAGGCATTCAGAGCACAAAGTGGGAACCAAATTGTTCTAGGATGACCTCAAGTGGCCTTGAACTTTTATCTCGGATTTGAGAACTTGGACCAGTTTGTCAGGCTTTCGTGGAGGTAAATTGGTGGACATTTGATTAAAAACTGTTGGGATATTTTGAAGAACGAGTTCCTACAAGGACATCTGGACCTACATACACATGCATGGACACACGGACAGGGCAGAAACAAAATGCTGATGGCGCCACCACTTCTTTCTTCTTCTTTTACTTTCGGCTGCTCCCTTCAGGGGTCGCCACAGCAAATCATCCGCCTCCATCTCACCCTATCCTCTGCATCTTCTTTTCTGACTCCAACGACCTTCATGTCTTCCTTCACCACATCCATAAATCTCTTCTTTGGTCTTCCTCGAGGCCTTCTGCCTGGTAGTTCCAACCTCAGCATCCTACTGCCAATATACTCACTATCCCTCCTCTGTACATGTCCAAACCATCTCAATCTAGCCTCTCTGACTTTGTCTCCAAAACATCTTACATGGGCTGTCCCTCTGATGTACTCATTTCTGATCCTATCCATCCTCGTTACTCCCAGAGAGAACCTCAACATTTTCATCTCTGCTACCTCCAGCTCTGCCTCCTGCCTTTTCCTCAGCGCCACTGTTTCTAAGCCATACAACATCGCTGGCCTCACCACCGTCTTGTACACTTTTCCCTTCATTCTTGCTGACACTCTCCTATCGCACATCACACCGGACACTTTCCTCCAACCATTCCAGCCTGCCTGCACGCGCTTCTTCACCTCAATACCACAGTTCTTCTCTTGGCACCCTGTCATATGCTTTTTCCAGCTCCACAAAGGCACAATGCAGTTCCCTCTGACCTTCTCTGTACTTCTCAATTAACATCCTCAAAGCAAACATTGCATCTGTGGTGCTCTTTCTTGGCATGAAACCAAACTGTTGTTCACAAATGCTGACCTCTGCCCTTCGTCTCGCTTCCACTATTCTTTCCCATAACTTCATCGTATGGCTCATCAACTTTATCCCTCTGTAGTTGCCGCAATGCACGTCTCCCTTGTTCTTAAAAATGGGCAGCAGCACACTTCTCCTCCATTCCTCCGGCACCTACTAACTCTCTAAGACCTTGTTGAATGTTCTTGTCAGAAAATCTACTGCTACCTCTCCTAGACACTTCGATACCTCCACAGGTATATCATCAGGACCAACTGCCTTTCCATTCTTCATCCTCTTCAATGCCCTTCTCACTTCACCCTTACTGATCTTTGCTACATCCTGCTCCTCAATGGTCACCTCTTCTACTCTTTTTTTCTCTCTCATTTTCCTCATTCATCAGCTCTTCAAAGTACTCTTTCCATCTTCCCAGCACACTTCTGTCATCAGTCAATACATTTCCCTCTCTGTCCTTTATCAATCTAACTTGCTGCACGTCCTTCCCATCTCTATTTCTCTGCTGTGCCAACCTGTATAGATCATTTTCTCCCTCTTTACTGTCCAACCTATCACACAAGTCATCATACGCCCTCTGTTTGGCCTTAGCCACTGCTACTTTCACCTTACGCTGTGTCTCCCTGTACTCCTGTTTACTCTCTTCGGCCCTCTCTATGTCCCACTTTTTCTTAGCTAACCTCTTCCTTTGTACACACTCCTGCACTTCCTCATTCCACCACCAAGTCTCCTTATCTACTTTCCTTCCAGAGGACACACCAAGTACTCTCCTACCTGTGTCCCTGATCACATTTGCTGTGGTTGTCCAGTCATTTGGAAGCACTTCCTGGCCACCCAAAGCCTGTTTCAACTCCTCTTTGAAGACAACACGACCCTCTTCCTTTTTCAACTTTGTCTTCAAGTTTTCAAGTTCCTCACCACTGTGTCTTCTGCTCTGCCTTTGCCTTCTTCACCTTCCTCACCATCAGCCTCATCCTGCACACCACCATCCTATGCTGTTTGGCAACACTCTCACCCACTACTACTTTGCAGTCACCGACTTCCTTCAAATTACATTGCCTACACAAGATGTAGTCTACCTTTCTGTTCCTGCCTCCGCTTTTATAAGTCACCCAATGCTCCTGTCTCTTCTTGAAGAAAGTATTCATCACAGCCATTTCCATCCTTTTTGCAAAATCTATCAACATCTGTCCTTCTGCGTTCCCGTCCTGGATACCAAACCTGCCCATCACTTCCTCGTCCCCTCTGTTGCCTGCACCAACATGTCCATTGAAGTCTGCACCAATGACCACTCTTTCACCTCTGGGGGTACTCTGCATCACTTCATCTAAGTCACTCCAGAATCCCTCCTTCTATTCTGGCTCACATCCTGCCTGTGGGGAATAAGCACTAACAACATTGAGCATTACACCTTCAATTTCTAACTTGAGACTCATCACTCTGTCTGACACTCTTTTCACTTCTAGAACATTCCTGACAAACCTCTCCTTCAAGATGACTCCTACTCCATTTCTCTTCCCATCCACACCATGATAAAATAGCTTAAACCCTGCTCCTAAGCTTTTAACTTTGCTACCTTTCCACCTGGTCTCCTGAACACACAGTATGTCCACCTTCCTCCTCTGCATCATGTCAGCCAGCTCTCTACCTTTTCTTTGCATAGTTCCAACATTCAAAGTCCCCACTCTCAGTCCTAGACTCATGCCTTTCCTCTTCTCTCTCTGCCTACGGACACGCCTCCCACCTCTCCTTCTTCCACGTCTTTGACCAACAGTAGTCCAATTTCCATCAGCACCCTGTTGATTGACAGCACTGATGGCGGTCTTGTTAACCCGGGCCGACCGATCCGGTATGGGGGTAATACTTCTGATTTGCATCATAAAAGTTTGGCATTGGTTTTATGTCGGATGCCCTTCCTGACACGACCCTCTGCATTTCTCTGGGCTTGGGACCGGCATGAGGGGAAGAGACACTGGTTAGTGCCCCCCCCATCCCCCGCCTCATGGCTGCATTGCTGATGGCGCCGCCACAAATTCTTCAAAATCACCTTCCATATACAGTACAGTCCATGTTAGGAAGGTGAGGCCCTCTGCTGGTTATATGTGTTACTGCACCAACACATCCAGTCAGTGTTTGTCATTTTGATTAAACTAATGGCTAACACGAGTGATGACGAGATGTGTTACTCTCGAACTACAAGAATTTCTCATGAGGTGAAAAAAATAATCAAGTTAAAGGAAGTATTCCAAAGACAATACTCTACAACTTACAAAAATATACTTAAATATGCCAGACAGAAAAATCAAGTACTGTACAGTACTCTCGGATTTACATCTGTTTTTTAATAAACCACGCCCCCAAAACGACTACGTCATCAATAACCAGGTAAATTCAACTGCTGCATGTTAGAAATGAAACAAACTTCATCCTGTTTATTTCTGTCTGTGAATACAACATTTTAATACTATTATTATTATTAATTGTTCATATCTACAATTAGATCATAATTGAACAACTTTTGTAAACTTGTTTTATTAAACTTCACCATTATTTAAGCTTATGTTAGTTTTCACACTTCAAAACAATCCAACAGCCTGTTTTCAATGGGGAATTTATTCAAGATCAAAATTATATCAATCAAAACACCAAATTATATTCAAATGGTGCTGATATTGGCATTTTTCTGTAAATATCAAAAGGGTTTAGTTTTATTTCACTGTTTTTCCTCTAATATGAGTTTAAGAGAAGCTTTTATATAAATAAAGAATAAATATCAGGTTCGGTGAGTAATTCTTTGGTGAATGTGGTTTCTGAGGTAGATTTTAGGTGTAATAAACATTTCTGTGTGAAAATGTTTCGCTGGATTTGAATAATTAATCTCCACACTCCGACTGTATATGAAACTCTTACATTCGGTAAATATTAAACATATTGTTCAGTGTTTAGAAAGAAATGTGACTGAATTAGAATGAATCACTAATAATCCTCACAGATTAAGAGAAGAAAGCAGTTATTAATAAACCAGCAAACTGACCTGCTGCCGCCAGATAAACATACAGCGCCAAAAATATAAGGACTTTCATCCTTGTGAGGGTTTCAGGTAAAAGTTTTCAGACTGAAGTGACAGTTTCTTCTCAGACACAACAGGCACATTCACCTTCCTCAGAGATTAACCGCCTCAGCAGCTTGTACAGAACAGGGGAGGAGTCAGAATGGGACCAATCAGAATTCAGGATTAATATGACCTCACCAGGTGCTCTGTAATCATGAACAGTGCAGGTTTAGATTGGACACTGTAGATGTGGATTTGTAGTCCATGTTGTCCTTTTAATGTTTTCAACCGATGTACTTTTGTGATATAAAGGGTTGTGAATCCAAATAGATTTAAATAATTAATAAAAAAATATTTTAATTGAAAAATTAAAGTGTTTATTGTGTTACGTGCCAGCAGCAGCTGTCAGTTGTCCTCAGCATTCATTCATTCATTCATTTTTAAGACGCTTAATCCTAATTAGAGTCGAGGGGAGACTGGTGCCCATCTCAGCCGACTCTTAGCAAAGGTGGGGTACACCCTGGACAGCTCACCAGCCCATCACAAAACCAACACTTACACAACCACTGAGAGTAAAACCAAGGGACACTTTGGAACAGCCAATCAGCCTACTGTGCATGATTTTGGACTTTGGAAGGAAACCAGAGTACCCGGAGGAAAACCCATGCAATTACGGAGAGAACATGAAAACTCAACACAGAAACCCCTAAGCGAAGAATTGAACCCAGGACCTTCTTGCTGTGAGGCGGACATGCCACTACAGAGCTGCCCCAGGTCCAAACAATTTCTGTCTTTCTTTCTGATTCATTTATTTATTTACCCATATTTTTTTACAACATTCACCAATATTGCACAGTTATTAAGTCTCCCGATTCAATCGGGAGTCTCCCGATTTAAAAGCATAAATCCAATCTCCCGCCAGGAGATTAATTTCTCCCGATTTCCAGACAACCTCCCGAAAAAAAAAGTCACACTTTGAACACACCGTAGCATTTTTAAGTCTTAATCTTCTGCATATTGCACTTTGGAGACACCGTAGAAATGTATAGCCAGTCTCTATCTTCCGTTTGTTTATGCACACACGAGTTGACACACTGATACAGGCTGGCGACTTCAAGTCACGTGATCATTCAGTGCCGGGCAGTTCAAAAACAAGGGTGTGGAAGAAGACAAGCTGGTTGAGGAATTACAGGATTTTCAATGAATGCGTGAAAATGAAATGAAGTGTTGAGAGAAAAGATGAGGTGTGATGAGTGGTGGCATCAAGTGATGACAATGTCAACTGTGATGGGAGTGAAGAGATTTCCTCTTTTCACAAAACTGTTGCAGGCAGTGTTGACTATACCAAACAGCAATTGTGACAGTGAAAGGGTATTTTCTATTGTAAAGAAAATCCACACTGATGCCAGGTCAGAATTGATCAATGAAACTGTTTGTGCCCTCTTGGCTACAAAATTGAACTCAGACTTTGTTTGTTACAAATGCCATCCAAGTCCTGAACTTTGTAAAATTGGAACGCAAGCAACATACCGGAACATCTGGTGTCATTATTAAGCAAGCAGCATTAGTATATGTAACAATATTTTTAAACAGTTGTTTTTATCAGCTGATTCATAAAACTGTTTACATCCATGAATAAATTAAAAAAAAAACTTGTTTATTGAGCAATGTTCCTTTATAAAAAAAAATATGCATCAATTCTTGGGGCCGCAGCCCGGCCGCACAGGGGGTGCGGTGTCTCTGGTGAAAATTCTCCCTATTTCAAAATGTTGAAACTTAATAAGTATGCAATGTTAACAGAAAAATAAATAAATAAACAAACCTCATAACTGTCTTTATATGATATGAGCATGACCTTCAGAACAGATGAATTACTTTTCATATGAGCTATTCAGGAGGTCCTCTGATGGGCAGATTTTCTTGTGTTTGTCTGTCCACAGTCCATAATGAATACTGTCCTCAAGTGCAAGTTACGTCCTTTCATATAGATCAGGTGATTATTACTCGACATTTGAAGGTTAAGGATAACTGAACTAAAGTAATGTGATGTGATGAAACTCGTTACATTTAAACAGAAAGGCGCTTTCCATCTAATTCCATAATTACAAGTTCTACTTCATCTTCAGGCATGGGGAGCATGCATATGTCCGAGTATCCCCAATATGTGGTGCATGGATGCGTGTGTTCACCAGACCAGTCCTTTTTTCCTTCATCTATCCTTATATTGTTGAAATACAATTTCTCTCTGATGGCTTCCTCTTGATTTTATTTTCATTATTCAACATATTAACTGCTAAAATTAAAAGTAGCAGCATGGAACTGAAGGGCTGAACCCAACCTATTAATATGCTTTACTGTTTCGATATCTCTGTTTCCATAAGTAGCTTTCCGACATGTATACTACAGGAAGAATGTTCACGCAACACACACCCTAATCCTCACACAATGTATTTCTAAACCTGTTAGGAGTCACTGGTTTAACCAGTCGATCGGGTAGACTTAAACTTCAAATAATAATTTACCCACCCATTACTTTTACAACTTCTCGGTGAGGGAAGCTGCAACCAATCCCAGATGATTTCAGCAAAGAAGCAGGGTACACCCTGATCAAGTTACCAGTCTATGATAGCATAGGTTCAACAGGTCACCAGGCCTGACACAGATACAAACAATCATTCACACTCACGCTGAATTGATTTTATCCCCAGTGGGTTAATGAGCACATGTTAAGACTGTTGGAGGAAACTTGAGCTTGAAACAGATCAGGCCACAGTCGGCTGTGAGATATGAGGCCAGGAGTTTCTTGCTGTGATACGACAGTGTAAACCACTGAACTAACAAGCACTGAACATTTAAACATGTCATGTTTTCTAGGGAAAATCTTATTAGAAATGTAAAAATTAGGAAATTAAAATCAGCATAACAGCATTTGTGAACTATTCAAATTACATTTACAGCATTTGGCAGACACCCAGAGTGACTTACATTTTTATATTTTTTCTACAACCGAGCAATTGAGGGTGACGGGTCTTGGTCAAGAACCCAGCAGTGGCAGCTGGTGATGCTGAGGCTTGAACCGACCACTTTCAGATTAGCAACCTGGACCCTTCACCACTGCCTTATTAAATTAAATAGAAAGTGAAACTAAAGTGGAGATATCTGTCTCCCTTCGTCCAATAGGAAGATACTGATACTGATACTGACACACACACACACACACACACACACACACACACAGACACACACAGACACTCAAAAGCACTAAGTTTGTGGACGTAATGTCTGTGCTTCAAAATTTACTAGCTATTAACTAAGCATTGGTGCAAATATATTGTTTATCTCGTGTACAGTATAAAGTTTTATCTCTTGTTGTTGTGAGGGAAAGTCCTTCCTTGTGTATGGTATGTGTGTGTGTGTGCTCGCGCGCCATTGTGTGGAAAGTCTAAAGTTCCCTTTAAACCGGAACACGTTGAGATGTTATTGTGCTAAACAGCGCCTTCTACAGGCTTCACCAGACACCAGAAGTCTCGTCATCCAAAAATAAAACAGTATACTAGTACAGTGATGAAGAGGGGGAACGTGGACATACTGTGTGTTCAGGAGACCAGGTGGAAAGGTAGCAAGGCTTTAAGCTGTTTTATCATGGTGTGGATGGGAAGAGAAATGGAGTAGGAGTCATCTTGAAGGAGGGATTTGTCAGGAATGTTCTAGAAGTGAAAAAAGTGTCAGACAGAGTGATGTGTCTCAAGTTAGAAATTGAAGGCGTGATGTTCAATGTTGTTAGTGTTTATGCCCCACAGGCAGGATGTGAGCTAGAAGAGAAGGAGAGATTCTGGAGTGAGTTTGATGAAGTGATGTAGAGTATCCCCAGAGGTGAAAGAGTGGTCATTGGTGCAGACTTCAGTGGACATGTTAGTGTAGGCAACAGAGGGGACGAGGAAGTGATGGGCAGGTTTGGTATCCAGGACAGGAACGCAGAAGGACAGATGTTAATCGATTTTGCAAAAAGGATGGAAATGGCTGTGGTGAATACTTTCTTCCAGAAGAGACAGGAGCAGAGGGTGACTTATAAAAGCGGAGGTAGGAGCACACAGATGAACTACATCTTTTTTAGGCGATGTAATTTGAAGGAAGTCAGAGACTGCAAAGTAGTAGTGGGTGAGAGTGTTGCCAAACAGCATAGGATGGTAGTGTCCAGGATGACGCTGATGGTGAGGAAGATGAAAAAGGCAAAGGCAGAGCAGAAGACAAATTGGTGGAAGCTGAAAAAGGAAGAGTGTCATGTTGTCTTCAAGGAGGAGTTGAAACGGGTTTTGGGTGGTCAGGAAGTGCTTCCAGATGACTGGACAACTACAGCTAATGTGATCAGGGAGACAGGTAGGAGAATACTTGGTGTGTCCTCTGGAAGGTCAGTAGACAAGAAGACTTATTGGTGGAATGAGAAAGTGCATGAGTGTGTACAAAAGAAGAGGTTAGCTAAGAAGAAATGGGACATAGCGAGGACCGAAGAGAGTAAACAGGAGTACAGGGAGACACAGCAAAAGGCGAAGGTAGCAGTGTCAAAGGCCAAACAGAGAGCGTATGATGACTTGTATGCTAGGTTGGACAGTAAGGAGGGAGAAATGATCTATACAGGTTGGCACAGCAGATAAATAGAGATGGTAAGGATGTGCAGCAAGTTAGAGTGATTAAGGACAGGGAAATGTATTGACTGATGACAGAAGTGTGCTGGGAAGATGCAAAGAGTACTTTGAAGAGCTGATGAATGAGGAAAATGAGAGAGAAAAAAAGAGTTGAAGAGGTAACTGTTGAGGACCAGGAAGTAGCAAAGATTAGTAAGGGTGAAGAGAGGAGGGCATTGAAGAGGATGAAGAGTGGCAAGGCAGTTGGTCCTGATGACATATCGGTGGAGGTATGGAAGTGTCTTCGGATAGGTAGCAGTAGATTTTCTGACAAGAATTTTCAACAAGGTCTTAGCGCGTGAGAGGATGCCAGAGGAATGGAGGAGAAGTGTGCTTGTGCCCATTTTTAAGAATAAGGGAGACGTGCAGAGTTGTGGCAACTGCAGATGGATAAAATTGATGAGCCATACGATGAAGTTATGGGAAAGAATACTGGAAGCTAGACTAAGGGCAGAGGTCAGCATTTGTGAACAACAGTTGGTTTCATGCCAAGAAAGAGTCCCACAGATGCAGTGTTTGCTTTGAGGATGTTAATAGAGAAGTACAGAGGTCAGAAGGAGCTGCATTGTGCCTTTGTGGATCCGGAGAATGCATATGACAGGGTGCCGAGGAACTGAGGTATTGCAAGAGGAAGTCTGGAGTGGCAGTGAAGTATGTTAGAGTGGTGCAGGACATGTATGAGGATGTAAGACAGTGGTGAGGTGTGCTGTCAGTGTGACAGAAGAGTTCAAGGTGGAGGTGGGACTGCATCAAGGGTCAGCTCTGAGCCCCTTCTTTTTTTGCTATGGTGATGGACAGGCTGACAGACGAGGTTAGACAAAAATGTCCATGGACTATGATGTTTGCGGATGATATAGTGATCTATAGTGAGAGCAGAGAAAGGGAGGCCATCTGGGGAGATGGTCCACACACAGCAAATGACCTTTACCTCTACACCAAAGGACTGCGGACTTTGGCTTCCAACCCCTTGGTCCGTATGTTGTCCTAGTGAGAGGGTTTCCCTCGGGGTGTGTGTGTTGCAAGACTTCACTAAGGGTTAGCCCCCCTACCCCACTTACCGCTACAAGAAAAGCATACAAAAAATATACCTGGATGGATAACTCGGATACTGACCCACGCAAGACAAATGGACCGTGAATCTGGAAAATGACAATTTGGTATTCAAACATCAGAGGCCTTAGAGCAAATCAAGATCACCTGATCTTAAAAATGGCACAAGAAGAACCAAAACCAGACGTTATACTGGTCACAGAATCACTGCTTACATCTGCGGTATCAGACGAAAGACCAGATATTAGTATTAATGGGTATTCCATAGAATGTAGGGATAGAGCAAATGAAACTGGATGGGAAGGATGTCTAATCTACTACAAGAATGGACTTGTCCTACATAGAAGGAAGGACTTAGAACCTGCTGAACAGGAAATGATGATATTATCCATGAAACTAGTCTCAGGAATCCTCTTACTCGCTCTCTTAAATAGACCACCAGATGTAAACACTGCAGCAATAGACTGGTATACTGAACACCTAGAGGAGCTACACTGTAAAACAAATGCAACAGCCACCATGCTAACAGGAGGTTACAACGCCCACCACAAGGATTGGCTGCAAAGTAGAAGCAATACAGACATTGCCGGAGAGCAAACACAGACCTTATGTACTACTCAAGGGCTAACGCAACTAGTCAAGGGTCCAACCCATAGACTTGGGAACAAACTGGACCTGATTATGTGTGACATACCAAACCTCTGTACAGAGGTTAAGATAGCCCCTGAACTAGGCTCTTCAGACCATTATCTTCTGAGTACTACTATCTGACTATCTCCTGTCCAGGAACCCACTGCCCCAAGAATAGTATGGCTATACTCTAAGGCAGACTGGGATGGACTGAGAGGTGAACTTGCAGAAAACCACTGGAATCAGATGCTCAAATTAGATGAACCTTAAAAATCATGTAGAGATGTAACTGAAACAATCCAGAAAGCTATGGAGAATCACATACCGAGAAAAACACTGAGGAGTTTCATTGGGAAGCCAAAGTGGTACAATGAAGCATTTAAAAATGCTGATAAGAAGAAGAATAAAGCCTGGCGACAGTACCAAGCAAATATAACCCCAGAAACTCATTTCATATACAATCAAACCCGGAACGGTTCACCTATGTGTCCCGCAGGCAAGAAGTGATTATAAGAATCGTCTAAAAGACAAAATGACTACAGGTCTTAAGAAGGGAAGCAAATGCTGGTGGTGGACTGCCAAGCGACTCATGGGTCAAGGTGGTAAATGTGATATCCCACTGCTAAGCCTTAATAACCAGACATACATACGATCTGTAGAGAAAGCGGAATGTTTCGCTGAGATATTTGCAGAGAAATCTACAATTCTGCAAAATGATAATGAAAAAACAACATATTCAACCACTATATTCAAAAAGCCTAAATCCAGCTTCAAAAAGGTGGTGTTCTGGCCAAAACATGTCAAGAAAGCACAAATAAAGCTAAATACAGACAAAGCCACTGGTCCAGACTCCATACCTGCCAGAGTCCTTAAACAGACAGCACCAGAACTTGCAAAGCCTTTAGCTAGACTCTTTCAGCTGCTTCATGATAAGCAATATATGCCGAAGCAATGGAAAATTGCATATGTCATACCATGCTACAAAAAAAAAGTATTAACATGACCCTAACAACTAGAGGCCTGTTTCTCTCCTGAGCATTATTCGTAAAGTGATGGAGAGTCTCATAAACCATGCCCTATGGAAATACATATGCAAGCACCGGCTAATATCAGACAATCAATTCGGCTTCAGAGTTGGCTATTCAACTGTAGATGCACTGACATATGTTGCACAGAACCTGCAGAATGCATTAGACAAGCAGCAAGAAGGTAGGTTAATCTGCCTGGACATAAGCAGGGTCTTTGATCGTGTCTGGCATAAAGGCTTAATTGCAAAACTAGAATCCATTGGTATAAAAGGCATGCTGCTGAGATAGATAGAGGATTACCTAGCTGACAGAGTACTTAAGGTGACCTTAAATGGCACCACCTCAAGTGCTAAGCCAATCAATGCAGGCGGACCCCAGGGGTCAAGACTGGGCCCATTACTATTCATCATTTACATTGACGATTTTACTGACATAATTAAGAACAAAGCTATCCTATATACAGATGACTCCTCAGTTCTAAGCATCATTAAAGATAGGAAACATAGCCACAGCAGCTAAAAGCTTAAATGAAGACCTGCATGAAATCTAGAAATGGGCAACGAAATGGAATGTCCCCTTCGGAGCAGCAAAGTGTACAAGCATCACAGTCAGTCAACTGAAAGATGCAGAAGGGAACCACCTCAACCTCCATTTCATGGACGCCATCCTAGCAGAAATGGATGAAGTGGAGTTACTAGGAATTACCATACGCAAGGACCTCACATGGACCCACATCGTGAAAAAGATGGCTAAAGATTGCTGGCTGTCGCTTGGGACTCCTAAGAAAAGTGCCCAGGTACCTGAATCCTGACCAGAGAGCTATGATATATAAGAGTATGGTGAGGTCCAGAATGGAATATGCCTCATCGGTCTGGATGGGTGCCTCTCCTACATCATTATCATGGCTTGATACCAGAAAAGAAGAGCTATCAAAAATAATAGGATCTAAGCCAGGTGACCTGGATTCAATGCAAATTCAGCCCCTGGAACAACGTAGAAATGTGGGAGCACTAACACTGCTCCACCGTATGTACCACAAAGAAGCCCCTGCCCGACTAAATGCCCTACTCCCTCAGCCTAAATCAGCAGGACGTGTTACCAGACAGTCTGGTGCTCAGCACTCAGCAGCACTAGAATGCCCCCGCTCATCAACAACAAGCCACGTGAGGTCTTTTCTTACAGCTGCAGTCAGATTGTGGAATAGTCTACCTGAAGAAACCGTGACCACACATGACAGGCAAAAATTCAAATGTGAAGTCAACACCTTCCTCAGTGCTCAACGTCAGCATCCGACCAAGTGACTGGTGGCCAGCTGCTAATGCTGAGGTTAGGACAATGCATAAAAAAAGAACAAGTGCAGGAAAATCTAGAGAGGTGGAGCTATGCCCTGGAAAGGAGAGGAATGAAGGTTAGCCTCAGTGAGACAGAATACGTGTGTGAACGACAAGGACCCAAGAAGAACGATGAGGTTAAAGGGAGCAGAGATAAGGAAGGTGGAGGATTTTAAGTACTTAGGCTCAACAATCCATAGCAATGGAGAGTGTGGAAAAGAGATGAAGAAATGTGTGCAGTCAGGTTGGAATGGCTGGAGAAAAGTGTCCGGTGTGATGTGTGATGGGAGAGTGTCGGCAAGAATGAAAGGAAAAGTGTACAAGACTGTGATAATGCCAGCGATGCTGTATGGTTTAGAAACGGTGGCCCTGGGGAAAAGACAGGAGGCTGAGCTCTAGGCAGCAGAGATGAAAATGTTGAGGTTCTCTTTGGGAGTAACGAGGATGGATAAGATCAGGAATGAGTACATCAGAGGGACAGCACATGTAAGATGTTTTGGAGACAAAGTCAGAGAGGCTAGATTGAGATGGTTTGGACATGTACAGAGGAGGGATACTGAGTATATTGGTAGTAGGATGCTGAGGTTGGAACTACCAGGCAGAAGGCCGAGAGGAAGACCAAAGAGAAGTTTTATGGATGTGGTGAAGGAGGACATGAAGGTGGTTGGAGTAAGAGTAGAAGATGCAGAGGATCGGGCGAGATGGAGGCGGATGGTTTGCTGTGGTGACCCCTGAAAGGAAAAGCCTTTCGGCTGAATGAAATTAAAAGAAGAAGACAGGAAGAGCACCATCTTATTGGTCCATTATCAGGGAAATAAACATTATTCTGAGTGAATAATGCTTGAATTAAAATGAAAAGCACTCCTGGTTGTTGCTTTAAAATGGAAAAATCACGATTAATTTTGTATTTGTTTTTTCTTTATAGTATACATGTCAACTTTAAATGAGTTTTGAAACAGACCATTGAAGTTTTTCAATGCTTGGCTTCGTGTGTCAGATGGAGTTACACAACACTTTGCTCAGCTCAGAGTTCACATGGCTAGACTCTATGGTTAAAATTGTCTTAAAACTAATAATAAAAATACATGAATAAAATATTTTTATAAACCCACCTTCTTCTCCTTTCATCTTTTTCAGGGGTCGCCACAGCAAATCATCTGATTCGCATGTTTGATTTGGCAGAGGTGATCAATGATCAGCAATAACATTAACACCACTGGGCTGATCTGTGACTCGGCGGCCTCAGACGCAGCAAAATACAATCCACTGCATGTTCTCGTTTCCATCATATCCAGAATTAACAGCTTTGGCAGTTTGTACTTGCCTTCACTCCCCAGGAGGAACACTGAGCCTTGGGAGTTCACTTGACAGTTCACTGGTTGTCCTTCCTTCGACCACCTTTGGTAGACAATTACCAATGGACAACCAGGAACGCCCCCAAGAACCAGTCGTTTGGCCATCACAGTTGTTCAAGTGACACAGATCCTCATAATTTATTTTCTGGCTTTAATCTGTTCACTCACACAGCCCACTCATTGGTAATGAGATAATATTCGATCGACCTGTCAGTGAGTGAGTGAGTGATTGCTTTTCATCCGGCCAACCATTTTTCAGTTACAGTCCAGGTATCCCAGTTAGTTGCACTGGGTGTACGGCAGTGACAACATGGTGCCAGTGGGCTTGAACCCCTCACCTTCAGATCAATAAGCCGACAATCCATCACCGGGCCACCACTGCCCTCGCCTGTCAGTGCTTATAATGTTATGGTTTATCAGGGTATACTGTATACTGAAAAGTGTTCTTATTAAGATGGGAAAATCAGTCAGAAGGATAATGTCTCATCAGTACAGTGATAACTGAAATAAAATTTTGGGGCATCAAACTCATTCCACAAAGGGCCATGTGGCTGCAGGTTTTTGTTTCAAACAGCAGTACACCTGACTTGCTCATTTCAACAGACGATTCGGGTCTTCGGGCAGTTGATTGGTCGATCTGTGTGCTCTGTACCAAGACTGACCAATCAACTGCCTGAGACTCAGATCAGTAAAAACGAGCAAAGTCAGGTGTGCTGCTGCTTGGAGGAGACTCTCCACAGACTCCTGCTGCTTCTGGATCAACGCTCTATACATGCTCGGATTGTGGGAAGGACTTCACAAGGACTGGGAATTTCAAACGTTACCAGGTGTCCACTCGAGAGAGAACATTTACGTCACGAGTGAGAAACCAGAGCAAGTGTTACCAGCAGGAAGAGTGAAAGACCTGTTCCGAGTAATGCACAGCGAAGAATCCGTGAACGGTGGATGAGTCGCTGTATGATGTACAACGTTGGACCAGTTTGTGAAATACTTATGCAATGTTCTCTAGACTTTAAAATGCAGCTCACTGCAGGATCAAATGGAACTAAACAGACCAATCTGACCAATCTTTATGGAGCTCGTATGATAAAGCATCCTACTGGGCTTTTGGTGATGCTGAGTGAAGTGTCCAGGTGTCAGGTCAGACTGTCATTCTATGCGAGTTCTCATGTGCTGTAATTGTATTGCTTGGCATGTTGTAATGTTAGGATTGTTTTCAGGATTTTTTTTTTTTTTTTAAATTTAACAAAAACGCGGCCCTCTACTTTCATCTCCCCGAGACATTCCAGCCAGTATTATGGGATCAAACACTTTTGGTTGTCTCAAACATGAGTCAGAGACTGATCACGATTGTGTGGTCCATTGACATGACATACTGTAATAAATGAACCATAAATAAAAGAATTACAAAAAAGTTGAAGTAACTGAAGGTTGTCCAGTAGAAGTTTGTTGGTATTATGCATGACTGGAAAAAATAATAAATGACGGAAAAAAATCCACAATGCTGTGAACAGAGGCTTCTTGACAGGCTTCATTCATTTTTGGAACCACTTAATCCTAATTAGGGTCACAGGGAGGCTGACACCCATCTCAGCCAACTCTGGGTGAGGGCAGTGTACAGCCTGGACATATCAGTCAGCCAATCGCAGGGCCAACACTCACACAAACATACTTTCACACTTAGGGGAAGTTTGGAACAGCCAGTTAGTATATTATGCTTTTTTTTTTTTTTTTTTTTTTGGACTGGTGGAGAAAACCCACACGAGCAGAGAGAACCTGCAAACTGCCCACAGAAACATCCGAGAGTGGGAATTAAACCGAGGCCGATGGTGGACGTGCAAACTACTGCAATACCAGGCCACCAGTCTACAGATCTGAGGATGAATAATATTACCTTTTTCACTGCTGTATATTTATATCATATTAAAAATGTGTATCACAGCAGCAGGTCTCTCCACCGCACCACAAATAGCAGCGGATGAGGGTGAGGAGCAAACTGCTTATTATTCTGATTCACAGGAACCAGTGGACAACACACAGGAAATGTTTATCCTCTTCCACATACATCAACATGATTGGCTGCTGATACTGGGATTGACAGGGGACACAGCATCTGCCCCTCCCACCTGGAGAGCAGGACAAATTTTACTCTTAACTCCACTTTAGACCCGCCTAGATTTATTTCTTCAATTATTATAAAGAACACAAGCCAGGAATGAACATTATTTAATCTTTATATATTTTACAAACATAAGGCAACACTACAAAACCTTTCAGAATAGTGTGTGTGTGTGATTGCTTTATGTCCATCCAACATTTTTTCAGTTCTATTGAGAACGAGAAGAATTTATGTTGAATGCGTCTGAGGGCAGAAACACACTGATGGTTGTGCGGCGCCTCCTGACGAAAGCCAGAAATGGTTGTTTTATACTTCCCTCTCAACCCGGACAGTGAGAGACATGGCCGGCCTTTGGTAACCCAGTTTTAGATCCACTGGGGGAACAGCACTGATAACCGGTGATGGTGGGTCTTGGATCTGCTGGATCAGTAGACCAGCACCGTACCACCTGGCCACTATGACCCGTGTGTGTGTTCCTCAGATCACTTCCTTTAAAAGAACACAAAATAAAAGTCAGAACAGTGAAGAAAATCCACTTGATTATTCCTTCCGATGGTTACAATAACAGAACAGCGGGATTATATGGATAGATTTGGGCGGTACAGATGTAGAAAGGTGTTGAATGGATTATTTTGCACTTTAATCAGAGTTGTATAATAAATAATGTCATGAGTGGAGCGTGATGGAGATTTTTGTGATTATTGTTTTCACTGTCTCATACCCACAAATCAGTTCCATTAACATTGAGTGAGAAAAATATGACTGGATTAAAATCTGAAAGACGGAAATGAAATCCAATCATGTTCTGATCTCATTATCTGGATTTAATTTTACAGGAAAATATCTCATACCTGTACAGAATAAAGATCATCATACATACTCATAAAACAACAATCTATATACAGCTTGTTTTGTTGGATTTTCAATTCGCGCATGATTTTATTTCACTGTAAACATCATCAGATCTTCATCTCTCACTTCAGCAGGACGTCACATTGTCACACTAAGTTTTGTTGGAGGTAGAATCTCCTTCAGAGGCTGAAAAACCATTGAAATGATCACAAAGTGAATGAAACACTGATAATAAATCATGTGGTGATTTTAAACCTCATTTTCTGGATCATAAAGATTCACTTCTAGGATCCGGATGGAACAGGATTGAAACCTGAAACACAGATAAACAGAAACTTATAAACTCTGGACTGGATTATAAATACTGTTTATTCATTCATTTTCTGCAACTTAATCCTAATCAGGTTCCTAGGAAGTGGCTGGGTGCCCATCTCAGCCGAGGGCTGTGTACACCCTGGACAGCTCAACAGCTCATTGCAGAAATACTCAGTTTGTTTCAGTAATTGTGTTTAAACAGAAGTAAAATATTCATGAAATCTCCTTTCAGGAATTAAAAGTATAAATCTGTTCTCTCAAAACTTCACATCTTCTCCTTACACTCACCAGATTTCTTCTTCTTCCTCCACACCACAATCCCAACAGCAACCAGAACCAGGAGAACCACAATCACACCAATGATGAGACCAACTGTAGCTCCACCTGATCCTCCACCTGTGAAGTGAGTACAGAGTGTTAATGATGTTCTGCAGTAATGAATCACTTTCACTCTGTAAATCTGGAGTTTTAGGAGAAAGCGTTTCTTCGACCTCTCAGGATTCGGCGCTCGCTCACAGGCAGCACTAACTCCTCCCCCAAGCTGCTGTGCTCAATCACGCAGGTGTAGTTGTGTTTCTGCAGATCCTCAGCTGGGACGTTCAGAATACTTCTCTTCTGGAAACTTCCATCCTCGTTGGGTAACGTCTCTCTGAACTCCACGTCCTCGTGCACGTCCTCGCCGTCCTTCTGCCAGGTGATCATCACTGATTTGGGGAAGAAACCTGAAGCATGACACACCAGCTCAGGAGAAGACGAGTGTTTCTGGAACACTGACGCCTCGGGACGAACTGTGAAGATAAACAGAGACAGTAATATTACATTCATTTATAAATAATGCAGCGAGAAAATATTTTATAAAAGACTAAATCGTGCTGGACGTGTGTCACATGACTTTTCCTCAAAACGGTGAAATCAGAACCAACACTGTGGATCACCTTTCCACTCCAGAGTCTCTTTTCCAAACGACAGGTGTCTCTTTAATGAATCGATACAGTCTTTCTCCAGGTAATTCTTCCAGTATTTCGCCGCAGCTCCTGCAGCTTCCCACTTGTTCTTGGTGATCAGAGCTTGAGGTGTCGGAGTGACCCAGCTGAGAGTTTTCAGATCCAGACTGATGAAATCTTCTCCATCATAACCATACTGTATGTGTCCGCGAGTGGTGCCGTCATCATCGATCTCACAGCCGCACATCCTCTGTATTGTGTGAACACCTGCACACACACACACACACACACACACACACACTTTAAACAATCCCACTAAATTCTACTCTTCATTTTGTGTTTATCTGAGGTGATATTTATTTATAAATATTAAACAGCAGTGATTTGTTCTGTTATTGTCATGCCATAGACGGCTCAGTCGAACCCCCAACCGTTTAACTTTTTTTTTTAACCAGATGTGACTCAGATGTTGGATGATGGTAACACTTGTTTTTAATTCTCTGTCAGTTGTTCTTTATTTGATAATTGGTGAAACTGCTCCAATGTTTTAATGACTAATCTAATCACTGGGCTGTGTAAACTCGGTGTAATCACGAGGAAAGGATTACCAACACATTCTTTATTGTCACTCATGAGCGGAAGAGAAAGTTCAGGCAGTGACCGAACAAGTTTTAGATTTTAATCACAACAGCTGAGTACCGACAAATCACTGAACATTCTGCAATAAACAGCACAGGATTATTCAACATGTACAACACCGCTGCAAACACGACAGGACCAATTTTGGGTCAGTGATTCATGTCGTCAACTACTGACTGTTCATTTACTGACCAGAAGCGCTGTGAGAACCGTGACCCTCAACTGCTCAGTTCTGAGTGTGTGTGTGTGTGTGTGTGTGTGTGTGTGTGTGTGTGTGTGTATATATACCCTGCGGGTGGCGGGGTGGAAAAATCTTCCACCAACAGGAGAAGTAAGGCACCTCCTTCCCTCCGCTAGCCTGTGGGAGATCCTTGGACAAGATCGAGCACCCACTTAGCCCCCCGTGCCAGGGTTTCGGTCAAGTCACGGAGATTGCATGGCACGAGTTTTTCCTGTTGCCTTGCGGGTTGGCCTTGAATGGTTAAGGCTGAGGGAGTAAACCCCGACAGAAAATCCAGAGTGGAGCCCCGTAGGCGGTTAGAAGGCGTATCTCGTCCCTTTCCGGCAACTCCTGCACCCTCGATGAGTCTCCAACTGTCTTGACTCTGTCTTGCCGTGGGATCAGGCTCATCAGAACGAGAGAGTGAGGCTGGTGCTCCGCAAGCTTCCTTCACTTTAATTCAAGTTCAGCGCAAGTCATGGCAACACCACCATGGCCAACCCTTTACCCTCAAAGATCTGTGGCGATGGGGGAATGGTGAAGCAGCAGGTGCGGAATCACTGGAAGCTGTAGCTGCAATCCTGCACACAGGTGGCTCAGGCCATATGGTCGTTCTTCTCTGATCGGGACAGCAGGGAAGTTCGGCAGCCCCCTGAGTGTAACCTATTTAGGATAGCTCTGCCTGCCTCCGTAGTCTGAGGACAGAGCGAGAAAAGGTGCTCTAAACATAGCCTGTTCCACAACCACCTGGCCAGCATACTGCGGCTGGCGGGTTCCCATCTTGCGGTCGAAATCACAAGAAAATATCCAAGAAAATATTCAAGCTCACCCTTGCGTCATGGAACGTTAGAACTCTTCTCAACTCAACCACCTGTAAGTCAGGGAGACCAGAAAGACGTATGGCTCTCGTAGCCAGAGAACTCGCCCGCTACAATGTCGACATCGCAGCCCTCAGCGAAACACGCTTTCCTGACAAAGGCCAGCTCAGTGAGATTGGAGGCGGCTACACCTTCTTTTGGAGCGGCTGCAGCAATGAAGAGCGACGTGAGGCTGGTGTCAGATTTGTGATTAAAGACCATCTCGTACGAAAACTAGATTGTATACCAGAAGGCATCAACGATCGCCTCATGAAACTCAAGTTCCCCCTGGACAGGAGGAGATCCGCAACCCTCATAGGCGCCTACGCTCCCACCATGACAAACTCTGAAGACACTAAGGAGGAGTTCGATGAAGAACTGGATGCCCTCATCTCCACTGTTCCGCAGGCGGACAAGCTCCTACTCCTTGACGACTTTAATGCTCGTGTAAGTCAAGACCACCAGGCATGGGAAGGAGTCCTCGGACCCCATGGAGTAGGGAAATGTAACAGTAATGGTCTCCTCCTGCTCAGAACGTGTGCCACCCATGGCTTAGCCATCACCAACACCATGTTCCGCCTTCCAACCCATAAGAAAACGTCGTGGATGCACCCTCGATCTAAGCATTGGCATCTCATCGACTACGTCATTGTCAGAGCAAAGGACAGGCGGGATATGCGTGTGACTAAGGCAATGTGTGGTGCTGACTGTTGGACAGACCATCGTCTCATCATTTCTAAGACCAATTTGCATATTCAGCCCAAGAGAAGACCACAAGGCCAGACAGTTGTGAAGAAGCTCAACATAAACAAGCTCAAGCTTCCTTCCGTTCAAGAAGAACTAGTAGCAAGTTTAGAAAGCCAGCTGACTGAGGCTACCGGAAACGACTGGGACTCTCTGAAGACATCTGTTCATTCTGTTGCCCTACAGGTGCTCGGACAAGCTACCAGGAATCACCAGGACTGGTTTGATGAAAATGTCAAAATCAGAGCCCTGCTGGAAGAAAAACGCCAACTCTTCAGAGCTCATCAGAGTGATCCCAACTCAGTCTCGAAGAAAGACGCCTACGTCAGTAAGCACAGATAAATCTCCGCGCTATGCAAGACACATGGCGAAGTAACAAAGCTGACGAGATTCGAGGCTTTGCAGATAGACACGACATGAAACACTTCTACGATTCACTCAGGTGTGTATTCGGACCACCAACATCAGGCAGTTCCCCTTTACTCGGCGCGGACGGCGCAACACTCATCACCGACAAAAACAAGATCGTAGAGAGATGGGCAGAACACTTCAACGGCGTTCTAAATCATCCATCGTCAATCAATGACGAAGCCGTTCAATGCCTTCCCCAGGTGGACATAAACCCAGACATGGACATAACTCCATCAGAGGACGAGGTTGCCAAGGCAATCAAGCAGATGTCGACTGGGAAAGCCCCCCGGCTCTGATGCCATCCCTGCTGAAGTGTTCAAGACAGGCAGCCCTTCTCTCCTACACAAACTTACAGTGCTATTTCAATCCTTTTGGGAAAGTGAGACCCTCCCTCAAGATTTTAAAGATGCCACAATCGTTCATATCTACAAAAGAAAGGGAAACAAGCGATCGTGTGACAGCCACAGAGGGATTCTCTCTCTCGCCGGCAAGATCTTTGCCCGAGTGCTCCTCAAGCGTCTCCTGAAACATCTCGAGCAAGGTCATCTCCCCGAGAGCCAATGCGGATTCCGCGCAGCTCAAGGGACTATCGATATGATCTTTGCTGCCCGTCAGATTCAGGAGAAAAGTGTGGAACAAAGTCAAGATCTCTATATCACTTTGGTAGATCTAACAAAAGCCTTCGACATGATCTTCCACAGTCCCTCTCTGCTCACTGTGTCGAAGTTTGGCTGCCCGGACAGGTTCGTGAAGATTGTCAGACAATTTCACGACGGAATGATGGCCTGTGTTCTTGACGATGGAAATGCCTCCGATCCGTTTCAGGTGTCAAATGGAGTTAAACAAGGCTGTGTCCTTGCCCCTACACTGTTCAGTTTTATGTTTTCGGCGATGCTGTCCGATGCCTTTAGGGAGACTCCCTGAGGCATCCCCATTAAGTACAGGTGTGACGGAAAACTGTTCAACCTCCGACGTCTGCAGGCCGTCACTAAAGTCAAAGAGACTGTGACTCATGATCTGCTCTTTGCTGATGACTGTGCCCTCAGTGCCATCAATGAGCAAGAAATGCAACAGGAAATGGACGCATTCTCATCTGCCTGTGACAACTTCGGCCTCACCGTCAGCATCAAGAAGACTGAAGTGATGTATCAGCCCGCCCCAGGAAAACCATATCAGGAACCAAACATCACAGTGAAGGGACAGCGACTTCAAGATGTGGAAAACCTCACCTACCTCGGCAGCACTCTCTCTCGCTACGCCAACATCGATGCTGAAGTCAGCAACCGCATTGCGAAGGCAAGCGGTGCTTTTGGGAGATTGAAGAAGTTAGTCTGGGAACGAAGAGGTATCTAACAATACACCAAGATCAAAGTGTACAGAGCAGTCGTCTTAACTATACTTCTTTATGGCTGTGAATCTTGGACCATCTACAAAAGACACAAGAAACTTCTCCAGCAGTTCCATCTCCATTGTCTCCGAAACATCTTTAATATCCGCTGGCAAGATAGGATCACAAACACCAAGGTTCTGGAGAGAGCAGACCTCCCCAGCGTTATTACCATCATGCGCAAAGCTCAGCCACGATGGGCAGGACACGTCTGCCGTAGGTCAGACTCCAGGATACCCAAGCAGTTACTGTACTGTGAACTCAGTCGTGGTAGCAGGAAAGTAGGAGGCCAGCGCAAACGCTATAAAGACTCCATCAAAGCATACCTGAAGGACTTCAACATCGACATTGCAATGTGGGAAACCGCAGCATTTGACAGACCGGCTTGACGCAACTTGATTCACAAAGGTGCCATCCACTCAGAGAATAAACGTTCGAACGCAGCCAAAGATAAACGTCAAACACGCAAGGCTCGAGCTGACCAATCTACCAACACGACCCCCTCTCACTGGTGTCCAACTTGTGGGAGGGGTTTTCACACCCGTATTGGCCTTACAAGCCACCTGCGGACACATCACCCCGCCTCTTAGACACTGTGTTGTTTGACTTGCTATGGTCATACTCAATATCGAGTCGATGAACATCGTATACCCTACTCCTTGTCAAGGTTGTGCTGGAATGGGCTCCAGGTTCCCAGTGACCCTGAACAGGATAATGAATGAATGAATATTTTCAATGTACAGAAACCTGATGAAACTGATTTTATTGAGAATCAGAGACGAAAAAACTTTGAACACAAAGATTTAAGGTGGGTTGATTTATTCATTCTTCAATCTTTTACCCTTCTAGGGTTGTGGGAGCTCTGGATCCTATCTCAGCCGACCCTGAGTGAAGGCGGGTACACCCCGGACAGCACCACATCCATCACACCATCAACACACACACACACACACACACACACACACACACACACACACCCATTAACACTCACACTGACACTTAGGGGCAATCTGGAACAGCCAGTTAACCTAAAGTGAAAGTGTTTGGACTGCAGAAGGAAACCGGAAAACCCAAAGGAAGCCCAGACTGCACTGAGAGTCACATGTGGGAACTACTATGCTCCGGCGCAGGCATAACCTGGGATTCACCAAATGAGGTTTCATTTAATTTCATGAACCCATCGTAACACTTGAGCGACGCAGGACCGAACCCCCGTCCCTCACTTAAAAAAAAAAAATCAAACGGTATCAGAAAAATGTCCAAATCATTATTTATTTAATTCATCAAGGAAATAATGTTATATTGTGTTCTGATAGAAATGTGAAAACGGGGGGTGTTAACCTGAAATGTGTGAGCAGCAGTGCATGTATGAATGTGTGTGTGTGTGTGTGTGTGCGCGCGCGCGAGTGTGTATGTCTGTGCTCACTTTGGTTAAATACAGAGCCATAAATGTTCATTTTGTAATTAATACGGTACAGTATATTATAATAATAATTGAATGTGGATTTCAGAAAAATAACTAAATTCTTAATTTAAAAATTCTGCGAACGCTCAGTGCGGTCCATTCCAGATCAGTTCCCCCAAACCTCTTATATAATGAGTGTCAGTGCGAGGTAGAAATGCTCCTGACACTGATGTAAGAGATATATATGACACCATGACTGACTCCGTACGATATTCCATCACGATTATCACTGATTCCCTTCATCAGTGCTGTACACTTACTATTAATGATTATATTTAAACTACAGACATTCTAACAGTAATAATAATGTAATTAATGATCAAAGCTGAGATAAGGTCCATCTCTCTTTATTATGCGCGCACACACACACACACACACACACACACACACACACACACACGCACTGTCAGGTGCACATGACACCGTATCGACACAGCTTTGATACAACATGGACTTAAAGAAAGAACTGAACTTTTTTCATTCATTCATTTTCTGAACCCCTTATTCCTAACGAGGGTCATGGGAAGGCTGGCACCCATCTCAGCCACCTCCGGGTGAGTACGGAATACACCCTGAACAGCTCACACAATTATTCACACCATTGGAACATACTGTGCATGTTTTTGGACTGCGGGTGGAAAACTAGAGGACCCGGAAGAAACCTGCGCAAGCACGAGGAGAGCCCTCCCAGCCTGGGCGTTGAACCAGGAACGTGCTTCCTGTGAGGCAGACGTGCTCACCACTACGCCACCGTGCCACCAAACTGTGAGCTTGTCCCTGTAAATTTCTCAATTTCAACTCCTTTTTGTGATGTCATAGTTTATAGTTCAAACATCAAGCACAACGAGAAAAGTATTTTATCTGGGGTGTTTATTTTATATATATTTTTACATACAGTGTATTATCTTCTTTCAATCTCAACACACACTGTTCTTTCATCCAGGACTAAAACACTGCTTTATTCTTGCAGGGTTTTTTAAACACCACAAGGGGGCAGTGTTTGTATCAACCACCAGAAACCCAACACAGTCGAGCTGAAGACTCCCCCAAACCCACCTCCTGAATAGAAACATTTCTCAACAGATTTGCACTGAATTATCATTTTGGTCTGAAAAGATCACAAATCAGTTGGCAGACCCTGGATTTTTCAAAAATATCACAGCGTTCATCAGCATCAAGTCAGTGATGTGGTGAGTATTAACCCGGAGATCGCAAGTTCAAATCCGGGTTAATGCCACAGCTGTCCGTGCCGGGGAGTCCATGGCTGACTCTCACAGGAGGGAGGGATGGCATACGCTCACTTCCCTTTCACTCACAGTGATCGCCACCCAATCATGGGGGTCTATGAGCTCATTCGTACAAGGGGCGGATAGTGTTTTCTATCCGAGTGTGTTAAACCGTCCCCAAATATGCATGCGCCACAGTTCGAAAAGATGCGGGTGGCAGACATTGCATGTCACAGTGGGCGTGTGCATGTGCATGCTTTCACTCCTCCATGGTTGGTGGAAGTCATGTGATAGAGAAGGTAATACCTGATTAGTGGGAATTGGATACGACGAAATTAGAGAGAAAATGGGGGTGGGGGGGTCCGAAAAAAGGGAAAAAAAGGACGGTGCCGAAATAGATACAGACATACATGAGGACATGTAGATACAGAACACACGACAGACACAAACTTCATGTTCCACTTCTACTGGGCTCTGGAGCTTCACTCTCAACATCTTCCACCCGAGGAAAATGAATGAAGTCATCAAAGAGAATTTTTATTAGTGCAGGAAATAAATAACATGTCTCATACAGAATGCTGTGTGTGTGTGTGTGTGTGTGTGTGTGTGTGTGTGTGAGAGAGAGAGAGAGAGAGAGAGAGAGAGAGAGAGTGTGTGTGTGTGTGTGTGTGTGTGTGTTTACCTTGAGTGTGATTAAATCGCTGCATTAGTTTGACCACATCTACTTTGCTGATGTCCTCATCACCCTGATTCTGCTGTGTGAATCTGTCCCAGTACTCTGGCTCTTCATTTTTTTCCATCCACTCAGTCTTTGGGATGTACCTTCTGATGTTGCTGTCATAATACTCAAACGGAACTCCATCGATTTGACCAACAACAGTGTATTCTGGGAAATTTGTTCCTGGTGGGACTGCGGTCTGAAAGTACTGGTAAGAGTGTGTATCTGTAAAAGTGTAAAAACACATATAACCAAATAATACTGTTATTAAAACTCTTCCACTGAATTCTGTTTACATTTAAAACATCACAATTCTGTACCGTCAGTGAATAAACAAATGTCTGTCAATCTGGAAACATATAAGCCTGAAACTTTACACAAAAAGTAGAGAACCAGCATCCTGCCTGTGAGTAAAATTATTATTTACACAATTTACATTTAATTTAATGATATTCTCATTTCAGTTTCTTGTAATTACAGAGCTGAGCACCAGTACAACACAAACACTTTTAATCAGATCTTCTCTTCTGGTGCTTCCGCTTATAATTATTATTATTTTTACTATTATTATTATTATTACTACTATTATTATTATTACAGTAGGCCCTCGACATTCGCGAGCACCCCCGTAGCCAGGATTTGGCGAACAGGGGTGCTCGTCTAACAACGAAAAGAAGGGTTACCTCAGAGATACAGTTACGGTATATATATATATATATATATATATATATATATATATATATATATACACAGTGGTATGAACAAGTATCTGAACCTTTTGAAATTTCTCACATTTCTGCATAAAATCACCATCAAATGTGATCTTATCTTTGTCAAAATCACACAGATGAAAAAAGTGTCTGCTTTAACTAAAACCACCCAGACATTTATAGGTTTTCATATTTTAATGATTTTGGGTTGGGGGGTTTTTTTTGTGTTGGTTTAGGGTTTTTTTTTTTTTTTTTTGGCATAATTGGCCTTGTTTTTGTGGCATTTGCTTAAAGTTTTCCACTATTCTTCCTTAATTTCCTTATTTTTTTAATTCAATATATTTTTTTTTAAACCGCGATGCACTGAAGCAGCATGAATTGAAAGGAGAAGTAGTGAGAGATCCCTGTATTACTATACTGTACTTCCTCAGCGAGTCTGTAGCCAGGTTTTCATGAACCCGTAATTTAACTCATTATCTCATTAACATCTCTTCCTGACTTGAAGTGGGAGTGACGAAGCAGGAAATGCACTAAAGCGTGGAGGAGAGGAGGTCCTGAGGTATCACCGCGAGAACCTCGGATCACTTTGAGTTCTGTGATGCTGTGCAAGAGCCAGACACGACCACAAAATGTTTATTCTGAGAAAAAAAAAGACTAGTTTTTCTAAAATTTTATTTCATTGAGAGGGAGGGGGTCGCCGAAACTTTTGAAATGGCATCTTTATCTTATACAGTTCTAATCATTTTATAAACCGGGATCGGGAACCTATGGCTCGCAAGCCAGATGTGGCTCTTTTGACGACTGCATCTGGATCTCAGTTATTCTGTTCAGAAAGGCCACCTGATTTATCTAATACATAATTTCGCTGTCCATTAAATAAACATATAGAAAAAAAACATCAAATAAAACAAAAACATGAATAAATCTCACGCATTTCAAACTATACATCTATTTTCAATGCCACTTGTCTCTGTGGCGCACTGCGGAGAGCCAATCCTTTCTATACTCCAGTGTGTGGGCAGGGCCGATACCTTGAAACTCTAATTTTATTGGATTATATACAACAGCCTGCGCAAGTTGTTTTTGGGTAAAGAGGTAAATTTCCCTCGTTTTGATCAGCTCATGTGCAAGAAACCAAGCAGAGCTGGTAAGCAAAACACAAATGAACAGAATGAAAAAACTTCAACCCGCAGACCAGCTGATTGCCTTGAGACCATAATCAACTCTCATACGTCAAGCGTGAGATTCACGCATTTCATTTCCTCCTCAATCTCTCACGCAAGGTGTCTCAAATCTCACGCATTAATACAATTATTTCCCAATTTTATTATTTTTTAAGGATGTAATTTCCATGAGCAAATGCCATTGGCTGTGTCTTTTACGTAAACATGCAGCTTCTCTTTCTGCTTCTGGCTGCGGGATCCTTTACCGTAAAATCAGATACATACGCGCACTTAAAAACTAAAGGTTGTAAAACTTACTCAGATGATGTTTTCATTTACTAATTTAGTTAAATGTAGATTTAGTTAAAATGGCTAAAATTGTTAATTAGTTTCAGTTTGTAATTCCATGTGTTGTTGCAAGGTTGCTGCACAGGATTCTTGCCATCTATATGAGTAGATTTGTTAACATGGTTAATTAGTTTCAGTTTGTAAACTAATTGTGTATGTGCAAGGTTGCTACATATGATACATGCCATCTATCAGCAATGCTGATAACATAAATCCACAAACAGCACATCCAAAACAGTCAAGTCCTGGTCCACGGCAGCCGTTGAGACCCTGAGAGGCTGCTTCGAATGCACTGTTTGGGATGTATTCAGTGCAGGTGCGAACTGCTTCGACGTGCTCACGGACGTGGTGACGTCATATATTAACTTCTGCGTGGATTTGTGCATCCCAACGAAAATTGTGATAACATACAGCAATAACAAACCTTGGTTTACAAAAGACATTTTACTCATACGCAAGAAAAAGAACTCTGCTTTCCTTAGCGGAGACAAGGAGTCATACACCACTGCCAAATATCAATTGAGGTCTACAATCAGGAAAGCCAAATCAAACTATGCAATAAAGCTGGAACATCAGATCACATCAAACAATATCCGATATGTATGGAAAAAACTAAAGGTCATGACAGATTACAAAAAAAAACCCCTCCATTTCATCTGACACCGATACAGACCTTTCAAACAAACTAAATGAGTTTTATGGGAGGTTTGAACAGTACCCAGCCCCCCCATATCCCCTCCCACCCTCCTCATTTCTCATCCAGGAGGAAGAGGTGAGGAACATCTTCAAGAAAACTAACAAGAGGAAAGCAGCTGGCCCAGACGGGATCACCCCAGCTGTTCTTAAGTACTGCGCAGCTCAGCTGGCCCCAATATTCACCACTATCTTCAATACGTCCCTCCGCCACTGTACAGTTCCACTGTGTTTCAAGGTTTTATCCATAAACCCTGTTCCAAAATCACCGAAGATCTCATCTCTCAACGATTACAGACCAATCGCCATAACATCCGTGGTCATAAAGTCGTTTGAACGCATCATCCTCAACCAACTGAAGTCATCCACTACCCCCCTGCTCGACCCTCATCAATTTGCTTATGGTGCAAACAGGTCTGTTGAGGATGCTGTCAACCTGGCCCTCTACCACATATTACAGCACTTTGAGTTGCCTAACAGCTACGTCCGCATCCTTTTCATTGACTTCAGTTCTGCTTTTAACACAATAAACCTGGTCAACCTCCTCAATAAACTGATGGACATGAACATCGACCCCTGTCTACGCCATTGGATATGGAGCTTCCTACGGAAAAGGCAACAAAGGGTTAAGATGGGTAACCTCTCATCTCGACCTCTGACCCTCAGCACAGGTGTCCCCCAGGGTTGCGTCCTCTCACCATGGCTTTTCTCTCTGTACACGAACCACATGACATCCAATCACAGCTCAGTTTCCATTTTCAAGTATGCAGAAGACACTACCATCATCGGACTCATAACCACATATAATGAACACCAGTACCATCAACAAGTAGCCCAAGCTGTCTCCTGGCACCAAGAAAACAACCTCCAGCTCAACCCATCCAAAACACATACAACTAATAATTGACTTCAGGTGCACAGCCTCTCCGAAAACTCCTATTCACATCTCTGGTGAACCCATATCCATAACTGACTCTTTCAAATTTCTCGGCACTCACATTAACAATACACTAAAATGGAACACCAATACAGACTACATTCACAAAAAAATTCACCAAAGACTGTTTTTCCTGAGACAGCTCAAGAAATTCAGAGTGAAAACAAATCTCCTCCTCCGGTTCTACTCCGCCATCATTGAGAGCATCCTCACCTCATCCATAACAGTTTGGTATGGCTGCCTAGACAGCAACTCACAGAAAAAACTACAGCGCATTGTCACTAAATCATCCAGGATCATTGGCTCAACCCTTCCATCAGTCCAATCAATTTATCATAAACGCTCAATCTTAAAAGCACAAAAAAAATCACCTCTGATCCCTCTCACCCTGCCCATCATTTGTTTCAACCGCTGCCCTCTAGGAGGCGATATTGCTCTCTACCCACCAGAACATCCCGCTTCAAGAACAGTTTTTTCCCTACAGTCAGAAGGACTTTGAACTCTTTGCACTAAATGATTTGTTTTCATGTGTGCTGTCATTGCTGTATGATGTGTGTTGCGAATGTCTTTTGTAATTTTTGTCATAGCCGAGTGCTGTACCGATAGCAAATTCCACCAACTTGGTTGTGTGGACATTAACAAATTATTCTGATTCTGATTCTATTATCACTATTATTGTTGTTGTTGTTGTTGTTATTAATTGGTCATATCTACAATTAGATCATAATTGAACAAATCTTGTTTCATTAAACTTCACCATTATTTAAGCTTATGTTAGTTTTCACACTTCAAAACAATCCAACAGCCTGTTTTCAATGGGGAATTTATTCAAGATGAAAATTATATCAATCAAAACACCAAATTATATTCAAATGGTGCTGATATTGGCATTTTTCTGTAAATATTAAATAGTTTTATTTTGCTGTTTTTCCTCTAATATGAGTTTAAGGGAAGCTTTTATATAAGTAAAGAATAAATATCAGGTTCGGTGAGTAATTCTTTGGTGAATGTGGTTTCTGAGGTAGATTTTAGGTGTAATAAACATTTCTGTGTGGAAATGTGTTGCTGGATTTGAATAATTAATCTCCACACTCCGACTGTATATGAAACTCTTACATTCGGTAAATATTAAACATATTGTTCAGTGTTTCGAAAGAAATGTGACTGAATTAGAATGAATCACTAATAATCCTCACAGATTAAATCTCTTTAAAGAATAAATAAATTATTAATAAACCAGCAAACTGACCTGCTGCCGCCAGACAAACACACAGCGCCAAAAATATAAGGACTTTCATCCTTGTGAGGGGTTCAGGTAAATGTTTTCAGATCGAAGTCAACATTTTCTCTCCAGACACAACAGGCACATTCACCTTCCTCAGAAATGAACCGCCTCAGCGGCTTGGACAGAACAGGGGAGGAGTTAGATTGGGACCAATCAGAATTCAGGATTAATATGACCTCACCAGTTGTTCTGTAATCATGAACAGTGCAGGTTTAGATTGGACACTGTCGATGTGGATTTGTAGTCCATGTTATTCCTTTTAACGTTTTCAACGGATGTATTTTTGTGATATAAAATGTGTTCTGAATCAAAATAGATTTAATTAATTACTAAAAAAATGTTTAATTGAAAAATTAAAGTGTTTATTGTGTTACGTACCAGCAGCAGCTCTCAGTAGTCCCCAGCATTCATTCATTCATTAATTCATTTTTAAGACAATTAATCCTAATTAGAGTCGAGGGGAGGCTGGTGCCCATCTCAGCCGACTCTTAGCGAAGGTGGGGTACACCCTGGACAGCTCGGCAGCCCATCACAAAACCAACACTTACACAACCATTGAGAGTAAAAGCAAGGGACACTTTGGAACAGCCAATCAGCCGACTGTGCATGATTTTGGACTTGAGAAGGAAACCGGAGTACCCGGAGGAAAACCCACGCAATTACGGAGAGAACGTGAAAACTCAACACAGAAACCCCTGAGCAGAGAATTGAACCCATGACCTTCTTGCTGTGAGGGTACATGCCACTCCAGAGCTGCCCCGGGTCCAAACAATTTCTGTCTTTCTTTCTTATTCATTTATTTATCCATATTTTTTTTTTACAACATTCACCAATATTAACAGAAAAATAAATAAATAAATAAACAAACCTCATAACTTTCTTTATATGATATGCAGTAACATTATATTTCAGTACATTCACTGCTAAAAATTAAAATAGAGTAACAGCAGAAAACAATGGATTGTTTAGTGAAACACTGAAAATAACCTCTTCGTACCTGCAGGAAAAATCTCTAAAATTATTGAGGCATGACCTTCAGAACAGATGAATTACTTTTCATGTGAGACACTCAGGAGGTCCTGTGATGGGCAGATTTTCTGTCAATGGGAAATTGTGTTTGTCTGTCCACAGTCCACGAGTGAATACTGTCCTCAAGTGCAAGTTACGTCCTTTCATATAATTCAGGTGATTATTACTCGACATTTGAAGGTTAAGGATAACTGAACTAAAGTAATGTGATGTGATGAAACTCGTTACATTTAAACAGAAAGGCACTTTCCATCTAATTCCATAATTACAAGTTCAACTTCATCTTCAGGTTAGGCGGAGCATGCATATGTTCGAGTATCTCCAATATGTGGTTCGTGGATGCGTGTGTTCACCAGACCAGTCCTTTTTTTCTTCATCTATCCTTATATGGAATACAATTTCTCTCTGATGGTTTCCTCTTAATTTTATTTTCATTATTCAACATATTAACTGCTAAAATTGAAAGTATCAGCATGGAACTGAAGGGCTGAACCCAACCTATTAATATGCTTTACTGTTTCTATATCTCTCAGTTTACATTGGTAGCTTTCCTACATGTATACTACAGGAAGAATGTTCACGCTACACACACCCTTATCCTCACACAATGTATTTCTAAACCTGTTAGCAATCAATGGTTTAATTAGTCAATCAGGTAGACGTCGTGCTGTACATAAAATCACACAGATGCAACCAGCAACTTCTGGCAACAATCACACCATCCATCAGAAAAGGGTAAATATGATCAACATCATTCTGACCCAGTCTGATGATTTGTTGTTGTTAGACAGCCATCTCTAGAGTAGTGCTCACTGACCCTGTTCCTGGAGATCTACCTCGCTAAAAGACTTAAACTTCAAAGAATAATTTCCCCACCCATTACCTTTTACAACTTCTCCGTGAGGGAAGCTGCAACCAATCCCAGCTGATTTCAGCCAAGAAGCAGAGTACACCCTGAACAAGTTATCAGTCTATGATAGCGTAGGTTCAACAGGTCACCAGGCCTGACACAGATACAGACAATCATTCACACTCACGCTGAATTGCTTTTATCGCCAGTGGGTTCATGAGCACATTTTAAGACTGGAGGAGGAAACTGGAGCTTTACACAGATCAGGCCACAGGCGGTTGTGAGATATGAGGCCAGGAGTTTCTTGCTGTGATACGACAGTGGAAACCACTGAACTAACAACCACTGAACATTTAAACATGTCGTGTCTTCTAGGGAAAATATTCGAAATTTAAAAATTAGGAAATTAAAATCAACATAACAGCATTTGTGAACTATTCAAATTACATATTTCTATAACTGAGCAATTGCGGGTTAAGAGCCTTGGTCAAGAACCCAGCAGTGGCAGTTGGTGAAGCTGAGGCTTGAACCGATCACCTTCAGATTAGCAACCTGGAGCCTTCACCACTGCCCTATTAAATTAAACAGAAAGTGAAACTAAACTGGGGATATCTGTCTCTCTTTGTCCAACAGGAAGTTACTGATACTGACACATACACACACACACACACACACACACACACACACACACACACAAAACCACTAAGTTTGTGTACGTAATGTCCGTGCTTCAAAATTTACTATCTATTAACTAAGCATCGGTGTAAATATATTGTTTATCTCTTGTACAGTATAAAGTTTTATCTCTTATTGTTGTGAGGGAAAGTCCTTCCTTGTGTATGTGTGTGTGTGTGTGCGTCAGTGTGTGGAAAGTCTAAAGTTCCCTTTAAACCGGAACACTTTTGAGATGTTATTGTGCTAAACAGCGCCTTCTACAGGCTTCACCAGACACCAGAAGTCTCATTATCCACAAATAACACAGAGTACAGTGATGAAGAGGAGGAAGGTGGACATACTGTGTGTTCAGGAGACCAGGTGGAAGGGTAGCAAGGCGAGAAGCTTAGGAGCAGGGTTTGTTTAAGCTGTTTTTTCATGGTGGTGGATAGGAAGAGAAATGGAGTAGGAGTCATCTTGAAGGAGGGCTTTGTCAGGAATGTTCGAGAAGTGAAAACAGTGTCAGACAGAGTGATGAGTCTCAAGTTAGAAATTGAAGGCGTGATGTTCAATGTTGTTAGTGCTTATGCCCCACAGGCAGGATGTGAGCTAGAACAGAAGGAGAGATTCTGGAGTGAGTTAAATGAAGTGATGGAGAATACCCCCAGAGGTGAAAGAGTGGTCATTGGTGCAGACTTCAGTGGACCTGTTGGTGCAGGAAACCGAGGGGCCGAGGAAGTGATGGGCAGGTTTGGTATCCAGGACAGGAACACAGAAGGACAGATGTTGATCGATTTTGCAAAAAGGATGGAAATGACTGTGGTGAATACTTTCTTCCAAAAGAGACAGAAGCATCGGGTGACTAATAAAAGCGGAGGTAGGAGCACACAGGTAGACTACATCTTGTGCAGGCGATGTAATTTGAAGGAAGTCAGTGACTGCTGACTGCAAAGTAGTAGTGGGTGAGAGTGTTGCGAAACAGCATCGGATGGTGGTGTCCAGGATAAAGCTGATGGTGAGGAAGATGAAAAAGGCAAAGGCGAGCTGAAGACAAAGTGGTGAAAACTGAATAAGGAAGAGTGTCGTGTTGTCTTCAAGGAGTTGAAACAGGCTTTGGGTGGTCAGGAAGTGCTTCCAGATGACAGGACAACTACAGCTAATGTGATCAGGCAGACCGGTAGGAGAGTACTTGAGGTGTCTTCTGGAAGGACAGTAGATAAGAAGACTTGGTGGTGGAATGAGGAAGTGCAGGAGTGTGTACAAAAGAAGAGGTTAGCCAAGAAGAAATGGGACATAAAGAAGACAGAAGAGAGTAAACAGGAGTACAGGGAGACACAGCGTAAGGCGAAGGTAGCAGTGTCAAAGGCCAAACGGAGGGTGGATGATGACTTGTATGCGAGGTTGGACAGTAAAGAGGGAGAAAATGATTTGTACAGGTTGGCACAGCAGATAAATAGAGATGGAAAGGACGTGCAGCAAGTTAGAGTGATTAAGGACAGGGTGGGAAACGTATTGACTGATGACAGAAGTGTGCTGGGAAGATGGAAAGAGTACTTTGAAAAGCTGATGAATGAGGAAAATGAGAGAGAAAAAAAGAGTAGAAGAGGTAACTGTTGAGGACCAGGAAGTAGCAAAGATTAGTAAGGGTGAAGTGAGGAGGGCATTGAAGAGGATGAAGAGTGGCAGGGCAGTTGGTCCTGATGACATATCGGTGGAGGTATGGAAGTGTCTAGGAGAGGTAGCAGTAGATTCTCTGACAAGAACTTTCAACAAGGTCTTAGAGAGTGAGAGGATGCCGGAGGAATGGAGGAGAAGTGTGCTGGTGCCCATTTTTAAGAACAAGGTAGACATGCAGAGTTATGGCAACTACAGAGGAATAAAATTGATGAGCCATACGATGAAGTTATGGGAAAGAATAGTGGAAGCTAGACGAAGGGCAGAGGTCAGCATTTGTGAACAACAGTTTGGTTTCATGCCAAGAAAGAGCACCACAGATGCAGTGTTTGCTTTGAGGATGTTCATTGAGAAGTAGAGAGAAGGTAGGAAGGAGCTGCATTGTGCCTTTGTGGATCTGGAGAGAGCATATGACAGGGTGTCAAGAGAGGAACTGGGGTATTGCATGAGGAAGTCTGGAGTGGCAGTGAAGTATGTTAGAGTTGTGCAGGACATGTATGAGAAATGTAAGACAGTGATGAGGTGTGCGGTCAGTGTGACAGAAGAGTTCAAGGTGGAGGTAGGACTGCATCAAGGGTCAGCTCTGAGCCCCTTCTTGTTTGCTATGGTGATGGACAGGCTGACAGACGAGGTTAGACAAGAATGTCCATGGACTATGATGTTTGCGGATGACAGCCTGGTCGGTGGCTGACGAGGACCAGAATCACTATCAGTCCATATCTGCCTTTGAAGAAACTGGGCCACCATGAGAGCATTACATTGGCCCAGGTAGGTTAGCTCAACTAACTTTATTATTCCTTGCATAGCTACACGCAGCAATGTTAGACAGCTGGGAAAGACCGGCACAACCGAGGTCAATTGGCCTCAAACAAGGGACCAGGCAATAAACTAAGGAGGGTCAGCAACCCACCGTGGAACCTTGAACTTTTTGCTACAACTAGAGAAGATATACCCCCAGAACCCTGTGAGAGTGGGGGCGAAAGAAGGGTTCAATTGGATGGATCTAGACGGATCAAAGACTTAGAGTGGAATAAGGATAATGATTCAATGGAACAGTGTGTTGTATGCAAGAAATTCTATAAGAAAGGCAGAGGACTGAAAATCCACCAGAAGGCGGCGGGCTGCTTCAAGAGGATTCCAGACCCACAACACAAATTGGCTAAGTCAGCGGCAGCAGTCATCCAGGAGCAAAACCACAGCGACGACGGCAGCCGGGTAGATCTGGGAACTCTGGTACAGAAGGCAACCAATGGAGTAAAGACTGAAGAAGAGACAGTGGAAGACCAAAAGGTACCAGCAAGTAAGCGAAACAGTGAAGTTAGGAGGAGAAGAGGCAAAGGAGGAAGAGGAGGCTGAGATCCAGGTGGGAAAGGCATTGTACAAAGAGGCAAAGAGAAGTCCGCATGGAGAAAGGGAGGATGGTGAAAAGGAAGAAAGAAAGAAGAAAGAACAACAATACATAAGGAACTGGGTAACAAATAGGTTACAGGAGAAAAAGGATGGAAGCAAAAAGCAAAAACAAGCAACCAAGGGTACAGGACCACCTGAAAAGGGGGAGAGGATGATGAGGGATAAGAAAAGGACACAAAAGAAAGATAATGGACAGAGAGAGAGTGCAGACATAAGGAACTGGTTAGAGACAAAACAAACACAGGTAACAGATGAGAACAAAAAAGAAAGGGAGAGAGAATACTAGGAGAGAAGAAACAATGGACAGTACTGTCAAAGCAGAACCAAGAACAACATTAGGAAAGGGCAATGAGCAGAGAGAAAGAACAAATATGATGGAGGGCCCATCCTTCAAATGAGGAATGAGATGGACCCAAATCTTCCCAGTGTATATGCCTGCACCACATTCCTCTATATACAACTGAACACCTTTGGTCTGGAGGAGGGGTGCAGGCGGACAGAGCAATGGCTCAAAGAAGATCTTACCGAGAAAAAACTGATTCTATTTCCCATCCACAATCAACACCACTGGAGCTTGATTGTGGCTGAGACAGCAAAGAAGACCATACATTACTTTGACTCAATCAGCGAGTCCAGGAAAAGTTCAGCAGCCCCACGCATGATAAAACTGTATATGGAGAAATACCACAAGTCGAGAGGAGGGTCAGTAGACTACAAGATCAAGAGAAGAGAGGATGCACCACTCCAAGCAAATGGGGTGGACTGTGAGGTGTTCCTGTGCCAGTATGCAGAAAGAATGACCAGGAGGAGTGGGATGGGCTTCACCCAGGGTAAATTGGCCCAAGCAAGAGAGAGGATGATAGATGAGTTAATGGAGGGGGAAATTACCTCAGACTGGGTCAGGTACCAGTACCCAGCAGGAAAAGTTAGGAAGCAACACAGGAAGATACAGAAAACAGAGCAGACCACAACAAAAAAAAAAGAAGAAATAAAGAGGAAGCACCAAAAAAGTAGAAAACAGTGCAAGAGAAGAAGGCGATGAAAGAAAGGAGAGAATAGATTGGCCCAAGGCAAATAGTCCAGAGTGGGAGAAATTAGATCAGGTCTTAATAGAAATACTGAAATTTCAGGGCTCATTCGCAGAAAGCAAGGCAATAGGTCATCCAATGCTAATCTACACTTTATGCCGGGAGAGATTTGGGGTGAAGAAAAAGAAAACAAAAGAGAAAGCCCAAACAAAAGGACCATCAAAAAGACAACAGAAGTGTAAGAGACTAAGAGAGGAGATCAACAAAATGAAGGAAACCTGCAGGTATGTAGAGGAAAGTGAAAGGGAAGCAGTGAAGCAATTGCAAGAGGACAAAATCAAGGAATTAAGACTTGCAAAAAGAGCAGAAACATTGAGGAAGGGAAGAAAGAAGTTTGTAAAAAACTGCAATGCCTTCCTGAGTCAGCCATTTGAGTTTGCCAGAAACTTAATGGCTCCCAGGTTAACGGGGAACCTACAAAGCAGCAACGAAGAAGTGTAACATCACCTGAAGAAGGCACATGGCAATGAGAACAGGAAGGAGGAAAGGAGTACCCCAGAGGGCCTTGTTAAGTACGAACAACCACAGGTAGAATTTGATAACGGCTTGCCAACTTGGAAAGAATTCAGCAACCGATTACGGAAGGCAAGGAACAAGTCTGCTCCAGGTCGAAATGGGGTCCCATACCTTGTCTACAAGAGATGTCCAGGAGTGGCAAGGCTCCTGTGGGGCTATTTAAAGGGGATGTGGAGAAAGAACAGTATCAGCATGACATGGAGGAAAGCAGAGGGAGTATTCATCCCCAAAGAAGAAGGAGCCACAGAAGTAGACAAGTTCAGAACAATTTCACTGTTAAATGTGGAAGGCAAGCTGTACTTTGCGATGAAAGCAGAAAGGCTGACCAAATACACCATAGTCAACAAGTGCATAGACACATCCATACAGAAAGGAAGAGTTCCAGATGTGTCAGGGTGCATGGAACACACAGCCATCCTGTCACAACTCATTAGAGAGGCAAAGGCGGGGAGAGAGGACTTGGTGGTAACATCGCTAGATATAGCCAATGCCTACAGTACGATTCCACACAGTCTGATCATGACAGCACTCCAGAGAGCACATGTTCCAGAAGAAGTGCGCAAGCTGGTAGTGTCGTACTACTCAGATGTGAATATACGCTTCACAACAAAAGCATTCACCTCAGACTGGCAGAAGCTGGAGAAAGGCATTATAACTGGTTGCACACTGAGTGTGATTTTGTTTGCTTTGACAATGACAAGAAAGAAACCACGTAATTACCACGGAAAATTTAGTGCAGACAAAGTATCTCTTGGAGAATTTGGCAGACAAACTGGAGTGGGCAGGCTTGGCAGTGTGACCAGAGAAATGCGGAAGTCTGGTGATAATCAAAGGCCAAGTGAGCAATAGGAAGCCAGTCATCAACGGAAACCCATTAACTTCTGTTTTGGAAAAACCTGTGAAGTACTTGGGGAAAGTCTACAACAAGACATTGAATGACTGGGAACAAACAAAAGAAACCTTGGAAGAAGTGAAGAGAAGCTTGAAGAAGCTGGAAAACTGAAGGGTTCCAGGAAAATTCAAAGCCTGGATGGTCCAACATATGCTCCTCCCAAGACTGATATGGCCACTCACCATCTACCAGATTCCAGAGACCAAAGTGAGTGAGATGCAGGGGAAAATAACTGGTAAATTAAAAAAATGGCTTGGGCTCCCCCGGTCACTGTCGGCAGATTGCCTATACACAACATCAAGGAAGCTACAATTGCCTTTCACTGAGCTAACAGACGAGGTGAAGGCTGCAAAGGCAAGATTCCTGACAACATTGGAGGAAACAGAGGATCCATGTGTCCAAAGAGCAAGGGTGGCAGTGGATGGGGGAAGGAAAGCCACCACACAAGAAAACATAAGGGAGGCAAAAACTAGACTGACGTCAGAAGAGATAACTGGGATTCCCAACAGGGGGTGAGAGGGTTTGGGATTAGATCCCAAAAGATACTACAGCACCAGTTCCAAGAAAGAAAGAACTATGGTAGTGGAGAAAGTGAGGGAGGCTGAAGAGGACAGGAGAAGGGCGAAAATGATGGGACTGATCAAGCAGGGGGCACATATGAGATGGGAGGTACCGGAGAGGAAGTTGAGCCACAGGGATGTGGTCAACATGCAAGAAAACAGATTCAGGTTTCTGGTAAAGACAGTGTACGATCTGCTACCGACACCACAGAATAAAAAGACCTGGTTCAGCACAGAGGGAACGTGCGATTTATGTGGAGAGAAGGGGACTCTCTCCCACATACTAAGTGGATGCAAGGTCGCGTTAGCACAAGGGAGATACCAGTGGCCCCACGATCAAGTCTTGAGAGAGATAGCCCAGTGCGTCGAAGAAAGAAAAAGAAACAACAACAACGCATCCCCAAGGTCAAGGGAGAGTGGTGGGATCACCTTTGTGAAGCAAGGAGAAAAACCCAAAGCAAAGACCAAACAATCAGCAGGTAACTATTTGGATGGGGCAGCAGACTGGCACCTCTTAGTTGACCTGGATGAGAAACTCAAGGTCCCAGAGAAAGTGGCAGAGACAAACCTCAGACCGGATATGCTGCTGTTGTCAAATAGCACTAAGAGGATGGGGGTTATCGAGCTGACAGTGCCAAGTGAGGCGAGGGTGGAGATCTCAGGGGAGCTGAAAAGAAACAAGTATATAACGCTGGAGATTGAGGGAAAAAGAAATGGCTGGGCAGTCCAGGTCTGGACAGTAGAGGTTGGCTGCCGGGGCTTCCCGGCTGCTTCCATGGCAGCCTTCCTCAAGGCAATTGGAATAGGAGGAGGAGAGAGAAGTAGAGCCCTGAGGAGAATTGGAGAAGCAGCAGAAAAAGCGAGCAAAGCCATATGGACCTGTAGCTGCATACCAGTATGAGGGAAGGAGTGATTATCTGGTCTGGTGGCAATAGCTGCTGGCGGCGCCAGGCTGGGGGGGGTACCACCGGAAGCCACCGAAACCCATATTCACTGAAGTAACCTGGCCTGGTCAGTGGCTGACGAGGACCAGAATCACTATCAGTCCATATCTGCCTTTGAAGAAACTGGGCCACCATGAGAGCATTAGGTTGGCCCAGGTAGGTTAGGTCTCTCATCTCATCTCATCTCATCTTCTTCCGCTTAGTCCGGGGTCGGGTCGCGGGGGCAGCAACCTTCGCAAAGAGGTCCAGACATCCCTCTCCCGAGCTACTTCCTCCAACTCTCCCGGGGGGACACCGAGGCGGTCCCAGACAAGCCGAGAGACATAGTCCCTCCAGCGTGTTCTAGGTCAACCCCGGGGTCTCTTCCCGGTTGGACATGCCCGAAACACCACACCAGGGAGGCGTCCGGGGGGCATTCTAACCAGATGCCCGAGCCACCTCAACTGGCCCCTCTCAATGCGGAGGAGCAGCGGATCTACTCCGAGCTCTCCCCGGATGGCGGAGCTTCTGACCCTATCTCTAAGGGAGAACCCCGCCACCCGGCGAAGGAAGCTCATTTCAGCCGCTTGTATCCGTGATCTTGTTCTTTCGGTCATTACCCAAAGCTCGTGACCATAGGTGAGGGTTGGAACGTAGATCGACTGGTAAATTGAGAGCTTCGCCTTGCGGCTCAGCTCTTTCTTCACCACGACGGACCGGTACAGGCTCCGCTTAACAGCAGAGGCTGCAGCGATCCGTCTGTCGATCTCTCGCTCCATCCTTCCCTCACTCGTAAACAAGACCCCAAGATACTTAAACTCCTCCACTTGGGGCAGGACCTCATCCCCGACCCAGAGGGTGCATTCCACCATTGTCCGACTGAGAACCATGGCCTCGGACTTGGAGGTACTGATCTTCATCCCGGCTGCTTCACACTCAGCTGCGAATCGCTCCAATGAGAGCTGGAGGGCCCGACTTGATGAAGCCAAAAGGACAACATCATCCGCAAAAAGCAGAGACGATATCCGATGGCCACCAAACCAGAACCCCTCATCGCCTCGACTGCGCCTAGAAATTCTGTCCATAAAAATTATGAACAGAATCGGTGACAATTAGAAAATAGGTTAGGTCAACTAACTTTATTATTCCTTGTAGTGAGAGCAAAGAACAAGTGCAGGAAAATCAAGAGAGGTGGAGGTATGCCTTGGAAAGGAGAGGAATGAAGTTTAGCCTCAGTAAGACAGAATACGTGTGTGAACGACAAGGACCCAAGAGGAACGGTGAGGTTACAGGGAGCAGAGAGAAGGAAGGTGGAGGATTTTAAGTACCTAGGCTCAACAATCCAGAGCAATGGAGAGTGTGGAAAAGAGGTGAAGAAGCATATGCAGGCTGGTTGGAATGGTTGGAGAAAAGTGTCCGGTGTGATGTGTGATAGGATGGTATCAGCAAGAACGAAAGGAAAAGTGTTCGAGACGATAATAATGCCAGCGATGTTGTATGGTTTAGAGACAGTGGCCCTGGGGAAAAGACAGGAGGCAGAGCTGGAGGTAGCAGAGATGAAAATGTTGAGGTTCTCTCTGGGAGTAACGAGGATGGATAGGATTAGGAATGAGTACATCAGAGGGACAGCACATGTAAGATGTTTTGGAGACAAAGTCAGAGATGCTAGATTGAGATGGTTTGGACATGTACAGAGGAGGGATAGTGAATATATTGGTAGTAGGATGCGGAGGTTGGAACTACCAAGCAGAAGGCCGAGAGGAAGACCAAAGAGAAGATTTATGGATGTGGTGAAGGAGGACATGAAGGTAGTTGGAGTAAGAGTAGAAGATGCAGAGGATCGGTCAAGATGGATGCGGATGTTTTCCTGTGGCGACCCCTGAAGGGAAAAGCTGAAAGGAAGAGAGGAACAGCACAATCTTCTTGGTCCATTATCAGGGAAATAAACATTATTCTGAGTGAATAATGCTTGAATTAAAATGAAAAGCACTCCCGGTTGTTGCTTTAAAATGGAAAAATCACAATTAATTTTGTATTTGTTTTTTCTTTATAGTATACATGTCAACTTTAAATGAACTTTGAAACGGACCATTAAAGTTTTTCAATGCTTGGCTTCGTGTGTCAGATGGAGTTACACAATACTTTGCTCAGCTCAGAGTTCACATGGCTAGACTCTATGGTTAAAATTGCATTAAAACTAATAATAAAAATACATAAAATATTTTTATAAACCCACCTTCTTCTCCTTTTCCTTTCATCTTTTTCAGGGGTTGCCACAGCAAATCATCTGATTCGCATGTTTGATTTGGCAGAGGTGATCAATGATCAGCAATAACATGAACACCACTGGGCTGATCTGTGACTCGGCGGCCTCACACGCAGCAAAATACAATCCACTGCATGTTCTCGTTTCCATCATATCCAGAATTAACAGCTTCGGCAGTTTGCACTTGCCTTCACTCCCCAGGAGGAACACTGAGCCTTGGGAGTTCACTTGCCAGTTCACTGGTCGTACTTCCTTGGACCACCTTTGGTAGACAATTACCAGTGGACAACCAGGAACGCCCCCAAGAACCAGTCGTTTGGCCATCACAGTTGTTCAAGTGACACAGATCCTCATAATTTATTTTCTGGCTTTAATCTGTTCACTCACACAGCCCACTCATTGGTAATGAGATAATATTCGATCGACCTGTCAGTGAGTGAGTGATTGCTTTTCATCCGGCCAACCATTTTTCAGTTACAGTCCGGGTATCCCAGTTAGCTGCACTGGGTGTACGGCAGTGACAACATGGTGCCAGTGGGCTTGAACCCCTAACCTTCGGATCAATAAGCCGACAATCCATCACCGGGCCACCACTGCCCTCACCTGTCAGTGCTGATAATGTTCTGGTTTATCAGGGTATACTGTATACTGAAATGTGTTCTAATTAAGATGGGAAAATCAGTCAGAAGGATAATGTCTCATCAGTACAGTGATAACTCGGGATGAAATTTTGGGGCATCAAACTCATTGCTCAAAGGGCCTTGTGGCTGCAGGTTTTTGTTTCAAACAGCAGCATACCTGACTTGCTCATTTCAACAGACGATTCGGGTCTTCGGGCAGTTGATTGGTCGATCTATGTGCTCTGTACCGAGACTGACCAATCAACTGCCTGAGACTCAGATCAGTTATAAACGAGTAAAGTCAGGTGTGTTGCTGCTTGGTGGAAACAAAGACCTGCAGCCACATGGCCCTCTGTGGCACCAGTTTGGCACCTGTGAACTGGTGGATAAACTGTTCAGAAACACAAACAAACACACAAGTGCAAAGATGTGCAGTAAAATTTTTAGAATATTTCAAGGTGTACATGATCGAACTGCATAACTTTAAATGTTAACAGGAGAAATCTCCCTACAGTGTGATGATACACAGCTTTACACTGACTCTTCATTCCTCCAGCGACCTGCTGTTTCTGCAGTGCAACCAAACTCCAACCCATCGAGAAGCACAGAAACAGGGCCGGGGAGGACTTCAACCTCTTCAGCTGGGGTGTGTGTGTGTGTGTGTGTGTGTGTGTGTGTGTATAAATGGATGCAGATGAAGAGCAATAGCTGGACAAGAACATGTTTTGTATGAAGAGCTTCACTGTGTGTGTGTGTGTGTGTGTGATGTCATTAAAGTCTGAAGAGCATCAGATGAGTTTGATCTGTAATCTTCATGTTTGGTTTGAATTAAAGTTCAGTTCTAGAACCGAGGGAGTTTACGGGGTGGAGAGGAGATTGGAAAACACCAGGCACTCGTCAGTCCATCAGAATTAAAAACTCAATCCAAAGCCCCATTCCGTCCCCATTCGTTACAATAAGCAGCACGGTTCATCGTGTTTGTTATATATTTACACATAGAAGAAAGAACAGAAGTAATTCAGACAGATGAGTGAATACAGACCGGACACCTTCTCAAACTCCATTCAAATGCAAACACAAGTTCATCAAGCTGCAGTGATTCCCAAACCTAGTTTCACCGCACACCACCACAAAACCCTTCATACTGTATCTGCTCCACATCAGTCACATGACACCATTAACTCCCAGGTTATGATGGGACAATGTGTATAATACTGTACACAGTAAAACAGCTACAGTGTGGAGATGAGAAAGAACTGCAGGCATCACACACACACACACACACACACTTTCTCCATGAACCTCTCACCATAGACGGTGGGAGACATGGCTGGCCTTCGATGACCCAGTCAGCTGCACTGAGGGGGACAGCAGTGACAACTGATGACAGTGGGGCTTGAACCCCCAACCTTAGAATCTGCAATCCAGAGACTTAGAACCAGGCCAACACTTCCCTGTTTTCACTGTTTCAGAAATAAAATATCCAGATGTTGATTTGAACTTGAAGGTTGGAGTAATGCGGAAGATATTTAGCACAAAGACTCAACTGACAATAGTTTCTGTATTTGGTGAATAATATTCACTCTGGTCATACAATCTCAACATACATTCTACAAATGGCAATTCAATCTTTAATGAATGTAAAATTAATTTGAACAACAAACAAACAATCAAAAGGACAAAAAGTTTTATTGAATTGCTTTTCAGACTGCTGTGGGTTTTTTTTTTTTTTTGCCTCTTTATTTAAATTGCAGTGCAGTAGGGAACCTGGTCACTGCAGGCTTTGCGTGTCACGATACAGTACTATTCTTACACCAAAATTCAGCTGAAAATGTTCATTTGTCAAATCACTGATCATATGACAACTGACTAATAGCTCGAGGGACATCAGCTGTGATAGCTTCACAATAGCTTCAAAGTCCACATACTGTAATGTGTTTCAGGTATTTGTTGTGATAAAGATTTCGGTTGGGCACCAGTAGGGGGCGATGACGCATGGAGTTGTTTTGTTTGTTAATTGAATTATCTCAGATGAAGATGGGTGTGGAGAACACTGATTGGATAACGAGTTTCAGGTGAAGAGATGTTTGCTTTATATGGGCTTGTGAAACTGAACCTGAGGAGATCATTGCGAGGTCCTGATTCTGTAGTCCATGCTCTGGAGGAGAATCTCCACAGACTCCTGCTGCTTCTGGATCAACGCTCTATACATGCTCGGATTGTGGGAAGGACTTCACAAGGACTGGGGATTTCAAACGTTACCAGGTGTCCACTCTAGAGAGAACATTTACGTCACGAGTGAGAAACCAGAGCAAGTGTTACCAGCAGGAAGAGTGAAAGGCCTGTTCCGAGTAATGCACAGCGAAGAATCCGTGAACGAGTCGCTGTATGATGTACAACGTTGGGCAGGTTTGTGAAATACTTATGCAATGTTCTCTAGACTTTAAAATGCAGATGCCTGCAGGATCAAATGGAACTAAACAGGAAACATCTGACAAATCTTTATGGAGCTCGTATGATAAAGCATCCGACTGGGCTTTTGGTGATGCTGAGTGAAGTGTCCAGGTGTCAGGTCAGACTGTCATTCTATGTGAGTTCTCATGTGCTGTAATTGTATTGCTTAGCATGTTGTAATGTTAGGATTGTTTTTTTTTTTCATCCAGCCAGTATTACGGGATCAAACAGTTTGGTTGGCTCAGAGACTGATCACGATTGTGTGGTCCATTGACATGACATCCCGTAATAAATGAACCATATTAATAAAAGAATTACAAAAAAGTTGAAGTAACTGAAGGTTGTCCAGTAGAAGTTTATTATGCATGACTGGAAAAAATAATAAATAACAAAAATCCACAATGCTGTGTGAGAATGAACAGAGGCTTCTTGACAGGATTCATTCATTTTTGGAACCACTTAATCCTAATTAGGGTCACAGTGAGGCTGACACCCATCTCAGCCAACTCTGGGTGAGGGCAGAGTACAGCCTGGACATATCAGTCAGCCAATCGCAGGGCCAACACTCACACAAACATGTACTTTCACACTTAGGGGAAGTTTGGAACAGCCAGTTAGTATATATATATTTTTGTACTGGAGGAAACCCACACAAGCACAGAGAGAACCTGCAAACTGCACACAGAAACATCCGAGAGTGGGAATTAAACCGAGGCCTATGGTGGACGTGCAAACTACTGCAATCCCAGGCCACCACTCTACAGATCTGAGGATGAATAATATTACCTTTTCACTGCTGTATATTTATATCATATTAAAAATGTGTATCACAGCAGCAGGTCTCTCCACCGCACCACAAATAGCAGCGGGTGAGGAGCAAACTGCTTATTATTCTGATTCACAGGAACCAGTGGACAACACAAAGGAAATGTTTATCCTCTTCCACATACATCAACATGATTGGCTGCTGTTACTGGGATTGACAGGGGACACAGCATCTGCCCCTCCCACCTGGAGAGCAGGACAAATTTTACTCTTAACTCCACTTTAGACCCGCCTAGATTTATTTCTTCAATTATTATAAAGATCACAAGCCAGGAATGAACATTATTTCATTTTTTATATATTTTACAAACATAAGGCAACGCTACAAAACCTTTCAGAATAGTGTGTGAGTCAGAGTGTGTGTGTGAATGCTTTATGGCCATCCAACAATTTTTCAGTTCTATTGAGAACGAGAAGAATTTATGTTGAACGCGTCTGAGGGCAGAAACACACTGATGGTTATGCGGCGCCTCCTGACGAAAGCCAGAAATGGTTGTTTTATACTTCCCGCTCAACCCGGACAGTGAGAGACATGGCCGGCCTTTGGTAACCCAGTTAAATCCACCGGGGGAACAGCACTGATAACCGGTGATGGTGGGTCTTGGACCTGCTGGATCAGTAGACCAGCACCGTACCACCTGGCCACCACGACCCGTGTGTGTTACTCAGATCACTTCCTTTAAAAGAACACATTTATAAAATAAAAGTCAGAACAGTGAAGAAAATCCACTTTATTATTCCTTCAAATGGTTACAGGAACAGAACAGAGGGATTATGGGATAGATTTGGGCGGTACAGATGTAGAAAGGTGTTGAATGGATTATTTTGTACTTTAATAATAAATAAAGTCATGAGTGGAGCGTGATGGAGATTTTTGTGATTATTGTTTTCACTCCAGTTCTTTTACACTGCAATCTCTTCAACACCCATCACATCTGAAGCTCCGCCCACTGTCTCATCCCCACAAATCAGTTCCATTAACACCGAGTGAGAAAAATATGACTGGATTAAAATCTGAAAGATGGAAATGAAATCCAATCATGTTCTGATCTCATTATCTGGATTTAATTTTATAGGAAAATATCTCAGACCTGTACAGAATAAAGATCATCATACATACTTGTGGTAGACCACAAGTCTAATGTAAACAGTACTGGCCCATACCTCTAGGGGGAACTGTATTGAGCTAGACATATTGTTCAGCACTGCTGTATGGGGATACAAGTAGAACAAGTGATAAGTAAACCCCGGGAAGAAGTCGTTGTTTAGAGGCGCTTGCATGAGTGAAACATTAAACGGCAAGAAGCCAAAGAAAACAAAACAAGTGTGATCATTGCTACACGGTAGGATATCACACATTTGGCGACGAGGATAAAGACAAGTTATCGACGAGAGACAGAGAACATTGCAAGTGTGGCGAACTCAAGAGAACCAAGCAGTAGTTCGAGTGAAAGTTCAGAGGAGAACAACAAAGAAGTTTCCCCACCACGACGAGCGATGGCGGCTGTAATCGGCACGGTAACCCTTTGATAACGCGACTCAGTCATGGGAAGAATATAGTGAAATGTTGGACTTTTTCTTCCAAGCTAATGGTATTGACGAGCCAGACAAAAGGAAGGCTGTACTTTTGAGTGGGGTTGGTGCTACGACATACAGTTTGTTGAGAAACTTAGTAAGCCCGCATTTCGAAAGATAAAACCTACGACCAGCTTACTGCTGAGCTGCAGAAGCACTTCAGCCCCAAACCGAGTGAAATCGTGCAACGATTCAAATTTAATTCACGCACACGTAGGAACACGGAGTCCATAGCAGAGTATGTGGCTGAATTGAGGAAATTAGCACTGCACTGTGATTACAAAGACTCTTTGGAGGAAATGTTAAGAGACAGACTTGTGTGTGGAGTGAATGATGACCGAATGCAACGGCGACTGCTATCTGAAACGAAACTGACGTTTGCAAAAGCTTTGGAATTATGCCAAGCGATGGAAACCGCATCTAAAGATGTGAGAGAAATGCAGGGTAGGCTAACAGAGGACACGGCAGCGCATGCTCGTGTGCCCAAGACCCAAGTAGGCGTCCACAAGTTCTCCACTGAAAAATCTCAGCGCCAGATTCCCCAGTTGTTATCGCTGCAAAGGCCAGCACAATGCCACCGAATGCAAATTTGCCACGGAGCTGTGTCATAATTGTGGCAAGCGAGGGCACATAAAGAAAGCATGCAAAACGAAGGTGGGCAATGCACAAGTGCAAAAGGCAACAGTAAAGGGGCAAAGGACTGGAAACAAGGGCCCAAGAAACGAACAGCGAGCCAATCAACTTAGAGGGGAGGGAGAAAGTGATACAGAAGAGATAGGGTTTCACATAATTCACAACATGTCAGATGAGCTGACCAAGGTGGCTCCCATCACGCGCACCATGAATGTTAACGGAATGAAAGTGACATTTGAAGTTGATACAGGTTGTGGAGTGACCATATTGAGTAAACAGCAATACACACAGCTGTGGAAGAAAGCAGACACAGCAGAATTAAAGCCCTGCTCCCTAAAATTAAAAACATACACAGGAGAGAAGCTAGAGGTGCTCGGCATGGCACAAGTTAAAGTGCAACATGAAAACAAAGAAAAGCAGCTACCTGTAGTGGTAGTAGAAAGTGAAGGACCAAATTTACTAGGGCGAAATTGGCTACAAGAATTGGCCATGATTGATCAGTTAGTGTCAGTGAACAAAGTGGAGTCTCAGCCCAAATTAAAATTGGAGGAGATCCTTGAAAGACACGCTGAGGTGTTCAAAGAAGGCTTAGGACAGCTGAAAGGTGTCAAAGCAAAGATAAATGTGGACCAAGAGGCCCAACCACGATTCTGCAAACCCAGACCAGTGCCATATGCAGTCAAGCCCCTGGTCGAAAGCGAGCTACAGAGGCTGCTGGACGACAAGATTATCGAGCCAGTGCAGGTTGCAGAATGGGCTGCGCCCATAGTTCCAGTGCGAAGCCGGATGGCTCCATTAGAATATGTGGAGATTACAAACTCACTGTCAATAGAGCATCACGAGTGGATCAGTATCCAATTCCTAAAGTAGAGGACCTGTTCGCACAGTTGAATGGTGGTCGACACTTCACGAAATTAGACATGAGTCACGCTTACCAACAGGTAGTCCTGGAAGAAGAATCCAGAAAGTATGTAACCATCAATACACACAAAGGCTTGTATACCTACACACGCTTACCATTTGGAGTAGCTTCCAGTCCTGCTATATTCCAGAGAACTATGGAGGGCATCCTAGGTGGAATTCCGAATGTTGCCATTTATTTGGACGACATCCTGTGTACAGGACCAAATGAACAAGAACATCTGAAAACGCTGGAAGAAGTTCTTCAACGGTTGGAGAAAAGCGGCCTGAGGTTGAAAAGAAGCAAGTGTGAGTTCATGGGAAAAGAGGTGTTGTTCCTAGGCCACAAGATCAATGCCAGTGGTCTACACCCTCTGACAGACAAAGTGGAAGCCATTGCGAAGGCGCCTGAGCCACAAAACGTTACAGAGTTGAGAGCTTATTTAGGTTTATTGAACTATTACCATAAGTTCCTCCCAAAGCTCTCCACACTGCTGGCACCGCTCCATACCTTATTGAAAAAGGAAGAAAAATGGACATGGGGGTCAAGCAGCAGAAGGCGTTTGAAGAGTCCAAAGTGCTACTTCAGTCCTGTAGTGTATTAGTGCACTATGATTCAAACAAACCACTCATCCTAGCATGTGACGATCTCCCTACGGGGTGGGTGCCGTACTTTCTCATCGTATGGAGGATGGCTCCGAGAGACCCATAGGGTTCGTCTCCAGAACTCTCAGTGCAGCTGAGAAAAACTACTCCCAGTTAGACAAGGAGGGCCTTGCAGTAGTATTCGGTGTGAAAAAGTTCCACAAATACCTTTACGGGAGACAGTTCGCTATCGTGACTGACCACAAGCCACTAATATCACTGTTCAGTGAAATGAGAGCCATACTCCCAGATGACATCTCAGAGAATTCAGAGATGGGCCGTTACATTAGCAGCGTATGAGTACACCATTGTTTACAAAGCAGGACGGGACCATACAAATGCGGATGCGATGAGTAGGCTACCCTTGAACGGAGGAGGAGACAGCACGCCTGAGGAGGAGGAGAGAGTGTTGTTGTTTGAAGATGTCGGCGTGCCCCTGGTAAACGCACAACAAATAAAGAAATGGACAGACAAAGACCCTGTTCTAGCAAGAGTGCGTGAGTACATCTTGAGAGGATGGCCAAAGACGAACAGTCCTGAGTTCATGCCCTACACCCGACGACAGGATGAGCTCAGCACCCAGGAAGGTTGTATCCTGTGGGGAGGACGCGTGGTTGTTCCACCGCCTGGTCGCAAGGCCTTACTGCAACAACTACACCAAGCACACCCTGGCATCACTGCATGAAAGAGTTGGGGAGGAGCTACATGTGGTGGCCCAACATGGATGCAGAGGTGGAGGCGCTGGTGAAGTCGTGTGTGGCATGCCAGGAGAACAGGAACAGTCCTCCAGCGGCCCCACTACATCCCTGGGAAGTTCCAGATAAACCATGGAGAAGAATTCACATTGATTACGCAGGTCCATGGATGGGAAGAATGTTCCTGATCATAGTTGACGCATACTCAAAGTGGATCGACGCATATTCTGTGAGTAACTCTACTTCCACTGTCACAATTGAATGCCTTAGAAAGAGCTTCAGCCAACATGGCTTACCAGAAATCATAGTATCAGATAACGGTACATGTTTTACCAGTGAACAGTTCCAAGAGTTTTCTGAAAAGAATGGCATACGTCATATCACGACTGCGCCATACCATCCTTCTTCTAATGGTTTAGCCGAGAGGGCAGTACAAACGTTCAAGTCACTCATGAAGAAGATGGCAGGAGAATCCGTAGAAACAAGGATGTCGCGAGCTCTGTTCAGCTATCGCATAACACCCCAATCTACAACTGGCAAGTCACCAGCTGAACTGTTGTGTGGAAGAAAGTTGAGGTCAACATTGGACTTAATACATCCAGACTTCAGAAAGAGAGTGCATGACAAACAAGAGAAACAAAAGGTTATCATGACATGCATGCAAGAGAGAGAATTCTGAGAGAGGGAGACTTGGTCTACACCCGCAACTTCGGCTCCGACCAACCTGGGTTCCGGGAGAAATAACAGAAAAGACAGGCCCAGTGTCATTCAAAGTGATATTAGGTCATGGACAAGTTGTGAGACGACACATTGACCAAGTTCGTGGTAGAAGCTCCGTTCCTCTGCCGACGGCACCCGAGGTGTTGTCTGACACATCCCCGGAGGAGAGCATCGACGAGCCACCACTTCAGGTATTGCCTGAGGTAACCGTCTCTGCGGAGTCTACTGGCGGCACTGCAGCAGAACCAACCCTGGAGCAGCCTGAGTCTTCAACTGCAGTTGACTCACCAGTCGTGAGAAGATCTCAGCGAGCTAGGAAAGCTCCAGACTATTTAAAAGACTATACTTAGTCAGTAGTGAGTTCCCCAGCCACAGGACAAGAATGCGTCCTGGAACCACTGGGAGGCGGTAGTCAAACCAAATCCCTAGTTAAAAAAAAAAAAAAAAAAAAAAAAAAAAGAAAAAAATGTGTATTATGTGTATGGCACATGTGTTTTAAGAAGTTTAAAAGTAACCGTGATAGTTAATGGTTAATTGTAAGTTCCAGGATGTCCAGTATAACTCTGGTGTAGTTAAACATAGTTTAATCCAGAGGGGAGGGATGTGGTAGACCACAAGTCTAATGTAAACAGTACTGGCCCATACCTCTAGGGGGAACTGTATTGAGCTAGACATATTGTTCAGCACTGCTGTATGGGGATACAAGTAGAACAAGTGATAAGTAAACCCCGGGAAGAAGTCGTTGTTTAGAGGCGCTTGCATGAGTGAAACATTAAACGGCAAGAAGCCAAAGAAAACAAAACAAGTGTGATCATTGCTACACGGTAGGATATCACAATACTCATAAAACAACAATCTATATACAGATTAAAATAAATAAATCATCATCATAAAAATAATCATAATAAACACCTAACAATCACTAAAATCCCATTTTTCACCAAATAACCCCAGAGTCACAATAAAAGCTCCTCCACCCAAAAAACAACAAATATATATCAAAATTAAACACAGGAATAGTGCGTGTGCTGTCCTTCATCAGTTAATTTTCTGTAACCACTTAATTCTAATTAGGGTCACGGGGAGGCTGGCACCCATCCCAGCCAACTCCAGGCGAGGGCAGACTACTCCCTAGACAGCTTACCAGGCCATCGCAGGGCGGAAACAGGCCAACGGCTTTGCAGCTACTCTTGTCGAAAGTCAGCAATGGTTCTTTTACATGCCTCACACCATAGACAGTGACAGACATGGCCTGCCTTTGATAACACAGTGCGCTGCACTGGGGGGACAGTAACAACCCTGTGGTGAATGGGACTCGAACCCCCAACCTTTGGATCAGCGATCCAGCACCCTATACCACGAGACCGCCACTGCCCCGCTGTTCCTCATCGCTTACAAAACACCATTTCCTCGACTCTCCGAAAAATAAAACAAGAAAATAAACAGTGTGTCGGAGGAGATTGAAAGTTAGTACAGATTGTTTTGTTGGATTTTCAATTCGCGCATGATTTTATTTCACTGTAAACATCATCAGATCTTCATCTCTCACTTCAGCAGGACGTCTCATTGTCACACCAAGTTTTGTTGGAGGTAGAATCTCCTTCAGAGGCTGAAAAAAGACATTGAAATGATCACAAAGTGAATGAAACACTGATAATAAATCATGTGGTGATTTTAAACCTCATTTCTGGATCATAAAGATTCACTTACAGGATCCGGATGGAACAGGATTGAAACCTGAAACACAGATAAACAGAAACTTATAAACTCTGGACTGGATTATAAATACTGTTTATTCATTCATTTTCTGCAACTTAATCCTAATCAGGGTCGCGGGAAGGGGCCTGGCGCCCATCTCAGCCGAGGGCTGTGTACACCCTGGACAGCTCAGCAGCTCATTGCAGAAATACTCAGTATGTTTCAGTAATTGTGTTTAAACAGAAGTAAAATATTCATTAAATCTCCTTTCAGGAATTAAAAGTATAAATCTGTTCTCTCGAAACTTCACATCTTCTCCTTACACTCACCAGATTTCTTCTTCTTCCTCCACACCACAATCCCAACAGCAACCAGAACCAGGAGAACCACAATCACCCCAATGATGAGACCAACTGTATCTCCACCAGCTCCTCCACCTGTGAAGTGAGTACAGTGTGTTGATGATGTTCTGCAGTAATGAATCACTTTCACTCTGTAAATCTGGACTTTGAGAAGAAAGTGTTTCTCCGACCTCTCAGGATTCGGCGCTCGCTCACAGGCAGCACTAACTCCTCCCCCAAGCTGCTGTGCTCAATCATGCAGGTGTAGATGTGTTTCTGCAGATCCTCAGCTGGGACTTTCAGAATACTTCTCTTCTGGAAACTTCCATCCTGGTTGGGTAACGTCTCTCTCAGTTCCACGTCCTCGTGCACGTCCTCGCCGTCCTTCTGCCAGGTGATCATCACTGATTTGGGGAAGAAACCTGCAGCATGACACACCAGCTCAGGAGAAGACGAGTGTCTCTGGAACACTGACGCCTCGGGACGAACTGTGAAGATAAACAGAGACAGTAATATTACATTCATTTATAAATAATGCAGCGAGAAAATATTTTATGAAAGATTAAATCGTGCTGGAAGTGAGTCACATGACTTTTCCTCAAAACGGTGAAATCAGAACCAACACTGTGGATCACCTTTCCTCTGCAGAGTCTCTTTTCCAAACGACAGGTGTCTCTTTAACCAACTGATACAGATGTTCTCCAGGTAATTCTTACGCTGAATAGCATCTCCTGTAGCTTCCCACTTGTACTTGATGATCAGAGCTTGAGGTGTTGAAGCGACCCAGCTGAGAGTTGTCAGATCCAGACTGATGAAATCTTCTCCATCATAACCGTCCTGTCTGTATCCGCGAGTGGTGCCGTCATCATCGATCTCACAGCCGTACATCCTCTGCCATGTGTGAACACCTGCACACACACACACACAATATAAACAATTCCACTAAATTCTGCTCTTCATTTTGTGTTTATCTGAGATGATATTTATTTATAAATATTAAACAGCAGTGATTTGTTCTGTTATTGTCTTGCGCCATAGACGGCTCAGTCGAACCCCCAACCTTTTAACTTTTTTTTTTAACCAGATGTGACTCAGATGTTGGATGATGGTAACACTTGTGTTTAATTCTCTGTCAGTTGTTCTTTATTTAATAATTGGTGAAACTGCTCCAATGTTTTAATGACTAATCTAATCACTGGGCTGTGTGAACTCAGTGTAATCACGAGGAAAGGATTACCAACACATTCTTTATTGTCACTCATGAGCGGAAGAGAAAGTTCAGGCAGTGACCGAACAAGTTTGTGATTTTAATCACAACAGCTGAGTACCGACAAATCACTGAACATTCTGCAATAAACAGCACAGGATTATTCAACATGCACAACACAGCCGCAAACACGACGGGACCAATTTTGGGTCAGTGATTCATGTCGTCAACTACTGACTGTTCATTTACTGACCAGAAGCGCTGTGAGAACCGTGACCCTCAACTGCTCAGTTCTGAGTGTGTGTGTGTGTGTGTGTGTGTGTGTGTACCCTACTCAAGGTTGTGCTGGAATGAGCTCCAGGTTCCCAGTGACCCTGAACAGGATAATTAATTAATGAATATTTTCAATGTACAGAAACCTGGTGAAACTGATTTTATAGAGAATCAGAGACGAAAAAACTTTTAATACGAATAAAGATTTAAGGTGGGTTTATTTATTCATACTTCAATCTTTTACCCTTCTAGGGTTGGGGGAGACTGGATCCCATCTCAGCCGACTCTGAGTGAAGGCTGGTACACCCTGGACAGCACCACATCCATCACACGATCAGCACACACACACACACACACACACACACACACACACACACACACACAAACCCATTAACACTCACACTGACACCTAGGGGCAACCTGGAACAGCCGGTGAGCCTAAAGTGAAAGTGTTTGGACTGCAGAAGGAAACCGGAAAGCCCAAAGGAAACCCAGACATTCAGGACTGCACTGTGAGCCACACGTCGGAACCACGATACTCCGTGCCGGCGTAACCTGGGATTCACCCAATGAGGTTTCATTTAACTTCATGAACCAATCGAAACACTTGAGTGGCGCAGGACCGAACCCCCGTCCTCACCTCACGTGACTTCCTGCACTACTTACTTTATTTCAGTGTTTACACTTTCAAACAACCGTGACACAGTAACTGAGTCCACAGTTATTCACTTTCGGGAAAAAGTCTCTTTCTGTGTGGAATACGCCTGAACAATCCAGTAACTGTGTGAACAATCCGAGTCGGAATGAAGGAAAACGTCGCCGTCCCCTTGGATCTGTGTGCAAAGTGTGAAACACTCAGAACCATCAACCGGTTCACTCACATCTCTGTACAACGTTTCTGTCCAATCACTTTAAAAAACAAAAAAAAACAAAACTCAAACGGTATCCGGAAAATGTCCAAATAATTATTTATTTAATTGATCGAGGAAATAATACTACATTGTGTTCTGATAGAAATGTGAAAACAGAATAGCGAGGAGTTTTAACCTGATCAGAATCTGTTGTACTTGAGTTTGACAAACAAACACAGACGTGTCTCAGATTAACATCAACAATCCAACAAGAAAATCTCAATTTATATTTTCATTTCCTGTATTAATCCCACATGGCAAACTTAACCTCTGCACTTAAACTTCTCTAAAGTGAGCACACACACACACACACTCGATGTGTTTGATGTATTTTTGGATATATTGTGTGGGATCTTTTTTTTCTTTTCCTTTCGGCTTTTTCCCATTCTCAGGATTCGCCACAGTGAATTACCTGACTCGCACGTTTGATTTGGCGTTTGATGGGTTTTTCTGTCGGATGCCCTTCCTGACACAACCATTCAGCAAGGGCCAGAAACACGCTGACGGCTTTGCAGCTCCTCTTTACGAAAGTCAGCAGTGGTTCTTTTACATGAATCTCACCATAGACAGTGAGAGACATGGCCGGCCTTTGATAACCCAGTTAGCTGCACTGTGGGGACAGTGACAACCCTGTGGGGACATGAACCCCCAACCTTAGGATCAGCGATCCTGCGCCCTATCCACTAGACTACCACTGCCCCGCTTTGTGTAGGATCATAATATGGCAAGAACAAGAGAACTTTTTGCAGATGGCATTTTTATCCTGTGTGTGAAGAATGGATTGAATCTGATTAATGTTCAGGACGCGTATGTGATATTTAACAGGATGGACATTTTTTCTGGCCACTGAGGGGATAAAAACAAGGGTATCTCAACAGCATGGTCACAAGACAGCAGCATCTTAATTGCAGTGGTCTGGGGAGTCTCCACATCCACAGCATGTGTGAAACGGCGCTATAGTTTATTTCCAGTGACACCACAATTCACTCCATCACACGAGCATGGACGCTACAGGAACATCGGTCACTTTTTACTCAAACCTTTCATCAGCAGTGTTATCGAACAGAGTTCCAACAAATCTGTCAAACACACGATGTATGATTTAAGAAAAACTACAATAATCACGTCTGTCCTGTAGTTTGCCGTGAGAATCTCGTGTTTTGTTTTTTTACTTCCATTGTTCACTGCTTCCTCACTCATGTGATGGCTGTAAGAAATACTGAGGGGTGAAATCATCTTTATTATCTGTTCAATATCTATGTAAATAAAAATATATACGAGTTATGATTAAATATCACAAGAATGATTTACCCCTTCTTCTTTTTTTTGTCCTTTCGGCTTTTCCCTTCAAGGGTTGCCACAGCGAATCATCTGCCTCCATCTCACCCTATCCTCTGCATTTTCTTCTCTGACACCAACTGCCTTCATGTCCTCCTTCACCACATCCATGAATCATTTCTTTGGTCTTCCTCTCGGCCTTCAGCCTGGTAGTTCCAACCTCAACATCCTACTACCAATGTACTCAATATCCCTCCTCTGTACATGTCCAAACCATCTCAATCTAGCCTCTCTGACTTTGTCTCCAAAATGTCTTACATGTGCTGTCCCTCTGATGTGCTCATTCCTGATCCTATCCATCCTCGTTACTCCCAAAGAGAATCTCAACATTTTCATCTCTGCTACCTCCAGCTCTGCCTCCTGTCTTTTCCCCAGGGCCACTGTTTCTAAACCATACAACATCGCTGGCATCAACACCGTCTTGTACACTTTTCCTTTCATTTTTGCCGATACCTTCCTATCACACATCACACTGGACACTTTTCTCCAACCATTCCAACCTGCCTGGAGTACCAGTCGGTCATCGTTGACTTCGTGGACTGGTGTGAGCGCAACCACTTGTGCTTGAACACTAGGAAGACGAAGGAGATGGTGGTCGACTTCAGAAGAAGCACACTAACACACACACACACACACACACACTCACAAGTGAACGTCCAGGGACAGGACATTGAGATAGTGAACAGTTTCAAATACCTGGGCGTTCACCTTAACAATAAACTGGACTGGTCCCACAACACCAACGCCCTGTACAAGAAGGGCCAGAGTCGCCTCCTCCTTCTGAGGAGACTCAGGTCCTTCGGAGTATGCAGACCTCTGCTCAGGACATTTTATGACTCTGTGGTAGCCTCTGCAATCCTCTACGCTGCCATCTGCTGGGCCCCGGGCAGCACAGAGCGGGACAGAAAGAGACTGAACAAGCTGGTCAGGAGGGCCAGCTCTGTCCTAGGCTGCCCACTGGACTCTGTGGAGGAGGTGAGTGAGAGGAGGATGGTAGCAAAGCTCACATCCATCTTAGTCAACAGCTCTCACCCACTGCACCAGACTGTAGAGAAGCTGAGTAGCTCCTTCAGTGGACGACTGAGACATCCTCAGTGCAGGAAGGAGCGCTACCGCAGGTTGTTCATTCCCACTGCTGTCAGACTGTACAACGCAACTTTGTAACTGTCTGTGAAAATACCGGTTATGTGCAATAAAAACCCCGTGCACTTTAATCAACCACATCTACCCCACTGACTGTGAACCATATCAACCCATCTACTCTGCCCTCAGATACATTACACTTTAATATAGGCCAGTCTATAAAGTTGCTCCATTCTTTTCTTTTATTGTTTATTAATTTATACTATTTATGTATCTATCTATTTATCTATTTATTTATTTACTTATATAATATATATGTATGTGTGTATGTTTGTATTGTATCTATTTTGCACCCCCTACTGATGGTACCTCAAGAGCCTGTAACAGTGAATTTCTCCATTGTGAGATTAATAAAGCTGTATCTTATCTTATCTTATCTTATCTTATCTTGTCTTATCTTATCTTGTCTTATCTAAGCTTCTCGCCTTGCTACCTTTCCACCTGGTCTCCTGAACACACAGTATGTCCACCTTCCTCCTCCGCATCATGTCAGCCAGCTCTCTACTTTTTCTTGTGATAGTTCTAACATTCAAAGTCCCTACTCTTCGTCCTAGACTCCTGACTTTCGTTTTCTCTCTCTGCCTACAGACACGCCTCCCACCTCTCCTTCTTCGACCAACAATAGTCCAATTCCCACCCGCACCCTGTTGGTTAACAGCACTGATGGCGGTCGTTCTTAACCCGGGCCTCAACCGATCTTCTTCTTCTTCTTTTTCTTTCGGCTGTTCCCTTCAGGGGTCGCCACAGCAAATGATCTGCCTCCATCTCTCCCTATCCTCTGCATCTTCTACTCTTATGAAATTCATTTTGATGATTCGCATTATGAATTCTGGCACAAGTTTTATGCTGGATGCCCTTCCTGTCGCAACCCTCTGCATTTATCCAGGCTTGGGACCAGCGTGAGGTCTAACACTGGCTTGTGTCCCCCCCACCCCCTTTCTTTCTCACGGCTGCATTATTGAATATATTAAATGCTAAAATTAAAGTAGCAGCACGGAACAGTAAATTGTTCAGTGAAATGAAGGGGTGAACCCAACCTATTAATATGCTTTACTGTTTCTATAGCTCTCAGTTTACATTGGTAGCTTCGCTACATGTATACTGCAGAAAGAATGCTCACGTTACACACACCCTAATCCTCACACAATGTATTTTGAAACCTGTTGGGAATTTAATCAGTCTATCATGTTGAAGTTGTGCCGTATATAAAATCAGATCTATGCTATTCTGACCCAGTCTGATGATTTCTTGGTATCAGACAGCCATCTTTGGAGCAGTGGTCTTAAAGACTTCAACTTCAACCCAAATCCAACCCTGACCCATACCCACTAGATTATTTAATCTTTTATTTTCTTAATAATTCTTGATCAGCGAAACAAGGTTTTTAGATTTTGGTTAAACAGTTAACCTGCATGAAGGTGGATCTTCTGACATAAGGTTGGTGATAATAAAGAGAAAGCAGTTAGTACAACTGTGATGAGCATAAAACAATCTCAGAATGCACACCACGTTAAAGATCGAGTGAGATGGGCTTCAATTATATTAAGTTCACATTTGGAATGCCGGCATGGTGGCATACTGGTTACTTCATTCGCCTCATGGCAAGAAGGTCCTGGGTTTGATTCCCAGCTTGGGTGTTTCTGGCTTTCTCAGGCAGATCTCTGCAGCGGTCGGTACTCACAGGTACCCAGCGAGGAACCTGCACAGATGCTCTTTTCTGATTGAAAATGACCCAAATGTACATGAACAGTTCCGGTGCGGGTGGATATTTATTTGGTGCGGCTGGGGTGACTTTGTGTGTGTTCTTGGGGACATGGCTATGCTGATATCAATCAGCTACATGAACAGTCTCAGCGCTATATATCTGCTGTGTTGGTGCAGGGAGCATGCATGGTATTTTCAAACCTTGCTCTCATGGCATGGAATGTTCTCGCCATCCTCGCAGCAGCAGCAGCACAGTGAGGGAGAGAGATTTCTGCCACCAGGGTTTGGGATCAGGAACGGAAATCACAGCTGAAGTGAGAGACGGTGGGTGAGATTTGGGGTTATGCACAGCAATCTCTGAATGAAATAACTCTCCCCAGTGACAAAAGAAAAGACTGCGGTGTGAGTCTTCACTCTGAGAATGGGTCGGTCAGTGCAGTGTTCAGCATTTTTAAAATAATGTTGAGTAGGCTCCTTCTGAAAATAACTCTTCAGAGACGTTTCTGTGTTGATGTTGTTTCTGCTCATTAAAACTATGACAAAATAACATGGATAGACCGAATAAATAAAAAGAACAGAAGGGAGTGATGCTGAAGTAGGAAACGTAACCTGTTAACACATCTGGCTGCAGCTGGTCCATCTCTTCGTGAGATTACTATTCTTTTTTAATACACATTGGGAATTTTCAATGAAAAGTAACTTTTTATTCACAGTCTTTTTTTTCAGCTCAATGTTGTTGTTGCAAGCAGAATTGTAATTTAATTGTCTCTGTAGTTCAAATCAATGCAGCACATTGTTTTTTATATTAACATGAAGCAAAAAGGGGAAAACGTTATATGACATGTAATTTGATTTCAAATGTCAAAAAAAGATTTGTGGCTCCCAGTGTTTTTTTTTTTTTCTGTGGAAAACAGGTCCAAATGGCTCTTAAAGTTTACTGAGCCCTGCTTTATGGGAATCCAGAGACAAAACAAAGATATCGTCCAGCAAAGTATCTGTGGCCTGAATAATAGAAAGAGCCTCCAAACATTATCTACTCCAACTTTCATAACTCCTGTGTGGTCAGAATTAATTTATTTCCCAGTCACTGTCTCCATATGATTCACTCACGTAGGCAGCCATGAAGATGGAGTAAGAGGAACGTGAGGGGAACGTCAAAATGTTACTTCAATCTGTTCAAAATTTGTTCAGATGTTTTTATTAAACACGCACACGCACACACACACGCACACACACTGCCAATGACATAATTTCCTCCCTGTTGGCAGAGGTAAGTAACAGAATTTGGCTTCGATTAGCTTTATCATGTCACACATGTGCACATGCAGTACATCTAGAATGTAGCATAAATCATTTTAAAAATTTGAGGTTTTTATTTCATAACGTATACAGTGAGAACATCCCAGTTTTCATCCTTCATGCCATCTGCAAATTTCAGATTATTCCATCAGTGATGGTGATTTCTAATTTTTAGACTCTGACGCTTGTATCACCAGTTTCATGCAATTTTCCCATTTTTTTTCTGATTCCATCATTTATGGGCTTCTCTTTTCCATCTGAAATGTTCCACAACGACCGAATCTGCCAGCCTCTGTCTACAGCAATAGAAGTTGTGCATTGCACATGCGTAGTGCCTCGTATATCTCCTCCCACCAACCTGAGGTCAGGCCCCTTCCATATATAGTCAAGGTCACTGGTGTATGTCTTTTTATTTTTTTTACTTTGCAGGAAAACACTCGTTTAGTTTCAGTAGAGTCTTATTAATATGCGAATGCTGGGATGCAATGCATCACATATTAAATGAGACTGAATTTTATCATTTTTGCGAATAGTTTACATATTTTATGTAATACCTGGGTGTAAATGTTCTGATGTGTGGGTGTGAACGCTGCCATGGATCAAAGCAGAATTCCGTCATATTGCTTTAATTTGGCCAGTTTCAGTGAAAAATCACACAGTGCACTTTTGGGTCACCAGCTTGTTCCAAATTTGGGGTTCATGGGTTGGGTCCATATTAAGAAAAACATGTTTAAAAGAAGCTTATTGAGATTCTACGGCAGTCACAACATAGTTGATGTGGACATGTCAAGGTTTCTAAGTCTTCGAAAAACACCCCAAGTATCTTTTCATTCAATTGATCAATTCTGTTTGCGGTTTTGTGACTGATATCCTTGAAAATGACCTGAAGCTGCACACAAATACCGCACAGTGATTAATCCTGGTTTTACAGTGAGGCACAATGTGCGGGAGCAGTTGTTCACTCAATTTGACCAACGAGGCACACACCTGCCCTGCTCTTCCACAGAGGGGCGATGACCCCATCCAGCTGCAGCAGCACCAGATCAGAGCCACCCTGCGCAGATTCAACATGAGGAAAGCTGCCGGTTCAGACATAGAAACAGGAAGAATACTTGAAGCATGTGCAGATCAATGAGCGGGGCTTTTTTATCACCATCTTTAACCTCTTGATGCTGCAATGTATGGTTCCCACCTGCCTCAAAACAGAGACAATCATTCCAGTGGCTAAGAATAGCACACAGCTGCCTGAACAACTAGCATACAGTTGCCCCAACCCCCAACATCATCAAATGTCTTTAGAGATTCGTTATGTCTCACATTAAGGTTCCCTGCTGATCTCCATTAACATCAGTTTACAAACAAACAAATCAACAGACAATGCTCTCCACTCAGCCTTCACACACCTGAACAGCAGCAACTCCTCTGTGATGTTGCTATTAGTGGACTTCAGCTCCACTTTTAACACAGTCCAACCACATAAACTGGTCCAGAAATTGGACAATCTGGGTTTAGGGAGTTCACTGGACACTGAACTTTCTTAGCAACAGACCTCAGACATCAGGATAGAACACATTTCCTCCACTCTCATCCTGAACACCACAGGGGTGTGTCCTTAGTCCTTTCCTGTTCTCCCTCTTTATTCTTTATTTCATATTATTAATTTATTTCATATGAATGAAGTATGAATAGAGTACAGAATGTTTTGTAGCTTATTTACAAATGCAAAATGCTTTGCAGTAAGAAGAGTGTAATCAATAAGTGTTTTAATTATTTATTCATTCATTTATTTTCTAAACCGCTGACTCCATATTTAGGTCGTCGGGGAGCTGGCACCCATCTCAGCCGACTCTAGGAGAGGGCAGAGTAAACACTGGCCAGCGCACCAGGCCATCGCAGGGCAGAAACATTCTGATGGCTATGCAGCAACTCTTGTCAAAGGTCAGCAGTGGTTCTTCTACATCAGAGGTGTCAAGTTCATGTCACAAGGGGACATGTGTCTGCAGGTTTTTGTTTCAACCAAGCAGCAGCACCCCTCACTTTGCTCATTCAAACAAATGATTTGAATCTACAGGCTCTGTACAAGGACTGACCAATCAACTGCCTGAAGACTCAAATCAGTTGTTCAAATGAGCAAAGTCAGGTGGGCTGCTGCTTGGTTGGAACAAAAAAAAAAAAAACATGACCCTTTGTGGCATTAATTTGGCACTTGTGTTCGACATGACCCTCTCACCATAGACAATGAAGGCATGGCCGGCCTTCGATGACCCAGTCAGCTGCAATGAGGGGGACAGCAGTGACAACTGATGGCAGTGGGGCTTGAACCCCCATCCTCAGAATCGGCAATTCAGCAACTTAGAACCAGGCCACCACTGCCCTGTTTTCACCGTTTAAGAAAATAAAATATACAGATGAAGGTTGGAGTAATGTGGAAGATATTTAGCACAAAGACTCAAATGGCAATAGCTTCTGTATTTGGTGAATAATACTCACCTCTGGTCATACAATCTCAACATACATTCTACAAATGGCAATTCAATCTTGAATAAATGTAAAATTATTTTGAACAACAAATAAACAGGCAATGTTTTATTGAATTGCTTTTCAGACTGCTGTGGGCTTTTTTGTTTCTTTATTTAAATCGCGGTGGCACGGTGGCGCAGTGGTTAGCACGTCCGCCTCACAGCAAGAAGGCGTGGGTTTGATTCCTGGCCTGGGCGTTTCTGTGTGGAGTTTGCATGTTCTCCCCGTGCTTGTGTGGGTTTCCTCCGGGTACTCCAGTTTCCTCCCAAAATCCAAAGACATGCACAGTAGGTTAATTGGCCGTTCTAAATTGCCCGTAGGTTCGCATCGTGCAGAAGGCAATGGCAAACCACTGCACTAATCCTGCCAAGAAAACCTCCATGAAGATGATAATCAGGGTGTTGTCCTTCATGGTGGGTCGCCAATGGTCGTCTACGACTCAGGCACTAGATAGATAAGAGTTAAATTGCAGTGCAGTAGGGCATCTGGTCACTGCAGGCTTTGCGTGTCACTATACAGTACTATTCTTACACCAAAATTCAGCTGAAAATGTGAATTTGTCAAATCACTGATCATATGACAACTGACTAATAGCTCGAGGGACATCAACTGTGATAGTTTCAGAATAGCTTCAAAGTCCATGTACAGTAATGAACCATATTAATAAAAGAATTACAAAAAAGTTGAAGTAACTGAAGGTTGTACAGTAGAAGTTTGTTGATATTATGTATGACCAACAAAAATAATAATAACAAAAAAATCCACAATGCTGTGTGAGAATGAACAGAGGCTTCTCTTCAGATTTCATTTGTTCATTTTTGGAACCACTTAATCCTAATTAGGGTCACAGTGAGGACGACACCCATCTCAGCCAAATCTGGGCGAGGGCGGAGTACAGCCTGGACCGCTTAGTCAGCCAATCACAGGGCCAACACTCACACAAACATTTCCTTTCACACTTTGGGGCAATTTGGAAGAGCCAGTTATTCTAATATGCATTTTTGTACTGGTGGAGAAAAGCGGAAACTGGAGGAAACCCACACAAGCACAGAGAGAACCTGCAAACTGCACACAGAAACATCCGAGAGTGGGAATTAAACCGAGGCCTGTGGTGGACGTGAGAACTACTGCAATACCAGGCCACCACTCTACAGATCTGAGGATGAATAATATTAACTTTTTCACTGCTGTATATTTATATCATATTAAAAATGTGTATCACAGCAGTGAGAAAAATATGACTGGATTAAAATATGAACGACAGAAATGAAATCCAATCATGTTCTGATCTCATTAAAAATGTGTATCACAGCAGCAGGTCTCTCCACCGCACCACAAATCGCAGCGGATGAGGGTGAGGAGCAAACTGCTTATTATTCTGATTCACAGGAACCAGTGGGCAGTGGTGGTCTAGTGGTATAGGGCGCTGGATCGTTGATCCAAAGGTTGGGGTTCGAGTCCCCCTCTCCACAAGGTTGTCACTGTCCCCCCAGTGCAGCTAACTGGGTTATCAAAGGTCTCTCACTGTCTATGGTGTAAGGTAAAAGAACCATTGCTGACTTTCGACAAGAGTAGGCTGCAAAGTCGTCAGCGTGTTTCCGCCCTGCGATGGCCTGGCGAGCTGTCCAGGGTGTACTCTGTCCTCGCCCGAAGTTGGCTGGGATGGGCACCAGCCTCCCCGTGACCCAAATTAGGATTAAGCGAGTACAGAAACTGAACTGAACAGGAACCAGTGTACAACACAAAGGAAATGTTTATCCTCTTCCACATACATCAACATGATTGGCTGCTGTCACTGGAATTGACAAGGGACAGAGTATCTGCCCCTCCCACCTGGAGAGTAGGACAAATTTTACTCTTAACTCCACTTTAGACCCGCCTAGATTTATTTCTTCAATTATTATAAAGATCACAAGCCAGGAATGAACATTATTTAATCTTTATATATTTTACAAACATAAGGCAACACTACAAAACCTTTCAGAAGAGTGTGTGTGTGTGTGTGTGTGTGTGTGTGTGAGTCAACGTGAGTGTGTGAGTGAGTGAGTGTGTGTGTGAATGCTTTATGTCCATCCAACATTTTTTCAGTTCTATTGAGAACGAGAAGAATTGATGTTGAACGCGTCTGAGGGCAGAAACACACTGATGGTTATGTGGCGCCTCCTGACGAAAGCCAGAAATGGTTGTTTTATACTTCCATCTCAACCCGGACAGTGAGAGACATGGCCGGCCTTTGGTAACCCAGTTAAATCCACTGGGGTAACAGCACTGATAACCGGTGATGGTGGGTCTTGGACCTGCTGGATCAGTAGACCAGCACCGTACCACCTGGCCACAATGACCCGTGTGTGTGTTACTCAGATCACTTCCTTTAAAAGAACACATTTATAAAATAAAAGTCAGAACAGTGAAGAAAATCCACTTTATTATTCCTTCAAATGGTTACAGGAACAGAACAGAGGGATTATGGGATAGATTTGGGGAGGTACAGATGTAGAAAGGTGTTGAATGGATTATTTTGTACTTTAATAATAAATAAAGTCACGAGTGGAGCATGATGGAGATTTTTGTGATTATTGTTTTCACTCCAGTTCTTTTACACTGCAATCTCTTCAACATCCATCACATCTGAAGCTCCGCCCACTGTCTCATACCCACAAATCAATTCCATTAACTTTGAGTGAGAAAAATATGACTGGATTAAAATCTGAAAGACGGAAATGAAATCCAATCATGTTCTGATCTCATTATCTGGATTTAATTTTATGGGGCAGTGGGCAGATGCTTCGCATCTGCACGGGAAAATGAACAACCCCGCCCTCCATGAGTTTCCTGCTGCCTTGCAGGTCGGCCTTGGCTGGTCAAAGGCTATGGGAGTAAACCCAGATAGAAAATCCGGTAAGGAGGCCCGAAGGCAGTTGGCCGAGCTCTGTGACGCCCTCTGACACCTCCTGCCGCCTGCTGGCACCGGCTGTACTGGCTTGCCTTTCCGCGGACTCTGACAGCAACGCCGAGAGGGGATCCTGGCACTGGGCACTCCAGGATCTCCATACCACTTGCCCAGGCCTGCACCTGGAGAGGTCACTCCAGCTTCGCTGTCTCAGCATAGACATCAACACGAGGAGCAGCAGACACCAGTGATAAGCCCAGGCTCGTTTGGTGTAGAGCCGGGCGCTAGGGGTTGCTCTCGACGGTGGGAGGAGTCCTCTGACTCCATTGGGAAGTTACCGCCCGCCTCAACCCGGGCAGCCCCCGGGCAATAAGGTACTACCCCGCCACAACTTGCTTGCTTCATCGGGTGTGTGAAGCTTAGATCAAAATCGACAAGCTTGTTGTAAAATTGAGCACCAGGCAAACACAGAAAGAAAAAGACAAAGCAACCGCCAGCCCCTGCGGTTGGCAACCTGAACGCGTCAGAACGATGTGTCCCGGCCTCACTGACGACCTCCAGCAAGTCGACGACACAAGGAAAACCGCCATCATTAGCCGTGAGCTGGCCGTAGAACATCGACATCGCCGCCCTACAGGAGACACGCCTTGCTTCAAGTGGCAGTCTCAAGGAGAAGGACTACACGTTCTTCTGGCAAGGTCTGGAGGCAGACGGCGACGACTCTGTAAGGGTTGGTTTACGCGGTTCGCAACTCCCTGCTGTCGTCAATTGAACCTCCTTCTCAGGGAACCGGCGCATCCTCTCACTCCGACTCACCACCTCCTCGGGACTTACACACATTTTCTGCGCCACGCCCCAACACTCGGCTCCACAACTGAGGCAAAAGATGCATTCTACGAGGAGCTTGAGGCAAGGATCAGAGAGATACCAGTGAAGGAAAACCTGTTCCTGCTCGGAGACTTCAATGCCCGGGTGGGAGCAGACTGCACCGCCTGGCCACGCTGCATTGGACACTTTGGCATTGGCAAGCTCAACGAGAATGGACAACGGCTACTTGAGCTCTGCTCCTTCCATGACCTCGCCATTACCAACACCTTCTATGCCACCAAGCCCCACCACAGAGTTTCATGGAGACATCCCAGGTCGAGGCACTGGCACCAGCTGGACTTCGTCATCACCAGGAGACCCATGCTGAACCACGTGCTCTGCACACGTAGTTACCATAGTGCAGACTGCGACACTGACCATTCCTGGTCGGAAGCATGGTGCGTCTACGACCCAAACAGATCCACCGCTCCAAACATAAGGGCCAGCCCCGCATCGACACTGCCAGAACTTCAAAGCCCGAGCTGCGCAAATGCTTTGCTGAGGCCATCAACAACGCCCTGGAAGACTGCCCCACAGACAACGCCACAGCACGCTGGGACTTCATCCGCGATGCCGTATACCAGGCCGCCTCAGACACCTTCGGGAAGAGAGTCAGGAAAAACGAGGACTGGTTCGAGGCTGGGATTGAAGATATGGAGCCTGCCATAGCCGCTAAGGGTGTTGCGCTCCTTGAGTACAAGAGGAAGCCATGCGAGAAATCACTGGCCACCTACAGAGAAGCCCGCAACAATGCCAAGAGGGTTTCCGCAGAGTGCGCCAACGACTACTGGCTGAAGCTTTGCAGCGATATTCAGACCTCTGCGGACTGTGGAAACACCGTGCCATGTATGAGGGGATGAAAAAAGCTGACCAAGTGCCACCAAGATCGCACCCCTCAAATCCACCTCCGGCGACATCATCAAGGACCGTGGGGAGCAGATGGAGAGATGGGCCGAGCACTATTCAGAGCTATACTCCAGAGAGAATGTTGTTACTGACACAGCCATGGAGAACACCATCCCACTGCCCACCATGGAAGAACTCGTCTCGCCACCTACCATCGAAGAGCTCAGCAAGGCCATGAACTCGCTGCCTAGCGGGGAGGCACCAGGCAGCGGCGGGAGCCCTCCCGAGGTGATGAAGGCTGCAAAGAGAGCTCCCTCCTTGGGCATCTCCATGAGCTTTGCTTCAGTGCTGGGAAGAAGGAAAGATACCCCAAGATATGGGAGATGCGAAGATCATCACGCTCTTCAAGAACAAGGGCGTCCGCAGCGATTGCAACAACTTTCGTGGGATCTCTCTTCTCAGCATTGTAGGGAAAGCCTTTGCAAGGGTAGTCCTCAACCGCCTGCAAGTACTTGCAGACCGTGTATCCCGAGTCGCAGTGCGGGTTCGGGCAAAGCGATCAACCATTGACATGGTGTTCTCCCTTCCGGCAGCTGCAGGAAAAGTGCCGTGAGCAGCGGCGTCCTTTGTTCCTCGCCTTTCATCGATCTGACCAAGGCATTCGACTTGGTCAGTCGGTCTGGCCTCTTCACCCTCCTCCAGAAGATTGGATGTCCCACCAAGCTCCTGAAGATAGTCGAAGTCATTCCACGACAACACGTCTGGCACAGTTCAGTATAACGGAACATCATCAGACCCCTTTCCAATCAAGAGCGGCGTGAAACAAGGGTGTGTCCTGGCCCCGACACTTTCGGCATATTTTTCTCTTTGCTCCCTGCGCTACGATTCAGCGAGTCCGAAGATGGCATCTTCCTCCACACACGGAGTGATGGGAACCTCTTTAATCTCGCCCGCCTCAGGGCAAAGACCAAGGTGCGCAAGGTCCTCATCCGGGATATGCTCTTTGCTGACGACGCTGCCCTCACTGCTCACTCTGAAGCCGCCCTTCAGCGACTCATCAATCACTTCGCGAGGCATGCACAGAGTTTGGACTCACTATCAGCCTCAAGAAAACCAATATCATGGGTCAGGATGTCAGCACAACTCCCACAATCAACATCGGCGATTACACCCTGGAAGTGGTGGACAAGTTCACCTACCTTGGCTCCACCATCTCCAGCAACCTATCCCTGGATGCTGAGCTAAACGTAAGGATAGGCAAAGCAGCAACATCCATAGCCCGCCTAGCGGCGTGTGTGGAACAACCCCAGGTTGACCCTAAACACGAAGATGAAGGTGTACCAAGCATGCGTGTTGAACACGCTTCTATACGGCAGTGAGGCCTGGACCCTATACATGCACCAGGAGCGAAGACTAAACGCCTTTCACCTGCGCAACCTCAGACGACTCCTCGGCATTACCTGGCAGGATCGTGTCTCCAACTCGCGCGTCTTGGCCCAGGCAGGCATGTCAAGCATGTTCGCCATCCTCTCCCAGAAGCGCCTGCGCTGGCTCGGACACATCTGCAGGATGGATGAATTCCGCATTCCAAAGGACATCCTCTATGGCGAGCTCGCCTCAGGAACACGACCAACAGGACGACCCGCCCTGCGCTACAAGGATGTCTGCAAGAGGGACCTGAAGTCATGCAGCATCAACCCAGTAGATCTCGAGGCAGCGAGCTCCGACCGCTCTAGCTGGCGTGGAAAGGTAAAATCCGGTGTGCAGCAGGCCGAGGAGGCGAGAGAGATCCAGCATGAGGAGAAGAAGAACCGCAAACAGCAGAGAATTCTGTCTGCCACAGCCTGCCCCACGATCCCTACTGCAGAATACACTTGCAGCAAGTGTGGTAGGAGCTGCATCTCCCGCATTGGCTTATTCAGCCACAGCCGGTGCTGCAGCCTCTCAGCTAATTGATAGACCTGCCTAGGTGCAGACTCCATTGTCTCTAGAGACAGACGGATGCCAAGTGTGAAGTGTGAAGTGTGATCTGGATTTAATTTTATAGGAAAATATCTCGTACCTGTACAGAATAAAGATCATCATACATACTCATAAAACAACAATCTATATACAGCTTAAAATAAATAAATCATCATCATAAATATAATCATAATAAACACCTAACAATCACTAAAATCCCATTTTTCAACAAATAACCCAGTGCTGCTCAATTATTTTCTGTAGCGCCCCCCCTAGGAAGAGGAAAACATTTCACGCCCCCCCCAATATGAATAGTGTTATTTGTCTAAAAATTGTTATAAATAATTCTCTGCATACACTGTATCCTTATTAACATAAGAAATCCTGATTAACATTATGGAATACAAAAAAAAAAATTAAGAAATATAGATCAACTTCAAACAAACAATAACTTTATGAACAATTTTTAGTCTTTAAACAAAAAGATTTGAAGTACATCAATTTACCTGAAATAAAAAAGTATCCTGATTTAAACTGTCAACATTTTTTGACAAACAATTTGAACCATTTGATACTGAAAAATAAAATTAAATAAAATCAATAAATAAAAATAAATTGAAATTTATCACCAATATTAACTCGGGCACCATACATAAAACACTTTAAGCTGCAAAACAAAAATGAATAAAACAATTTGTATTCTTCTTCTTATTATTATTGTTTTTATTTCACTGTAAAGATCATCAGATCTTCTCTCACTTCAGAAGGATGTCACATTGTCACACTAAGTTTTGTTGGAGGCAGAATCTCCTTCAGAAGCTGAAAATAAAACAAAACATTGTAATGATCACAAAGTGAATGAAACACTGAATCATGTAGTGATATTAAATCTCATTTCTGGATCATAAAGGTTCACTTACAGGATCCGTATGGAACAGCTTTGAAACCTGGAACACAGATGATGGACAGAACCTTATAAACTCTGGACTGGATTATATTGTTTATTCATTTATTTTCTGTTACACTTAATCCTAATTAGGGTCGCGCGGAGGGGCCGGGCGCCCATCTCAGCCGAAGGCAGGGTACACCCTTGACAGCTCAGCAGCGCATTGCAGAAATACTCAGTATGTTTAAGTAATTGTGTTTAAACAGAAGTAAAATATTCATTAAATCTCCTTTCAGGAATTAAAAATATAAATCTGTTCTCTTGAAACTTCACATCTTCTCCTTACACTCACCAGATCTCTTCTTCTTCATCCACACCACAATCCCAACAGCAACCAGATACAGAACCAGGAGACCAGCAACTACACCAACAATGAGACCAATCGGAGCTCCACCTGATCCTCCACCTGTGAAGTGAGTACATAGTGATGATGATGTGCTGCACTAATGAATCAATTTCACTCTGTAAATCTGGACTTTATTTGGACCTTTTGGTGGTTCCAGCACTAACTCCTCCCCCAAGCGGCTGTGCTCAATCACACAGGTGTAGATGTGTTTCTGCAGATCCTCAGCTGGGACTTTCAGAATACTTCTCTTCTGGAAACTTCCATCCTGGTTGGGTAACGTCTCTCTGAGTTCCACGTCCTCGTGCACGTACTCTCCGTTCTTCTGCCAGGTGATCATCACTGATTTGGGGAAGAAACCTGTCGCATGACACACCAGCTCAGGAGAACATGAGCGTCTTTGGAATACTGACGCCTCGGGACGAACTGTGAAGATAAACAGAGACAGTAATATTACATTCATTTATAAATAATGCAGCGAGAAAATATTTTATAAAAGATTAAATCGTGCTGGAAGTGAGTCACATGACTTTTCCTCAAAACGGTGAAATCAGAACCAACAATGTGGATCACCTTTCCTCTCCAGAGTCTCTTTTCCAAACGACAGGTGTCTCTTTAATGACTCGATACAGTCTTTCTCCAGGTAATTCTTCTGCCGAATAGCAGCTCCTGTAGTGTCCCAACTGTTCTTGGTGATCAGAGCTTGAGGTGTCAAAGCGACCCAGCTGAGAGTTTTCAGATCCAGACTGATGAAATCTTCTCCATCATAACCGTCCTGTCTGTATCCGCGAGTGGTGCCGTCATCATCGATCTCACAACCGTACATCACCTGTAGTGTGTGAACACCTGAACACACACACAC